>OZ014530.1:181806037-183019726 GCA_963966105.1 Volucella zonaria | reverse complement strand
AATAGCAAGCAAGATGTGGGACGGAGTGATGTCCTTGCACTCATCACAATAGAAAAAAAAGTTGTTTTGAAGTCCCTTAAATACGCGACGGATCTCTTACTCAACCCAATGCATAGGGCGTGGAACGACTTGCAGCAAAGACCACTGCAGATCACCATAATAGAATTTGGATCACTTGTTAAAGAGCAATTTGCACTTCCACATAATTCGGACATGATGACGATGAAGTTAGGGTAGGTAAGTTGAAAATGTACACAAAGGGCGGTGAATGAGAAATTGGGTTATTAAGCACTTTTACACAATAAACAACAAAGGCGATGACCGAGAAATAGCTTTTGCGAATTATTGCAAATTAGGCAGGAACAAATTAAATGAAAATAAATAAGCGGAGCGAAATTAAGCACGTGTGAACTTAATGAATGACAACAATGCAATGCGGAAATCACCACCTTGTTGCAGACAAGGTACGAATGTGGATTACCCAAACGCCACAACAAAAAACAACTTCTGTGAGAAGACATAACGTTGAAAAGCTGAAATCGCAAGATCTCCCCAGAATCTTTGCCGAACGTGTATTCCCAAGTCCCTAAATAACACTTATATTGCCAGCTTCAAGTACCGAAGACCAGTGGCAACGCTGCCAACATGCCATCAGAGACGCCGCAATGGACTTCCGACCACCACCAATAAATTCCGGGTTTGAATAAGAATGTCGGCAATCACATGCCGTTAACCAAGAAGCGTATAAAGTGGCGCATCAACGAAGGACAAGAGCCGCTCGTAAGCTCCACAAGAAAAATAAAAAGATCACGAGAAGCGGCCGATCGAGGATATTGCAAGTTTTTGCTGCAGGGATAACGTACGGAAGTTATACCATCAGTTAGAAGGAACAAGGCAAGAAGACCCTTACAGCAGCCTGTTGGTACTCGTATGAAGCAGGAAACCTTGTATTAGAGTCACAGTCGGTGCTGAGAATATGGAAACAATTTTTCAGCAGACTGCATATCGACGACAAAGCCCAATATTCTATCATCAGGCAGAATAGACCATTCAACTTCCATCCAACTGGACCAAAACGAAGTGAGGATAGCAGTATCTAAGCTCAAATCTAACACACCTCAAGCACACCTGGACCAGATGCCTTACCGGCCGATGTATTCAAAGCTGCCAGAAGTGACTTAATTCAGAGCATACACCAACTCTTTTCTCAGATCTGGTCAGAAGGGTGTAGAAGAAACTAAACATCATTTGCTCGATCTACAAGAAAGGAGACCCACTCAATTGCTCGAACTACAAATTTTGGGCAAAACGCAATTGCCCTTCAGCTTCGGCTTTGGTCATCTTACGTTTTATTCGTTTTGATATGACATTTCTGAAATCTCATAAACAATTTTACAATTAAAGAAAAAAAATTCTGTTCTACGAGATGAAAATTTGTTTAAGTTGAAAGCATGTCTTCAAAAATTTAAAATGTGTTGTTAGTTGCAAGAATCGGTTAAGGAAGTTAAAACTAAAAGACGTTTTTGGGTGCGTGTACTGAATTTGCGAAGAGATGACACGCTTAACTTCGAAAAAATGAAATAAAGGATCCAGAATATTTGAAACACTCTGCGCTCTTATTGAACTCAATTTGGAAAAAGACTTCGTTTAGAAAACATGCTGAAAATATATTATTTTTTTTAGAGGTATATGAAATAAAATACTTCAAGTTAATATTAATGACTTTCATATTAGCTTTATTTAATAGACATGTTTATGCCATTAGTGCTTAAATATGACATCGGACATATGTGTGCCACTGCTAGCTCGAATGAAGCGCAATCGTGAAGTCTAATTTTCGACAACTTTATCGAGCAACTGAGGCCATATATCAGCAATAACACGGCGAATGTTGACTTCCAAATCATTCAGCGTCTCTAGTTTATCGGCACAGACTAGTGACTTCAGTGACTAGGGATCGTGGAGGCCAGTTCACAGGTCCATTACGCGAAATTATGCACTCAGCAAATATTTCCCGCAGTAAGTTGATGGTGTAGCGCGCCGTGTGGCATGTTGCGCCATCTTGTTAAAACCAAAGCTCTGTCACGTCAATGCCATTCAACTGAGGAACGAAGAAGTCAGAAATCATGTTTCTATAACGCTCTCCATTGACGGTAACATTCTGGCTGGCATCGTCCTTAATGAAATATGAGCCGATGATTCCACCAGCCCATAAAGCACATCAAACAGTATGTAAGGGCGTCTCGACAAAGGCTTCTGGGTTTTCTCCACTCCAAATTCGGCAATTTTGCTTGTTAACATATCCATTTAACCAAAAATGGGCCTCATCGGAGAACAAAATTTTGCGTTGAAAATGAGGATTAAACTGAATCATATTTTCGGCCAATTCACCGAACCTACGATGCGTATAATGGTCACGCGGTTTCAACTCTTGCACAAGCTGGATCTTATAAGCTTTTAAGCCAAGATTTTTCCGTAAAATCTTGGGCATAGCTCCAATTGTTATGCACAATGGCGAATCGACTCATTTGGATTCTCCCCAACACTGCGCTCCACAACGGCAATAACTTCTTCTGTTCGCACTGTTTTTCGTCTTTGGCGATGCGTATTATCCACTAGAGTGTTCCGCCCATTAAAACTTTCAACCGTAACATCCGTCCCGCTATGAATGCTCATTAGTATACCCTCAAGCCTATTTTCGGACGCACTCTAAAATATCGTGATTCTTTCCTAAGCCATACAAATCGCTTATAGAGTGCCGTCCGATTTCGGTGTTTCCTTGTCGTTATAACTTACAAACATTTAAAAATAATGTACATCGGTTCCAGTCCTTTCTTCCTCCCTAAATTTCCTTCGCTCGCAAAAAAGAGTGTACGTGGTGCGAAAACGATTCATCGTGTTCCGAATAACTCGCTCAGATGGACACGTTAAGTTTGGCCAACCGAACCATGATTTTCAAAATAAATTTGCACAATTTGCACGCGTTGTTCTGGCGTTAATCTATTCATCGTAAAATGGCAAAACGTACTAACCACAAATCAATTTTCAACTGTCAAATTGACAATCTGTAGAAACGGTATTGCTAGTTTAAAAACCAAACCTCTGAAAAAAAAAACACCGTTTACATTTAATATAAGAATCTATGGTCATGTATCTTCTTCAGACTCATTTGCCTGAGTTTGATATCAAGCGCATTTACTTGATATTCGTTTCAAGATTGTTGAAATGAAGAATCCTACGTCGGCATTAGATGTTTATTGACACACCGTAAACGATATTTAGCGTAAAGATATCTGCTTTCCGAAACAATATTGTGATATCTCTTAAATGAACAGCGCCATCTACATTTCAATAACAGAAGAATAGAATAATGGAACCGAATTTTCTAGCAAAATTTAAATTTGTATAGCACGCTGTATAGCACAGAATATCCTCGGAAGAGGTCAGGGTTGTATAAATATCATAAATTGGTGCTTCGACTTCAGGACACTTTAAACAACGAGGGACAGGTTCCAGATACATACTTCTTTGACGTTGACGAGGAAGAACATCTAAGTACCGGTAATGACATGGCTGCGATGATGCAACTCCTCTTGTTAAAAATGAACGAACAAAAGAATAATCTAGACGAACAGAAAAACAGCCCTGAACAAAAATCTACAAACAAACTAACAATCTTCACGGTCTTCTATAGAAAATGGAAGAACAAAAGAACCCTCTCCAGCAAAAGCCCAAAGAAATCGATGACGAATTTGATAGAATAGAGAAGAATGTTTCGAATGAACAATTCGAACAAATGGACGACAAAGTTGAGCACCTGACAAAAGAGCTCGAAAATGCAAAAACACAAACTCCGAGAATATTATTTAAGCGATCCAAGGAGAAAGAGTTGAAGAAGCCTACCTTATTAGGTGGCCAGACTTCATAGTCCACTTATACAATAAGAAGCAGTTTGAAATGGCTGCTTGTGCGAACGACTGGGATAACGATGAGAAGTGCTTGGCCTAACAATAGCCCTATATGGTCCTGCAGCAAAATTGTGGCAAACAACAGACATCGAAAAGCAAAATGATTATGTGGCTTTAAAACAGGCTATCGAGAAACGGTTTGGGGATAGCCACATGCAGGAGATTTACAAAGTCCAATTGCAAAGCCGAATACAGTAACGAGGAGAAACACTGCAGCAGCTCCGAGCAGACGTGAGTAGATTTGCACATTTGTGATACCCCACCGCAGGCCAAGATATTATCGACGAAATGGCAATTCATCAGAGGAATTGCAGATTCGAAGCTACAGTCAGCGGTAAGGGTGGCCGGGAAAAGAACCCTTGCTGAAGCACTTGCCTTCGCTCTGGCGATGGAAACAGCCAATCGGGCTTGCAAGAGAACACATTTCATCAGGGAAGTAGTATCTATTGAATGCTCCCGAGCAAGAAACGAAATGCTCCACGGGATAGACACAAAACGCGCTGCTGGAACTGCAATAAATAGAACATCTTCAGAGGCTGTGTAAAGAACCAGTGCGACGAAAAGTCTGCCCCCACTGTGGTAACTAGCAAATAGAGGACGAAACCGGCGGAAACGACTATCTAGAAACTGGTCAATCATCCCGAAGCCGTCAGTCGGAAAATGCTAACTTCGCAGGGCAGAAAGCAGAAGTAGGAGTCGGCGGCCCCAGGGCAATTATTCAAGTCTCGCTGGCAAAACAATGAAATGAAATGTTCCTAGCAGAAGCAGTCAGTGATAAGGAAACGAAAGAATAGGTCGCAATCCAAATTCAGGACTGAATCAATACAATAGAGGGTTGGAGTACAGACGAGATCCATTCTTCACAACAGGCAGATAATGACATCGAACCAATATTGGCCTGGAAGGAAAGACCAAGCTGGCAGGAGATATCGGACCGGAGCCAAACTCTGAAGGCGCTCGCTTTGTTTGCAAGATGGTTTACGGAAGAGAAAATGGGAAAGTGCAGATGGAACAACATCTCGTATCCAGAGTTAGCCAAGTGCTCCATGAAATACATGACGTCATCTCAGGAGGTCATTTGGAAATAAACAAGACATTGGAGAAGGTAAGGGAACGCTTCTATTGGCTAAGAGCAAAACAAGATTTCGAGAATTGGTGCAAAAAGTGCATAAGGCTACCAAGGGCCCAAAAGTAAAGCCACAGGGATGAATACAACAATACAATGTCGGAGCATCATTCGGACGAATAGCCATCGAAATGGCAACCGATACACCCTCGTGATCATGGATTACTTCAGTGTTTGCCATCCTAAACCAAGAGACTAAGACCGCAGCAGAAGAGATAATCAGGGTGAGTAGATTTCTGGTCCCAATGGAGCTACACTCTGCTCAAAAGCGCAACTTTGAATCAAAAGTGTTCCAGTAAGTGTGCCAATATCTGGGTATAACGAAGACAAAGGCAACGCCACTACACCCTCAATCTGATGGAATGGTTGAGCAATTCAATAGGACTTTGAATCAGCATCTGCCTACGGTCGTCAGCAACTGCCAGCGGAACTGAGATTGACACATACACCTCTTCTTAATGGCCTACCGAAACGCCATCCATAGTTCAACAGAACATACGCCATCCGAGACCTTAGTATGGATTCGTAAATTGCATGAAAACTCCCGAAAAACGATGAAGCTAGCCAGCAACCGCATTAAGACTAGGTACAACATCAAACCGAAAACTCTGGGGATTGAGGAAAATTGAAGGTGGCCCATTTTAGATAGAAATGACAAAGGAATGATGAATGACGAAGTTGTTCGTCAGGAACAAGTGTGATATATGAATGTAAACAGCGCCATCTATATTTGACAAGCAGAAGATTTCCGTATGTGAATAGCCGAAGACTCAACCATTGGAGAATTGAGAATGGAATCGAATTTTCTAGCAAAATGGAAATTTGTATGGAACGATAGTTGGTACAGAATATTCTCGGAAGATGCCAGAAGAGTATAAATATCAGCATCACCCAAGATATGCAAGATAGTTCAAAAGTGGAATTTGAATTGCGAGTAGTGATAAAGAACTTTCAGTAAAAGATAAGAAAAGTAAAAGTGGTTGAGATAAACGATTGAATTGTGATATACCATCTTGATCAAAAAGTTCTCGGAATTTATTCAGAAAATTTAAAATACAAGTTTATTCCTCTAAATCTATATTCTTCAATTCAAAGTAATCCCCATCGACTGCAATACACTTATGCCAGCGCTTGATCCAATCCTCAAAACATTTTTTATATTCGGTTTTCCGTATGTCCATCAGTGCTTCCTGCGATTTTTCCATTACTTTGTCTAGGCTGCTGAAACGCGTTCCCCGTACTGGTTTTTTTAACTCGATTGAACAGAAAGAAGTGACAGGGAGCCAAATCAGATGAATTCGGTGGCTGTTGGATGGTATTTGTTGCATTTTCCGTCAAAAAATTACGAATAATGATGGCACTGTGCGACGGTGCGTTATCATGGTGCAAAATCCACGAGTTTTCTGCCCACAATTCTGGCCTTCTGGCAAAAATTCATGATGCACGACACCGTTGTAATCCATGAAAACCGTGAGCATTGCCTTCTTTTTTGACTGAAAACGACGTGGTTTTTTTAGTCTCGGCTCATTTGATGGACGCCATTCACTTGCCTGATATCTGGATTGCATGTCGTACTCATAAACCCACGTCTCGTCTCCAGTAATGATCCTTTTGATGAATGTGGGGTCGGATTCAGCCTTGCAAATCATCTCTTTTGCGACGTCAACACGGTCTCTTTTTTGCATAAAATTGAGGTCTTTTGGCAACAACTTTGCTGCTACACGACGGAGACGCAAATCATTAACCAAAATATCTTGGACGGATCCATAGGCAATGTTCAAGTCCTCCGCTATCTCTCTGATGGTTAGTTTGCTGTTAATGACCAACATTTCCTTTACTTCATCAATATTTTCGTCTGTTTTCGATGTCGATGGTCTGCTACTGCGTTCATCATCTTCGATTGACTCACGACAACTTTTGAAACGCTCGTGCCACTGATAAACGACCGTTTTCTTTACAGAATCGTTGCCGCAACACTTTTTCAACATTTCCAACGTTCGCGCACAATTAAATCCGTTTTTTACGCAAAATTTAATACAAGCTCGTTGATGCAAATTTAAATCCATTTCTAAAATTGTAAAGAATCGCCAACACACACATTGATAGATGTACTCTTGGCTACGTAACTTTTGCAAATGTCGAGCTATGATCCTAAGATTTAGATGGAATGTCAACAACAGATTTATCAACTTAACAAAAAAAACAGAACTCAAATCGGAATAATCGGAGCGCCACACGGTGGTGTGGTGCGGGAACTTTTTGACCAAGGTGGTATCTTACAATATGTTAAAATTATGCTATAAAACGAAGAATCACTCTCACCAATAGCTGTTTCTTTGGACTAAGAAGTGTCGTAAGGCCCTATTTCTAACAACTAGGGATACTCTATATAAGACCTTGGTCATTCCGGTCCTACTTTATGGTGCTGAAGCATGGGCTCTATTGAAAGCGGGCTAAGATATCCTCGGTCGTTTGGTCGTTTCGAAAGAAAAATTCCTCGTAAGATATTCGGTCCCATTTACCTTGACTGGCTGACTAACTGCAGAGGCTTGTTAATTGAGACCCAGGTTCACCCTGAACGGTAACGCAACCTAAGTGAGTAAGTAAATTCGCATGCCGACACTCTTTTTCAAACCTAGCTCATCAAATGCGACCACTCTATGGCTCATTGACAAAGGCGCCATTGATTTGAGATTGGTAGATTATTCGATACTCGATCAGCGTCTATTGACGTCTTGCAATTATGGCTGTTCGACTTAAAATTTCTTCGTAACACTTCTTTGGAGTTCCGTCGCTCAGAATATGTGCATTCGTACTTTGGCAACAGCGAATTGATGGCCTGAGTCTATGTTGACTCTTCAGAACGTTAAGAGATCCAGAATATTAAAGCTGTATCTTGCGGTTTTTTGACCAGATAACTTCCAGGTCCCTTTGTGGATACTGGAGTATGGAAACGTATGCTCACTCGCTTTCAAATTGTGCCCCCAAAGACGCTTTTCCTTCCCAACTTGACGTTAAAATCAAGCACATCATGCTTGGGACATTCCTCATATGACTCTGACTGTATAACGCGTGGAAGCAATCTTTGTGCAGTCTTTTTCTTAGCCAGCCATCCATATCTACGGCTGTGTATTGCTTAACAACATATGGTGTTTTATGTGGTCGGGCAATTAATCCCGCGGCACAATCCCCAACTTGGAGGCCAAGAATCTTCAGAGGATAGTGCTAGTATTCCACTATGAGGGCTAAAGCGATGTCTTTGTTCTACGTCATGATCTGAGATCCGAAAATATCTCGGTAGCTCAAACAATTTAATCACTGGATCCACCACTGACGTCGCCATTAACTCAATCTTGGCAGAATTTTCAAGAAGAGCCATTTAATACAAATTTAAGAATCTAGTGCTTTTGGCATTGCTGACCGATATTTTACACCTTGCGAGGTAGTGAGGGTTGGATTCTGGGAATTTTTTCGGAACCTCATTCACATTCCCCAAGAACTGAAATTCAAATAAATAAAATATTATGATGGTTAACTTCGTTGTGATGCTAAAGCTACTTGTCAAGCTTATTGACTGTGAATAATGATTTAACTAGCCATCAGTTCCGCAACAACTTTCGAATAATCACAACTCTAAATTATGCGCAACATTGAATTTAATTTTATTTATTTTCAAACCACAAATTAGAGATCAACCCACACTCCAACTACGCGGATTTACAATATAAAATACATTTCCGTCAATTAAATTAAAAATCTGGAATTCATTTGCATCTGCCAGAACTGTACGCGTGTCATTCATGCGTTCGGGAATTTCGCTCACCCACATTGTTAAGAGTTTGATATTTTTTTTTTTCAACTTTTTTTGTTTTTGTAATTTGAAACTTTTTGCTTTTTTTGTTGACCAAAAATGTTTTTGATGTGTCCCGGAATGACAAAACACTTGATTTGCTGTAATTAATTTACGCAAAATCAATTTCTAATTGAACACTCTATCAGTAGAGAGCCACCCTTGTCCGTTTTTGTGGCATTTCCATGGATGCAGGCAGGACCAGATCGTCCTGAATTGAATTGGCTGGCCGTGTAATGAAATTGACTGACAGCAGAATGTGCATTTGTTTGAACTGGGCATTCCGACGGTTGTTGCTGCTAAGCGTGGCATGAAGTTCGACAATTATGTCCAAATGGTTGATGTAGGAGGTATGCGCCATTGCCCTGGCAACATGATTGAACGAAAGTGGATTTATAATTAAACAACTCGCTGGAGAGTTAATGATCGAATATTAAACAATAAATTGATAAAAATGTTTCCATTACGTGAGTATATACATATGCACACATGACTATAATGATAGTTTAGCCTATTAGGGTCTATTGTCAGTCATTGCTGCCGTGCTGTCAAATACAGAAGATGGTGTACCAGTAGATTCACCCACAACACCCAACACACATTGGCACGACATTGTGCTTATTAGTAATTTAAGTATGTACATATGTGTGTTATATTCCTCCTTATCATTGATTGGTCACCCCACCATGATAATGGAGCTTGTACTAATGTCCTACTCCTATAGAACTGAGTCCAGTGGAGTTATTAGATGGAACACCCAGGGGTGATTTTCATCATTAGTTGGGGACTACCCACTTCAATTTGCTTCTTCTTTTTATTTAGTTGCCTTGCCGTTCCAGAAAGGCTTAGGAGTCGACCGTACTAAGCGTCTGAAAAAAGCCCATAAGCGTCATAGATGCCCAGTTACAAGTAGGGAATTGTTGTACTCTAGGATAATCCACCAGTAGTCTGCAACCGCTATCGGGCATGGATTCTAGAAACTACAGCCAATAGACTAGGCAGATTTATGTACGTGTTGATGAGTTGCTAGATCTTTCGAGTCCGATGAATACAGCGACTCTTTTTACTACACGTTCTGAAGATTGGACTAGAGAGGATACCGGAAGTAACGGTCAAACTTCATCGGAATAGATAGCCGAAAAGGGCGAACGATCTCTAGGAGATTCAAATTCTGAAGGACTAACATCCGCTAAAGAGCAATACATAAGATAGGCGACTTCAATACTATTGAAGGCACGAGCACTAAAACCTTCACTGCAGCGGCGTTACAAAACGAAAAGCAGAACGAGAATGACAAAAGTGAAAATCTACTGGAACCGATAAAGCTCTTCAAACTGCATTCTACACCCTGAATGGCTCGGACTGCAACTAACTCCAGACTGCTATAATTTCCAAACCGTTCATGATAGTGAGCTCAAATTTTGACACATGACAGATAATTTTATTATTTACAAGTCTTTTAAAAGATTTGCGTCTCTGTTGTGTTGGAAGATTTTTATCCGCGATGGAATTCAAACGTGATAGTGTGATTGCTTTATATTTGGCTGGAGAACCACAAGTAGCTATCGTTAGAGCCCTCCAGCACCTAAACGTGAATGAATCATTTGTGTCTCGCAGATACTGGCAGCGTTGCAAAACGTCATGGAGGTGGTCATAAAAAAACAGGAAAGTGAAGGTTCAAATTGAGTGAAATTCGCGTCGAAGTGGCTAGTGAGCTCAACATATCGTTGGTACGGATGCAACACATACTGAAAAATGAGCTTGGGTTCAAACCATTGAAGCTCCAATAAGCACACGATCTTACACTGCAACAGAAAAAAGTTAGAGTCGAAAGAGCGAAGGAGTTGCTACGCTTGCACGAAAGTGGTTAGTTGACGTATTTGGTTTTTTCCGATGAGTCGGCATTTGTTATCGAGCAATATGTCAACAAACAAAATGACCGAGTTTACTTACCAGAGAGGTCCTTTGAAAATTTACACCTTCGGACGGCCACCAGAAAGCAGGCAGCACCGATGGTGATGGTTTGGGCCGCCATAACCGCCGATGGTCGCTCTCCGCTCGTATTTTTGGACCGTGGCCGTGGCGTCAAAATTAATGCGATCGTATACCGTGAAACTGTCTTAGAGGCAGTATTGAAGCCTTGGGCAAACAATCATTCCGGTCGGAGACCGTGGACATTTCAACAAGATTCGGCACAGTCTCACAAAGCACACGTCAACCATGATTGGTTAAAAAACAATGTTCCACACTTCATTTCTTCGACACTATGGATTGCAAATTCTCCGGATGCAAATCCGTTGGATTTCTCTGTCTGGGGTATTTTGTAGGCGAAGTTTGGCACTAAAAAATACCAAAGTTTGGACCACCTCAAACAAGCACTTCCGGGAATGGGCCAAAATACCGCAGAGCCACTTGCGTGCAGCGTGTGATGCTTTCATCGGCCGTCTCAAGGCCATTATTCGCGCCAAAGGTGGACATATTGAAAACTACTGATACAATTTGAAAATTGATGTATTTTCCAACATTTTTTGCTTTGGCACAATAAAATTTATCAAAAAATAAAAAAAATTATAGCATTTTAAAAAGTTATAGTTCGAGTAGGTCACCCTGTATATTTCTTTCCTCGGGCCAAGAGGAAAAAAGTTTCTGGAAATCCTCTGTCGATAGATTTGCCTGCACACGATGCTCAGATGGAACCGGTGCTGAACCAAAAAATCGGACGAAGTGGTAATATGCATTGACAAAAATAAAACCAGCGGTGGCTTTAAACCCCATACCATGTCCAAATGAAATCGGCCCTACAAAGAGCAAAGAACGTAACTTGAAACCGATGGTGCAAAGAGCAAAGATTTCATTTCAGGTGGACGGAATTTGGATAACGCGTGAAAGTTCAACTCCAAAAAAACCGGAATATCAAAGTGGAGGAGACCGACTCACTTATAAGGATGCCGCTACCACTTTTCTGTTGCATCGTATTGGAAAACTGGTAAGGACAACCGTCTCTAGGACGCTGTTACCTAGATTGACTGAGAATACTGTCGCATCCATGTCAGGCCATAGGTAACGAATTCAGAATCGGATGCGAAGTCCCGGCCTTGCTAAAGAGGAGTAATCCGAGAAAAGTCAACTGGATACGATTGAAGTAGAAATTCCGCAAGTCCATCAATGCTCCGCCTAAGCTCATAACGAAATTAAAAGAGAAAATCTAGTCGGAATCTGAACGGTGACCTAACCAAATATTTTAAACTGACGTGTTCCGGCAGAAAGATGTCCTCCAAATCGCTCGCTCCATAGTGAAGCACGGACTTGCAACGATCTAAACGGATCACTTACAATTAATTTCGAGGAAAACTGGAATCTTTACCGATCGAAGCAAAACGTATATAAGGACTAAATTAATAAGAGAAGAGTGTCTCTTACTCGAACATTTACGGTTGAAATACTTGACGAAACCAGCAAATCAAAGTCGTCAAAGTGACAAATCACCCAGATTGAAAAATTTGTTGGCATTTACACTGATCGAAAGCAGAGAGTAACCGTCTCATAGGTGAGCCTCACTTTCCAAGTTACCAGATCAGAACCGGCCCGCCACCAGCTGAACCAGTAAGTGAGCAAAGTAACATCATCCCCCATAGAAGATTTATGTATGTATAATACGAGTTTATCATTGGTTGTGGTGACGTATGACGCTGTTACTTCATTTGATAGCTCCCAGTCGGTTGGCACCGATCTATATATTACGTTACGAAAAGCTGGAAACCAGTTGCTGGCAACTCTGAAAAAAAAATCTATACAGATAGCCTGGCACTGGCATACATACCGAAACCCTAGCGAATAGTGAGTGTAGAATTTATACGGAAAATCAAAGAAGATGACTAAACAGTACACGCTCACCAAGAGCTTCAGTCCTGTCATTCTGCTGTCCGAGATTCATGTGGGAAAACTGCTTTGTGAATCCATCAGCAATTTAAAGAGCAATATGGCTACTAAGGCGGACGTTGCTGCGAGACTGGGTTTCAAAATCTGGCGGGCAGAATTGAAGGCACACTCGACAAGTAAGAACACGTGCTGGGCATTTTTATCGGCGTTAAGGATGCCCTTAATATGGCAACTTTCGACGACACGTGTAACTCCGTCAGATTGCGGGTGGTAATTGTGACAAATATGCGATGGAGGAGTTGCCCATAAAACAGTGACTTGTGGTCACTGATATGATATACGTTGGTCGGCTTACTGCTTAACATATGTAGATTATGTAGCTGTACAATCTGTTGGATCATGCATAGCACCTGCTGTAAAGTGCTGATTGAGTTTGTTCTGTTTGTGAGATAGAAGAAACTGACTGAATTCCGTGATATATATCATGAGGTGCACTCCCAAGGCGGCGTTAGTACCCGCCGTAGTTTTGGTGACCTTCGCGTCGATTGTCTTATGGATATGTCACATGTCATGCAATGACACCAGAAATCCTGTTGTCAAAAAAATGCGAAATTGACATTTCCTGTGCATAGGAATGGTTTCGACCAGAATCACTCAGAGGAAAGACGATCTGCGTTAAGATTGCCTTCGTTCCCCGTTAGTGTTCCATTGACAGTTGGGCTTCGTGTGAACATGCAGATTTCATGAATCTGCAGGATGCCGGCAGACCAAGAAAATGCTTGACGACGACTATAAGGGATCAACGACTTCCATGTTGTCCCTAAATAGAAAATACCACTCAGTTACTGGTGTCGTAACGGTGCGCTGCGCTTTTGTTCAGCACCTAAGAGTCATTAGTATAAGTTACACAACATCACGCGACGTTTGCTGTGGGATGACAGCACCATGGAGGAATTTCTCCGTGAATGTCTGGCCCATGATCGGATCAGCCTTTGAGTGTTCAGTGCTAACATGAACGGTGCTGGCATTGTTGGCCGAGAAATTTCAGAAATAGGAACACACAACGCTGCCATCGTTGTGCATTTTAGCTCGATGCTTTCCCAAGGATCGCATACTTCCAGAATGAAGCGTCTGAGCAAGTCCACAGTAGCCTTATTCCCACAAGCTACAGCCTTGCGTCCGCCCTCCCAACCAGTGCCATCGAATTGAAGTTCCCCGTGGATAATTCCTTCCACAGGACGTCCTGGAACTTCTCCTCCTTTTCAACTGGTCGATTTTTAGAAGACCACAAGGCTCCAGGCAACAAGAAGCTCGTTTTTTGGGTCGCTTTACTTACGACGCAATGCGGATGAAGTACCAGCATTCACCTTTTTTACATCGTTCGGCTCCACGACGCCGTCGGATCTGCTTCTCTTGCTGCTGAAACTTGTCTTCTTTCCAGAGACGCCAGGCCCTTCTATTAATTTTGCCGCGTAGGAGGCCTGATTGACTTCGTCTCTGTAGCTGCATCGCCCTTACTTGCCATTTATTGAGTAAGCGATTTGTTGGACGGGATGACCTTCGCTCTCTTAAATGTGGCTTTTTCCCATTCGTTTAAGTTGCTGTGATCACAGCCCTCATAGCAAAACCCTTGCCCTTTGGTGTGCGTTCTTCGTATTCTTAGCAGCGGTTATGGAGGTGCTAGGTACAACGGCTGAGCCAGCTGTTTCCACATTTTTCACCACCGTAGTCTTGCCCTTCTTTTTTTGCCTCTTGGAGGCAACTTTGGCAGCTGATGTTCCAACTGCCTTGGCTACCCCTTCGGCCGAGGTCCTGCCCTGTGTACCATCGGTGTGAATACCAGCCTGGTCACCGCTGAAGTCGCTCTCGTTAGTGAGTGTTTTATCGAACACGTCACTATCGCTAGCCAGTAGTTCCACTTCCACTGGAGGGATGAAGTCGAAATTTCGTCTTCACTCACCTTTAACTCTTCTTGGACGAGAATGGTGTGGTTTGTGTTTTGTTTGTTTTTTGTTTTTCCATTTTTAAAATTTATTCTGGTTCCCACGAGTATCGCCGGAAATAAAGCGTCAGCCCAGGCAGCGCCGCCATACCTGGCTAAGGCTAAGTATAACAGGCCCGCGCCAAGGCGCCTGAGAGAGCTCGTTCGCGGTTGGTTTGACCGCAGCCTGCTCACACCACCACTAGAATAAGGTTTGGCAGTTCTTTATTCGCCACTCCTCACCTGACCGTAGTCAGTTAAGTCCTTGAGCCCTAAGCCTCGGCACCGACATCATTGAAGATGACTCTCGTGTTAAGGTTGCCTTAGTGACTAGCTTTTCTAGTATACCTCTCTTGCGCAGGGTTCGCCATATATCAACTCGGTTTAAGCTGCAGAATTCCTCCTCGAAAGCGATCATCTACAAAAGTTGCGAAAAGCTATACTCGACTGATTGCTTAACACATTGGCTGCCATGGCTATCAAATATGATAGCCGCCTAAGGCTCTGGCTTTCAGAAATGATAGCCATTACGTACAAATTCGGTATGGGGCAAAGTTGCTTGGCACCTTACGATAATATAAACGTTTTTGGTTTGAGCAAGTAAGGAAAACTTACTGAATTATGACCAAAATTGTTAGACCATTGTTAGATAGTTATAATTTTGAAAGAAAAACTATATATAAAGTTATAATATAACTCATTTCATAAACTTTATTTCAAATAGAATTATAAATAAACAATTTCACAAAATTTAAGAAGCCTAGCTCCAACTAAAAGTATAATTCATAAGAGCAATACGTGGATATCTGGTTAGCTTCTTTGCAGGCTGCTTCACGTCCTTTCGATTTTGTTATGTTTTTGTAGCAAACACTACATTTTCTTCTAATTTTTTTTCCAACAGAAGATACACGCTCTATGAGATGGTGCGTTGCTGAACGGGGTGTTTCAACTCTACGAACGGGGGCTGTGGGTATTTCAAGCAGTTGAGCAGCCAAAATTTCCCGGAATTTTCGAATATGAATTTTCGATTTAGTTAAATGTTATTATAAGCAAGTATCGCAGCGGGTTTGAAGGAAACTCCACGTTTATTATTTGGCCTTGAAACAGTGGGTGGATTCGCACTTGTCGACGGTTGATTTTCTGTTAAATTTACAGATGGATTTCGACGTCTTACGGGTTGCATTTCAGGGGCATGTTTAGTAGACAGCATTCTTACATCACGGGTGTCTGTCCATTTAAAAATTACAATTCCATTTTCATTTTCCCGAGATATAATTTCCCTTCCGGCCAATTTAGCGAGGAGGATATCTTTTGGTATATTTTTTTTGTTTGCCCTTAGTGTTCCAACAACATGGGTCTTATTTTGCAGCAATTCCTTTGCCAACTCGTAGCTCATATAAAAATTGTCTATATATAAGCATCTACCTTCATTGAGTAGGTCCTTTGAAGGCTCCATGCAAACATTTCTAGCAAGTCCAACCTCGCGTTCCCCTGTTGCTGACTTTCCAGCATATCTGTTGACAAAAGCTTGAAAAGTTTGACTCCATAACGATGAGTCTTATTTGGGATATATTGTCGGAATATAAGTCGGCCTCTCCATGGCACGAGAGTTTCGTCGATAACAAAGTCTTCTGCGGGGTAAAATGTCTTCTGAAAATTGTTTTGTAGAACTTCCATCAGACGATTGATTTTCCTCAATCGTTCGGACTTATTTGTTGTCTCGTTGTTGCTAAAGTGCAAATATTTTTTTTTTTTTTTTTTTTTTTTTTCGTGGGAAGGTGAGAAATCTTCATAGACACTATAGGCCCGGAGCCTATAGTAGTGTGAGATTCTCACTCACTAAAAAACACCTCCCTTCTGCAAACCACGACTAAGTTCATACTCAACAAGCAGTTCTTCT
This sequence comes from Volucella zonaria, assembly GCA_963966105.1. NCBI lineage: Eukaryota > Metazoa > Arthropoda > Insecta > Diptera > Syrphidae > Volucella > Volucella zonaria. The sequence goes on along the minus strand of OZ014530.1, from coordinate 183,003,022 downwards.
ATCGCATTTTATTTTGTTTTTTTTTTAAGATATCCTACAGGCGATTTTCCATTGAAAATTCCTGTGTACTTTAGAAAAATTACGCGCTGTTAATCACCGCGCTAGATCGAAAGGCTTTGTCCTTTTCAGACGGCGCAGTAAATTTGTCTCGTCGAGGATCTATTGAACAGAAATATTTGCATGTCCTTGTAGTCGATTTTTGTGTTTTCGCGCAAACATTTTAATTTCGTTCTGAACGTTTTCGACTTCTAAGTCTCTGTGGATATCATCGTTTCTAATGTACCACGGCGCATTAACAATTCCTCGAAGAACTTTATTTTGGAATGTCTGTATCACATTAATGTTACTATTTTTAGTACAACCCCAAAGTTGTACACCATATGTCCAGATCGGTTTTAGCACTTGCTTGTATAACAGCAGTTTGTTCTCTAAGCTAAGCTTGGAATACTTTCCAATAAGCCAGTAAATATCTCTATATTTGATTTCAAGCTCTTCACGTTTTTTTTTGAAGTGTGCTCTCCATTTTAGTTTAGCGTCGAGTGTCATACCGAGATATTTGGCCTCGTTCGCGTAAGGAATTCGTACTGCGTTGATAAACACCGGTGGATTCTCAATTTTCTTGAGAGTGAAGTTCACGTGGATAGACTTGTTTCCATTAAGCGCGATTCGCCAAGTCTTTGTCCAGTTGGCAGTTGCTTCTTCGACTGTTTTAGCCGTTGCCAAAATGGCAGTGTCATCAGCAAATGTGGCTAGGACAGTGTCGTCCGTTTGCGGTATATCGCGGGTAAAAAGTAAATATAGCAGAGGGCCAAGTACACTTCCTTGCGGCACCCCCGCCTTTATTGTCTTAAAAGTGGAATATTCGTTTCCGTGTCTCACGCGGAAGAGTCGGTCTTCCAGGTATGAACCTAAAATACAAGACAATTGCTGGAGTAGGGCTTGTCGAAGTTTATATTTTAGGCCTTCGTGCCATACCTTATCAAAGGCTTGCAAAACGTCAAGGAATGCACTTGAGCAGACTAACTTACACTCGATTGCTCGTTCAATTACATCGGTTATTCGATGCACTTGGTCAACTGTAGAGTGTTGACTTCTAAAGCCAAATTGAAGATCAGGCAAGAGGGAATTTGTGTCGGTAATTGGTTTTAGGCGATTAGGAAGGATTGGGTCGAAGACCTTCGATGTAATTGGGAGAAGCGATATTGGTCTATATGACTTGACTTCAGTCAGCGGTTTACCTTGTTTCGGAACCATAATAACTTCGGCTACTTTCCACTGGTACGGTACATGCTCTAATCTAATGCTGGCATTTATAAGATTGAGCAGTTTTAGCAAACCTTTTTTCGGCAACGCTTTGAGTATTTCTCCCGTTATTAAGTCATATCCCGGGGCTTTATTGGGCTTAAGCGTGTCTATAACTTGTCTAAGTTCCCTAAGTGTAGCCTTTTCTACTGGAAAGTTTGTCGTCACGTCTAGCGTATTGACATTCTCTGGAAGCACTTCCCCGTCGAATGGTTTAAACGTTTCTGCAAGATGTTCGGCGAAAACATTAGCTTTTTCCTTATCTTCTTTCGCCCAGCCATTCTGGTTTCTTCTTATTGGCGCCACGTGCATTTGGGGCTTTTGAACACTTTTAACGGCTCTCCATATGGAGTAGTTGGTATCCTTTGTCGCTGTGAGTCTTTCAAGATAGTTATTAATACCTTGATTATTGAAGTCCTTGATCGATTTTTTCAACAAGTTGCAGAGCCTATTGAAGGACGTTTTATCTTGTGGTGCCCGGGTTTCATGCCACTTTTTCCGCGCTCTTCGTTTCTTCCTTATCATTTCTCTCGTTACCGGTGGGTGTCTTATGCCGACTTTGGCAACTTTGTTCGACTCGCGGGGAGTATTCTTCCAGTCCGCTTGCTGTATGACTTCAACAAAACGTTCGACTTCTTTTTCAAGTTGATACGGCGTTCTAAGTGCTACTTTCAACTCAGTATTGTCTATAATGTCTATTCGGAAATCTTCCCAGTGAGTTTTGCTGTTAGTTAATCTGGGTGGTCTTTGTTTCTTAACCAAAGATTCGCACAATGAGAGGATAACTGGAGAATGATCGGAAGATAGATCGAAGCTTTCTTTAACTTTGACGTAACTAGCGTTTACTCCTTTTCCGATAAAGAAGTCTATTAGATCGGGTGTTTTGGCGACATCCGAGGGCCAGTATGTCGGCTTGCCTGTTGAGTAAAAATAGCAACCACATTCCATACGAGCCCTGTAAAGAGTTTTGCCTTTTTGAGAGATACATCTTGAGCCCCAAAAGGTGTGCTTCGCGTTAAAGTCGCCACCAATAATGAAATTTGGTCCAAGATATTCAACTCTCTTCAATAAATTCGTATTTTTCTATTTTGCTGCGCGATTGGCAGTAGATTGAGGATATATTAAAAGAGTAATTTTTATTTTTAGCGCGCACCACGGTCATTTGAAATTTGTCAAGTTCAATTATTGCTTCCAGAGTATGTTCAATGCAGTCTTTTATGAATAGGGATGACCCGCCTCTTGCGTTTCCCGATGGATGATGAGCGTGGTAGTCGCGGTAACCTTTTAATTCCACGCGCGATTCTGTCGCCAGGTGAGTTTCAGAAATTAAACATATGTCAATTACTTCTTCCTGCGTGAAAATATTTAGTTCATCAAGCCTTTTCTGTAGCCCGTTGGCATTCCACGCAAGTATATTGAGCTTCTTTGCAGAAATTGGCTTTGAACTTAAGAAGCCGTTCGACTATTATCTTATTTATTTTAGTCTGTTCTTCTAGTCTCTCGAGAATTACTGAGAACACATTTGAGGCAGGATCCGGTGATGTACAGTTAGTCATGTTTACTCGCGCCGCTATTTGCGCGTAAGTTTTCCCATTTTCCACTTGCGCATTGTTATTTTTGACGTTGTTGTTATTGGTGATTTTAGCGTTTGTCACCATTACCTTCTTTAACGGCTTTGGAGTAGGACCGCTGTTGTTATTTCTCATTCTACCTGTCCCTGCGTTTTTCAAAGGCTTCGTTTTTGATTGATCTCGTAGCTTTTGCAACTCCTTAGCGACTTCGCAGCCTTGATAATTAGCTGAATGTTTCCCTTGCAGTTAATACATATCGCTGGGGACTCTTTCGCGGCATTGCACTCTCGAGTCAGATGTTTGCCAGCGCATTTTACACAGCGAGGTTAGTTCTGGCAGTAGGCCTGAGTATGGCTGAATCCCTGGCAACGTGTACTTGTTCAATTTTGACAACAAGTCCCAAAATTGAATTTATGGCATAAATTCTTTCTAGGCTTTCGGTTTTGTCGAAAGTTAGCCTAAAGAGGGGAAGACCGCGTCTTGGGGTCGTCCTCTCGCTTTCAACATTGCGCTGTTTTTGCGCAAGTATATTAACTGCGTCGATTATCTTAAAGTCTTTATTTTTAAGGTCATTTACGATGTTTTCTTTAAGGCAAGATGGATGCAATCCTCTAGCTACGACGCTTGTGGGTCTTTCCGTTTTATTTTCGTACGTATGCCATTGAATCTTCTCGGCATTGAATTTTTGCGAAAGCGAACGGTAGATGTCTGGATTAAAGGCATTAATAGTCCATGTATCATTATTACGAGATCTTACTTTATAATCGGTTGAGCACAATGATTTCAGGATTATGTGCAACTTGTTGTAGTCCGAGATTCCAAAAACGTTTATTGGCGGCGGCGGTCTATGTTTGGGTTGCTTTGTTGCCTTATCGACCTCAGCAGTGTTAAAACTGGCTTGCTTCTTTGTTTGTTCGATATCAGGCGGGGAAGTAGCTTTGCGCTTCTTACCTGGCTTTTTTTTAAGTATCCAGTCCGTTTCGCGGACTATCTCTTCTTCGTCCGTGTGAAAACTCGAGTTTTCGGGGCGGTCAAGTAGCGAAACAGACTCAGACTCAGATTTAGATTGCGGCTTAATGGCTTTTTTAGTTCGGTACAGAGCAATTCCATATTTTGGAGTCTGGCGCGGAGATCAGAATTTTCGCGTTCGAGATTTTGTAGATTAATCGGTGTAATGCTATTGCCCTGACCTACCGACTGTGCTTGGTCTTTGCTTTCGCATGATTTTCCTAGCGATCGGCGTGCTGGTGATCTCGTGACCCTTGAGCATTTTTTAAAGGGGTCCTGGTTTATATTTGTATTATTTTGAATATTATTTGAACTCATTTTAGTTCCCACGAGTAGCGGAGAAAGGGTAGTCCGTCTGTCCAGAGATCAGCATTAGACAGATAAGGCTGGCTGATCCGGAGGTCGCCAAGAATCCGGATGCTCCGTTAGAGATTGAGCTATTTTTATACTGGGGCCCCAACCTGGTCGATTCTGGCACGGGTCGCTTAACACCTTAATCAGGCCCAGTGGATTATAGTCACCTCTTACGACAGGCATGCCTTACCTCGGGTATATTCTAACCCCTAACCCGAACGGGCACGTGCAAATATGAGAGTAAAGATTGAAACCTGTTCCGGGGCATAATTGCACGTGAAATTTTGAAATCATACATCCCACCCGTCTCCTAATAATTTTTAATGCGACCAAGGGGAACAAGTCCCATGTACATAATCAATCCAAGAATTTTTTTTTATTTCTTCCGGCTTTGTTTCAATCCATTTATTCAGTCGGCTGTATCTTGATCTTGAGCGAATACTTATGTTTTGTTCCGCATATCGATTGGTTTCTTCTGATATCATCCCCAACACTTCTACGTCAACTAGTTTGGAATAATTATGAAGAGGCGTGCTCTTAGGCGAAATTTGTACCTGCAAACCAAATCTGCCCACAAATTCAAAATGTTTGTGTCTTCCCCTATACTCCGACCAGTTAGGAGAGTTTCCTGTCGAAATATTTTCCTCCTCATTACCATCAAGAAGTGCATTTAGGTCATCTCGTTCTTCCTCAATCGCTATAGCTTCTAAGAGATGTGATACGTTATCCCCGGAATCATCATCGCTACCATCGTCATAATTCGATTCATCTGGAAACCATGCTGGATCTGCGCAAGAGTCATCTGAATCGAACTCACTTTCCAAACCAGTCGCCATTTCTTCAATTTCTTCAACTGTAAGCCTCCTTGCGCTCATTATTATTAGATATTTCAATAAGTACCTAAACGTTATAAAAGTAATGTATAAATAGGATACAGAATCGATCTCATCGATCTTGTAATAATTACACTTACTCCACCAACCCAAAAAAAAAAAATTATGGAGACAAGCAAATAATAAATTCAAGGCGATGTTGTCTGAAAAATATAAAAAAGCATATAAATAACAAATAAATAAAAATAAAAACAGAAAGTGTGGCTATCATTTTTAATAGCCAGGACTAAATTCTTCCTGGAAGTCCAGGATACATCGCAAATGTATTTTTTGTCGATCTTTTGTAGTTTTATTTGATCAAAAGTTCAATTAATGAAATTTTTTGTGTTGGCACTCCATGAAATCTTCTCAAATTTGCCTTGGCAGCCAATGTGTTAATGATTATGCGGAAGGTGTAGGTGTGTCTAGGAGGGTCCAGTTCAAAAGCCCGCCAGTTCGATTTCGTGCGTTGAATCAAGACACTCGATCTAGAATCATTCAAAACATTAGTTGTCACATTCGATTAAAATTCCCCTCAAAAAGCTAAATATAGCCCTTTGTCAATATCTGAGAAAGGGTTTGTTTTCTCATACCCGCCTACAATAATTACATCCAAGTACCTGTAGGATTTTTAGTGAGTTGTTGGCACGAATTTCATCTATGACGTTTGGGCGCTTTACTGCTGAGACCGCTGTAGTCCATGCTTTTGGTTCAGTACGTTCCTCGATCCGTCTCTCGGTTCTGTTGTGTGCCATATACCTTCGCTTTTTCGACTTCTAGCGACAGTGTGTGTGACTCAGACATCAAAACATATTTCACAGCGTTTTAACAGCCATCGATGTTCATAGGATCGAAGCTGCTGATTGTTTCTGCATTTCTGGCAAGGTGGTCCTTTACCTTTTGCTGCACTTGGAGATCCCGAAGTTCTTGACTGCAATTTCCAAAGATTCGGCTAATTGTAATTGTCTGGATTGAAGCACATTGTCGATCAGTCGAGACTTAATTGATCTTGTGGTAAACAATATCCCTCCAATTACGAGGAGGTTGACGTGCCAAAAGTCAACAAGCGATCCAACGTTGTCATTTGTTGTGTCCTCTATGGCGTGTAAAGTTGGTTTTGTCATTGGCTGCCTTCGCGTTAAAACATTCCAATGCTATCGCGATATCTCCGGTAGGAGTTGAGCTGATGGCAGCACTATCTATACTATAGAAATCGTCCTTGTCACCCTCATCCGAGGAGGTTGGTGGATTATAGCACTGGATCGTTGTTATGTTCCTGAACCTCATAGTCAATATCCTGTCACCATATGGTGAATAGGACATACCATAAGTCTTTTGTCTGGGTTTAGGTCTCTACCGCGAGTGGTATTCTTTAGTTTCAAAGAGTAAACCAGGAAGCTTTTGTCAGGTTCAGAGGGTTGGATACCATGTTGCCGCTATTTACATGATCTTGCTTACTAGCAGGGTGCAGTCCAGCTTGTATTGCATGAATTCCCCCCTAATTGTATAAATCTGGTATTTCGGGAAACTTCTCTTCCGATGATAAGAAGAATCTTAACGTTTCAGAATCCAATCGTTGTCCTTGGTCAATAGCAAATACAAATCAGTCAGTTCACTCCGTATCTGAAGCCCGCTTTATTTTTCTGATCCATGCTCTAAGGATCCAAGTAAGACTTACTAACTATTCTCTAGATATTCCTCCACAGAGGCTTCATTTCATTTTTAGCGAACAAGGATTCATTGAAAAATGCTCCTTTAATGAGGTCCAGAGTTCATGTCCATGCTCCTGTTGGTTATAATCCTTTCTGTAGGAGAATATTTAGATCAGAGATTTCATTGGTAAAGTTTTTAACTTTTGTTTGCGCTGTAGTTCTTAACTACCTCCCTCTAATTGTGACCACGAAATCGCTTTCGCCAACTTCCTGATTGCATGTAAATTCTGCCACAATGCAGCCCAGCTGTTTGGCTACACATGGACTATTAAGAGGCCTTATTTTCTACGTTGTATATCCACAATAATCGTAGTCCCTTATTCGTTAGCCATGGTCGTTAATTGAAATCGTTCATTGTTTGGGATAGTTCTTGGTTGAGTGAGACTTTTTTCTTTAAAGGAAATGTAATCCTCCATGCATCATATGTGCAATGTACGAGTATTCGTATCAAAGAAACAGTTTCCTTACACCAAGCGTCAGCATAAATCGACTCATAATTTAAATGCTCGTTTCGGTCTTTGTAGAATTCCTCTTCACTCAAAGCATTTCCTTTGCTCTAAAGGTTCACAAAAAACTTCAATTGATCCCCGAACCAAATTCATATCCCAATCCCATTCACTTCACCACCGTCAAATAAGTTACCACTTCTAACTGGATGCACCACATGACAACGAACAACTGTAGAACTTTCGCAAAGGACTTGTGCGACTGTCCTTGGATATGAAATGAAACCAACAGATATAATCATAACCCAAGTCGAAACCCATCTACCGGAATTATTATGATCGAAATGTTCAAAAGGAGCACCGCAACCATCACAAGTTGGTAGTAACCACTGCCATTCACACCGCCACCTTTCCAAAAGATTCTTCACAAATGTTGATTCCAACTTGATATCAGATAAATGGATGGTGGCCTTTTCTGGTGGGGATTCGGCGTCACCGGTACCTTCCGGATGATGATGATGAAATCTTTACAGGCCAAGGGGACTAGATTTCGAATGGAAGAGCAGTCTTCGCGGTAGCATTATAAACGGAATGATGCTGGTAGTTTTGTGAAGCAGGGGCAGAAGCTTTGCGGAAATCTAATGAAAAACTTCAATGACAAAGTTATTAGGGATCTGTAACTTAATTTTCTGTGCTCAGGAAAGTTTTCTTCCTGGGATATGGAGTGGAGATTCCAACATTCATACACACGAATACACGAGTAGACATACGTACATACGCATGTATACACATGACGTAAGGTGATGAACCATTGAAATTTAATTTAGCCATACTTGTACTTGTTTTGGGAATTATTTAAGGTCTTCCAAACGGCTTTAATGCAGAAACATTGTAAATAGTTTTTTTTTTAAGAAAACCAAGGCTAGGTCAAAGACCTTACGGTTCATGGATATCTCCAGACTAAATGAAATCCTTGAGGCAACAGCTAATATAATATTGCCGCAGTTCGTTCCCCTGATTACGATTCTGCTTGGACGTGCATGTACGAGTATGTTACGTACATTCTCGTATAACTATGTTTACCACGATTCACGCTCATCCCGGGGCGAATAGAAATATTCGTGTCAGAGCACAGCGATTTCTAAGAAACAACTTGCGCTTCGAAAGTTTTATGGCCGGCGCAATGACGGGCAAAAGTTTGGAACTAGAAGACGTATTATCCAAAAGAAACTTCATAGTTGATTAGTGCCAGCGTCGACTCTTTTAATCTCAGTGGAGCTACATGCATCGGACGGTTTAACTGGGTTCTTTGTCCGCGAGTTTGTTAAGGACCTAGTCCTACATGCGCGTATCTTCTCTATAGTGGAAAAACAGCCTTCAGTAAACATTTTAGGGAAAATGGATTTCGACTTGGCACATGGAATGTTAAGACACTTAACCGACCACGTGCTGCTAAACAATTCGAGGAAATTCTGCAATAGAATGCTATTAAATAGATGTTACCGCTCTCTAAGAAGTGAATGATGCGATGGGCCGGGAAAAAAGCGTAGGAAAGACTATGACACCTGCTACGGCGATAGGCGGTGCTTATTCGGACGTGGATTTGCTATTCAAGCTGGACTTAAGCAAAGAAACTTAAGCATCAAGGGTAAATTCGGAAACATAAGCCTAGTTTGCGTTCATACCCTGCAGTAGAGACGGATGATAGCATCAAAAATCAATTCTACGACCTCCTAGAGAACTTACCCGTATGCCTAGTGCCCAGCTATGACACCAAAATTAAAAAATTGTGCTAGGAAACTACGACCACACAGTTAGAGAAAAGATTCCTAAAAGAACTGTATGACAATACGAGAAAGCCAATTGGAGCGGACTTATCACCTTCTTTAGGAAATTTAACTGGTCGTTATGTTTCCTCGACAACGACGTGGATACCGCTGCTGATATGATCACTGCCACTATTTTCTTCGGAATAAGATCCTTTGTCTCTCATCGGATAAAGAGTATCAGACCAAAAGAAAAGGCATGATACGACTCGAGCTGTAAAGAGGCTGTCAGGGTTAGAGAAGTGTTTTTTCGGTCCCCCAAGGCCAATCCGACAGAGGAAAACCGAAAAAAATTTAAATGAGCCAGGAATGACTGCAACGTCTTTCTCAAGCGAGTGAAATTTCAATATGACCAAAAGTTGAGGCAAAAAATACTACAATGTCTCAAAGCTAGTAAAAGCTTTTGGCCATTTGTCAAAAACATTAGAAATTCTGCCTCATCCTCCATCCCAACGCTCATTTACAATGACATCCCAGTTGTCATGCTTGCTGCAACTTTGCGGCCAGCTCAACACTCCCGGATTGTGCTCTGTCCCCGCCTACACATGAGTGCGTCGAATCTTCAATGGGTCCAATTCACTTTAGCACTCGTTTAGTTGCAAGAGTACTTAAAGATATCAACATACATAAATCCGCAAGTCCAGATGGTATATCTCCCTTTCTTCTGAAGAGGTGTTCTTCAACGCTGGCAAAACCACTCCGTAAGCTTTTTCATCAATCCTACTCTTTAGGACACTTTCCGAGCAGATGGAAACAGTATTTGTCCAGCCCGTCCCTAAATAAGGCGAATCGTCTTCTTTCTCCGCCTGCAGACCCATTGCACTTACGTCCCATCTCTCCAAGGTCATGGAAACGCTGATAAACCGTCAGCTCATGACATATCTCGAAGCACGAAAACTTCTCAATAACCGGCAATATGGTTTTCGTAGCAACAGGTCCACTGGTGATTTGGTGGCATGTCTCACCGAAAAGTGGAACCAAAGCGTACATCAATCTGGCGAAAGCAAGATAGTTGCACTTGATATTTCGAAGGCATTTGGCAAAGTTTGGCATCGGGCTCTTTTGTCGAAAATGCGTGCTTTTGGGATCGACGACTCTCTTCTTCAGTGGATTATAAATTACGTCTCGGAACGTTCAATTCAAGTTGTTTTGTATGTTTTCAAATCTGATATTCACAAAGTAAATGCTGGTATGCCCCAGGGCTCCGTTCTGTCTCCGACACTCTTTTTAATTTTCATTAATGATCTCTTGTCCGCTACTTCTAATCCAATTTATTCCTTTGCTGATGACAGTACTCTCTGCTTCTCATATTCGTTCCCGGACTCACGTCCCTGCTCTTCGGCTGTAGAACGGGAACAGCAGCGTATGCTAAGCTCATTAAATTCCGACATTAACAGCATAACCAATTGGGGAACTATCAACCGAGTGGAATTTAATGCTTCCAAAACATAATGCTGTCTGCTGTCGTTAAAGCGAAATTTAAACACCCAGCCGTTATCCATGAATGGCACTTGCATCGTCGAAACCGCTAAACTTTCCATTCTCGGTACGTGTGTCAATGACAACTTACGTTGGAATGACCACATATTCGGTGTCGTCAAAAATGCTGCGAAATATCTAGGTTTTCTCAAATGATATAAGAAATACTTTACCACCTGGCCTCAATATATTGGGTCTACAAGTAAGTTTCCAGCGTTTGTCATAGATGGCGCCACCAGTTGATCCCGGGCAGAAATGTCAGACCCCATGTGTTTTATTTGTAGGTTTTGTATCTGTCAACAACTTTGCAGCGTTATATTTGAGCAGTTCTATCGGTGTCGTACATTTTATCGAGCAAAATCATGGCAAGTTTCCAGCCAAATAAACGTCATTTGCGGGAAGCTCTACTTTTATTCTTTAATATGAAGAAAAGTGCGGCTGAGGCCTATCGTTTGCTTTCGAATGTATTGGTGAATCGACGTGCCGCGAGTGGTTCAAACGGTTCAAAAGTGGTGATTTTGGAGTTGAAGACAAAGATCGCCCCAGAAAACCGAAAAGTTTTGAAGACGAGGAATTGGACGCTTTACTGGATGAGGATCCGTGTCAGATTCAAGAAGAACTTGCTGCATCATTGGGCGTCACGCAAAAAGCCGTTTCCCTGCGCCTAAAAGCACTGGGATTCATTCAAAAGGTTGGAAACTGGGAGCCGTACGAATTGAAGCCAAGAGACGTCGAACGGCGATTTTCCATGTCCGAAATGTTACTGCAGCGGTATAAAAATAAATCATTTTTGCATCGTATTGTCACTGGTGATGAGAAATGGATTTATTATGATAATCCTAAACGCAGAAAATCGTATACAAATCCCGGCGAGCCCGCCCAATCGACGCCGAAACGAAATATTCACGTGAATAAGGTCATGCTCTGCATATGGTGGGATCGAAAGGGTATCGTATACTACGAACTGTTTCCGAATGGTGAAACCATCAAAGTACCATTATATCGAACCCAACTAATTCGTTTGAAGCGGGCATTAAAAGAAAAACGGCCAGAATATGAGACCAGGCATGAGTCCGTCATTTTTCATCACGACAACACTCGGCCACATGTTGCGGTTTCGGTGAAAAACTATTTGGGAAATAGTGGATGGGAAATTCTGCCTCACCCGCCTTACAGTCCAGACTTGGCACCATCTGACTACCACTTGTTTCGTTCGATGCAGAACGCTCTTACGGGAATACGCTTCAGCTCAGTAGAGGAAATCAAAAATTGGCTCGATACGTTCTTGGGCTCGAAAGACGAGAAATTTGTTTGGTCCGGAATTCATAAAATGCCAGAAAGATGGGGGAAAGTTGTAGCTTCCGATGGACGATACTTTGAATAAAGTATTGTAACTATGTATTCATAATAAAACTTCAAATTTTGGAAAAAAAACGCTGGAAACTTACTTGTAGACCAAATATAAGGCATTCATCCGCCCGAAATTGGAGTACAATGCTCACATCTGGTTAGGTGCGCTTAAAAGATCTCTGCATTTACTAGACCGGATTCAAAACTGTGCGAGATCATAGCTGATACCAATATCACTCAGGCAATGGACGTGTCTCACTTTGTTTTATCGCTATTTCCACCGCCTGTGCTCTATAGAAATCGCCAGTAGCATTGTAACGCACGTCTCGCTATGAATGCTCATCAGTATACCCTCAAGCCCACTTTCGGACGTTTTCTGAAATATCGTGACTCGTTCCTAAGCCGAACAACTCGCTTGTGGAATGCCGTGCCGAGCTCTCTGTTTCCTAATCATCATAATGTTCAGACATAGAAAACCAACATACATCCCCAAATTTCCGTCGCCGCCACCCGCCTTATAGCCCAGACCTTGAACCTTCTGACTACAATTTGTTCCGGTCGATGCAGAACGCTCTCACTGAAATACGGTTCACATCAGAGCAGATTATCAAAAATTGGCTTGTTTCATTCTTGGCTGCCAAGCCGGCGCAGTTCTTTTGGGGTGGGATCCACAAATTGCCAGAAAGATGGGAAAAAGTCATAGCTTCAGATGGGCAATACTTTGAATAATACCATTGTACATGTTTTTTTGAAATAAACGTTCAAATTTTGAAATTAAATTATATACCCAATATATGTATAAATAAAATGTTCAATACATACGTACCGATATCATTTTTTTTTTAAGTCTTCAAAATCTTCATAGCAGTCTATAATTTCCGTACAAACGGCTTTCCACGCTTCCAGCGTCTTAAATTTATCTTTATATCACGCTTGTTCTCAAAAACATACTATACCATATAGCATCGGCGCTCTACCGCATGTCTATCACAGAAGTACTCGTAATATATGTAGTTGAACACTCGCCCACTGATGCAATCCGTAAATGATTTCTTTCTTCACCATGTAACTGAAATTACCATGGCAGCTTTTATAAATCCACTTACCCGTTTCCACCTTCTATCTGTCAAAGGTGACTTATAGAAGCGAATGTTCAAAAACTCATCGTTGGCGCCTGAATTAGCGCCACCGTTACGCTATGTTCTGTTCAAATTTTTGAAAAAGAAAAGTGTACTTAATGAAATTGCGAATTTTGCATGAATCACCACGGCATCCAAATGCGAACGTGAATGCGAATGCCAGCTCACTAAGTAAATTGGATTTATTCAGCCATTGCCGTGCCAGAGGTGTTTTATATTTTTAATTCTACATAACAATAACTCTAGTTGATCAATATTTCAACTATAAGCGATCCAATCGGGCAAAAAGCATTTTAATCATGCTAAATACTTTTGACAACAAATGCATCTCTACCTCTGCCTTTGGACTCCTGGAATTCTGGCACTCTTTGCATTGGCCTCGCTTCAGACTCCGTCACCCCGAAACACACATCATTTTTTCTGTTTATTTTTTTTTTTTTTTTTTTTTTTTGCTAACACTACTGCTGCTCCAGCTTTTGTCCGCTTCGTCATCACTGATTCGAGGCTAAAAGCGTGAGACTCACAAATTTTTCACTATTGGTCCATCAGCGAAGCGAATGTCGAATTTAATTCAAATGAACTCGAGAGGAAATTGAATTTTATAAATAAAATCCTTTGAAGGATGCTCACCAAACATCCATATACGAGTACACACATAGAGACAGAATTCCGTATCCCAAAGTGCCTGTATGTCGATAGAATCTTTGCGCCGTGCCGCCCTTGCCTATACATAGTTTATCGATAAATTCATGATGTGGAAAAGTGAAACAGTTTTCAGACTACGAATATGAGTATCTACTGGCTTTCTCAGTTGAAAATTTCAAAAATCTATAAAACTACTGATGGAATTTTTCTCACTCTTGAATAATTCCACATGAAAAGTTTTCGAATGCAAAAGTACCACCGGAAGTGGACAAAGGAAAGTAAGAACAAAAGAGACAAAACAGTGTGAAAACCGAACAAATAAAAGAAAAAAAATAATAACCGAAGCTGTCCTTCCCGAAGCAGGAAGAGCCAGATAAGAGCCAAAGAATTGTAGCAGAAAATACAATATGTTCTTTCTCTTCAAGATGGTTGACTGCACCGAGCAAAGAGCATGATGTTGAAGTTGAGCAAATATTTTATGCACCTTTGAATCTTGGTCACAACCTCAATTCGTTCAGTTCACTGAAATTGTTAAAGTTGCTTCATAACTCTAATTAATAACCAGTATGTGCAAACTTCGAATTATTTTTGTATTGAGCAAGTTATTGTTGGGGATTTTTAATAGCGTTTTTCTCAAATCGGTTCTTGAAAAGTCTTTCTTTGGAGTTCCTTAGCAAGTTCGCTAAATATCTTGCTTCCGATGATTTCGGTGTGATATAGGGGACAATCCAGACTCCATGAGTTACACAATCGCAGAAATACAATACATTGAACAAGAGCATATTGAACAAGGAACTCCCACGTAACAAGAAATATTCATTCGGTTGTCACCCGAGCTACATTATATCAGCTGCGGACAACAGGAACTGCGTTCCTGTCTTTGATGAAAATGTTGGAAATCTGCCAGCATTTATGTCCTCAGTAGACAGGGAATAGTTTATACAGAGAACTAGAGGAATGATGCGTACATGGTAATCTAAAACAATAAAATCGTCGGAACCGCAAGAATTTCTCTAGCGACAATATAATGCCTCCATTGACCTGCAAAAAATACAATACAAGAGCAAACAAAAACTCCACTTCAAAGCAGCAAACCATCGTTTTTTGGCTGCATTGCCGTAGCAGAAAGGCTTAAGAGTCAAAGACCGTAAGGTTCTGGTGGGGCGTCGAATTAAGCGCTTAAGACGTCCAAACTAGATGCTAAGTAAAAGTAACATATGGAGGTGTCGCAAAGGCGACAATCAACCCCTGATCTTCTCGAGGCTTAGATTTTGAAGGCCCCAACCAGCATACCAAAGAAACCTTACGCTGTTTTAGCCCCTGAGCCAGACCTCTCGATTCTGATGACTCCTGCGCCTCTTTCTACGATACGTTCGATAGATTAGGCTAGAATTATAGAGCGAGTACCAGGGAGGTATAGCCTGTTATGATTAAACTCCATCCCAATAGACAGGTTGCCGGTCACAGTGCTGTTTCTGACGGCTTTTTTCGAGAAACGGAAAAGGTCAAACGGGCTCAAGAAGACACACACTCTAAAAACTTGGTGACAGCGGAAGAGGAGAACATTTTTTCAGCAAACGCAAGGCGCAAAGAGACGGCAAGTGTTGTCGAAAACGCGTGTGCTTATAGTCGTGGGAGAAAGTGAAACCCATTTAAACTGATTAACCCTCGGAACTGAAACTTTACCTTCTATTTCCGTCCTGAACAGGGTTAAGAGAAAGAAATTTTCTAGCAATTTTTTCACTGTCATTGAATCTTTTCGCGCGGCAGTTCCAATAGACGCAAATCGACAAAAAATAGGCAAAACCAATCGAAAAAACACAAAACCAACGGTAGTTTAAACGGTGTTCGGATAAGGCCGATGCTACAAACAGCAAAGTCGATTGATGTGGTGAAATCCCCGCTGAGAAGCAACTCTGGTGGTGACTTGCCCCTCTCACTAGATCCGGCTGAAACCGATTCCAAAAAAAAAACAACTTAACACTCGAGAGGCTATAACTACTCTTAAAATGCTGGAGCACGTGTTTAGTCTTTCGGAAAATTGGATAGAGAGAAAGAGAAAGATGTTTGGGCTCAGTGGTTATTTCGCTCCATGGGTGGCATCAACTAGCTATAGTTTGAATTCTGGTGGACGGAACATGGTGACATTCGTGAAAAGTCAATTATAAGGATAGCGGTATCACCTCTCTGACACTTCAAATTGGAAAGGCTGGAAATGCCAACAGCCTGAATGAAGCAGAGTGCAAACACTGTATTGATCAACTGTCGGAGTTAGCTACAGCAGAGAATGTTTGCATTCAAGTAGAGGGCTGCGATATGCAACACGGAACAGTTAGTATGTATTGATACACGCAGCAAACTGTTTAATGGCTAAGCAAGTCTGTGCCAAGAATCCCCCATAGGAACTAAACCTTTTTAAATTTCTAGGCCACCGAAACTGGCACGCCATCTTCTGGAAAAGGAGGATATGCTGATGCGGTTTCATACGCAGAACCATGGACTCAGCACTGAAATATGGAAAATCTACTGCTACTGAGATAACAAACGTGGTACGGGAAAAACCTTCAAGACACTGCCGGCTTCCTTTAAAACATAGGTCATTTGGATCTGCAAGACTATGATAGGATCAATTATATGCTATGCGTCGTTGGTCTGGTAGAACAGGCATGTCTTTCTTTGGGACGATAATGTTAGATTGCCCTCCGCGTTAGGAAAACTTGCACCTGCCTTTCAAGCGGAAATATACGCAATCCTAATGGCAAGGAACTATACTGCAGCAAAAACCAAACTGCACTTAATGTCTTACTGAACCCTTTCAAGACTTCCAAGTTATTTCGAGAATCCAAGATTTCACTGAACGTAATCGGAAACATGATATCACTGAGCTTAAGTCGCAGATCACAATGGTATCACGGGAAATGTAATCGCTTATGAACTTGCTAGGCGGCGCTCAAGTGAGAGTTTTTTTAGGAGCCGAACACCCGATAGAACGTAAATAGAATTAAATGCTGTGATAGCTACTATGGAAACTGCCACAGAAAAAAGGAAGGACAAGGACAGCAGTTCCAGCGTTTATTCGTATGTGGACTTGCCATGACTGGAAGACTTAGGGAATCTGTCTTAAGCTCCAGGCATATCAGCGAACGCCTGATAACAATTGGCATACAGGTTAAATTCGTTAACGCAAGTCATATAAATGACCATGCCCCGACAGGAGAAAAGGACGGCCTTATCAAAGATAGCTTCTTAGAGCTCCCGGATAGTGTCCTTGGCGATTTTAATGCCAAGCTAAGCCAGTAGGCCATCTTTAGCAATTCGGTCGGTAAGTACAACCTCCACGACATAATCTCCGGACACGAACGCTGGCTTATTGATTTTGCGGCAAGACATAATGAAACCATAGTGTGCACATCGTTTTGACACCTTGATATTCATAAGGGAACCAGGCTGACCAAAATTATCATATTGCTGTCTACACAAAGCACTCCTCCAGTGTTTTAGGTGTCTTGAGCCAACATCACTAACGCGGAAGAATCACTCTTACTAAACGCAGCTTTTTTGGGTTAGAAGCCAATTGAGTTACAAGCAACCGAAAAGACTTAATACAGGATCCTGATCATCCCATCCTGTTCTTAGGCGCAGAAACTTGGAAACTGATGAGAGCAGATGGAAATGCTCACGTGCACTTTGTGAGAAAAATTCTTCGGGGAAAATATTGGTCCGGTGTGCGATGCCGAACTCAATCTGCGTACCGGCACGGAAAATTTTCGGCTGCATACCAGAAGGACAATGCAGTAGAGGACGACCTCATCATAGGTGGCGTACACAAGCGGAAGGGAACCTCAGCCAACTTCGTGCGTGCAACTGGTGGCAGCTAAAAAAAAAAGACCGCACTAGTTAGGCAATCATGTTAGCTGAGGCCCTAGCTCACTCCAGACTATTGCGTCATCTATGGAAGTAAGAAAGCTAAGCAATCGAGGGCCTGAATTAGTATGGCTGCATTTGGCTGCAAGCGGTCTGTTCAAGATGGAATAGACAGTAGACCTGTCCTTACTCGATGCTTTTATTTGCTTCGCAGCAGTGAGCTTTTTAGACCTAGAGAGTCTGCCCCTTTTATGACCGCTTTGTAGAGCGGAGCGGAGATTTCCCGGAATCAGTAACCAACTTCGAGGATATGAGAGCTACTGTCGACCGATTTTCGGACATTTCTCACCATTTCTATTTCAGAACCCTGAGTAGTCTCGAAAATCCTTAGTAACCGTAGGTCCAAATACATTAAAATAGTCGAAATACAAGGGTTGTCTGAAAAGTTTCTGACCGAACAATGACACAATACATTTTTTCTCAAAATTTTTTTTGTATTTTTCTACATACATAGTAGTCTCCTTGTAACTCTACACACTTCTCCCAACGATGCTCCCATCTCTCTAACCCGTCCAAATAGTACTTAGCGTCTTTCTCTGCAAAATAATTGTTAACGAAGGTGATTGCCTCCTCATTTGACGAAAATCTCCATCCTCCGAACGCAGTTTTTAGATAAGGGAACAAAAAGAAGTCGCTTGGGGCTAGATCTGGTGATCAAGCGGTTCAAACCGTAATTCATGGATTTTCGCCATGGCAACCGCTGAGGTGTGAGACGGCGCGTTGTCTTGGTGAAACAGGGTTTTCTTTTTCTGCAAATGTAGCCGATTAAGATAACTCGGATTTATTGTGCCTAAACTGCGCCAACAGAGCGTTGGAAATGTTCATTCGAACAGAGTTTTGGTCTAACGTAAGCAAACGCGGCATCCAACGCGCGGACAGCTTTCTCATGCCTGAATCTTGATTTAATATGTAACAAACGCGTTCTTTTGACATTTTCATAACCTCTACTATCTCTCTCACTTTAATTCGACGGCCGTCTAACACCATTTGGTGAACTTTAGCAATGTTATCGTCAGTGGTAGCAGTTTTTGGACGTCCCGAACGTTCATCATCTCCCAAGCTCAAAAAAACACTCACATCGACTCACTCAAACGACTGTCAACTAAAAGCTGCGCGTCCAAAATGACTGAAACTTTGGTAAGTAATTGTCAAAAGGTGCACAACTAGCATTCACTAGCTTTTATTGATGAGTGCCGCTATCTTTACGTTGCGGTCGGAAACTTTTCAGACAACCTGTGTATTACTTCGTCTTTGTTGGTTTCATGTTTCAGAATTATTCATTCTTTGTGTTCCTTTTTTAGAACTCCGCTGTCAACGACGAAACACTTTTTCTGGATGTGAGCGAGCGTAATACGTTGGACTTTGTGCCATCGTCACCATTGACATCTGGGCAAGGACGCAAACGCAATATTACTACGTCAACACCATCGCGATCTATGTCAGATGGCAGCGGTTTAAAACAAATGGCGGTAGAAGCACTGCAGTCCATTCGTTCGCAACCGAAAAATGCATCCACTGCCTTATGCGACTATATGGCCTCCGAGTTGCAAAACTTAACCCCAGAACAAGCTGCGTTCGCATGGTCTAAGTTGAGACGTGCATTTAATTATATAACGGATGAAGTCGCTCTGATAGCGAGTGCATTTTCAGTTTCATTATCTTTTATATAATTTGTTCAAATTATAGCCTTCGTCTAGGAAGGAGCAGCCGCAGGAACAGCCATTGGAACAGTATGAACTAATGTTTATTACTAGGCAGTCAGCAACAGAAATTATTAACAGTGGCGAAATCGCCAGTGAGAGAGCACAACCACCAACATAGACAATACTAAAAAACATATAATTTTTTCTCATAAATAAAGTTTTTATAGAAAATACAAATCCTTTTTTTATATTTAAGCAATTTATACTGCCATTCTAAATCACCCTCTTCGACGAAGTACGTCTTGAGCTCTTTCGTACATCTTTGGCTTCGAGTAGAGTTTCAGTACGGGTTCCTTCTAATGGATACAATGTACTGCTTTCCACATCCACATCACGTCGCCAATCATCCAAGATAAATTCGCCGATATCACTATAATGGTCGAATGAATTACTCGGAGTATACTTCTTTTTATTTGTTGTAATCAGGTAGTTGCCGAGCACGCAACACGAAAGCGTAACTTTCTTTGACTTCTCGGCATCCAAATGTATGGGCTTCCGCAGCAATCGGAAACGTGCCGACATAATACCAAAAAAAATTTTCAATAATACGGCGAGAGCGACTCAATCGATAATTAAATACTCGTTGCACCATTGAGAGACCACGTTGGCTGTATGGTTTCAATATGTCCGGCCGTAAGGCGAACGCATCGTCTGCAACGAGTACATACGGAACAG
Source organism: Volucella zonaria (assembly GCA_963966105.1). NCBI lineage: Eukaryota > Metazoa > Arthropoda > Insecta > Diptera > Syrphidae > Volucella > Volucella zonaria. The sequence continues at coordinate 182,983,016 of OZ014530.1, read as the reverse complement.
GCAATTCTCTACCGGGTAGTGATTTGCCTCCTGGCAAACCCAGCTGATTAGTGTCCAGCGCTTGGCCAAATGTGCATCGGTTGAACGCACCACCATCGGAATATCGCAGAAGTTTATATTCCGCATCGGCAATGCCCATCAAAACAATGCTATGTGTGCTTTTATAGTTGTAGAATATGCTGCCAGCATTGGGTGGTGCGATCATTACTACATGCTTTCCATACACTGCTCCAATGCAGTTTGGGAATTGCCACAGTTCGCTGAATTTGCTGGCAACAGCATCCCAGGCCTCGGGTGTTCTCGGCGTCTGGAATTAAACACCATTTTCTGTGTATTTGCGTGTGCATTGCATAAGGTAATGAAATTAATTTACCTGAAGATATTTATCGACGAGCACTTTGTAGATTGCATCCAGAACTTCTGGAATGATGGATGAGATCGTTGACACAGGAATGCGGAACAGATATTGCATAGACCGAAAATGTTCGCCGGTAGCTAGGTATCGTAGCGTCAACATAAGCTGCTCAGCCGTTGAAATGCTCTCGCGCATATTCGTTTCTTGCTTTTGGATGTGTGGAGTCACCAAAGCTAGAAGATCATCGAATTGTTTACAATCCATACGCAGAAAATTAGAATACAATTCTCGCTCAGCTCTTAATTCGACCAGCAATTTTACATAAAGTCCCTCCTGCAGACGGCGGACCACCCAATCCTTCGCCCAAACACGCCGATATTTTTGTGGCAATTCATCCTCCTCGCTGCTTTCGCTGCGGCCAAAACAATCGTAAGTGCATCTTTTTTTTCCATTTCCATTATTTACCAATACACTTCACCACTTCACTCAGTGCCGAATGAAAAAACAATTTTTAATTTGGCTGATAATGCCTGTCAATGAATCGGCAGATTTTTTGTAAACAAACATCTGCCAACCGTGTGAACTGACATTTTTCAACCTAACAACGTTGCCTGGCAAAGTATTGTCAGGCCAACCATCTGACAATGAAATTGCCAGAGTTTAGGACAAAATATGGCAACCGCTATTGTCAGCTGATTTGTAGGTCATTGTCAGAACATTTGTAGACCTGACAATATTGTCAGATCTGGCAATCGTCTGAACATAGCTTTATGTGTTCAAGAAATGGAATTCGTCTTTTTGTGTTATATTTTCTCATATACACACATATTAAATTTGTTTCCAGATACCCCGACACCAAGTCGCAGATGACTGTTGTTTTAGCATCGCTATTAATCAATATTTATCACTATAAATGAATAAAAGTCTCCATAAAGAATTCGAACTCAAGCAATTATTAACGCACAGCATACTGCCTTGATCAAAAAGTACCCGGAATGTATTCAGAAAATACAAATTTATTCATTTAAATCTATATTGTCCCCTTCAGAGTAATCCCCATCGACTGCAACACACTTGATCCAATCCTCGAAACATTTTTTATATTCGGTTTTCGGTAAGTCCATCAGTGCTTCCTGCGATTTTTCCATTACTTTCTCTCGGCTGCTGAAACGCGTTCCCGGTAGTGGTTTTTTAACTCGATTGAACAGAAGAAGTCACAGGGAGCCCAATCAGGTGAATTCGGTGGCTGTTGGATGGAATTTTTTGCACTACACCGTTGTAACCCATGAAAACCGTGAGCATTGCCTTCTTTTTTGACTGAAAACGATGTGTTTTTTTTGGTCTCGGCTCATTTGGTGAACGCCATTCACTTGCCTGATGCCTGATTATGTTGTACTCATAAACCCACGTCTCGTCTCCAGTAATGATCCTTTTGATGAATGTGGGATCGGATTCAACCCCGCAAATCATCTCTTTTGCGACGTCAACACAGTCTCTTTTTTGCATGAAATTGAGGCCTTTTGGCACCAACTTTGCTGCTACACGACGGAAACCCAAATCATTAATCAAAATGTCTTGGACGGATCCATAGGCAATGTTCAAGTCCTGCGCTATCTCTCTGATGGTTAATTTGCGGTTATTGACCAACATTTCTTTTACTTCATCAATGTTTTCGTCGGTTTTCGATGTCGATGGTCTGCCACTGCGTTCATCATCTTCGATTGACTCACGAAAACTTTTGAACCGCTCGTGCCACTGGTAAACGACCGTTATCTTTAGAGAAACGTTGCCGAACCACTTTTCCAACATTTCCAACGTTCGCGCACCATTAAATCCGTTTTTTACAAGTTCGTTGTTGCAAATTTAAATCCATTTCTAAAATTGTAAAAAATCGCCAACACACAAGGAGATAGATGTACTCTTGGCTACGTAACTTTTGCAAATGTCAAGCTATGGCGCTAAGATTTAGAGGGAATGTCAACAACAGATTTACCAACTTAACAAAAAAAAAGCAGAACTCAAATCGGAACAATGGGAGCACCAAACTGTGGTGTGGCCGGGAACTTTTTGATCAAGGTGGGATGATTACTCTTTCGGTAGAAATAATCAAATCAGTTTCTAGAATTTCGTTTCACCATGTTGTTTGTGTATAAAATTTGGTGTACTATATGTAGGACGTCAGGAAAATACACGTCTACGACATCTTATTTTTCAGGGGATTTTCTTTGAATGAAGCACTTTCTTATCTCGAAGACGATGAGGATCTTACGGCGAAGGTGGATAAAATAACAATATTTCCACAGTAAAATTCTTGTGCGGAATTAACAGATGAAGATTCTAGTGGCGAAGAATTTATTTCTGTCAGCAATTAACTTCTCAGTTACAAGCTTCAGCTGAAATAACATGCAGGCGTGGTATTCATGATGAATATTCATCTGATGATGACATTCCCTTGTCCGAATTTTTAAAGCCAGCGACGCCAGGTACTTCAGCGCAATTTTCTAAGAACCAACTAAAGAAGAAGAAAAAGATTTACCATTGGGTAAAATACCAACTTTGAAAATCCAGAAGAGTTCAACCCCTTACGAACTCCTTTGGATTTATTTTAAAGATTTTTTGATGGAGAGCTAACTGAAAGCAACGGATATATTTTACAAAAAAAAACAGGCTACGAATCATCGAATTGAATGAACTCAAAGCTTTCGTTGGAGTTTTAGTTTTGAGCGGTTACATTCAGGTGCCACGCAGAAGAATTTACTGGGAACGAGAAAAGGATGGCCATAATGCCTTGGTTGCAGAGGCAATTACAAGGGATAAGTTTGAATACGTCTTTTCAAATCTTCATCTAGCAGACAATGAAAACCTGGACCAAGCCGACAAATTAGGCCTTCATTCAGACACTTGAACAAAAAGTTTATGGATAATGCCCCAATTGAGGAAAACCATTCTCTTGACGAAGCAATGGTGCCTTATTGCGGGCGTCATGGCTGCAAGCAATTTATCCATGGCAAACCCATTAGGTATGGCTACAAATTATGGGTTGGTAGAACAAGGTTGGGATATGCCAACTTGTTTGAACCTTACCAAGGCGCGTCCACCAATATTAGCACCACATATGCGGAGTACGGAGTTGGTGCTGGGGTGGTCCTTGAATTTGCAGACGCTAGTTTAGTTTAGTTTTAAATGCATTTTTTTTATTTTCTAAATCATTAACTCTTACATACTAACAAAAAATGCTTAAATGCTAGCTTAAAATTAATTAACAATCTTATACTAACTTACTGGCCCCACACAGGCACTCTAAGCTACTCTAAATTCTTATATCTATGTCTTTCGACTTTGTTTACATTTTATACTTATATATACTAATTTTCTATGCTTAAGGCTAAGAAAAGAATTTAACAAAAAATTTAGCATATGGACAGAATTTTGTATTTTTTTATAAAAACTTAATATCTAACTTAAAATAAACCTTAGTCTACACACATACATACATATAGACATTATACACAATGACATACATATACTAGTATATACCTATGTATATACTAATATATATATTTATTTCTTAAATGCTAACTTAAACCTATGCAAGCTGGCCATCGCTATTCACAGAGCAAATAGATTGGTCAGCTCTGCCTCATTAGTGAGGCTGGTCCGTAATTGACAGAAACGGCGACGAAACCTCTTCTCCATCATTCAACCACCAGAAATGCTGGTGCTGCCGAACGACATCCCTCTTATCGCGTCCGAACTGTCCGAACGACATGGTAGATTAACGGGACCGCTGATCTATCCTGGATCAACCCTATCTGATCTAGGTAGAGGAATGCTTCCGGTGGAACGAAGCCATCATAGCGCACACTCTCGTGGTAAAGGTACTTGGGGTAGTAAGCCCCAGATATCAGGTTATTCGTCGAGGTCATTGCTCTTGCAATGTGCCTTCGAGTCAGCTTAATTACGAAGTTGTCCACTCGTATTAGGTTCGCCCCGTTGTAAAGAACCTCATTACGATAAAAATTTTTGTACTCCGACTCTGGTGTTCTGTACAAGCGAAGGCAAGCCCTCTCAAACACCCGAATCTTTTCCATTAAGCTCGCTCGTACATTGAACCACACGGGGCACCCGAATACCAGCATGGGCCTGATGAGGGCCATGTAGCAGATTACCTTTACCCTCGCATCGAGTTGGCTGCTATAAAACAGTCTCTTTGTAAGGGCAAAAGCGCCTTTAGCTCTGGCCAGAGCAGCGTCTACATTTTTGTCAAAACACAGAAACTGATCTAGCCAGATCCCAAGGTATCTGACTACATTTCGACAGGCAAGAGGCTGTCCGTGTTGTCCAATGATCGAGAACTTTCGCCAATTTTTTCTGGTATCCCTAGAGGCTCTAGACAACGGCGTCCTAAAGAGAATGGTTTCCGACTTCTGAAAGTTGATTTTCAACTTCCAGTCATCGCAAAATCGTCTTATCTTATCGAAGTCACGCTGCAAGAGAGTATTAATGACCTCGATTTTTGGACCTGTTTTGTACGCTATCAAATCGTCTGCGTACGCAATAGTATGGGGAAGTGAACCTATCAAGTCGCTTGTATAAATATTGAATAGGATCGGTGAATTGACCGCGCCTTGCTGAAGACCATTTTTAATTTGAAATATTCCAACAGAAGTCACATCGCCATTTTTCACGATGAACTGTCTGTTGGTTAGCATATTATAAAGAATGTACAAGAGTGCTGTATTGATCCCCAGCCTAGTCAGCTTATAGAAAAGACCCTCTAACCATACGGTGTCGAAGGCCTTCTCCAAGTCAACAAGGCAGGCACCAGTGCATTGGTTTTTGCCTTTATTCCATTGGATATCGGACACCAGTTTAGACGCGGCATGTGAGATATCATGTCCCGCCTTAAAACCGAATTGATTATCCGGAACTATATGTTTGTCATCAACCCACCTAGACAGAGCTCTATTGATTACTTTTTCAAACACCTTACTGATATTCGGAAGGAGGCTTATCGATCGGAGATTCGCCGGATTGGATACATCCTTTCCCTTTTTGGGAATAGGTTGCACCACCGCCGTTTTCCAATGCGCTGGATAATGTGCATTATTCATTGCACTATTAAACAAGGTGGTGTAAATGTCCACCGCTTCTAGAGGAAGATGTCGAAGCACGATGTTCGGAATACCATCGGTCCCCACTGATTTCTTAGCCCTGATTGTGTCGAAGATCTCATGGAGCTCTTCCTTCGAAATGAACGGGGGTAGGTCACCCTCTCTGGTAATGACATTATTTGCCATATTTTCGTCGCTGAACCGGGTGAAACCAGAGCCCTCGGATCGCCAGTTCTCCACTTCATTTCGAATGTAGAAGTCGTGCACCAAGACGCGATTGTCCAGGTCATAATTAGAGCCAATGGTATCATTGGCCTTGTATATTTCCTGGAAAGTCGCTCCTATGGTCTCAACCCTCTCCTGTGGATCCTCGATCACAAAGAAGTTCATCAGCAGCGACCTCATTTGGATCAATACCTGCTATTGTCAGTAACCGTTCGTTGTCTGTTGTCCGCGCCATTTTAAGACACTGAAGGTCGTTTTGATTTTTCCTCCGAAATAGTTTATTTATTTGCGGGAACATATTGGGGTTGCTGGTGTTTACAGCCCGAACCCTGTTGTTCCAATACGAACTTACAGAAATTCTGTAATTCTCTTTTATTAACACTTGAAGGTTTTTAATCGACGACTTCAGTGTCCTAATCTCCGGGTCTTGTTTGTCAGTTAACTGTCTGTACAAGTTTTTGAGTCTTGTCAGAAGTCTATTTTTCTGTCGGTGCAGTGCGTCATTAGTAGGATTGCGGAACAGGTCTTCGTTAGTCGTATGTCGATATCGCGTTATTGTAGTGTCCATAGTTTGTTTAATTGTCTCGTCCATTTGTTTTAGGTAATTGTCGATCTCCTCGTTTGACAAATTCCTATTGGACGGTGGGTGGAGCGTATTCGAGGAGAGTGCTCTTGTCAAGGTTGCGGAGAAGCGTGTCCATCGAGTCTTACTGTAGTTGTAAGAATATCTTTGGACAAACTCCTCCAATTCCGCAATTTCGTTGGGAACTGTAATTTTGGTGCTAAATCCACAATGGTTACTGTCATACACGAATGTGCGCAGACAGTTTAGCGTTTGTAAATTCGTATCAGTCAGTCGTAAACGTTCGTCGTACAGCAGTAGATCCAAATAAGACCCGCCTCTGGGAAACGACGGGTTATCCGTCGCTTTAAGACCGAGTCTGTACATGACATCGTGCTGACCCCACCAATCGAGTAGTAGGTTCCCTCTAGTATTTGGCACATTATTTCCCCAATCCCTGTGTTTAGCGTTGAAATCCCCACCGATTATAAAATAATTCTCCCCCGATTCCAGCCTCAGAAATCGAAAAAGCGTGTCGAGCTCTGTAATAAATAAAGTGGATTGTGAAGTCTCAGGTGCATAAACAGAAGCCAAGTATAGCCGCTTTCCACTGCGGAGCGGGATGTAAATGACGACTGCCTCCAACATCCGGAACCTGCGCAACACTCTCTTATACACTCTGTGAAATTTTTTACCTTGTTTATTGAAGATCGCGACACCGACTCCACGTTTGGATCGGAGCCGATTTCTTCTTCTAACAATATAATTATTGTACTCCAGTTTGTGCTTATCGGTTAGCTTGGTTTCGCTAGCGAAAAGCACATCAGGAGTTTGGATATGCAGACGCTTTAAGACGAAAATGGCACACAAACAAGTTTCATTTGTTTTTTGATAATTTCTTCACATCAGTAGAACTTATAGACCTCCTTGCTCAAAAACACTTCTTCGCTACTGGTATCACCCGCGAAAACCGAATAGCGCAGAACCCATTGGTTGAAGAAAGAAAAAAGAGGTTCTTACGACTTTAGAAAAATTCAACGACAACATACAATCGCCGTGAAATGGAACGATAATAATATTGTATCGCTCTGCTCAAGCTTTGCAGATATAGCACCAGTCCATTCAGTGGAGCGTTATTCCCAAGAAGAAAAAAAAACATACAGGTACTGTTTTATTGACATTTTTTTGTAAAATAAACAGATTTTGTATGCTTTGACTTTAGGTAGAGCAGCCGTACCTGGTACATTTATACAATGCAAACATGGGAGGTGTAGATAGGTGCGATCAGAATGTAAGCCTCTATAGAACTTCAGTTCGAGAAAAGAAATGGTACTGTTCGCTTATCACTCATTCCATCGACCTTGCAGTTCATAGCGCTTGGCAAATTCACCGAGTCCATGGAGGCAACTTAGACCAATTAAGTCTTAGAAGACAAATCGCCGTATAATTGCTGACACAGAACAAAACACATTTTCTTCCAACCGAGGACGTCCATCAGCGTCTGAAGGACGAAACACACGCTACGATCGCATTGATCATATGGTAGTCCCACAAGAAAAACAGACGAGATGTGCTTTTTGTCATACAAAAACGACGACAAGATGCCGTAAGTGCGATGTTGGAGTTCACGTGAAGTGCTTTGTGGATTTCCATAAACAATAAAATAATTGTGTCATGGTAGCATATACGCCTAACGTCCTATACATAGGACACTCGCCATTTTGGATATATATATATATGAAACTTGTCCAAATTTCGAAAAATATTTTTATTATCAACATATTATTAGTAATACTCGTATGTATAAAAAAAAAAATTTTTTATGCTTCAGAAAGTTTTAGGTATATCTGGGTTAAGGGGGACTCAATCGAGGTCTCTGGCGATGTTGAACTTCCTCATAATGAGTCGGTGGCTTTAGATTGCTACACGGATATCCTCGAGTCCGTGTCGATATTAGTTGCACGGAACTAACTGACATCCGAACGACTGGAGGAGTGCCTTGCGTCGATCACAATGTGATCAATTTCGTTGAGGGTTTCTTGATCAGGAGTCAGCCAGGCGCCTTTATGGATATCAAGGTGCGGAAATTGTCTGGTAGCTATAGTTACATTACGTTCTGGAGCAAAATCAATAAGCCTGATGAGGATATACAACGACGAAACTATACGAGCTGTACAGCGACATCGACTTAGCCAGAAGAGTGAAGGTCCAACGACTGAGTTGGTTGGGTCATGTAGAGTGGATGGACACCGAAAAGCATTCAAATCTGCCCCCGAAGAACAGCGCAGTAGAGGAAGATCGCGACTCAGGTGGCGCACGCAAATGGAAAGGGACCTCAGCCAACTTAGCGTGCGAAACTGGATACAGCAAGTTAAAGATCGAGCAGGCTGGAAACGCTTGTTGGTTGAGCCAAAGGGCCACCCCGGACTATAGCGTCACCTTAAAAACCAGACCGGTTATTACGTATTTCATTCCCATTTGCTTGCTAATTAAGTTTTGAGGTATAGTAATACCTGTATAAATACCTCAAATCTGACGTCAAATGAGCGCGTTTTGTCATACGAGTCAACGATTTTGTCAAATCGTGAACCTTTTTGTGTAATGATTTATTTTTTACTTCAACAACGGTGTGTGGATCAACTCGATTCGAGTTTTGGTGATGAAGCACCATCCCCGGGCACCGTATTTCGTTGGTTTTCCGAATTCAATCGTGGCCGTCGTTCGATCCAGGACGAATTTCGAAGGTCGTCCAAAATCGGGTGTCATGCCAGTAAATTTCCATGTTGTGCGGGAAGTGGTTTGCAAGATAGTCATGTGACTTATTGTGAAATTGAGGAACGCTTGGGCATTAATTCAACTCACATACATTTAATGGCGTTTTCGATCGCTTGCTCCCCGGATATTGGGCAATTTTAACTCTAATGGAACACTGTAAACATCTTCTGTCTTTAAAGCCAAACACACTCGATTGCTCACAAATAAAAATTTGGTTTAACAATGCTATTTGACGTTTATATTTACATATGGATATACATGTGTTAGTACATTCTGACATGAAGCCAATTGAACACTTTACGTAAATTTTTTCTTTCCCTAGTGGAAAAAGAAGGCTTCTGTCGGCCAATGGAAAATGCCATAATGTTGCATGAACATTTGGGCCTCAAAAAGATTTCTTCCCGTTCGATACCGCATAATTTGACAGTCCCTCAAGCAAAGGCTCGTATCGATTAATCCTAAGAAATGTTAAAAAAAATCGATCGCGGTGCCCCAGAAGGCGTCTATAAGACCGTGACAGGCGACGAATTATAAACTTATCCATATGATCCCGAAACTAAATAGCAGTCGACTGTGTGGGTCTTTTGTTCGCACTTGCAGTGCTTCGAAGCAAATGGTCGTCTGTTTCTTCTGACATGTCGCCACCCGGCATTTGAGTACCGTAGAATGTTTGTTTTGCCTGAAGTCTTTGCAAGAAATAATAAAAGCAACCGCCGAACACGGATGATTCTCTACCATGACAATGCGACCTCTCTCAACTTCATTGGGATCCGAAGACATTGAAATACTACCAGAACGAGCATCTATGCGGTGTATCTTCCACTATGGAAGCTGCTATCTTACAGATATCGGGTTTCCATTATGGACTATACATTTTTAAAATAACACCAAACTTCACTCAATAGATTCTGCCTTCCGACGCTGTTCAGAGAAGAAAATCAGAAGCAGTTAAAGGGGATTAGCAATGTCTTAAGCACAGTTTGACTGTCACTACAGATGTAAATGCTTCTCCGCCTCTACCGATTCTTCTCAATATAGTTCATGTCTTCAGAATTGCGTATCTCCCAATGAAAGGCCGACACAAGTTTACTTAGCGACGAGTGAAATTGAACCAGCGCAGCAACCAAGATCTGTTTTGGTCTCATAGGGTGAAAACCCAACTAAAATTTTTTCTTGGCTTAGATTCTGACCGAAACTATTCCTGGGCACATGGAAAGTCGGTTTCGTATTTCTTCCACAACAGGAGTTCTGGCAGCAATACATCAGACAGACCGTTCTTGGGAGTCTAGTAAAAGCGGCAGTGAGACATTTTAGTGAAAGCTTATTCCACCAGACAACTGGCTCATAGGGTATAATTGGATTTATTATAGCCGTGTAGATCTCAAGGACACTCTTCGGCGAAAAGCCGCATGACTGCCAAAAGCTCCCTTCACTGCCAGAAAGCTGACAACGTCATGTTTAGTCCGGAGAAATTTGTTATCCAGGATGACATTAGCTTCGTTGGAGAAACGAGAGCATACTTCTTCTTCTTCTTCTCCTTCTCGTTGTCCGGCAATATTTTTTCGAACGCAGGTGTTATTTTGAGTGTTGGAAAGGAGAATGCTAAGAGCCTTAGTTATTGACATTATTATTATTATGGCGCTACGTGCCACATAAGCATCGGAAGTGCCTTTGTGCAAAAGCTTAGATATGCTACAAGAATACGGTCGTGAAGGTCATTTTGGTTGATATTGTTTACCATTACTAAAGGCAATTCTTCCTCTATCGATTAAAATAAAAATTATTTGTAAAAAACACGTGTTTTACTAATAAATCAAAATGAAACCTCTCATTGGAAAATCTACAGATACGTCTACATTGGTCAAATGAAAGTCTTTATGTCTAATCCCCAGTTTCACAGTGAAAGCTTAAACTACACTTTTGGCTTAAACTTCAGTTCATCAATTTATTCGGTTTCACAGTTTCGTTTAACCCTTAAACTGAGTTTATATTGTAGTTTAAATTAAACGACAGAATTCTGCCGTTTAAACCACAGTTCAATTTCATATTGACAGCTGCCAGTTTATACGCAGTCGAATGTGAAGGTAAATAAATTTACAACGAAATTAGTTGACATGACGGAGCAATAACAAGTAGTGCTGCCAATGCAATTTAGTTCAACTACGTTCAACTGAACTTATACTATGAAACTCAACGAGATGATCTTAAAACTTAAACTCAAGTTCAGGTTCAGCTGAACTCAAGTTTAAACTTCCACTGTGAAACTGGGCATAAGTCCTTAAAATCAAATGATCAAGAATTGAACCTCCGTTTTATTGGATTTGTTCATTGAAACTGGGCAAGGTTAACGTGCATGTACAGTTGAGATCCAATTGGAATACTAACTCAGGACAATATGGCAAGGATAGAGCTGACTGGTGAAGATACCTGTTGGGTGATCTTTAGCCCTACCCTGACACCACCCTCCGTTGTCTAAAGTAAAACAAGTTAAGCTACTATTTTAAAGCGATACAGAAACTTCAAAAACATTCAAAAGAAACCTTTGGGCAGAATCCGATCCTTTAAAATAGTTTCAATCCTTTTCAAATGCATTCCCTTTTTTCAACAAAATCCAATCGCTAATGGTCTTTTAGGTTTTATTCTCGAATTTTGGTAGTTAACCGTTTATGTTTTGCAGGCACAATTTCCCGCAAAAAATCCATGAATGTGCAATTAAAAAAAATTAAATAACACGCAAGAAAAACTAAAATAAAAATGAGCTTTATGAAAAATGGGGAAACTAGCGGTACTTTTAAACTGATTACACTAACAAGAGGATGTTAGTCAAACATGACATGACTGACGGGATTATGATTGTTGCAAAAACTTCCGTCAGTTAAATGTCAGAAATTTATTTAAAAAAAAAAGAGAAATATTTTAAGCAACGTGCGGGCAAGGTATAGAGGCACTGACTGACGTCAATCCAACGATGCTCAATGCTGCAACTAAATATGACTACCCATCAATTATGCACTTACTCTTGGAACTCACTTAACTTCCTGAAATTGTAAGCATGAGTTTTGAATCAGGAATGATCGCGTCTCAGGAGTAGATATGATGTACGGCAAATAAATTCACGCTATCGAATCAATAGTCACGTGAACCATCAGTCTAATAAACATCTTCTAAGAGCTACTTCCTCGTATTTGAAGCTAATTAAAACGAATACTGATCTTACTGGACGTTGAAGTAAAAATATTGACGGATTTAGTTTTAATACGCCGACGGCAGTTTTCATGACCCGAAGCGGGTCATTGACTTTGGAATATCAGGTTCAATTTGCTCAAAAGCTTGTTGAAAGAACCAGGTTGGAAGTTGTGCATTATAAATCAAATAATAGCCTCGGTAGGGACAAATCTACTGTTGGAAAGATGGCCTTTTCAAAGATTGAGGGTGGAAAGCAGATTTGCTGGGAGCTTTTTTCCGCGGCCTGTATACGGTAAACATTCCAATTCATCGTAACCATGATCATGAGAACAAGTCACTTATATATGAGTGACAGGTTTCGGAATTGGCGGTGTGAGAATTACAAGATGAACTCCTGTGTATATTTGAATCACTGAAAAACAAATCCCAAACGTCGTATTGAGAAACCTGCGGTTGTAAGTAGTGGTTTTATGGGTTTATTAACAATTGGATGAATAATACGTATTATCCAACCCATTGGAAAATGGCAGTAGTGCACCCAATCACAAAAAACGATAAAATTAGGACTAAACCTGCTTGTCTTCCGGCAATTGCGATAGTTTAACATATTTCCTTATATTAGCAAGGTAGGGTACTCAATAGATCTCGGACAATCAGTTTGGCTTTAGGGCAAGATATGACACAATCATGCCGAGTCGAAACTGATATCCGACATTCAATTGAATAAAGGAAGAACCTGCCTGGTGCTTGCTTGCGTGGTTGACTTTGAGAAGACATTTGACATAGTATGGCTAGACTGGCTTTTCTACAAGATGACCAGGATGGGCATGCTCAAACTTCTACATAGGAAGAAGTTTATTGCCAAATGTGGCAACGTTACTTCGGGCAAAGTGTGTTTTTTCACATCAAAATGGTTTACAACAGGAAACGGTTATTGCCCCGATATTGTTTAATACGAGTGCTACTAGATGGAGTGAAAAATGACATCCTTGGACGCCAGAATGCGCTGCTACTGCAAAAAAGGTTATGGTGCCTTGAACTCCATTCATATTTAGGCAGACATGCCAAATTTCAGTGCGATACTGTCTTTAGTTTTGTTTTGACAGCTAATTGTTGTTGACGTGTTTGGCATCATGTTGAGTATGGACAAAAACGATTTTCGTTCTCTCATAAAACATTATTTTTTGAAAGGCAAAACGACGAAGGAAACAAAAGAAAAGTTGGATAAACATTATGGGGCTAATGCTCCGTCAGATTACACCGTCAAATATTGGTTTCGAGAGTTTCGTGGTGGCCGCAATTCCACTACCGATCAAGTCCGCAGCGGCAGGCCCTCCGATAGAGGATAATGTCAAAAAATACATGAAATGGTGTTGGCTGTCCGGAAAGTGATACCTGAAAGATACCACAAAGATTAGTACTGAGAGCACGCGCCATATTTTGGGCAATATTCTGCATATGAAAAAGTTATCCTGCCGCTGGGTGCTGCGCGTGCTCACTCCTAACCAAAAACATGAACCCGAAAGCACTTCGAAAGAGTGTTTAGACTTGCTGATGGTGAATCGGGCGGACTTTGGCGTCGATTGGTAACTGGATTTGGATCCCTTGGACTATTATCTCTTCCCAAACCTCAAAATATGGCTCATCAATAAAAAATTCAGCTCACGCGAGGAAATCATCGATGCCACGGAGGAGTATTTTGCAGACCTTCCGGGAAATTACTTGTCGGACGGGATCAAGAAGTTGGATAATCGCTGGAATAAGTGTATCAAACCAAAAGAGGACTATATTGAATAATATAAAAAAAACATTTAAAAAACAAAATTTTTTTTAATTCCCAAGGAGGTCACTTTACACTCCATCGTATATTAGGCTCCCTCTATAACACTATAGCGCTTGCAGATGGTTTAGTGACGTACAGATCAGGTCCAAAAATTGAAGTCATCAATAGATTTTTGCAGTTGTTTTTCGATCAACTCTCAAAATTCGGAAACAATCTTGTTTAGAACTACATTGAGAAGGGCTATTAGGGATATCAGAAATAACTGGCGAAATTTGGCCATCATTGAACAGATTGGACTGCCATTGATGGTGAGAAGGGTAATTAGTTATGAAGGGGTCAGAGCACAAGGGGTTTAACTTACAGTCGCCCAGTTTTGAGACATCCTTGTTCAAGTTCAAGATTTAAAAAAAAAAAAAGTATTTTCGCGAACTAAGCCTGTTTTTTTTTTTTATTTAGTTTAATAGAATTATGTTTAACTAATTGTGGTAAAAGCTGGTTTTCGTATTTTTCGCTTTATATAATCTTTCATCTGCCAACTTCCTGCACTTAAGCCCCTTTCTGCTCCAAAAACTCACCACTTCTAAATAAATTATGTGCTTATATTGTACACTATTTTAATATTAATAAAACAGGCCAAAAATTAGGGAATATACAATAAAAATATTAAAACCACATTGCTTAATAAAATGGTATATTATTTGAAATAAATATTTAAAAAAGTATTAAAATATTACTGTGTTACCCAATTAAAAAAAAAAAAAAGAAATTGACAGACGTGTCACTCAGTCAGTGTCATAATGTTCGCAATCATTTGCTTCATCCTGCTCTTCTTGTCTTTGCCCTCCGGGGCCGTTATGAGCCAAGTTTTAATAGAATGAATGGTGGACTGGAGGAACAAAAGAGAGAAGTCCCTGAAGATGTTTGTACTTTGCTTGCTTAATGTGTATTGTAGAAAAGAAGGACAACTAATTAATGGCAAATGTAACTCCTCGGTTGGGCATTCTTGTGCTTTGGACGATTGACCTGAGTTATTTTACGGTAGAGATAATAAGGTAATATATTGCGCATGTGTCAAAAAAAGTAAATACCGAAAAATCCAAGATGGCTGCCAAGAGTGATCAATTTTTGTTTACATACATACCACCTTAATCAAAAAGTTCCCGGGGGACACCACCGTGTGGCGCTCCCATTGTTCCGATTTGAGTTCTGTTTCTTTGTTAAGTTAGTAAATCTGTTGTTGACATTCCTTCTAAAGTTTAGCGTCGTAGCTTGACATTTGCAAAAGTTACGTAGCCAAGAGTACATCTATCTCTTTGTGTGTTGGCGATTTTTTACAATATTAGAAATGGATTTAAATTTGCAACAACGAACTTGTAAAAAACGGATTTAATCGTGCGCGAACGTTGGAAATGTTGGAAAACTTTTTCGGCAACGTTTCTCTAAAGAAAACGGTCGTTTGAACATTGCCTATGGATTCGTCCAAGACATTTCGGCCAAAAGATCTCAATTTCATGCAAAAAAGAGACCGTGTTGACGTCGCAAAAGAGATGATTTGCGAGGCTGAATACGATCCCACATTCATCAAAAGGATCATTACTGGAGACGAGACGTGGGTTTATAAGTACAACATGCAATCCAGATATCAGGCAAGTGAATGCCGTTCACCAAATGAGCCGAGACCAAAAAAACCACGTCGTTTTCAATCAAAAGAGAAGGCAATGCTCACGGTTTTCATGGATTACAACGGTGTAGTGCATCATGAATTTTTACCAGATGGCCAGACAGTAAACATAGGGTATTACGAGTATTTGGACATTATAAGACGTTTGCTTGAAGCAATTCGTCGAAAGAGACCAGAATTGTGGGCAGAAAACTCGTGGATTTTGCACCATGATAACGCACCATCGCACAGTGCCATCATTATTCGTAATTTTTTGACGAAAAATGCAACAAACACCATCCAACAGCCACCGAATTCACCTGATTTGGCTCCCTGTGACTTCTTCTGTTCAACCGAGTTAAAAAACCACTACGGGGAACGCGTTTCAGTAGCCGAGAGGAAGTACTCGTAATGGAAAAATCGCAGGAAGCACTGAAGGGCATACCGAAAACCGAATATAAAAAATGTTTCGAGGATTGGATCAAGCGCTGGCATAAGTGTGTTGCAGTCGATGGGGATTACTTTAAAAGGGACAATATAGATTTAGATGAATACACTTGTATTTAAAATTTTCTGAATGCATTCCGGGAACTTTTTGATCAAGGTGGTATGATAGAACACACCACAATCAGTCTAATTTGTAAATCTAAAATTAGAAAAAAACGAATACATACCTTGTATACGAATACCGTATTCCGACATGTAGCAAGTTCTTTATAATAGACCACTCTAAAATCACACTTTTTTTTATTGAACGCACTAAAAACACGTCTTTTCGTGAAGATTGACTAATTCTCAATGCAATCAGCTCTAATAAACAAACGGCGCTTGCCAAACGGTTTTTTTTCTGTTGGTACTTGTTCTGACCGACCTACAAGTAGGACGTCAGGCATATCTGGGTTAATCTCTCGTGAAGACCGATACCATTAAATGATCAAACTTAGAAGACTTGTAACTTTTTTATCATTGTTATTGGAAGAATGGTGCCAAAATCGCAAGACAACTCAAGAGGCACCATCTTTCAAAATTCTGTTCAGTTATTCGCATACGCAGACGACATTGACATAATGGAAAGAATCACTTTTCCTAATCGCTACCTCTTTAGGCTTAGAAAGCATTTGAGTAGTAAGGCCCCCAAAAAGACATAAAACAAGACACTGATCAGTCGGCTTGGACACTGACGAAAGCAAATGAAAATGGTCTCTGGCAATTCGAGAGAAAAGTTATTAGTGTAAGATGTTAGGTCACTTTTAGCGCATGGAGAACAGCGCTTCGGCCCGAAAAGTTTTCGACCCAACCCAGAGAACGACCTCATCTTGAATGGCGCACAATAGTGAAAGGGAACCTATTACTAATTCATGTGCGCACCTTAAAGCAGCTGGCAAAGGACCGTGCTAGCTAGAAACTCATGTCAGCTGAGGTCCAGATCCGCCGTGGACTGTAACGCCATCTATGTGAGTAACCTCATCTTAAGTCGAAGGAAAACTGAAGCTAGACGAAAAGTTCCCACCGCCAACAGTGGGAGCCATTACTTTAGTTATAAAAAGCATTATTTAGTTTTGATGGCTGTACTGCTATGCGCATACTCGAACGTAAACGTTGGTACATATGGGAGTCAGAGCGATGGAGTTATAAAATATGGTTTAATGTTTTTTCTGTAGTTGTTCTTATTGTACTCGAATATTCTCATATTTACGGGTGTTCTCCAAGCTAACAGATTTGGAAAAGGGCTTTTAAGCGATGGTCTTCCAATTCCTTTCCCCAAATACTTACCAAATACACGCACAAGAATTCGGTTGCTGATGCAGCTTGTCCATTGAGACCACACCTGATGCGCCCATATCTAGGAGTGCTTTTGACAACTGCGAAGGAGAAATTTAACAAAAGTCTGTCCCGAGCTCGCCGTACAATTGAAAAAAGTTTTGGTATCCTTGGGTCAATTTGGAGCATATTGCTCACAACACTACATACTCGTATGTCTGTACCCAGAAAATGCATAAAAAGTCGTTTCGACTTTAATTTGGTGGGGGCTGAAGCCCCCAATTTATTTCACTTCATACAAGCTTAGACTAACTTAAAAACTAGGACTTAAAAACTAACAACAGTTAAAGGTTAGAAAGTAAGGGATTGGTGAGGAGGTGCTCATGTTAAAATCAAAAAGGGGGAAGTTTGAGTTGACCTTACGGAGCATGCAGGAGATTGGTTAGTTAGAACCATAAGCGGTGCGGTGGGTTGGAATATACATAGAAGAGACGAGGACAGCGTAAATTACAAGGTTTAGTGTTGAAGGAAATATAACTGTAAAGGGCAGCGCAATCCACAGAACCAGAGAGCAGTCGATGAATAAAGAGAATACCAGCTAGGTCTCTGCGTTATTCAAGGTTGAGAACTTTGAGGCGGTCACGATAGGGAGGTAAGATAAAGGGGCCATCCTAGGGTAGTCCACAAAGGGCAAATCGAAGAAAACGACGTTGAATGTTCTCTATTCGAAATATATGAACTCGCTGAAAGGGGTACCACACTTGGCTGGCAGATTCGAGGAGGGACCGGACAAGTGTAATGTAAAGTGATCTTGTCACATAAGGGTAGCAAAATTCTTTAGGCCATCGTTTGATAAAACCGAGCGATGGGTTGACTTTAAGGATTATCTCATCAATATGCGAACGGAAGTTTAGATCTCTATCGTATAATATTCCAAGATCGCTAAGGGATTGAACTTGAGGTACAGGTTGGTTAAGCAGAAGATAAAGTCAAGAGGGACATGGATTGGACTTACGATTGACATTTGGAGACATTAAGCTTAAAGCAATTTTTTAGACACCAAGTGGAAAAGTTATCGAGGTCTTCTTTAAGGAGAATACCTAGAGTGTTGGGCTGAAGAAATAGTCATGGAGAACGTACGGCGTAAATGGATAGGGAGCAGTGTTTAATAATCCTGTCAAGATCGTTTATAGTTAAAATGAAAAAAAGGGGACCTAGATGGCTGCCTTGTGGGACACCAGAAGTGGCTAAAAACGGGGTTGAGAAGACCGACCTAAAGCGAACGCTATAATAACGGTTCTTCAGATAAGAAGATAGCCACTTTAACAATACGGGGTCAAAACCAAGGGAAGACAATTTGAAAAGGATATTTTATCGAAGGCCTTAGCGAAATCTGTAGCAATAACATCGACTTCGTTTCTATTTTCTAGGGCTGAAAGCGCAAAGGATATGAATTTAACTAAATTTGTAGTAGTTGATCTACCTTTCAGAAATCCATGCTGACTGGCACTGTGAGCTTAGCAAAAACTTTCGAACATTTTAAGAATGTGTGAAGGCTTAGTTGGTTACTTCATTCTTTAATCCCTTTTTGTGAACCGGGACTATGAAAGAGGTCTTCCTAATTTGTGGGAATTCCCCTTGTGTGAGGGACAGATGAAATAAGGAGAAAAGTGGGTGCGAAAGATTGGGACCACACTTTTTGAGAAATATTGCTGGGAGCCCGTCTGGCCCGGGTAGAAATTCATCATTGAGATTTTGTAACTTTTCTTCGATAAGGCCAATGGAGAAATAGGGAAGCCACTTTAAATATATGGGGTCGGGTACGAAGAAGTTGTCAGCAAATGATTGTTTGAAAAAGTTTGCAAAATAGTTGGCAATTGTATGTGGGTCGGTCGATGATATACAATATTATCGAACGAAAGAGAGGGGGGATAACCGTCCGATTTTCTTTTGTACGAGTAGTTGACGAATTGATAAAATGTCTTAGGATCGTTGATAAGGTTAGTCTGTGCTGTGTCGAGAAAGCGCTGATAGAGGCAGTTATAGAGCTGGGTGAATTGGAGGTAGGTTCCGGGATAGTTAGAGTAGTCATAATAAGAATTGGTTCGAAGAAAAACTGCCCATAATTTATTTCTTTTGTTTCGTAAAGAGCGAAGACCAGGGAGGAGAAGTAGATGTTGTTTTATGTCGAGAAAAGGGGATGTAAAGAGAAATGGCATTAAATATTTCCCTGTAAAAACTGGAGACAGCATCAGATAAGTACAGGTTGGTAAAATCAAAAGAAGATTTGATTTAGATATTGATTTTACGAAAATTAGCTTTATGGAAGTTGTAAGAAGAGATAGTAGGGCAAGGAATGCACTGTGGTGGAGATTTAAGTAAAAATCGAGAGAATAAGAAGGGGACAAAACGTTAATGGGATCGCTAGTGAAAATAAGGTCTAGTTGTCTATCGATGGAGCCACTGACTTGGCGTAGGCTTGAGTCGGTTATGCTATCAATGATTAGACATTCCTTGGATGAACTAGAGTTTGACGCGGTGAAAAATAAATGATCATCCGACGGAATCCACTTCAGCAGGGGCAGATTAAGGTCACCAAAGATAAGGATATCGTCGATGGAATCACTTGGGTCAATTAGTTGGTCTATTGCTTTAATAACAAGGATGTAGCAACACATAACGTACAGGGACCTATTGGGAAGCGTTATTTTAATTGAAACAAAGTCAAGTTTAACAGAAGTAGAGATAGCGATGAGAGAAGCGTTGAGGTTATTGTGAATAGCAAGTATAGACACCTCTGCATGGAGAATCAGCTTGAGGGAGGGCAGGACCATTAACCGTAGGGAGAGAGTGATAGTCATCTCAGAAAACGTTATAAGCAGATGGGAACAGCTCCTGGCTCTTTATGTCTGGGATCAGATTGGTTTCTGTAAGAGCATAAACGTCGAAAGAGAAGCCGTGCGTTTTAGACAAAACAGCACCAGTTTTAGAGCGCAAGCCTCTTACGTTTTGATAGTAAAATGTAAGCGATAGTTTGTTGCGTGGTGGAGTAGGGGAGTGTAGATGAGATGCAGGCAAAGAAAGCAAGTTAGAAACGAAAAAATTTATCATGGTCAGCTGGGCTACGTTGGAGGTGAGAAACTGTTTTAGAGTGTACATAGCTGCAGAAAGCAGCAAGGTCACCCGCAACCTTTTGGAAAGGTGTATTGAAGTTCCCGCACCACACCACCGTGTGGCGCTTCCATTGTTCCGATTTGAGTTCTGTTTCTTTTGTTAAGTTGGTAAATCTGTTGTTGACATTCCCTGACATCTGACATCTTAGCATCATAGCATGTCATTTGCAAAACTTACGTAGCCAAGAGTACATCTATCTCTGTATGTGTTGGCGATTTTTTACAATTTTAGAAATGCATTTAAATTTGCAACAAGGAACTTGCATTAAATTTTGCGTCAAAAACGGATTTAGTGGTGCGCGAACGTTGGAAAGGTTGGAAAAGTGTTTCGGCAACGATTCTCTAAAGAAAACGGTCATTTCCCAGTGCCACGGGCGGTTCAAAAGTGATCGTGAGTCAATCGAAGATGATGAACGCAGTGCCAGACCATCGACATCGAAAACCGACGAAAACATTGATGAAGTAAAAGAAATGTTGGTCAATAGCCGCAAATTAACCATCAGAGAGATAGTGGAGGACTTGAACATTGCCTATGGATCCGTCCAAGACATTTTGGTTAATGATTTGGGTTTCCGTTGTGTGGCAGCAAAATTGGTGCCAATTGACCTCAATTTCATGCAAAAAAGAGACCGTGTTGACGTCGCAAAAGAGATGATTTGCGAGACTGAATCCGATCCCACATTCATCAAAAGGATCATTACTGGAGACGAGACGTGGGTTTATGAGTACAACATGCAATCCAGACATCAGGCAAGTGAATGGCGTTCACCAAATGAGCCGAGACCAAAAAAAACATCGTTTTCAGTCAAAAAAGAAGGCAATGCTCACGGTTTTCATGGATTGCAACGGTGTAGTGCATCACGAATTTTGCCAGAAGGCCAAACAGTAAACAAAGAGTATTATTTTGGCGTTATGAGACGTTTGCGTGAAGCAATTCGCCGAAAGAGACCAGAATTGTGGGCAGAAAACTCGTGGATTTTGCACCATGATAACGCACCGTCTCATAGTGCCATCATTATTCTTAATTTTTTGACGAAAAATGCATCAAATACCATCCAACAGCCACCGAATTCACCTGATTTGGCTCCCTGTGACTTCTTTCTGTTCAATCGAGTTAAAAAACCAGTACGGGGAACGCATTTCAGCAGCCGAGAGGAAGTAATGGAAAAATCGCAGGAAGTGATTCGGATGGACATACCGACAACCGAATATAAAAAATGTTTCGAGGATTGGATTAAGCACTGGCATAAGTGTGTTGCAGTCGATGGGGATGGCTTTGAAGGGGACAATATAGATTTGGATGAATAAGCTTGTATTTTTAATTTTCTGAATAAATTCCGAAAAATTTTTTATCAAGGTGGTATATTCTTTTGGGTCAATTTAACGTTTGGTGGCGAAAGGGGGTCAAAAATAAGGGCAGAGGCCCGAGAAACAGAGGGAGAACGCGAGCTAGAAGCGGGATTTAAGATATGCGAGTTGATAAAGTTGGGGTATTTGGCTCCTGTTGTTGGATCGAACTGGAAAGCAGATGTTAGTATTCTTGGGAGGGGGTGTGGGCAGTTGAGCAGTGGTAGTATTAGGGGCAGGGGTTAAATTAAAAGAATCGCGTTGGGGTTTGGGTAGAAGAGAGGCAGTTGGTGCCTTTGTGGGGGCTACATGAAGGAGGTTGCTTCAGGATATAGACAGGAGGGGAAAAGTTGGCAAATATTTTGGTTTTTAGGCTCCGGTTGGTGTCAGGCTTAGGATGAGGATGGGGAATGGATCTGGGTGATTTATAATTAATTTTAAATGAGACGTTGCTTCGTTTTGTTTCAATGTCTTTATTAATTCGTTGATCCGTCCATTTGGAGACCGAGTACGGTGGTGAACATCTGATTCGTTTTGCGGAGACGATCTAGCCTGCCTTGCCACTCTGAAGGTGTCCAACATTGTGTAACAAGTTTCCGTGGAGCGGCGACACGATCGATCCATAAAATTTTGGATCGATAGGCTGCTGCGAGGATTTGGAGGTTGGGTTGTCAGCACTGGGTGTGGCAATGTTTCGGCTTCGGATTGTAACAATTCAGCCAAAATTGAAGTATTGTATCTGTTGTGCGCGGTGGTTGGGTTGGAAGACCATCGATTTTGTGACATTCTGTTTGAATGAAGTTTTCCAGATGATTCAACATTGATCTATTTGTAGTGAGTTCATCATTAAGCTCATTGATTTTGCCGAATATAACGTCAAGATTTGAGAGTTTAAAGAATTGACGGAATTACATGTTATCGTCTTGGAATCCATCATTGCGGAACCGATTGATATAAATTCACTTAACACTGTATCAAGGTGGCGCTTGGACATCTTTTTCATTTCTGGATCTTGCACTTTCTAATTCAATTAAACTGTTTTGTTTTTTAATGCTATGACCAAAGTCTTCCGCACATCTTACACTTTCTTCAAAAATTGACAATTTGTACGTTACCAGTCTGACGATTGTGTTATGATTGGATTCGTTGGAGTCACTAAGGCACTTGATTGCAAGGATCACATGTGATAGAAAGATACTGATGAACCATAACGGAAGAACAGCAGATTTTCCGAGAACTCCGAAACACTCCGAAGACCGTGTTTCTTTTATTTAGGCCCACACAAATTACAGGCAAGAAAGTCAGCATTATTGTCGTTAATGAAGCAGTTGGTTAATCCACACGAGGACATGACGAAGACCAAGAAAACAAAAAGCAAATTGCGATGAAAATAAATAAAAAATGCACTAAACGCGCTGTCGCGAAACGAACAGACTAGTAGGTCAACAATAAGAAAGGCTTTTCAGCGATAAAAACTGTTGGGTGAGAAAGTAGTTTATTGGATTGATTAAACTAAAATAAAAGGCGACTGAACACTGTGGCGGTTTGTACTGAACTCACTCACTTGCGTTGCAATACAGAATTGCATAATGCTTAATAAGGGAAATGCGGCATCCTCTTAGAAACTCTATGGATTGGGATGACTCCGATGATAGTCATCACGATGGACTGTGGAGAAATGAAGTGCAAAACAACATTCCTTCGATTGCATCATCAAATAATATCCACTCGGTCGCTGCCGTTACGGTATTTATCATACGGTACGGGCAGTGACTGAGTGTATGTAACAACTGATGGATAGCGGGTTGTGTGTGAAAATTTTGTTGGTGCACTGTTTCATATTGTTATAAGGGCATAACACCTACAGCAATTTGATTCAGTAAACCATCGTCAGAATTTTCACTTCGCAGCCCTGCTTAGTATCGTCGGTGTTTGTGTTTACTGTGTTTGTTTGTGATTATGTCTAGGGAATTCAGGGTGGACGTAGCCAATATACGCGGGCTAAAAAGTAATCACTTTTCTGCGTACGTCCACGTCTGTAAGTACCGACCAGCTGTTTTGGCACTTAGCGAAACACAGGTAGATCCCCGCCCACACCTCTCAGACCACAATGATCTGAAGCTACCTGGGTACGAACTACTGCCACTATTCTTTCCCCATCGCGGTCTCGCTATTTATATGCGTAGTGATGTAGCTTACCAAATTCCATCACAATGTAGTCCCTGTTCCAATCCGGAATTCAATTTCATGTGGTTAAAATTCCATCTCCGTAAGCAAATTATCCACTACTGCTTTATTTACAGAAGCCCCAAACTGGACAGCAACTCGACCTTCCACGAGTTTGATGCGCTGTCTGATTCCATTCAAAGAATTGTATCCCTGTATCCTCATACTGAAATCGTGATTACGGGCGATTTCAATATACACAATTCTGGTTGGCTTCGACATTCTGGACAGACAACACCCGAAGGACGGTGTGTTGAGATCTTCGCTGCGGAAAATAACTTAACCCAGCTTGTAAATGAGCCCACACGCATACCAGACGTTGATAGTCATACCGCCAAAACCCTGGACTTGTTTTTAACTTCTCACCCTGACAAGTACTGGTTGATGTGCTCTCCCCTCTAGGCTCGTCGGACCATTGTGTCATATCAGCTAAATTCTCGTACACCCACCACACAGTTAAAGAAAAGATTCTTAAAAGAACCGAATGGCAATACAAGAAAGCCAATTGGAGCGGACTTAACAACTTCTTTAGGAATTTTAACTGGTCGTTATGTTTCCTCGATAACGACGTGGATGCCGCTGCTGACATGATCACAGAAACTATTCTCTTTGGAATGAGATGCTTTATCTCTCATCGGATGAAGGGTATCAAACCAAAAGAAAAGGAATGGTATGATTCGAGCTGTAAAGAGGCTGTCAGGGTTAGAGAACTGTTTTTTCGGTCCTACAAGACCAACCCGACAGAGGAAAACCGAAAAAAATTTAAACGAGCCAGAAATGACTGCAACGCCTTTCTTAAGCCTGTGAAATTCCAATATGACCAAAACCTGAGGCAAAAAAAACTACAATGTCCCAAAGGCAGTAAAAATGTTTGGTCATTCGTCAAAAACATTAGAAATTCTGCCTCATCCTCCATCCCAACGCTCATTTACAATGACATTCCAGCTGTCAGCTCTTTGGACAAGGCCAATCTGCTTGCTGCACACTTTGCGGCTAGCTCAACACTCCCAGACTGTGCTTTGTCCCCGCCTAACTTGAGTGCGTCGAATCTACAATGGGACGAATCCACTTTCGCACTCGTGTAGTAGCAAGAGTACTCAAAGATCTCAACATGCATAAATCCGCTGGTCCAGATGGTATATCTCCCCTTCTTCTGAAGAGGTGTTCTTCTACGCTGGCAAAACCACTGCGTAAGCTTTTTCATCAGTCCTACTCTTTAGGACTCTTTCCGAGCAAATGGAAAACAGCATTTGTCCAGCCAGTCCCTAAAAAAGGCGAATCTTCTTCTCTATCCTCCTACTGACCTATTGCACTTACGTCCCTTCTTTCCAAGGTCATGGAAACGCTGATAAATCGTCAGCTCATGAAATATCTCGAAACACGAAAACTTCTCAATGACCGGCAATATGGTTTTCGTAGCAACACGTCCACTGGTGATTTGATGGCATGTCTCACCGAAAAGTGGAACCAAAGCGTACATCAATCTGGCGAAAGCAAGTTAGTTGCACTTGATATTTCTAAGGCATTTGACAGAGTTTGGCATCTGGGTCTTTTGTCGAAAATGCGTGCTTTTGGGATCGACGACTCTCTTCTTCAATGGATTAGAAATTACCCTTCGGAACGTTCAATTCAAGTTGTCTTGGACGGTTTCAAGTCTGATATTCACAAAATAAATGCTGGTGTGCCCCAGGGCTCCGTTCTGTCTCCGACACTCTTTTTAATCTTCATAAACGATCTCTTGTCTGCTACTTCTAATCCAATTTATTCCTTTGCTGATGACAGCACTCTCTGCTTCTCATATTCGTTCCCGGACTCACGCCCCTGCTCTTCGGCTGTAGAACGGGAACGGCAGCGTATGCTAAGCTCATTAAATTCCGATATTAACAGCATAACCAACTGGGGAACTATCAACCGAGTGGAATTTAATGCTTCCAAAACTCAATGCTGTCTGCTGTCATTAAAACGAAATTCATATACCCAGCCATTATCCATGAATGGCACTTGCATCGTCGAAACCGATAAACTTTCCAT
Source organism: Volucella zonaria (assembly GCA_963966105.1). NCBI lineage: Eukaryota > Metazoa > Arthropoda > Insecta > Diptera > Syrphidae > Volucella > Volucella zonaria. The sequence continues at coordinate 182,956,818 of OZ014530.1, read as the reverse complement.
TCTCGGTATGTGTATCAGTAACAACTTACGTTGGAATGACCACATATTCGATGTCGCCAAAAATGCTGCGAAATGTCTAGGTTTTCTCAAGCGATGTAAGAAATATTTTACCCCCTCTGATCTGGCCACAATATATAAGGTATTTATCCGCCCAAAATTGGAGTACAATGCCCACATCTGCCAGGTGCTCCCAAAACATTTCTGCACCTGCTAGATAGGATTCAAAACCGTGCGATAAAACTAATTGGTGATACTAATATCAGTCAATCAATTGACACCCTCGAACATCGACGTAATGTCTCCTGTCTCACTTTGTTTTATCGCTATTCCCACCACCAGTGCTCCATTGAAATTGCCAGTAGCATTCCTCCCATTCAAACTTTCAACAGTAACACCCGTCTCGCTATGAATGCTCATCAGTATACCCTCAAGCCCATTTTCGGATGTACTCTTAAATATCGTGATTCTTTCCAAAGCCGTACAACTCGCTTATGGAATGCCCTGCCGACCTCTGTGTTTCCTGGTCGTTATAACTTGCAAACATTTAAAAACAATGTACATCGGTACCTGTCTTTTCTTCCTCCCTAAATTTCCTTCGCCCGCGCTGTGTACGAACATTTTAAGGGTACAAAACCCCTTGAGCGCGCGCCGATTATAAAAAAAAAAAAAATGTATGGTGGAAAACCGTCAACAACCATTAGAAATATCGTCTGTGAATATTTAAAACAAAATTAACACACAATTGAAAACATATTTTGAATAGATAATGAATATTTTATTAAAATTAAATTTATGAAGATAAAAGAAGTGAGAGAAATTAGAAAATAACAGTAGTTTCATTATGCACTAGGGGACCCTCAGTAATTTTCTTTTTTTCAAGACTCGTGCAAATATATTGACTTTCAATTCATCCTTTTCAGCCGGTAGAATGTATTTCATCATTAGAAGGACCGTTCTTATGAACATTTCGTTGCTATCAGCATTGATCGGTACTGATAGTACCACAGGAAAACCTGTGAAGGGTTCTTCTTACTTGACAATCGCAATTCCGAATTGCTCGCAAACTCCATAGAAAGGCGTTTTATTTTTTAGCGGGCATATACGTCGAAGCTGATAAAAAGCTAGGTTCAAAAACAAATTGATGGAGTTGCTTGCGCTACATTCACCGGGTGATGCTGTAGACAAACTTAACCCGCGAGATAAAGGTCCAGCCCAAAATACAAACAATAATATATATTTACTTTCGTGGTTTCATGGAGTTTCTCAAGTAAAGCATTTCCGAGAATAATACCCACTGCTCCTCCTTTAATGATCCGCTGCCGGAAGATATGTATTATTTTTGGAATTTTCTACCGAACCTTTCTCTCAGCTTGGTCCACTTAGTTTTACTTTCAGAAGCTTTAATGAAAAATAACAATGCTTAAATTTGCAATAAACTCAATATATGTATAGTTCCGTGTGTTTACTTACGAGTTCTATGTAACTGCTCTCCTATCTCCTGCCACGATTTCTCCAGTAAAAATAAAGGAGACCTTGCTATTTTGTGATCCACATTTTATGTAAAGCACATTATGGCGAGCTGTAATGATTTTGTTAGCATTTCCTTCTTCTAAAACATTGTCAATCAGTCGATTGTGTGCTTTCTATATAGTTTGTCCCTCTTACGAACAAGGAAGTTTGTGATACTGATGCTTCTTGTTTCCTTTTTTGGTCAGACAGACAAAATGTACCATAGCTAATATCCGTGATATCTGATCCTGTTGAGGTGCTCATCTACAAAACAGAAAAAAACTAACCTCAAATGGAAATTCAATGTCAATACAAAAATCAATTTATTTAAACTTCAAATTACAGTTATTAAGATCGCCAAATTAAAACAAATTCAAACGTTAGCAAATAATTTAAAAAATAATAATAAAGATCGCCTACCACACTGTTTCAGTGGTCAATGCACTAATCGGCAGTCGCAGTGGCATTCGAATTCACTAACTCTTAATCTACTCTCAGAACTACATGAACATTATCAATTCATTGCTCCTTCTGCTTCGTCATACCAGGTAGCGTTTAGTTCTAGCAACAAAATGCAGTATAAAATGAAAATAAACAAAATCTCTCTCCCATTCCGGGAGTCTCTTCTCCAAAACTTGTATTTTTGTGTGGCTGTAGCTTAAATAGACTCTAACTTTGTTCTCTTCTCCTTGTCCGTATGGTATCTCTATGACCATTTTACCAGCTTATATAGAATATTTGTTATAATGTAGATTCTAATTTCTTAAACACTAACTGGGATAGTTTTACTTGATGAAGTGATGCTTCAAATACTTGAGCATGCCGAAAGTGCGGAATCGTCTGACTTTTATGACGCCCATTAGCTCAGTGTCACAGATTGCATAATGTTTATTTTTGGGATCGTATAAGTTACGCTCCTTGACGATTGACCAAATTTTCTTCACTACCACGTGTCTAGGTAGCGCATCCGCGCCCACTAGAGCCGCTAATTTGAGTGATAAATTATATGATAAATTATACGGACGGGTTAATCCAGTTCCCTTTTTCGGGTCACTAGATTCTTTAGCCTTTGCTTTAGACTATAAGAATGAAAAGATATGAAATATGGTGTACTTATAATCTAGATGGTCATGCCTTTCAGCGGGTGGTGCAGCGGGGCATTTTCTTTTGGGTCTCGGTTTAGATTTCGTATCGTCATCAGGTTCGGATCCGCTTTCGTTGTTCTTCTTGTCTGTCTCATCCATGACCATGTTGTCAATTTGCTTCTTCTGATCCAGCAGCGAACAACTCAGCTTTTTTTCTAGCTGTGCATGCACTGCTTTAAATATTAGCACTGACAAATCCTACGTCTCCAGGATTTCTGAAGAAAGACAATTTACAAAAATTAGATGCACCTCCAGCAAGAACCAGCAAGCATCGACTCCAGTAAGTATAGACTCTGGAGTGTTACCTCTACCGAAACTAATATATTTTCTATGGACCCTGGTGTTTGAAAAATTATAAAAAAATAATCCCTTATATCATAATATTTGACAGATACTTACCTACGATATGCTTTTTCAGCTGGACAAGCGGTATTGCACTCATTTTTGTGTGGTTATTGAATTTGCCTTTGTTGGCACCTGAATTTCTTATAAATTTTTTGACTAATTTGTTGGAATTTTATGGTTAAAATCCAAACAAATTCTTGAATCCTGGCGTCGATCTTCTGCCAAAAAAAAGAAACCAATTTCAATTCAACTCAATTTGTTGAGTCTTCATGACAGTTGAATACAATATGTATTTTCTTATAACATAACAGCTTCTGTGAATAGTATGGCCTGCTTTAACACTAATAATCGAATACGAGAGACTAGCATGCTCTCGCTCACGAGCAATAAAATAATTTACTTTGACGTTTGTCGATTTGTACACAATACAAAATAAAAACAACTAAACTGTCTTACATCAAACCTTATTCTAAGAGAAAAGGAGACCGACAATATACACATGTTTTTTCAGCATGATACTGGACATTCATGGATACAGTATCTGGTACAAAATATGCCATATGAAATTATTAAATATTACGACTTATAATTCTTTTCATGACAAGTGAATATGAATGTTTAGTTAATGGTGACCAGATAAGAACACTGAAAACAAAATGTAAATAAAACAATGACAGCGTGAGATATAAAATTGATTCTGACTTTCTTTTGAAACTACGTTCATGCCATTATGTGTGGAATAGCACATCATTCAAATGGCTGCCTCGGCTTCGCTGGCAGTACTTCAAGCGGTCGGTCCAATTTTTGATGACTCTGTGCAATATGTGCGCGGCGTTATTCTGGCAATATCATGTCGAATGTTGACCTGCTAGCTTGCTAGCGTAGACTAAGGACTTGACGTAACCTCAGAGAAAATAATCGAGTGGTGGCAAATCGCATGATCGCGGCGGCAAATTGATGAAAGCTCGCAGTGAGATGACCCAGTCGCCAAATTTCTCCTGTATTCGCTTGTACGGCATGTAGCGTCTTGTTGGAACCACAGCTCGAATATATCGATGTTGTTAAGATCTGACTACAGAAAGTCGGTTAACATCGCTCTATACCTGAGACCATTGACGGTAACGTCATTTCGAAAGAAATAAGATCCGATGATGCCGCCGTGCCACAAACCGCAGCAAACAGTCAATCTTTGTGGATGCATTGATCCTTGTCCGAACACATGTGGATTGTGTTCGTTCCAATAATAGCAATTTTGATTGTTGACATAGCCAAAAATGGGCCTCGTACGAGAAGGTGATTTTTTGGTCAAAATTCGGATCTCCGGTAAACATTTCCAGCGCCCAATTAGCGAACTCACGGCATTGTCTATGGTCGTCCGTTCCAAGTATAGCGTCAGCACAATCTTATATGGATGTAGGCCCAAATTCAACCGCCAAATAGGACGGGTTGGCGGGTGATCGGCGCCGAATCGACATTTCTGTGTCTTCTTCGATACTGGCCGCACCAGTCTCTGGCTGGTTGGTGGCCTGAAATCGAAAAAAGTATACTCACGCTCAAACTTTTCGACGGTGCGACACTGCCTACACACTGAAGCCATGATGATGACCGACCTAAAGGCGAAATTCACGTTGCATTTTTTTAACTGAGCCGGAATTTCAATAATATTTTTTAACAATTTCCGCATTCGGCAAGCATAAAACGATATATGATGAAATAGCAAACCTTACTGAAGATTTTGACAGCTGGATGTCATTGGTAACTTTGACAGCTGCTGAAACATAACAATTGGAAAAACTATCATTGCTATGTGGTCACCCTATATCTCACACCGTTATTGTTTTACTTAAATTGTTTTTCCTATCATTCTTATCTGGTCACCCTTTAAAACAACAGCTGGGAAATTGCGAGCATCACCGCGACTTCTATCAGCACTTTGCACTGGAATTCCCAAGTTTTTAACATTTTCGACACTTGATCTTGCTTCATCTTTCTAGATGTTGCGGTTAGCTATAGAATAGCTAATTCGGGTTTTATACATACAACTTTAGAGCCGGAGCTTTCAGATATAGATTTACCTGGAGCGGTACAAATGCAATTAATAGTTCTACTGCATTTTTCACGCGAATGAGCATCCTTTGCCTCTACAGAACAACACAACAGCATAGGATTGAAGAACTCAAAGACTGATCACGTGTCTCAGAATTTGGATTAGATAAAGCCTATTGATTCGAATATGTATCAGCACTCCTGAGTGTACTGGAAGGTAGATTTTCGACATCTGTAAACTCATCTCTGGAAGTACAATAGGTAGTTGCTCATTGTTGCCAGTCTGGGGTGTGACAATTTGAAACCACCAGTGTTTGGTACGGGTCAATACTCTAACTGATTGTTTTTGATTGTTTTTACCATCGCTTCTATAAATCCATTGCTCTACATATACTGGGGACTCGATGTAACCTGGGTGAAATTCCATTGTTGGGAAAACTTTGTAAACTTCTGAAGAGGCGAATTAAGGTCTGTTCACACAAAAATTAAATAAACTCCTGGTAATATTGCAAACACTGAATATGTTGGCAACTAAATCACAACTAAATTGATTTTATATTTAAATTAATTTACAACGACTATTTTCAAGAAGCTACCTTGTGACCAAAGATGAGATGTACAATTATTTCCTTAGGCGATCATGAGAACAGAGATAAGAGGCCGCACGATTTCGGCTTGCACTTACGAGTTCACAGAATTGCTCACAGATTTTAGTCGCATGGTAGCTCTCGTTCTTAATAAAACTTAGACAAGTTTGTACAAGGTCCATTATCCCTGTACAACGAAGAAAAATTTTTCAATCGCGCTAAATATTTCCGAGTAACGTGAGAATGTGTCCGCTCCTAGAAGATATTCCTTGCCCTTGAACGAAAATAGATCAATTGGCCCAATCTGCCACGGACGTTCAGGAATTTCAGAAGGATTCTTTGGTTGTGGTTTGTTCTGGACGCAAGTGTCGCACTTCTCCAAATTGCCACGTCTGTCTTGCTCTTGAGCGGCATTTTACCAAGTTGCCTTCGTGAAGTTTTTGCAAAATCACAATCCGATTTCTCTGCATTTTAAGGCTATCGCAAATAGACCCGTTGTACCGGTTGTTCCAATACCTTTGTACTTCTGGAGTTAATTTTTTGCCATCCCTTTAACTCAAATTTCATTACTTGCTCTACTACCGGGTCTTCTTGTCGGTTTTTATATTTCACGCACTTTTTTTATCCGTGGCCGGAATTGTAGATACCATTGACGCTATGTAAGCTCCAATGCCTTTTGTTGCGATAGCGTATCTGGTACATACAGTTGTTTTCCCGGGGTGTATAAGTGTATAATCCTCTACCTGAGCATCGCACTGGTCGAGTTGTAGGGGCCGAATAAGCTCAATGAATCTCGAGGAGTTCTCCAGTAGAGTCCCGAAACTAAAGGATGATTCACCCCCCCCCCCCCCCTTCTCCTTCTTCACCTTCCCTTCCACTCCCTTTTTCCTCTGGGCTGGATCAGTGTCATACGACCCGTGACGACGATCAGGCTGTCTAAGGGCCCAACATCTCCAAAAATAGCTCAGTCGTGAACGGAGTATCCGGATACCTGGTGACCTCCAGACCTTATCTGTATAATGCGGATCTCTCTACAGATGGACCATCCTTTCTCCACTACTCATCGCATTTATTAATGGATACTATCTAAATAAAAAACAAAACCCGAGACCGGTACTCTTTTAATACCGAGCGGTAGAGCCGTGACTGCATCGACTACCGGCAGGCCTCCTGCATTGTCGAGGATAAGTAAAATTGTGGCAGGCCCATAGTGTACCATCCTCTAAAGGCAAACGCAATAGGCCCAAAAGCAAATCTTTAAGGAGTGGTAAGGCTCTGGCATGCTATGGTCCTATCATTTCCTCCACCCTTAGCAGCAGCAAGTTTGTCGCAGTCACGGCCTTGGTGCTGCTAGTAAAATTCCTCTCTGAAAGGAGGGATCAGGGGCTTAGCTGCGTCAGCAAGTCCCATATAAGGTCTCTATATCAGACGCCGAAATGCTTTGCACATTATTAATATGTTCGGATCCATTCCAAATGTTGAGAGAAATGCGAACATAAAGAGCAAAATTGAGTGGGCTAACAACATCCTTAAAGACGGATTACCCACTGCTCCCAAAACGCTAAAGGACTCCTCCAAGCGCCAGAGATCGTTGGAGGAAACCGTGCCGGTTCCATGAGGCCGCAAAACCAATAACACTAACTCCCTCTCCAGGGCCTTCTAACATCACATCTCTGAAGTCTTTTAGAGAATTCTTAAAAGGTGCAAAAACGTTCGCGGTAATCGACGAAAACGACACCGATGGATCAATAGCACCTGAACAGTGGAAGTTGGTTAAACTAAAGGTTTCGGACGGCATCTTAGTCATTATGCGGGAAAACCCCGGACCACCTCTCAAAATAAGCGACGCTGGCTGGCATCAAGGTCACATCAAACTTATCGCTTGTGCCGATCAAAGGTCTCTCCATCGTTACACCAAGGCCATAGGTGGATAAGGAGAGATTTGGCTGGGTGCAAAGCTCGAGGTCGTGGCTAAGGAGGATATCCCTAGCAGACCTAGGATCCTCACCTGGATCCCACCCGAACACTCCTCCCCAAAAAGAATCCTCAAGATCTTCAGATTCAGCAACCCGACCTTTCCGAATCATGACTGGAAAGTAACGAAACTGGAAGAACTAAGCGACCCTTATAGATGCGCGTTAATTCTGATCAATAAGGAATCTCTTAACTCTGTAGCGCGGACTAACGGCTTGATTCGGTTCGGCTTCTCGTCAATTCATCTAACCGAATTAATAAATTCAGCCTCAGATCTTGGAGCTTCGATATCCTTTCCTCCTCTGACGACGAATTAAAAAGAGATCATTTACGATTAGAGGAAGAAGATGAACTCTTGGGCACATGTTCGGAATCGGATGACTCGAAGCACTGCGAAGTCTGCAACTCAGATAAAAATGTTAGACATCCGCCACAACCTATAGTAAACTTCAAGAAACGCCCATTCATACTTACGCCACTGAAATAATACACATGGATATTTTCGAAACAAACTGAAAAATTTCTCTAAGTTTACGAAGTTCTTCCATATCAAAGAGAAGTCGGCCGTTCATTTAAGGAAAAAAATTGTGAAGATTCTTCACTATTTTTCAACGCCTCAGGGCCTCATAATGGCAGATTCCTCCAACTGGAACGCGGGTTCACACAATATAATATTGCTATCCTGGGACTGAGTGAGATAAGATGGTACGTTGCTGGGGGATACCAGTCCCCAACAAAAAGCACTGTCATGCTCTACTCTAGCAAACCAGCTGGAAGTGGTCAGAGGTCTGGAGTAGGATTGCAGCTAACTCCAGCTGCGCTAAGAAGCCTCATATCCTGGAATCCTCACAGTGACCGGATATTGGCGGTTAGATTCCAGAGTAGAGTAAGAAAAGACGCCATCATACAGTATTATGCTCCAACTGAAGACGCGGCTGAAGATGAAATGGACGATTTTTACAGCCAATTAGGCGCCGCACATAATCAAACGCTTTAAGGGGACAACGTAGTGGTGATGGGGGTTTTCAATGCCAAGGAAGGTAGCGACAACATTATGCTCAAACATGTGATGAGAATTCACATCCTTGGAGAACGGAATGACAACAGTGAGCGGTTTGTGGACTTCTGCGATACCAATCGCCTAGTCATTGGAGGTACGCTGTTTAAGCATAACACCTGGCATAAGATCAGATCAGATCGTGGGTGGCCGGGGTTCAAGTGGGAGTGGACCGGCTTCTAAATCAGAAGGTGCGGTAAACGAAGATCAAGTAATACGAGTAGTTGACTGGAAATCAACATCAAGCCAACTTACGCTAAATGTTGGATGCCACCCATGGGGCGAAATAACCACTGAGTCCAAAAATCTTTCTTTCTCTCTCTATCCCATTTTCTAAAAAACTATGTGTTAAGGCATTATAAGTATATTCATACCCACTTGAGTGTTAAGTTCTTAAAAAGAAAAAAAGCTGGGTCTCAATTAACAGGCAGCGGACATCCAACCAGATAGATTACATTGCCATCAGCCGTCGCTTTAGAAATTGTCTTCTAGACGTCCACAACAGGCGTGGAGCAGACCTTGGACAAGAACGCGATCACCGTCTTATGTTAGCTCATATGCGCCTTCGTACTGCATCAGTCAACAGCAAGCGCTCAAACTTGTTCTAAACAACCAGGTTCAATACCGACAGGCTCAGGGATCCGCAAGTGCGCCAACACTTCAGGGGCCACCTGGACTTAGAAGCAGAAGCAATCAGCAGCAAATGCAGAATAGCATGGACGACCACTGGAATGCTGTGAAAAATATGTTTTACAACTGGGACATGCATCTATGTCGGTAAAAGGCATAGCTTTCGGCTCAAACGTGGACACGGACCGATAAGAGTACAGGAATCAAAGCTCGGATTGCAGCCTCCTCAACAGTACAACAGGACAATTCATTGTCTGTGAATTGTCATCAATAGTAATTTCTCTCCCATTTTACAAAAAACCCGCTCATTTTACTCACAAAACGTCATCCACATTACACACACGCGTGCAAATCGCTCTCATTCTGGCAACTTTTCTCGTAAATTGCTCTCATTCTAGCAAATTCTGACAGGTATAGAAATGTACAAATTCACTTACAGTCTGTCTGTGCGAAAATTAAGGGTTTGCAAAAGAATTAGTAGAGCTTGCCATCTAGGTTAGTTCATCTATGGATTCAGCTCTCGACGTTGAACAGGCAGGCTTTCGCGCTGGATCCTCCTGAATTGACCACATAATGACCTTACGGATCATTATACAGCAATACGTTGAGACGTGTAGTCTCCGCTACGTTTACTGTTTATCGACTTCGAGAAGGGTTTCGACAGTTTGAATCGAGATGTTATGTGGTTGGCCTTACGCATGAGAGGCATCCCAGGAAAACTCATAGCTATTATTAAAACTACATACGAGGATGCTAAGTGTCTCTTTTTGCACAATGGTAAGGTGTCTGAGGATTTTGAAGTCCAAAGTGGTGTATACTGTCACCACTATTGCTTTTGGTGGTTATCAGAGATGTACTCCGTGCAGCATTATCCACAGGCAACTATGGATAATGACATCTTACCTTAAACACCTTGACTACGCTGACGATGTTTGCCTGCTATTACATCGGATAATGAACTTTCATTTGATGGCACAATCTGGAAGCTGAAGTGAACAAAGTGGGGCTCAAAATGAACTTCCAACATCCATTCCTAACTTAACATTGCCGGGCAGGAGTTCGAGAAAGTTGACAACTTTCTATACTTAAGAAGTGTGGCCTCGGCTAACCGGGGTGGCACCGGACTGTATTTGTGCAGCAGAAAAGGGAAGGCAATGTTTTCAACTTAAAAACGAAGCTGCGACTGCTCCGCTGCAGGGCCCCCGCCCAATTACCAAGGCTTCGTCCATCAATGACGTTGTCTAATAAAAAGCGGGGGCAGTGCATATTACTGGTCTTATCGTAAACATCTTCAGATGACGCAACCGAAGGTTGCTACGATTTGACCAGTTACAAGTTGCCGGTCATAGGTGTTGTTGGTGGCAAGACCACCGGTAGTCCCTACCAGAACTTAAATCACGGTACTATGGGAGTCAGGAATCCCCCGGATTTAGGTCCGAGCCTGACTTGTTGAGGCAGGCCCCCTTGTGGGAGCGTCATGATGGCTGTGGTTTAAACCCAAATCGCGGGTAGGGACTTCCTGTTAGTTTGACCCATTGTAGAGTAGCAAATAAGTACTGGGTGCTGTAACCCTAAGAGCAGTAAGAGGTTTTAGATCGGTTTCGACCCATACCAAAGGTGGAACTTGTGCCTCCAACACAAGTTCTGCTTTGGTATTATACTATTAATGTAGGTAAGCGATGGCAAGGCGTATACTTGCTCCCATGGATGTATGGGCATCCCGTAAACATAAGTCTACATGACAGGTGGTTTACGTTAAAAACCAGGGACTATGCTCCGCTGCAACGTAGAATCAGTACTGCGTTATGAGTGCTACACTACCACACGCAAGCTGCAAATCTTCGTACATAGATGTCTAAGATTCATCTTGAGTTTTTGTTTTTTGGCGTCCTATGCCCTCCGAACGGTTAAAGGATTTATGGTATATATGTTGTATACGGAAAGAATATTAAGATCTTACAATGAAATCATTGAAATAGCCGCAGACCAATACAATTCAATCTATTCAGTTACCAGGACGAAGCGTAGTGATGTACAACATGTTTCGAAAGAAGCCAACGAATCAATTACCAAAATCATATTGATTTGCAATCTTACCGAACGAGAATCTTACCGAACTCATCAAAAGGAACCAGAAAAGGGAAAACAGCCGAGAAAACAAAAAAAGGAACATTCCAAAGATATATGTACATATCAACCCGGGGAAGGCATATACGCAGCCATCAAACGACGAGTTACAGTCACTACCGAAACTGGCAAAAAGGTCCACAAGTTTGGTTTGGGCAAAAACACTTCTGAGTAAATCTATGTATTTATCCTTTAATTTTAGGCCGATTCAAGGGCTAGCATTCGACATTGTCAACATATTTGGGTATTGTATAATAGACCCTGAAGCTAGGGAATGGCAAGATCAGTGGAAATTTTAAGATGGTTCACATTATCAACTTGACGAACTATGAAGATGTCTAAAATGAATTAGGAAGTCTGATAGGAAACAAAATACATAAGACCAGTATTCTATGGCCGCAATTGATTCACCAGATTCATCAAGCCGAACCATTGCTAAAGAACTAAAACCAGAAGAAAGAAAGATCAATAAATTGGCTTGGATCCGCATGGAAGTGGATAGCCGGCACACCTGATGCGACAGATTGCGATGATCTGTTGAAAACCCAAAAAGTCATTATCGAAAATATTTCACAAGTAATTCTTGGAACTTAGAATTCGTCATCAAGAGAATAGATAGCACCAGTTTAGGCAAATATGGACAGATATTGTACAACAAGCTAACAATAATCCAAGGCGAACTGAACGAAATAGTCTCCGCTCCTCAACTAGTGAAGAAAGGAAGTGTTAACACGAATCTGCTGAATAAAGAAGAAATTCAGGGCGTACGCTCTCAAGTAGAATCCCATGCTACAAAAAGAATATCTCTTGCTCTATGTTACGTCGCTACCAAAAATTAGCCTAAAGGACTTTAACCATGTACATAATTATATGCAGTGACAGTCAGCTCGAGGAACTACCAACTATATGTGTGAACCCAACACACGCGCGGATTCTCACATCCACTGAATGTGCTAGGTTGCATATGCGTTAGCATTTGGGTAAACACACCGGACGATGGTTTAATGTTTCATACGAGTATTTCTATACTTTTGCTGGACATGTCATTTTAAGTAATAAACCATTAGAACCATAAGTTAAAATCGTAACTAGAATTAAGTTGAACGCAATAAAGAAACATTCGTCTCCAGAAAAAGTCTATGTTTCTTGGCAATTTAAACGCCTTTTATCCACCGAAACATTGCAAGAGCTGGCAGCTCGCCATAGAGCCCCTATGAGCATGACATACGCTCCTCACAACAAAAATGAAAGATTACGAGAAGCGTTTAATTGAGGCCTTAGAGAGGTGTTTCCAGAAGAATGAAGTTCAGAAGTTTTACACAAAAGAACGTAGTTGTCAAGGCTGTAAAGCCCGTAGCGAAAGCTGTAAGGAGGGAGAAAGAAACATCATAGTAGAACCAGAATCGGAAGTCTGAGAATCGGGAAAGATTATTTCTGCAGACTGTTAAATAGTGGCGACAAACAACATCCCACCGTCAAACAGAATGAAGTGTTCAACCCCGACGAAGACAAACAACGTTTCCGTCCACCAGACCTAGACGAAGTCATGACAGCCATTTCCAGGCTAAGGTCTAAAAAAGCTGCTAAACTCGATAGCTTAGCTGTCGAACTGTTCAAAGCAGCAGGATGCGGAACATATATACATCAAGTTATTCCCATCATTCAGGTCGACGAATCTAATCTCAGATTGCTTGTCCGATCCTAAAGAAGGCAGATCCCGTGAACTGCGTCAAGTACAGGGAGAAAAGTCTCCTCAGCACCACTTATAAAAAAACTCTCTGCCGTACTACGTAAACGTGATTTTTGTAGCATCGTTCTTGAAAACTTGAAAAAATTGTCCGAAATTCATAAGTCAAGCCCACAGAGACGACCTTTCAAAAGTCTGTTCTGTTACTCCCATATGCAGACGACATTGACATAATGGGAAGAATAAGGCAAGCTTACGGTGGAGGGTTTGTGACTATTAAAACAGAAGCGTTAAAGATGGGTTTAGCAGTCAACTAAAGAAGAACAATGGATATGCTGTTAACAAGATCGACGCCTAGGACAAAACTCGACGACAGTCATCTACAACTTTGAGGTAGTAAGGGACTTTATCTACTTCGGCTCCGCCAGCAACAAGACACCTGCGCGGAAATTATGCGCTGTTTGCTGCTTCTTTGGATTAGCAGGAAATTGAGCCGTAAGGCCCCCTTGAGCAGCCAAAAAGACGTTATGCATACACTGATCACCCTAAACGTCAGTGTCCCAGTCCGGAAAGTTGTCGATCCCAGCCCGGGGAGACAACACAGTACAGGAAGATCTCATCTATGGTGGTGCACACATGTAGAAAGGAATCTCGGCCAGCTTCGTGTGCGCAAGTGGAGACAGCTGGAGAGGCGTGTAAGCTGATCCACCCCGTACCACCATCTTAGTAAAAGAAAGGATTTTCTTGACAATTCCCTCTTATCTTCTAAAATTTTGCCATCCAATCGATTTCGTGCAATCTATATAGAATGTCCCTTATGATCAACATTTGCAACTCCGATGCTTATCCTTTCCGTTTTGGCCATAGTGTCGAGTTTCTCATCTATTCACAGAGAAAAAGAAAACCTCAAATGGAAATTCAATGTCAATACAAAAATCAATTTATTTAAACTTCAAATTACAGTTATTAAGATCGCAAAAGTAAAACAAATTCAAAAATTAGCATATAATTTAAAAAATAATAATAAAGAACGCCTGCCACACTGTTTCAGTGGTCAGTGGTTAGTGGTCAGCAGTCGCAGTGGCATTCGAATTCACATAACTCTTAATCTACTCCCAGAACTACATGAGCATTATCAATACATTGCTCCTTCTGCTTCGTCATACCAGGTAGCGTTTAGTTCTAGCAACAAAATGCAGTATAAAATAAAAATAAACAAAATCTCTCTCCCATTCCGGGAGTCTCTTCTCCAAAACTTAATCGAATGCGCAATGTTTTACTGTTGTGTGTATTTTTGTGTGGCTGTAGCTTAAATAGACTCTAACTTTGTTCTCTTCTCCTTGTCCGTATGGTATCTCTATGACCATTTTACCAGCTTATATAGAATAGTTGTTATAATGTAGATTCTAATTTCTTAAACACTAGCTGGGTTAGCTTTAGTTGATGAAGTGAGGCTTCAAATACTTGAGCATGCCGAAAGTGCGGAATCGCTTGATTTTCATGACGCCCATTAGCTCATTGTCACAAATTGCATACTGTTTGTTTTTGGGGTCGTACAAGTTACGTTCCTTGATGATTGACCAAATTTTCTTCACTACCGCGTGTCTAGGAAGCGCATCGGCACCCATTAGAGCTGCCAATTCCGGCGATAAGTTATATGGACGGGTAAATCCAGTTCCCTTCTTCGGGCCACTAGATTCTTTAGGCTTTGCTTTAGTCTATAATGAGTGAATAGATATAAAATACGATCAAATTATAACCTACAAGGTCGTACCTTTTTAGCGGGTGGTGCAGCGGCGCGTTTTCTTTTGGGTCTCGTGTCTTCTTCTGAAGATGATTCTTCGGGTTTAGTTGTCATGTCGACATCGTTATTGTCATCGGCGTCAGACTCGGATTCGCTTTCGTTGTTCTTCTTGTTTATCTCCGTCATGACCATGTTGTCGATTTGCTTCTTCTGATCCAGCAGCGAACATCCCAGCTTCTTTTCCAACTGCACGCGCACTCTTTTAGATGTTAGCACCGACAAATCAGCTGTCTCTAAGATTTCTATGGAAAGACAAATAAAAAAATTAGATTCACCTCCAGCAAACACCACACTATACAACTCCAGCGATGGGAGAGACAAATCACTTTGAAGGTTAGGGTTACCTCTACCGAAGCTAGTGCATTTTATACGGAGCTTCGACAATAAAAAATCGATCAAAATTCGTTTTATTTAAACATTTTATGAAAACATTGGAAAATTACGAAAAACTTCGTGCAGATCGTAATTTTTAGGCGGTAATCGGCGAAAATTCGACCGAAAGTACGTACTTACCTACGATATGTTTCTTCAGCTGGTCAAGGGGTATTGGACTCATTTTGATGTGCTTGTTGAATTTATCTTTGTTGAGACGTGAATTTCTAATAGTTTTTTAATTATTCTTCCGGGATTTTGTGGATAAAATCCAAACAAATTCTTGAGTCCTGGCGTCGATCTTCTGCCAAAAAAAGAAACCAAGCAAAGTGTGTTTCACTTGTCAGTTTCTGACTTATGAACGATAAAGCACTGCCGTACATGTAGTGACTTTCAAACTGTCGACTGTTGATTGAGTGGTTCTAGTTTTCAAACAATATCCTCTAAATACTTGTGTTATAAGTATTATGAGTACATTTTGTGTTTATTTTAATTTTTCCTTCCACTGTGATGCAGTGCAATAACAAGAAATACAATAAAAATATGAGCTTGATTCCTGGTAGAACATAGAATGGGTTATATCTATTTTTCTGAGAACCAGTAGACATTTTTCGGGATAACAATAAATTCAAATATCATATCTCACATGGCGGTATCTAATTTATGATATTGGGTTGGCCAGGACTTTCCCTCTGCTTTTTAAGCTACCATAAAAGACCTAATGCTTATTGTTAGAAAAAACTTTAGTCATTTACCTAATAAGCGCTATTATCTTCTACAACTTTCCGCCACCTTTCTAGCAATTTCAAAAAACCTAGAGCATTTAATTCTTTTGGGCGAACTCGGTTAACAAGTTTGTGGAAAGAGTCATTTCTTTCAAATTGCATCAACTTTTGCGGGGTTTACAAGTAGACAAATGGACTAATGTTGTCTTGACGAACCGCCTCTCCGATTCGAATGTTGGGTTTACTGGAAATGATTTAAGTCTGTTCGACTAAGTACTGAAGAAGTAGAATTCATTTCTGATTCCACAAAATACGGAGCATAAACTTTTGTGCTAAGGACTTTCTCTGGAATGGTCGTTCATGATCTTTTGTAACCTATCTGCAAGGGATCACTGGTGGAGACACTTACGATCCGCATCCCCAAAAACTGACGCCATGACCTTGCCTGCAGATGAAACTGTCTCCGCCTTCTTTGCAGCCCATTCTCCCCTTCGAGTACATTGTTTTGACTGTTCCTTCGTCTCGGGTGTGAAGTGATGGACCCATGATTCATCCATGGTTATGAATCGACGCAAAAACTCGGCTTTATTGCAGTGAAACTTCGCCAAACACTCGATTGAAACATTCTCACGACGTTGTTTTTGTTCCAATGTGAATCGCGGCACCCATCTTGCGCACAGCTTTCTCATGTCCAATTTTTCAGTCAACATGCGATGTACAGTGCTTTTTGAAATGGTTACAATATCTGCTAGTTTACGCACTTTCAATCGATGGTCATCCAATACAATTTTGTGGATTTTTTTCAATATTTCTGATGAACTCACCTCATTTGGTCATTTGGTTGACCAGGGCGATTTTCATCTTGGAAACTCGTACGACATCGCTTTAAGTCTGCCACCCAATATTTTACTGTTGTAAACGAAGGAGCAGACTCCCCCAGAGTAGAATCCAGTTCCGTTTTGATATTGGTTGGATTGAGGCCTTTAAAATGAAAGTGTTGTATCACATAATGATGACCATTTTTTTCCATATTTAAAAACTCATTGCGAGCGTTCACTATTGATGGCTGCCGAACAAATACTAAACAACATAGCGTCGTCAAACTTCAAATTTAAGCTTTATAAGGTTGGTACTTTCTTCAATAGTCATTCTTTTTAAACAACAACCGCCATCTATACGTCATGTCAGGTACTTCTGGGACTACTCTCGTACTTACTTCCTTACTTAAATGGCTTTACATTTCGGGTCTCAGCGAATAGGCCTCTCCAGTTGGCACGGTTTCTGATTAACTTCCTTCAGCTGCGCATTACAAAATGGTTGAGGTCCCTCCCATTTGTGGCCCCCATTAAGATAAAATCTTTTTCTATTGCGTTGTCACGGCAGATTGTAAACAGAAATGGTTGTTTCGTTGGATGCGATGTGCGTGTACAGCTTGTAGAGTTCACCTTTGAATCTCTTCACTTAAACCCCATCAACGCAAACGGAACCAAAATTCACTTAAAGAATTTTCCGCTCGAAATGGCGCTCAACTTTGCCAACTGTGGTTGGCAAGAATAAATCAGCGTTTGATTGATGATGAGATGGAATTATCAGCTGAGTCCTGCCAATGATGTCAATCTCATCAGCGTATGTAAGAATTGTACAGACTTATGAAGAATTATGCGTCTCTCTGGTGTCGACTTGCGAGTTTTGTAACATTTTATCAAGTGTGAGGTTGAAAAAGTTACATGATAGGGCATTACCTTTGCTAAATTCTTTTTAGGCATCAAAGGTATCCGAGAGGATGTTTCCTACTTTTACGGTTCAGCAAACGTCCTCCATCGTCATTCCGTCCAATCTGACGAAGTCGGCAGGGAAACCAAGGCTAAACATGGCTCTGTATAGCTCATCTCTATAGATGTTGCCATATGCGGTCTTAAAATCGGTGGTGCTCATCGATTTGGATTTGTTGGCTTTCTTCCAGGATTTGTCCACCATGAATATTTGGTCAGTTGTGAATGTGACGGGCCTATCAGTTCGTTCATAGACAGCTTCAGAAGTTCACACAAGAAGGCAGGTAAGATTTTATATGCGATGTTAAGGAGATTAATGCCTCTATAATTGGCGCAATTAAGGGGGTTTAATATCTTGTGGATCGGCCAAACTGTGGTAAGGTTCCATTCTTCGGATATACATACTTTCTATCGAATAAATTCTAGAAATAAGTTGATGCACGCTCTTGGTCGAGCATAGCTTGGATATTATAATACTATTCTCACTTCATCTTGTCCGGTTAGACGGATCTTTTAACTGTCTTTATTCAGGTTGAATAGTTTGTTCTGCCTCACAGCGGAATTTTGGTTGTCCTCGCCATTTAACAGTCTGTAGAGGTGACATTTCCGAATGTTCAGTACCAACTGTGAGTCTACTACTTAGTTTCCTTGTTCATCTCAGCAGGAATCGGTTCCAGTCTTTTTGCCTGGACACGTTATTTTACTGTTTGATAAAGCTTCCGAATATTTTTCCTGGAACTCTATTTCCTCTCTATTCCTTGAATGCGCCCTTCTCATGCTCCTCTTTCTTTTTGCTCCGTCCTCTTTTGCTGGTAGAGCTCACGTTCTTCTATGCAGTGGCGTTTTGAAGGCGAGTTATGTCTCTATTTGTGCTTACTTGCATTCTTCATCAAACCATGGGCTTTTTGGAGGATGAAACCCAGCATTTTTTCATTTAAGTAATGAAGTTTCAGTTTGATAAAAGTATTGCAGTTTGAGCAAATGGTTTTCCGTGACTGCTTTCGATACATGAAAGTTTTATGTTTTGAGGCGATTAGAGCCATAATTTGACCTGCATCAATTTCAATCGGTCGTCTAGATTGGAACAAGCATAAGAAATGACCACCGCAAAAATGCTGGAGTCACTTAAGAAGACTCCGGGTACTGACATTCTGTTTCCCTGCACAGCGTAAATCTTCTTTAGGGTTCCTATGCGTTACGCAGCGTTTGTTGACCCATAATGTGCCAAAAATACTCCTTGTTTTTCTCCGTTTTCGAAATCACAAAAAATGCGTAGGACGCGACTAACCGGGAATTTAATGGCCACCTATAAAAAATACTACAATGCCCCAAAGGTAGTAAAAGCTTTTGATCGTTCATCAAAAACATCAGAAATTCTGTCTCATCCTCCATCCCAACGCTCATTTACAATGACATTCCAGCTGTCAAGTCCTTAGACAAGGCCGCTTGCTGCACA
Source organism: Volucella zonaria (assembly GCA_963966105.1). Taxonomy (NCBI): domain Eukaryota; kingdom Metazoa; phylum Arthropoda; class Insecta; order Diptera; family Syrphidae; genus Volucella; species Volucella zonaria. Next base: position 182,937,582 of record OZ014530.1, on the reverse strand, counting down.
CTTTGCGGCCAGCGCAACGCTTCCAGATTGTGCTTTGTCTCCGCCTATATTTGAGTGCGTCGAATCTTGAATGGGACGAATCCACTTTCGAATTCTAGTAGCAGGAGTACTTAAAGATCTTAACATACACAAATCCGCTGGACCAGATGGTATATCTCCCCTTCTTCTGAAGGGGTGTTCTTCCACGCTGCCAAAACAACTGCGTAAGCTTTTCCATCGATCCTACTCTTTAGGACTCTTTCCGAGCAGATGGAAAACAGCATTTGTCCAGCCAGTCCCTAAAAAAGGCGAATCTTCTTCTCTATCCTCCTACTGACCCATTGCACTTACGTCCCTTCTTTCCAAGGTCATGGAAACGCTGATAAATCGTCAGCTCATGAAATATCTCGAAACACGAAAACTTCTCAATGACCGGCAATATGGTTTTCGTAGCAACACGTCCACTGGTGATTTGATGGCATGTCTCACCGAAAAGTGGAACCAAAGCGTACATCAATCTGGCGAAAGCAAGTTAGTTGCACTTGATATTTCTAAGGCATTTGACAGAGTTTGGCATCTGGGTCTTTTGTCGAAAATGCGTGCTTTTGGGATCGACGACTCTCTTCTTCAATGGATTAGAAATTACCTTTCGGAACGTTCAATTCAAGTTGTCTTGGACGGTTTCAAGTCTGATATTCACAAAATAAATGCTGGTGTGCCCCAGGGCTCCGTTCTGTCTCCGACACTCTTTTTAATCTTCATAAACGATCTCTTGTCTGCTACTTCTAATCCAATTTATTCCTTTGCTGATGACAGCACTCTCTGCTTCTCATATTCGTTCCCGGACTCACGCCCCTGCTCTTCGGCTGTAGAACGGAAACGGCAGCTTATGTTAAGCTCATTAAATTCCGCATAACTAATGGGGAACCACTAACAGAGTGAAATTTCGTAATTCCGAATCACAATGACGTCTGCTGTCGTTAAAATGACTTCATACCCCCATGAGTGTCTTTTGAATCCAAACCAAAAAACGTTTCGTGTGCCAAAGACAACTTACATTGATATGACCACACACTCGACGTCACCAAAAATGCTGCAAAATGTCTAGATTTCCTTAAGAAATGCTTTCCCCCGTCTCATCTGGTCCCAATATTTATTTATCCGCCCAAAATTGGAGTGCAATACCCACGTCTGGTCAGGTGCTCTTAAGATTTCTCCGCATTTGCTAGATAAAATTAAATACCGCGCTGATAGTAATGTTACACAGTCGATTGACACCCTCGAACATTGTCTACTTTCCTTGTTCTATCGCTTTTTTTCTGTATAATTCGCTTATGGAATTATACAGCGTACAAAGATCTTAAGGTTCTGGAAAGAACTCAAACTAGAGGTTAAGCTGTTATAAGAATTGAAGTGACACAGAAGGATGTTACTCGTAATCCTCGCAACAGCGAGACTTTTCGATGGTCGACGGGAAACGAATCGGGAGGCCTCAACAAATATACTCAACAAACCCCCCAGGAGTTGTTAGATCACTCGATTCCAAAGATTTCTTCGGCTCTTTCTTTAACACGTTCGGTAGATTGAGCTTGAACGATGAAGAGAGTTCCAGAGAATCTCTGCTTGGGTAACTCCATCAGAATAGACAGGTGGTTTGACAAAATACTAACTTCTTGGCCCCGATAACAGAAAAGGGCAAACGGGTTCTAGAAGAGGTACACTCTGAAAGACTACCACCTGAGGGCCAGCTGATGGGGAGACGACAACGTTAGATTGCACTCCTCGTTAGAAAAACTTGCGTTTGTCTTTGAAGCGAATATAACGCAATCCTGATGACAACGAACTATGTATACTGTAAAGAATTGGGACAGGACGCCAAGCATCTGCATCTATAGCGACAGAAAGATCCGGGATCCGGTTAAAGCCTTTTTGAGCATTTTCACTGACTGTTGTTTGAGCCTCAGGTCGCAAGCAAGCTAAGACTCAGGGGAGAGTTTTTCAAGACCCGAACCTACGAGTATATATGTACGATTGGTCTGCCCGCGTCCTTCGTAATGTCTCTCATTGACAGTTGGGTTCCCAGATTTCGGTCCTTCCAAAAACTCGCTTTCCCCTGTTGGCCCTATCCTTGTGGCCCTAGCTGCGAATACGTGTGAATTGTCACAATGTCAGTTCTTTTCACATTTTACACATACTTATAATCTATATTGCACATAAATAGTGACTGTTGCTGTGATTAACAATGCAGGTATGTGGCATTGTATTCATCGATAGCCTAATGGAGTCACTACTGTGAAGTGTGATGAAGAAGGCTAAAGAAAGCTGAATGTGCAAGTCTTCAGAGAAAATTCCGCCTGCTAACCTTTCGCGGGTTTGTGTCCCTTAAGGTAATAAGCCAGTAACTTATTTGTTAAACAAAGGTCATTGTCAAAAACCGGGGGGTATTTCAAATTATCACTGCCCTAATTCAGTAAATGCCACACCAGACATCCATTCTGAGACTTCATCTTTTTCTTTTCGTCCTTCTTCGTTCAAATTCCACGAAGAGGATTTGGATTTTGTACTCACCGGCAACCGAATTGTCAACACAGGCAGGATCCGACCATACAGAACAAACAGTCCTTTATTGTTTGATAACCTGTTGGTAGGTTAATCAGCTAAGGGTTTCAACAATTTAAAAGAATTTAAAAAAACGACTCAAACAGTTTGTGAGCCAATGAACTGGGCACTTCCTCCCCTTTATTCAACAAAAATTCCTCATATCGAGTCTCGTAGGCAAAACGTCATCCATCACTTCCCGCCAAGTTAATTTTTTTTTTTGATATTTTTGTGTTAACAGTTGTAAATAAATGTCTTAACTAAAGTATTTGGGTTCAAAATAAGAATAGTAAGAAACTAACTTAATGGGTATTACAGGATTAATACCCTTCCTTGAGAAGGCTTCCTCCAAAGTTCATTTAAATGTAAATACGCTACTTCTCTATAGTGGACATGTTAGAATACAACATTAATTTAAAATTTCAGGATCTACGAGGATGCACAGTTGCTGTGGACACTTACTGTTGGCTTCATAAAGGAGTCTTTAGCTGTGCTGATAAACTATGCCGCGGTGAAGACACTGATTTGTAAGTAAACTTTCCCCAGTCATCTGCTGCTCGAATACAACAAACTCTATCGACAGATACGTTCATTTCTGCCTGAAATACGTTAATATGCTGTTGTCCTACGACATTAAACCGATTCTGGTATTCGATGGTCGACACCTGCCAGCAAAGGCTCTGACTGAAAAACGCCGACGAGAAAGTCGTGAACAATCGAAAAAACGCGCTGCTGAGCTTCTTCGTTTAGGTCGAACAGATGAGGCTAGGTCTCACATGAGACGTTGTATTGACGTAACTCATGAAATGGCTCTACGGCTCATTAAGGAGTGCCGCCTACGGAATGTCGATTGCATTGTGGCTCCCTACGAGGCGGACGCTCAGATGGCTTTTCTTAACAAACTCGACTTAGCTCAGTACATCATTACGGAGGATTCGGACCTTGTCTTATTCGGTTGCAAGAAAATCATCTTCAAATTGGATTTGACTGGCGCTGGCCTGTTGGTAGAAGCGGAGAAGCTACACTTGGCCATGTCGTGTAGGGAAGGGAAGTACACCTTCGACAAGTTTCGAAGGATGTGCATCTTGTCGGGTTGCGATTATTTAGACTCATTGCCCGGCATCGGATTGGCGAAGGCTTGCAAATTTATTCTCAAAACTGAGGAGGATGATATGCATCGAGCATTGAAGAAAATTCCACAGTACTTGAATATGCGACAACTTGAAGTTGACGATGAGTACATTGAGAACTTCTTGAAAGCTGATGCGACCTTCAAACACATGTTTGTGTATAATCCACTGAAAAGACGAATGGAAAGGCTAAATGACCTGTCTGAGTGGAATACAGATGAACAGTATTGCTCGAACGCCGGTGAGATTCTCGATGATAGAACCGCGTTTCAGTTGGCACTGGGGAATATCAATCCGTTTTCGTTGAAAGTTCTTGATACTTGGGATCCCGATGACAGGTTGGTTTTTGTAATGACACTAACACAAACACTGTAACTGTTTTACCAAAAAAGCCAGACTTTCAGCAATGTAAAGAGGACAAAGCACAAAAGCATTTGGCAGGCAAATTTTCAACCCCACAGCCGAACTGTGCAGAGCAAGTCCACTGGTAAAGATATCCGTTGTGCTCTTCATTTCAAGAAAATTACGTATTCCTGCGAACAGAATGAGGAAGAGGATAGGTATTCACTTCAAGTTCCTCTGTGCTTATAAATTTTTGTTTTTCTTTTTCTAGACCTGATGAGGGGGATGTGGTGTCCTTGTACAATGGACAGGAACCTCCGAAAAAACGGTTTTGTACAGAAACAGAACTTACAAACACTTCATCACCGGCTCCGTCTCAAGTAACTCCAACCAAAAAGCCTTTCAATCCCTTTCCTATGGTATCGCCACGGCAGAAAGGACCTATCTACGATTTGCTGCTAAAGCCAGAACCACGGATACCATCAGTGAATCCATTCAAGCGGTCGATATTTACAACCAAGACGGAGGTACGAAGCCGATTTTTCTCTTTGAATGTTGAATTAGCCGGTAGTCCGGAATCTGACAAGAAGCCCAAAGAACCGGAAATTAGCCCACCGGTGGATGTACAGAAAAAATCCGATGAAGCCATACTCACAAAAGTCAAACGGATCGAAGAGTTGTCTGAAGAAAATCGAGAATCAGCAACAGTTTTGTATGACTACAACTCACCGTCACCGGTGAAGCAGTGTCCAAAAAAATCAGTAACAGATCCTGTGGGCATTTCTCGAATTACTTCGGTTCGCTCTGCTACAAAACCTGAGCTTGTCGAGAGTCCAGATATACCACCGAGCATTGACAGCGGGATCAGCTCATTAGGTGCAACAGCTTCAGAATCATCGACGCAATTAAGCTTTGATGCGTTTGCTTTCAAAACAGAAACAACCGGATGCAACGAAAATGTGATCGTATTATCCGACAATGAAGACAAATGGCCTGCTCCAAAGAGTCGACTGAAAACGACGCCAGTTCAGGTAAGAGTTTGCGATGATTGCGGTTTTTTCCTGAAGTCACAATTTTTTGGTTTTGGTAGAAATCGCGGACTGTAGGGCTTCCGAAGCTAAAAAAATCAAAAAGTGCAAACAAACTGCCAGTCAATCAGACTCGTCTTAGCATGTTTGGATTTCAGAAGCGGTAAGTAATAGAATGGTTCACTCCATAATCAATGTTTTCTGCCCAGATTTCTCCAGATAACTGGCCGCGTATGTACGGTATGCTTCTTCATTTCCTTTTGAAACTATATTGGTGATCTTAAAATACATGTCTAGGGATCAAAAGCCTTTATGACCTCTGCTCGGTTTTGGAAGATTTTCTGCCAACAAAATGACTCCAGACTACGGAAAAGGTGATAGTCCGTTTTTTTTTTTTTAAGACCGTAACACTCAAGTGGGTATGACTACACTTATGATGCCAAAGCATGTGTCAAGTTTCTTTTTTGGAAAATGTACGGGCTCAGTAGCTATTTCGCTCCATAGCTCGCATCCAACATTTAATAGGCAGACTGAATTATTAGTGTAATTTGATTTGCTTGTATTCTGAACAGCCACTCATCTTATACAATATGATTTTAGTTGTCTGAAAAAAGAATGCTTTCGAGCGCGGTTGGGACTGAACGACGAACCGGCCGATTGGGAAGCCAATACAATACCACTTGAGCCACGGCCACCCCGCTGGGGGAAAATCGGTAGAAACCGGTGGATGGAAAATAATTGCAAATCCCAACTGCAGCAGTTTTTGCACCGTTTTTCGCAACACTTGGCGGAATTTATCGCTTCTCTTGATTGAAGAAATAAATGGATTGAGCTTTCCGGTTCCCAGCAGACTGTGACCATAATCTTTTCTAAGTGAAGAACGGGCTTGGTTTTGGGTTTTCGTCCGCATCCAACCACCACTCAGATCTTTTACGGTTGTCATATCGAATCCATTTTACATTTTATGTGATTGTGCTGCGTAAAAACGGATAATTTTGGTGTTTTAAAAAAAGCGATGCACAGATTTCTACATGCGGTGGTTTTTGGGCTCGTTTATTTCATGGGATACCCACTAGTCGTTGTTGAGTGTTGAGTGTTGTGGGGTGAACATTATTCAGATCAGAATGAAGTGTTCCTTGTGTGCAGAAAAAATTGACAGATATTGCACTGAAAAAATTACTTGCAGTGAATGTTCAAGCATATTTCATCAATCCTGTGTAAACATTAGTGCAGAAGATTTAAATTACATGAATTCGATTAGGCGACGTTTTCGATGTTTTAAGCGTGATGTGATCAGACGCAAGTCTATGCTCCAACCTGAGGCTGTCATCAATAACAATAATGACAGTGCTCCATCTACTTCAAAAAGTAACAACAACCGAAGTAATGCACTCAAAACACCACCTACTTTGCAACAAGAAGACCAAACCCAGTATGGGGTCGAGCCTAACTTCACTCGAGGAATTAGAGGAAACCAACTATCGTTTTCTATCAGAACTCGCAGAACTTCGAACTGAAAATGCTGAGCTGAAGATGAAGGTGAATACTCTGGAGAGTCGACTGAACTGTCAAAAACAACAGCTTCTAAACAATTTCATTGAAATTATTGGTGTGCCAAATGTTAACAATGAAAATGCAACAAGCAAAGTTGAGCAAATCATACAAGATTGTCTATCCATCGATATTCCTGATGTGAGCATAGAGTACTGCTATGTGAAGAAAGTGCCGAACAAAGAAAGAAAAAATAACTCTTCTATCAAGTCCATCTTATACGTTAAGTTCAACGACCTGTCAAAACAACAGAGGGTTATGAGGGAAAAGAGGAAACAGAAAAAAAAGCTGAGCTCTTTTGCTGCAAATGACTTTAACGGCAGCGGCAGTGACAGAAAGAGAACTGGTGTTTTCATCAATGATGCTCTTACACTATACACCCAGGCTCTCTTCATACAAGCAAAAGATGTAAGTAGGAAAATGAATTCAAATTTCTGTGGTATAACAACAATAAAGTATTACTTAGATAGGAGAAGGGTGGAAGGGTCATTTCTATTAAATGATTTGATGATCTCCTTAGAATTTAATTAAAATTTTCTTTTATATATTTTGAATTAAATGATTTATGTGGTGAACATTCCATTCTTACTTGAAATTGTAATGTTTTCGTGAATAGTACATATTGTTTAAATAAGCTGTTTGTCATACATCAGAATGTTAGGAGTTTCATTAGCTACACACTTTGATGCTTTTCTCTGTCTCCTGATAACGTAGTTGTGTCCGAAATTTGGATTTATGGATTTAAAATTAATGATTATCACTTGTCAGGTTATTCTCTTTTTGCGAATGCAAATGATGACTACCCTGCAGGTGATGTTGGGTGCTTCTTCAAAGTGGATCATGTAGTAAATGAAAGTAAAATATTTGAAATTTAAAACTTTTGATATTTTGATGGTTTCTTTAAAAATAAACGAGAAAAAAATTTTAGTACTGTGTGTGTACAGATTACACAAATTTAGTTTTGAATCATTTGTTTTAGAATTCTCAAGCTTGCTAGATAAAATCAAATCAATTGACTTATTAATTATGGGTGATTTCAATATAAATTTTTTAGAAAGTAGTGAACTTGTGTCTAATTACTTGACCTTCCTAGCTTCACATGGATTAATAAGTTTCATCAACGAACCGACTAGGCCGGCCTCTGGTAATTGTTTGGATCATATTTATGGCGGTTTTTCAAAGGTATCACTCAGTTCTTGTGAGAGGTGTGCATATGATTTGAAAATAACTGATCACTCTATGACAGGCATTATAGTAAACATATTTGGATGTATAGATAGTCGTCCGAAAGTTGACTTTACGTGTATGCGATCTAAAATTAATATCTCAGAGCTAAGGCACTATCTTCTCAATGACTCATGGAAAAGACTGAAGCCATGGATTTCTGAACACCTCGTCAAAAAAATCCAAAGAAAAAATAGGTTACGTATTAAAGGCATTAAGAATCCATCTAATACTAACCTAAAAAACAATTATACTATAATATGATGTGTAGTCAGCTAAAGAAGGAAATCCCTATTTGGCGTGATATGTACTACTGTAGAAAGTTTATTACCGCAAGAGGAGATTTAAAATCAGAATGGCAAATAGTTAATAAGATATTAAATAAACCTTCTTTTACTTCCAAACCTCCTTCTATTACTGTGGATAATTGTAAAGATATAGAAGTTGCTAATGAGTTTAATACTTACTTTACGTCATTGTCAAGCTTTCTACCAACTAATTCTTTAAAAAGTTATTGCAGTTTTTGCAATAATGTTGATGATATAAGTAGTCAATTTCAAGAAAGCGGTTTTGCATTCGAACCTATGACACCTCTAGAATTGTTAAAAGAAATTGGCCTCCTAGAAAATTCGACAGTATTTCGAATAAAACCTTAAAGCCTATCGCTTGCTTTGTTGTTGATGTATTAGCACATATATTCAATCTTAGCGTTTTGATAGGAGTTCTTTCGGTAGCTCTCAAATGCGCGGATGTTTTACCATTACATGAAAAGGGTTCTGTACATGACATGGAGAATTATAGACCTATATCTCTTGTTTCGTCATTCAGTAAGATCTTTGAGAAGATTATGAAAAAAAGAATAATGTCTTTTTTAAATAAAATTAAATTTTTTAATCCAAAACAATTTGGTTTTCAGCGGGGCAAATCTACTGAAGATGCCCTTCTAAACTTTTGCTCAAACGTTTTTTCCAACTTGGATGCTAAAATGTTTACTGCTGGGCTATTCATAGATATATTAAAAGCATTTGATATGGTTAACCATGTGCTTTTATTACAGAAATTACAAAAGTCTGGTTTTCGAGGGTTCATGCTCGAATGGCTTCGTTCGTATCTCTCAAACAGATCTCAAAGAGTGAAGATTGGGGAAGCAAGAAGTGAAATACGATTTTTTTAATTTAGGTGTTCCGCAAGGCTCAGTTTTGGGACCTATATTATTTCTTATTTATATAAACTCCCTTTTTTTTATAAATTTTAAGGGTAAACTAACTGCTTTTGCTGATGACTTAGGTTACATGTAGGGATCTAAATGTTATTTGGAACTTATTTCCAATATTAATTGGGATCTTAGTCTAACACGATTGTGGTTTGCTAAGCATAGCCTAATGATTAGTACTTAAGTAACTATTTTCGTAGTACTCTTCGAAGCTTTTTTTATCTAAAAAAGATTTGCTCAAATGAGTTTCTTTAAATAATTTACTTCGGGATATTCCATTCAAGACTTCAATATGGCATTGCATGTTGGGGAGGAACTTTTGCGAACAAAATACAGCCTTTATTAGTAGATATTTATACTGCATTAAAGTACTAAAAGTCTTTTTCTCGAAATCTGGTCACCGCGATTTTTCAGGTTAATTTCTAACTATAGCCTACGAACTAACTATTCATTTGTTGTTTCTGTACCGAAATTTTGAAATTCATGTGAAAATGTGGCTCTTTGGTTTAAATTATTACAGCTTAGAATCCTACTTTTCTGATATTCTGATGTAAGTTACCATATAAATGAAAAATTAATATAATATATTACTTGTAAAAATGTATCTCATTTCCTGTTCTGTTTCATCTATTGGATTATTTGTATAATACTTGAATAATATAATCTTTCTTTCTCTTTTCTTTTAATCTATGTTTTGAGTCAGCCTACCCACATTTGTTATATTTAGCTGAAAAGCCCGTTGAAGTGGCATTTAACACTATGTTCATTAAATATAAAATATCACTAACTTTATTTCATTCATCAATACTTTACCTACATTATCTTTGTTCTATTTTTAATGATATATAAATAGTTGTAAAATGAAATAATGAAATAAATAAAAACAAAAAATTGTCGAGTTTGTTTAGCTTCCGTTTGAGAGGACGATCCTTTCTTGCATGCTCTGTACAATGTCCCACGCCGATTTTTTTGGGTGTACATCTACTGTTGCCCTGTAGTCATCGTCATCAATTACCATCTTCAGTTTCCTGCATGGTTCGTTTTCGGCACTGAAATCTCCGGAATAAAATGATGATGATGATGATGATGATGAGTTCACTCCAGTGCTTCGTATTTTGTTTAAAATCGGACGTTAAGTGTGGTTCAACCTAATGAACAGAAATGTTACTGACTATACATAATTATAATGTTACAGTTTTGATTTACTTACTTACTTAGATGACGCTACACTCCGGCCTGGATCTAGGCCTCAGCCAACAGGCCCCTCTAGTTAGCGCGGTCTCTGAATAACTACTTCCAGTTGCGCACTCCATGTTGGTTGAGGTATCCTTTAACTTGCGCGCGCCACTTAAGGCGGGGTCTTCCTCTACTACGTTTTTGTTTAGGTTTGGAATCGACGACTAACGTTGGATCGTTGGTGTTCATTTGCTTTAAATGTCCTAGCCATCACGCGCCCCTAATGTGCACTTTTCTGGTCAGGTCAGGTCAACGCAAATTAGATTTTTTTTTTGTTTTAAAAACAGAACTTAACACTCAAGTGGATATGACTACATTTATGATGCCAAAGTATGTGTTAAGTTTATCAACATCCACCTTTGCTAACGTCCATGCATCATAAAGCTGGACTGGAATAATAATGCTCTTGCATAAAACTGACAACGCCATATTATCCACTTACCTAGCCTCCACAGGGTCTAAAGTTTAGACTCTAAACGTTATTGAATTCTGCTCCGTGACAATTTTTCACTTTTTTTTTAAAGTCAACTCTATTTTTGTCATTCTCTCAAGGTTGACCTTATGCACTACATATCCGAAAAACCCAGTTTGTTTTGTGCCATAATAACAAGTGGCTTTAACCTAATTTAATTTTTGTGAGCCACGTTCTGTTTTTTTCAACGGTGTCACCAATTTCAGTGTTTAACAAAATTTAATTAAAATTTTTGTGAAGCATGTCTGTTGGTGGATTAAGTAATTGCACGGTCATCGGTAATGCAATTAAGTTTCAATTACTCGAATGCAACATTGGGCAAAATTCGTAGTGAATTAAAATCATTTGCGCATGGCACAAGAGCAAAGTACAATAAAATCGATGAACTGGTGATAGAAAGCAATTCTGCCGGTTAAAACCTTAACGCATTCCTCTACCCTCTTAGTGTTCAAGTGTCCAAAATTATTAGGATAAACCAGAGTGTATTATCACCCTCAAGTGCGTTACTTCCTCACCTCAAGACAACGTTTTATTAGATGTTAAAAAGATCCAACAGACTATGTGATTTAAATCCGTCGTCAGAAGTGTTAAGGAATTAGACGATCGCGATAAAAAAATTCAATTGAACATCACCTCATTAAAAGACGAGTCTGCGGTAATAAAAGTTGCAGTCTCAAGAATAATCGAAGAGCTAAAATACACCCCAAGTAAAAACTCGATGCTTTGCCTTGCGGCTAGACACTCTCCATTTTCACAACACCTTAGTATTGGATAAAATTTCTACCGAAAGTAGTGCACCAAACTTCATTTATCTTGAAGGAACCACTAACACCACACAACTGCTTCAATTTCATACCCACCAGCCAGCATCGACGACAATAATAATCAACCAATAACCTTCCCAAGTCCTCTCGCCGTCAATGAATTTGAAATAAAATCCGATTTTCATCTCGGGCTCTGGTGGACGCCGAAAACTTAATAAATCGAACACGAAAATACAGGACTCGTCACCCTATTTTTTTTCGAAGAACTCCCCCAAAAACACTAATGCTACTTGGGTAAACAAATATTTTGAAAAAAAAACATGCATTCACCGTTTATAGCGAGATGATAAGTTGCAGATGCTTCAAAATGTATATCCCGTTATATTCAAATATAACGAAATTAACAGGAAATCACCAGTAAAGTCTCCGAAAATGTTAAAACAAAATCCTAAGCTTCAGTCTATTCCTAAAACTAAATCCCAATCAAATTTTTCCTCTCTAAATTCCAATCATGATTAGAATTGGAGTTTCAAAGCTGTAGTGTTGCCCAACTTGTTTTCCAAAATTCCTTTAACGTTTACCTATTAACGCAATGAACACTTTCGTCCTACAAGACCAACCCGACAGAGGTAAACCGAAAAAAGGTTAAATGAGCCAGAAATGACTACAATGTCTTTCTCAAGCGTGTGAAATTCCAATATAAAAATACTGCAATGTCCCAAAGGCAGTAACAATTTTTGGTCGTTCGTCGAAAACATTAGAAATTCCGCCTCATCCTCCATCCAAACGCTCATTTACAATGACATTCCAGCTGTCAGTTCTTTGGACAAGGCCAATCTGCTTGCTGCACACTTTGCGGTTAGATCAACACTCCCGGATTGTGCCTTGTCCCCGCCTACACTTGACTGCGTCGAATCTTCAATGAGACGAATCCACTTTCGCAATCGTGTAGTAGCAAGAGTACTTAAAGATCTCAACATACATAAATCCGCTGGTCCAGATAGTATATCTCTCCTTCTTCTGAAGAGGTGTTCTTCCTCGCTGGCAAAACCACTGCGTAAGCTTTTTCATTAATCCTACTCCTTAGAACTCTTTCCGAGCAGATGGAAAACAGCATTTGTCCAGCCTGTCCCTAAAAGAGGCGAATCTTTCTCTCCCTCTCCTCCTACAGACCCATTGCACTTACGTAGCAACAGGTCCACTGGTGATCTGATGACATGTCTCACCGAAAAGTGGAACCAATGCGTACATCAATCTGGCGAGCGCAAGATGGTTGTAATTGATATTTCTAAGGCATTTGACAGAGTTTTGCATTAAGCTCTTTTGTAAAAAATGCGTGCTTTTGGGATCGACGACTCTCTTCTTCAGTGGATTAGAAATTACCTTTCGGAATGTTCAATTCAAATTGTCTTGGATGCTTTCAAGTCTGATATTCACAAAAAAATGCCTTGGTACCCCAGGGCTCCGTTCTGTCTCCGACACTCTTTTTATTTTTCATCAACGATATCTTGTCTGCTACCTCTAATCTAATATATTCCTTCTTCTTCCTTCCATTCAAACTTTCAACCATAACACCCGTCTCGCTATGAATGCACTCTAATATATCGTGATTCTTTCATAAGCCGTACAAATCGCTTATGGAATTTTCTTCGCTCGCGCTATATACAAACATTTTAAGAGTGCAAATACCCCTTGAGCGTGCGCTCATTATAAAAAAAAATAAAAACATGAAATACAAATCCTTCCATTTAACGCAAACGTAACCGAGTTTCATTTAACGTGAAACCCTCTCCCGGGGCTTCCACTTACAACCTACAATCTAGACAACGATGTTGAAGGTCGCTATGTAATGTCTCGTAACATATATGAGAATGTACGCCTTTATCTAGCATATCTGTAGGATACATCTGGCTTTGTTTGCATTGATGGCATGACCAAAACAAGTTTCCTTGTCTCAATACACCAAGAAGGTATCCCGACTAACCAAAAAAAGTTGAAGCTAATTTTCTTTGGTTTTCATGAAGTTGTAAATCCTCTCCATCCTCCATCCGATGTCGTAAATGATCTTTCCGTATTTGCTTCCCATGTGAATTCAAAACACATCTTTTAGCTTTAGCGAGCATGCTCCAGTTTCAAAAATTGCTATTGTATCTAACCGCAGAGGGTCAGCTTAACGGCTCCTCACCTCATTTCTCTCTATTACCAAAACGTAAAGGATTTCACCCTAAGTTCTTCACCATATCCCTTAACTCACAAAAGCTCCCTACGAAATATTTGCCCTTACTGAAATAAATTTGCATTCCAACATTAAAAATAGTGAAATCTTCATTTGAAATTTTGAAGTTCTTCGTAACGATAGTCTATATGGTCGTGGTGTTTCGTTGTGCAAAAATAGCAGTCTCCAAGCGAAATCTTTTCATAACATGCTTTTGCATTCACCCATCCCAACCAATTTACAGTTACCAGCTTGCTAAAGACACTATTGGCTCCATAATAGAAATTGTAGACCCGAATTTATAGTAATAGTTTCAATGAGGATATCAACTTTCCTCACCAGTGGATACGCTCTGATGACGAGACACATTTTCTTGCTACCAATCCCATTTCATATAAAGAAATTTTTTTTATCGATTGCCTCCATACTTCCGCTTTTTTTCAATTAAGTGGCAAATACTAACAGCTTAGCCAGGCAACTTGGTCTTGTTTTTTCGTCTGATCCCGATAATTGTGTTGTCATAGAGAGCAAACGTCTTATCAAAACTCAACAGCTACCACCCACCTTTATCCCTTACAGTCTGCTGATTTTCGCGTCAAGTTGACGTTTGTGTTGTTTCGCATTTGGATAAAATACGAGTAGTTATCTTTGAACCTATTGTACAAAAAGAATGCTATACTTATTCACTGTGATTTCACTGTGATCTAACGTTCTTTTTAGATCTGCTGTTTGAGATTGTAGCTACATCTGGTGTACCTCAAGGAAGTCACCTCAGCCGTCTGATATTTATATTGGCAATCAATTATGTAGATTTCATTATCAAAGAATCCCGCATTCCCATCTATGCATATGATATGAAAATCTATAAGCTCATTTCAATACCCACTGGCTCGCAAGCAGTACAAGATGATCCGAATAGCTTTTTAAGCTCAGTGGCAAAACATTTTGGAGCTTAATGCTAGCAAATGTCAAACTATAACTTATTCGCGTTAACGTGTACCACCACCTCCAAGGATCCAGTTTATTGGCAATGAATTAATAATCTCTGTCATCTTATTACGCTTTTTAGGTGTTGTCTGCGATAAAGGTCTTAGTTTCCGGATGCATGTTAACAAAGATGCAATAATTCTTCACTGGGATTCTGAGATTCGTTAAGCGATGGCCCAGAGAATTCTCTAACCCCTAAGTCACTAAATCCCTTTACCATACATTTGTTGGTCCTCTTACCATGAAAGCCACTCTAGGCGAACTGAAGCTATTCAACGCAGATTCATTCGATTTGAATTACGGGGTCTACCTAATAAATTTTCAGCCCGTCAAAAAACGTCGAGAAGTTGCTGTTGTACTTTTTGTTCATCAACTATTTACTGGCTGTATTGATTGCCCTACCCTGCTCCAAATGACATTTACCAATACCAATCCACGCATCCTAAGGTGGGGTACATTCACATCAGCATGGTTCAACATGGTTCACTCTCCCAAGTTCCATAACCTTATGCCTTTCCCGTAGTTTTAAGTTTTGATTTTTAAGTTATATGTTTGTATTAAGCATAAATAAACTGTCCGAGGATTGACTCGAGCCTCAATCAATCAATTGCCTTCTTATTAGCAACTTTTCGTTTGATTTCTGATGAGATGGCATTATCAGATTTACAGATTTAGCAGTGGAGCCGAGGCATACATGACAGTGTTGACAGTATGTCAACGGTTAAATCCGCTTCTCTTGCAATATTTGCGAAGGCACCAACAACAGCTCGTTGAGCTCGGCCAACGATATCAATGTCATTAGCGTATGCAAGTAGGTACGTAGTTGTACCGACTTTTGGAAAATTGTGCCCCTGGCGTCGGCTTGCGATTTTCGCATAATTTTGACAAGTATAAGATTGACAGAGCTAAATTACAGTGCATCACCTTGCTTAATTCCTGTTTTGACATCAAAGCTATCGGAGAGATTATTTCCGAACAGCAAGCGTTCTCGTTCTTTTGTGCTTCATCATAGGCAAGTTGCTTCCCTACGTGTGCTTGTCTGCATTCTTCATCAAACCATTGGTTTCGTGGAGGTGGTCGGGTGAAATTCAGCTGTTGCGGCGTTTCTGATGGCTTCTTGCCATCGATGCCATTTGTCTTCATCACTTGATGTTGGTTTGGAATATCATGTCGAGAAGAGGAGGTTCGTAGAAATCTGTGTGGTGGCGTTAGGACATATGAGGCTAATGTTGGCGAATAGAGCCTTGATGTGTATTTTTATAAGCCATTTACTTACGTTTTTAAAGCTCAAGGCTTCTTGCCGAAGTCTGACGCTTACAACAAATCTGCAGCCAAATAGACGCTGTTTGTTTTCTCTGCAGCAATCGCCGTCACAGGCTTTCGTCCTTCTTTAGCCCGGCCTATCCCACCGCACTTCTTTAATGGAATGAGGTGAAATCTGTTTTATATCAGTCGAGAGGCTCCGCTAGGGTGCACAAGATTTGAACGTATATCCGAACATTGTTGTCCTTTTTTCGTTTTGCAGGGTCATTAACAGTAGATCCGTCTTTATTCGAGGCTTTTCATTACTTCGCAATAGTGAGATTATTAAGTGGCCAGACAGTTAACTCCACGCACAAGCCCCACAACTGGAGGGCGAGGCCCATTTACGACTGTTTAAGCGAAAGTGGCTGGATATTCCAGAGTCAGTAACACAATTCGGGGCTATGAGAGCTGCCGTTGACCTATCCGAGGTTCGTCCGCTACCATCTCTTTTTCAGCACCCTAAATAGTCCTCAAAATCCGAACTAACCTCAGATCCAAATCCGTTGAGGTAACCCATATAAGGTACGAGTATCTGCCATACTAAACGTTGAAGCCAGCTTTGATCCAATGATATGAATTCATCCGGCGTATGTCCTGCTGAGGTTCAACCATTTCTGACAGTGAATTTGATTTTTTTTTTGTTTTCTCTTGCTCAATATTTGCGCTTATTAGATTTGCATGGACGAGATCTTTACTCAGCGGTTACCATGAGGATGTAAAATTAGCACCATTGATATGTAGTCATAGCCGCTAAAAATATAAAAATTAAAAAGAAAACTGTTGCTTTCAAATTTAACCATAGTAAATTCTAAATAACTGGATTTTCGCTTAAGTAAATAGAAACCTGAGGAGTTTGTATCGTCAATTAAGACGCCATCAAACTAAACATGTGTGTGTGAAGCGTATGGTAATGAAAAGTGAATCTCAGAATATCGTAAGGCTTCGTACATTCCTTACGATGTCTCGTCTTGCTTGTAATAGGTTTATTCGAGATTTAATTAAATTATCAATTGATTTCCTTTATTAAAAAATATCTCTGATTAAAAACCAGTTTTTTTTCTATTTATAGGCCATCGTTGAAATAATTGTTGCTGTTTATGATTCTTCATACCATCGACGTAAGCTGTTATATTCATTATTAGTCGCATGGTTACGGACAAAGGAAGTGCTCCATTAGAAACTGCGGGTTCTATTGCCAATAATTTCATGTCATACATATATTATATAAGTTCATTCAATAAACACATTTTTTAAATAGTTTTAATAATGTTGTAAATACAGGATAATAAATTTTAATATTTTCACTTCGATGGTGATAACTCGGAGTACCTAGTCATGAAGCTAGGTACCACCAAAGAATATATAATTACCAAGAAGTATATACTATCTGCTTCAAAAAATTAAAACGATTTCAAAAAGCTCTTTTCCAAATAATAAAAAAAATAAACGAAACAAAGAATAGTTGAGAGCATTGAGAGAAAAGCTCTTTTTCACACAATCTTGGTTCTCGACGCAGTGCACCTATTCCATGACATTCTCACTTATTTTTTGATGATCACATAATTCTACTTCGTTTGCTTTTTAAATAAAATGCTCCATTCTTGTGCGTTGAATTTGAAGTGCGGAATTTCTTTTTTCTTTTGTATTGAGTTGCTTCATGAAAACAGGTGACGAAGTGGAAAATAAAAGAACAAAAACATTTCCTGAGCAAATGATGTTCCCTTTTAATTTAATAAATACGATGGTTTCTCTTTTTTTTTTTTTTTTTCTAAAATCAGAACCATTTTCTAGCGGGGACTTAACTATTTACATTGTTTAAACAATATCTAAGATATTTCTATGGAAAATTCACTTTGGTCAATTTTTTTTGCCAATAAATTCCTCATATGATGCGACTAAAACCTAGGTTGGGTTAACAGAAGAAAAAAAATTGGATAGAAGGGGGTCTATCTCCCCCGTTTAGGCAGGAGGGGCAATTTAGTATGACTTAAAATGGAAAAAAATATATACAACATTAACTAAGGCACATAGAATAACGTGCTATACCATTTTTTAAAGCTAACATTTCATTCTTCAATGTTATTTTAACGTCAAGTTTTTATAATCAACGGTTTTTGAAAAATAAAATTTCAAAGTCAAAATTTTGAAAAAAAAACTATGTTTTTCGTAAAATTGAATTTTTACTACCTTACCGCATGAATTATTAAAAGGATAAAACAAACAAAGAATTGTATCGCTGTATCCTCATACTGAAACCGTGATTACGGGCGATTTCAATATACACAATTCTGGTTGGTCTCGACATTCCGGACAAACAACACCCGAAGGACGGGCTGTTGAGATCTTCGCTGCGAAAAATATCTTGACCCAGCTTGTAAATGAGCCCACACGAATACCAAACGTTGATAGTCATACCGCCATCCCCCTGGACTTTTAACTTCTCACCCTGATAAATACACCGTAGATGTACTCTCCCATCTAGGCTCGTCGGACCATTGTCTTATATCAGCTAATTTCTCGTATACTGACCACACAGTTAAAGAAAAGATTCTTAAAAGAACCGAATGGCAATACGAGAAAGCCAATTCGAGCGGACTTAACAGCTTCTTTAGGAATTTTAACTGGCTGTTATGTTTCCTCGACAACGATGTGGATGCCGCTGCTGATATGATCACAGACACTATTCTCTTCGGAATGAGATTCTTAATCCCCCATTGGATGAAGTGTATCAAACCAATAAAAGTGCATGTGACGACTCGAGCTGTAAAGAGGCTGTCAGGGTCCTACAGGACCAACCCGACAGAGGAAAACCGAAAAAAGTTTAAACGAGCCAGAAATGACTGCAACGTCTTTCTCAAGCGTGTTAAATTCCAATACGAGCAAAAACTGAGGCAAAAAATACTGCATGTCCCAATGGCAGTAAAAATTGTGGGGCGTTCGTCAAAAACATTAGAAATTCTGCCTCATCTTCCATCCCAATGCTCATTTACAATGACATTCCAGCTGTCAGCTCTTTAGACAAGGCCAATCTGCTTGCTGCACACTTTGCAGCTAGCTCAACATTCCCAGATTGTGCTTTGTTGCCGCCTATACTTGAGTGCGTCGAATCTTCAATGGGGCGAATACACTTTCGCATTCGTGTAGTAGCAAGAGTACTTAAATATCTGAATATACATAAATCCGCTGGTCCAGATGGTATATCTCCCCTTCTTCTGAAGAGGTGTCTTTCCACGCTGGCAAGACTACTATCAATCCTACTCCGTCCCTAAAAAAGGCGAATCTTCTTCTCTCTCCTCCTACAGACTCATTGCACTTACGTCCCTTCTCTCATGAAGTATCTCGGAACACGAAAACTTCTCAATGACCGGCAGTATGGTTTTCGTAGCACCAGGTCCACTGGTGATCTGATGGCATGTCTCACCGAAAAGTGGAATCAATCTGGCGAAAGCAACATAGTTGCAATCGATATTTCTAAGGCATTTGACAGAGTTTGGCATCAGGCTCTTTTCTCGAAAATGCGTGCTTATGCGATCGATGACTCTCTTCTTCAATGGATTAGAAATTACCTTTCGGAACGTTCAATTCAAATTGTTTTGGATGATTTCCAGTCTGATATTCACAAAATAAATGCTGGTGTGCCCAAGGCTCCGTTCTGGCGCCGACACTCTTTTAAATTTTTATTATTGATCTCTTGTCTGCCACTTCTAATCCAATGTATTCCTTTGCTGACGAGAGTACTCTCTGCTTTTCATATTCGCTTCCGGACTCACGTCCCTGCTCTCCGGCTGTAGAACGGGAACGGCAGCGTATGTTAAGCTCATTAAATTCCGACATCAATAGCATAAGCAATTGGGTAACTATTGACAAAGTGGAATTTAATGTTTCCAAAACACAATGCTGTCTGCTATCATTAAAGCGAAATTTAAACACCTAGCCGTTATCATGAATGCCACTTACATCGTCAAAACTGAAAAACTTTCCATTCTCGGTATTTGTGTCAATGACAACTTACGTTGGAATGACGACAATATTCGGTGTCGCCAAAAATTCTGCGAAATTTCTAGGTTTGCTCAAGCGATGTAAGAAATACTTCACCCTCTCTGATCAGGCATCAATATATGAGGCGTTTATACGCCCAAAATTGGAGTACAATGCCCATACCTGGTCAGGTGCTCCTCAAACATCTCTGCACCTGCTAGATAGGATTCAAAACCGTGCGATAAAACTCATAGGTGATACTAATATCAGTCAATCAACTGACACTCTCGAACACCGACGTAATGTCTCCTGTCTCACTTTGTTTTATCGCTATTTCCACCACCAGTGCTCCATTGAAATCGCCAGTAGCATTCCGTCCATTCAAACTTTCAACCGCAACATCCGTCTCGCTATGAATGCTGATCAGTATACCATCAAGTCCATTTTCGGACGTATTCTAAAATATCGTGATTCTTTCCTAAGCCGTACAACTCGCTTATAGAATGCCCTGCCGATCTCTATGTTTCCTGGTAGTTATAACTTGCAAAAGTTTAAAAACAAACCCCTTGAGCGCGTGTTCATTATAAAAAAAAAAAAAAAATAAAATAAAATAAGTGGTTGACTTTTTTAATATCCTTGTTAGTAATGTCCAATTGGGTATTCGCTTTTAAAAGTTTCAGAGTTTTCCCATTGTGTTAGCTGTTGTAAATCATTTGGTGCTACTGTGAAAGAAAAAACGAAAATCGTCAGCGTGGCCTAGATGTTTTAACTTCGATGTCGTAGCCTATCGTATTACAACGTTTTTCTCTGTTAGTGTCCAGTGAATTGCATCAAAAAAATTAAGAGAACCCGATTCCAATTACAACCGATGGCGGATAATTTGCTTCTAGTAAAATTCGAAGCTTTTCGAATACTGATATGGTGCCTTTATTTACAGAATGACTATATCTTGCAGGAGAAAAATTGAGGCCATTATTGATGTGTGCAAATGTCATTATTCGTTTGCTTTACCTCTTTGATGTAGCCATCGAGAGCCCTGTCCAAAATGACACCCTTAGAAGGAGGACGTATATCAGATGAATTCATACGATGAATCAATTACTGGTATAGCGTCAACAGCGTGTTAAGACGAACTCACAGAATTGGACTTTGAGGTAGTTAGAGATTTGTTCTACTTCCGCTTCACTATTAACTAATGCTAGCATAAGAACGCAATTGAGTAATAAGGTCTTGTCAAGAAACGTTAAGAAAACTATTTTAAACCCTCATACTATTCTTCGATTTTGAAACAGAAGCATGAATGTAAACGAAGGCGAATGAAGATATCCTTGACCATTTTAAAGGTCAAATTCTTCGAAAGATGTTTTCTGGTGTTTGCGTTGACTTTGCAGGCTTGGGGTAGGTATCAATAAGTCGCCTATTTCTGCTGGGTTACAGAGACTATATAAATACATATAACCACTCGTTCCAACGTATTTGTTGTAGCATTAACGGCAATTGACAACATAAAAGAAATAGCTGCTGTGGCTCATACAGTTCGCTCTTGAAACCTCTCCTCCGTGCTGCACTAATGCAAACAGATCCCAAAGAATTTTTTCTTTAAAGCATTTTCATCCGCTTTCGTCGAACTTCTTCACCTTGAAGCAGGACTGGGATGATCAGAGTCATGTATAAAGTCTACTTGGTTGATCGAGAGAAGGATTTACTACTTAATTGCCTTCTTAGCCTAAAAAAGCAACGATTAGAAAGAGTGGTCCTTCGCATGATTTTCGCGCTGCTATCATTGGCGGTGTTGATAGCGGAGCCTTGTCTTTTGTTGACAGCATATATGTACTTTATTTCTCTTTCATTGACCACTAAACCGAACTTTACAACTTCTGCTTCAATAGTTGAAAGCGTTTCATTGACAGCTTACTATCTTCTACCCATTATGTCAATGTTATCTGCATATGTTGGATAGACTTTTGAAAGATGGTGCCTCTGGAACTGGCTTCTGAGAATCGCAACATTATTTCAAGAATGGTGTTGCAAAATTTACATGAGAGCGTATCGCCCTGTTTAAGTCCTTTTCTTGCAATTGGAGGTCTCTGTTTTTTCACCACCGAATTTGACGGAACGTGCATTCGCCTGGATAGCTGAATGATCTTGAGAGGGAAGCCGAAACTAGACATAAAGAACCAGTCGCGGATACTTTCATTGACTCAGATCTTGGAGATGCGTCGATGATTGTATGTATGCGTCCCGATTGATACGAGGGGCGTTCAAACTATTCTCGGTATCGGGGTGAAGCTGTGGTTGTATATATAAATTGACTTATTTATCAAGTAATACTATTATTTTAGTGCATTCATGTAAAATTTCATATAGATGTGATTATTAATTCGCGTTTTATCTCTAGTTAAACAGAATCATAATGGCAACTGAGACGATGATGGTGAAAATTGAGCATCGCGCTGTAATTAAATTTCTCACTAAGCAAGGAAAAAGTCAAAAAACTATTCATGAAGAGATGGTGGCTGTTTACCAGGGTTCCGCACCTTCATTATCAACTGTGCAAAAGTGGTCAAGTGAGTTCAAGAGAGGCAGAGAGAGCATTGAAGACGACCCCCGCTCCGGCGCCCCGGCTACTGCTTGTATGGGAGAAAGCATCAAAGAAGTCGAAAAACTTGTTCTTGAGGATGCCCGAATAAAAGTGAAAATGATGGCAGAGATCACCAAGCCTTCAATTGGTACCATTCACACCATTCTTCATGACCATCTTAACCTTTCAAAGGTCAGTGCAAGGTGGGTGCCACGAATGCTCACAGCGCCTCAGAAAAAAGTGAGAATCGCATGCTGTAGAGAGCTTTTGGAGATGTGTAGTGAGAACGCGGACGGTGTTATGGATCGAATTGTTACTGGGGACGAAACATGGGTCCACCACTATGACCCTGAAAGCAAACAAGAGTCCATGCAGTGGCATAAAAAAGGAACAGACCCCCCGAAGAAGATCAAAGTCACTCCGTCTGTCGGGAAGCTCATGGCCACAGTTTTTTGGGACTCAAAAATCAATCTTGCTCATTGAGTACAAAAAAAAGGTGAAGCCATCAACGCTTCCACTTTGCATAATTTGCGGGAGGAAATTAAAAAGAAAAGACGGGGTAAACTCGCAGCGGGTGTGTTGCTTCTTCATGACAACGCTCCTGTTCACACGGCGCGAGTTTCCAAGGCTGCTGCGCGAGATTGTGGTTTCGAAGAAATCCAACACCCACCCTATAGTCCAGACCTTGCCCCTAGTGATTATTTCCTGTTTCCGGATTTGAAAAAATGTCTTCGTGGAAAAAGATTTTCGGATGATGAAGAACTCAAGTCGGCAATAAATGGAGGAGGAGGAAATTTATTTTTTTGAGGGTTTAAAAAAGCTTATCTCAAGATATAACAAATGCATTGATGTTAGGGGAGATTATATTGAAAAATAAAAACAATTTAAATTGAATTCGCATTGTCTTTCATATCAATACCGAGAATATATTGGACGTCCCTCGTATGTCCGAGGGGCAAATATCGATTCTACGAGTATCAATTACATTTCAATCCAAAATAGAAACTTGATTGATATCTAAGATACGCGTACACGGAAAGAATGCTTTAAGCACGAGTGAGACCCGGAGTCAAGCACGACTTCGATAATTGTGTCGCGTTCAAGTGAAAAAAACCGCAACCAATTTGGTGTTTGCAAATGAAGACGTTTTTCGTGGGACACTGCTGTTGGGGTGTCATTTACTTTAAGGCCAAATTGCGCCCCCTCTCGTTTAATCGCCGTAAAAGCTTCAATTACGATACGCTGAGAACGAGCGAAGCATACTGGACTAATTTCAATAAAATAGTACCTTCCCGGTTCCGAGCCGTGTTATTTATATCAAAAAAAAAAAAAAAACGCGGGCGGGTCAATACGAGGGCGGGTCAATAAGTCCGTGACTTTTGGATTAAAAACTGATTGTTTGATAAAAAAATAATTTTATTTTTCAACGTAGTCTTCCTTGAGCTCTATACACTTTGTCCAACGCTTCTCCAATTTTTTTATCCCTTCCAAAAAAAATGATTTGTCGAGGTCCTCAAAATAGGCCTTTGTTTGCGAGATGACTTCATCATTGGAGTCAAATCTTTTTCCACCAAGCCATTTCTTCAGGTTTGGGAACAAGAAGTAGTCGCTCGGAGCCAAATCTGGAGAATAGGGTGGATGAGAGAGCAATTCATAGCCCAATTCATGGATTTTTGCCATGGCAACTGCACATGTGTGCACCCTTGCATTGTCTTGGTGGAAAAGAACTTTTTTCTTGGCCAAATGAGGTCGTTTTTTTTTTAAATCGTCATTGAATCGGTCCAATAAGTAGGCATAATATTCCCCATTGATTGTTCTTCCCTTTTGAAGGTAGTCAATGTGGATTATCCCGCGTGCATCCCAAAAAACAGTCGCCATAACTTTATTGGCTGACAAGCCCACCTTGGCCTTCTTTGGCGCCGATTCACCCTTAGAAACCCACTGTTTTGACTGTTGTTTGTTGTGATGGATCCATATTTCGTCCACGGTTACAAAACAGCGCAAAAACTCCTCCATATTGCGATTAAACAACGCCAAACCTTCCTGTGAAGTTGTTACACGATTGCGTTTGTGGTCGACTGTGAGCAAACGCGGCACCCATCTTGCGGAAAGCTTTCTCATGCCCAAGTGATCATTCAAAATTAAAACCACTGAGCCATGCGAGATCCCTACGGCTTCCACAATCTCTCGCACTTTCAATCTTCGGTCGGCCAACACCATATCGTGAATTTTTTCGATTGTTTCGGGTGTAGAGACCTCAACTGGGCGTCCAGGAGGTTCGGCATCTTCAGTGCTTGTACGGCCACAACGAAATTCAGTAAACCACTTTTTTACCATTGAAATCGATGGTGCAGTATTTATCAAGCTTAGCCTTGGTCTCGGTAATGGTTTTTTTTCGCAAGAAATAATGCTTAATAAGCACACGAAATTCACTTTTTTCCATTTTCTCCTCAAATTAGTGAGTAGTCTGATAAAAATAGCTGTCAAACACAAACTAACTGACGCAGCAAGTTTAAATTTTGACAGGAGTCAACTGACAAATGCCTGTTGACAGGAGCAGTGTTGCTGTTTCAGTAAAGAGGTCAGAAATTCAAAAATGCACAGAATTATTGACCCGCCCTCGTACCATTAGTTATGAAATATGATATTCATGTTTGATGACATGAATCGACCCAATTTTCCACATTTTTTCGCATAATTAGGCAATTGTTAATAAGTCGTCTAAAGTATCTGCGTTGTTGGCATAGACCTAGAGACATGGTTTTAAGGTGTTAAGTCGCACGAGAGGGTGGCCTATTGGGAGACTCATTTCTGGCGATAAGACGATCACCGGATTTCGTCTTCAGTAAGTAGATTGTGGCAAGTGGCATTGTTCTGGTGAAACCACAGATCTAGTTCGAATGTATCGAGAAAAAAAAAGTGTATCATGAAGCAATAATAATTAACCGACTCGCCGACATAATTTCGGAAGAAATACGGCCCAATGGCACCTCCGGATTTAGAACCACACCGAAAAGTCAATTTTTACGGACATATACAATGACCGCTGTTAGAACACCTCCAGCTGTTCCCTTGACTAAATGCGGAAATTTTGCTTATTAAAAAAATTAATTTAACTAAAAATGTGCCTCGTTACTGAAGATGATTTTTCGACGAAAATCTGGACATTCCGCAGAGCCCAATCAGCTTAAGTTCGCAGTGCACGAGGTCCTTTAGATTAATTACTTCGGTCAGTACAATATAACCAAGTAGTTTTTCGCAAAATACGACACAGGGATGGTCGAGAAATGCCCTGTTTTGAGAACTCCACGAAATCAATTGATTACGGTCTCAACATACTGACTCGCGTACAGCCGCTATATTTCTTTCACTTCTGGCGTTTCGCAGTTTCACTGGCATGCCAATATTATGAAGTGAATAAGTCGTCTCGAATTTGTTCACTAAGAGCTCGATTGTTCGTTTATCGGCATGATTATAACGGCCGAAAATTGGAGGCAAGTTAACGCATGTGACGTGTCGGAGCTAACCATGATTTTGATAAAAGATTTGGATGATTTGTAAACGTTGTTGAAGCGTCTACCTTCAATGATTAAATGATAAACAATCTAGAACACGAGTAGTAAATCTGTGAAAAGATGGTAAGCATTGGTTCAGAGAATCCCTCTTCGGAAAATGTGGCGCATTCAATGGAAAACCCTTCGCTTTGTTTTACTCTCATTTATCACTAAATCCGCACTATTTCTGTTACAGTGGCAGCAAATGCTCAAATGATCAGTCCTTAATTTCTTCCAATAGTATCAATTTCATCATACGCTGATATGTTAGTAGTTATACAGACTTTTAACATATTGTGCCTGTCGTCCTTGTGAAAATCCTTTTTTGATATTAAATGTCTCGGTGGTGTAATAACACCGATTTTTTTTTTTTTTTTTTTTTAGATCAGCGAATATTCTCCATTGTCCTTCAACACAGAAAGGCGAATTTGGCAGTGATGTCATAGCATGGCATGGCTCTGTATAGCTCGTCTCTATAACTCGGCTTTAAAACCAGTAAACAGGAGGTGGGTATCGATTTGAAATTCACGGTTTCTTCCTAGATCTGTTGTTAACGAAATTCCAGCTCGATGGTCAATTTTCCAGCCCTAAAAGGACAATGGGGAAAGGGCAAAGTGTTGAAATCATGTGGGCGTATATTAGTTTTATATTGGGGAATTTACCCCGATGCGGATTGGTGCCTGCATTGCCTAGGTCTCATCTGATGAGAAATCCATATCCAAATAGGAGCCTTTTCTGTACTCTATATCAACCAGCATAGTAGCTCACAAATTTATCTTGTTTTGCTAAATCCTTTGAAGTTCTTGGATGACAGTAATATCTGGGTGTAGTGACCTAAGGCCTCCGATAATTTTTCAGGTGCATATAGAACGTTTAGGGCACAAAAATTCTACGTTAATAGCCGGAGCACGCTATTCTCTGGTTCCAGCCGTAAGTTTGTCCATACCCGAGGCTGTTTGTCACTTCACAACATATAATGTCTTACGAACTTGGGCAAATAAACCCGCAACCTAGAGATCCAAATCCTTCCCGCGTAATGCCAGTAACCCACTACAGGGGTTATCGCTGATTTGCTAGAAGCTCGTCCATCACTATTTCGGTCAACCTGGCTTGATGTCGAAAATTCCTAACATTGCCTAAGCTCCTCCAAGGGCATATTGGATCTGCCTCTGAATTTGCCTTTAACACCATATGTATACCAAAGTTGATTCGGCATCTAGATTGTATGACGCAACCGCAAACTGAACAAACTGAACAAAAATGTGGATGTGGTCAAAGAGAAAAAAATTCGTCGACTAGAGTGATTCGAACGAATGGACAGTAGTGTTCCCAGTATTGTCCTTAATTCGTAAGCACCTGGATCGAAAGACAAACGAACACCGAACCTCTGATTCAAAGGCCACGTAATCGTGGGTATCAGACAGTTCGCCTTTCTACTTCCAAGGTTCACAAGCCGGATAAGTATTTATTGTAATCCCCGATGTTATCCCTTTAACTTTCTTTATCAACAACTTGACAAACAAATAATTAACGTTCAATTTAAACAAATTTGCTAATTCACAGTAACTCAACTTGCCATCACTTCAATTGTGACCTATCCTATAGCAATTCAGTAGTTTGGTTGCACTGCCTCGCTATCAATTGTCAATTCCGAATCGTCACAAACACATCACCTCCGTCCGGGTAAAAAAGTGAAATGAGATTCCTTTGCAAAAAATTTTCATTTTATCCTTTCCATTCTTAATTGTGCTCAACTGCAAAGATCTTAACTAAATTAATTGGAAAACTTAACAAATAAAATCAGGCAACGTATGCAGGTACGAGTGAAATCTCAAGTGCAAATGACTCAGTTAGAAATGATGACGAAGAAAACTACTGCGGCCGTAAAATAAAGAACAAATACAGAAAACTAATTTGTCCTTCACACAAAGTTAAGTCTCAAAATAGTTAGTCTAATAGTACTACTAAGGCGTTATCTTCGATTAACCTTAGAACAATTGGATAAAATTAGCAAAAAATTGTAAAATGGATAACAACCAGCAGGCGCAACAGCAACAACAGCAGAAGGCGAGTGATTGTAAGTTAAATGAAGCGTCCACTGGCACCGCCGCTCCCACACATACGTCAGCAGAAAATTCTGCAATAGCTACCGTTCCAGGTGGAAAGACGACAATTTCCCTCATAATGTCGAACAACGAATCGTCTGTAGAGAATGTGTTCCCATCTACAAGCCAACAACAGCCAACAGCACCAGAAACGACATCAACGACATCCAAAGTAGAAGCAGTCGTTGTTGCTCCAACAACTTCCGTAACAGCTGATGCAGCAACGCCCATGGCAGATGAACGCAGCTGTTGGATATGCTTTGCTACAGACGATGATAATAAGTTAGCCGCCTGGGTACAACCATGCAAATGCCGTGGAACCACCAAGTGGGTTCATCAAAGTTGTTTATACCGTTGGGTGGATGAAAAGCAAAAAGGCAACGCGCTTCGTAGTGTCAGTTGTCAACAGTGCCAAACGGAGTACATTATCGTGTTTCCGCATATGGGAAAATTTGCCAATGTTCTTGAAGTGTTCGACAATTTAATTAAGAGATTGAGTCCATTTTTGGCAGCGGGCATATTTGTTGGTTCGCTCTATTGGACTGCTGTAACATATGGTGCAGTGACTTTCCTTCAGGTAAATGAAACTGATCCACAGAAGCGAAGTTGTTTACAAAATACATTCATCTCGTGGTTTCTATTTTTAGATTGTAGGTCATAAGAAGGGTCTAGCGCTAATGGAAAATGGTGATCCACTAGTTCTACTAATTGGACTGCCTGCTATTCCAGTCGGCCTTGTACTTGGACGCATGATTCGTTGGGAGGATGCTGTCCTTCGATTGATTCGGAATCGTCGAACAATGGCGAGAAAGTTTCCCCTCATGAGCTTGATAATTCCATATCCGTGAGTTTCAATTTTGCATTACATTAACATTTGTTTTTATTTGTTGTTGTTGTTGTTGTTTTCTTGCACATAGCGTGTACACCTAGGTTTCGTAACGTACGAGTAGCTTGGTGGGGCGATTTTATGGTTGAGTGGGGATTATTTAATTTTAATATTAATGTCACTTGTTATGGCTGGGTGGTCGCGTCGGTGGTGGAGAAGTATTTGCAAGTTTATCGATTTTCGAAGAGAAATGCAATGTCATTTTATGTTGATGACACGTTAATGTGTAATGACCTCGGTCGGAACCTCGGCGTCGGGTACTTTAACTGCAATCAAAGCACTTTTGTTTTGGTCGTCGAAAATCAAAACCAGAGGGGCGAGTAATTGTTCGAACTTTTCTAAAAAGCGGAAATCCCCCTTAATGGGAGAGTTTGTCTGAAAGATTGTTTTATTTTTGCCGACAATGCAGATAGGGGTATGCAGTAGAGTAGGACGTTTCTAATAAGAAGGGGAGATACAAAATTTATTTATAGGAAAGCGGGTTGTGTCTACAATTTACTTTTCTTTTGGAAGGCCATAATCTTTCGAAAAATAAACAGTGGTTGGGATTTCAATCGCTCGTTAGGTAATGTTTACTTACATCGGTTTGCATTTGCAGGTCTATTTGATTTTAGATGTGTCGTTGTTTGGCCGTAGCTTCCTTGATGGTCGCAGTTGACAAAGTTTTCCATTTGGTGTTTCATTTCTCTTTTAATTTTTACATTAGCAGGAAACCTAAAGTAGCAAAATTATTCTTCAATTGTGCGACCAACGAATTCCTTGAAAATCTAACAAAGGTCTATAATTTAATTTTTGCCATGAATGATGTGCCAGTCAGCTTCAGAAAAAATATAATTCTTCCTTTATACGAGGGGCGTTCAATATATTCTCGGTATCGATATGAAGGAAAATGCGAATTTAATTTAAATTGTTTTTATTTTTCAATATAATCTCCCCTAACATCAATCCATTTGTTACATCTTGAGATAAGCTTTTTTAAACCCTCAAAAAAATAAATTTCCTCCTCCTCCATTTATTGCCGACTTGAGTTCTTCATCATCCGAAAATCTTTTTCCACGAAGACATTTTTTCAAATCCGGAAACAGGAAATAATCACTAGGGGCAAGGTCTGGACTATAGGGTGGGTGTTGGATTTCTTCGAAACCACAATCTCGCGCAGCAGCCTTGGAAACTCGCGCCGTGTGAACAGGAGCGTTGTCATGAAGAAGCAAGACACCCGCTGCGAGTTTACCCCGTCTTTTCTTTTTAATTTCCTCCCGCAAATTATGCAAAGTGGAAGCGTAGGATGTGGCGTTGATGGTTTCACCTTTTTTTTTGTACTCAATGAGCAAGATTCCCTTTGAGTCCCAAAAAACTGTGGCCATGAGCTTCCCGGCAGACGGAGTGACTTTGAACTCCTTCGGGGGGTCTGTTCCTTTTTTATGCCACTGCATGGACTCTTGTTTGCTTTCAGGGTCATAGTGGTGGACCCATGTTTCGTCCCCAGTAACAATTCGATCCATAACACCGTCCGCGTTCTCACTACACATCTCCAAAAGCTCTCTACAGCATGCGATTCTCACTTTTTTCTGAGGCGCTGTGAGCATTCGTGGCACCCACCTTGCACTGACCTTTGAAAGGTTAAGATGGTCATGAAGAATGGTGTGAATGGTACCAATTGAAAGCTTGGTGATCTCTGCCATCATTTTCACCTTTATTCGGGCATCCTCAAGAACAAGTTTTTCGACTTCTTTGATGCTTTCTCCCGTACAAGCAGTAGCCGGGGTGCCGGAGCGGGGGTCGTCTTCAATGCTCTCTCTGCCTCTCTTGAACTCACTTGACCACTTTTGCACAGTTGATAATGAAGGTGCGGAACCCTGGTAAACAGCCACCATCTCTTCATGAATAGTTTTTTGACTTTTTCGTTGCTTAGTGAGAAATTTAATTACAGCGCGATGCTCAATTTTCACCATCATCGTCTCAGTTGCCATTATGATTCTGTTTAACTAGAGATAAAACGCGAATTAATAATCACATTTATATGAAATTTTACATGAATGCACTAAAATAATAGTATTACTTGATAAATAAGTCAATTTATATATACAACCACAGCTTCACCCCGATACCGAGAATAGTTTGAACGCCCCTCGTATAAACAAATGAGGAGATCCCAGAGATCCAAGGAACTACAGAGGAATATCGTTCCTGAGTTCAGTAATGAAAATTTTCACGGGAATTATGTCAGAAGGTGTAACAGAATGGGTACAGGTAAATGACGTACTTAGCGACTTTCAAGCTGGATTCAGGAAAAACTGCTTCACGGTGGACAGTATTTTTACACTGATAAGTATTGCTGAGACTTACCTGGACAAAGGCAAGAAGCTGTATGCGTTCTTTGTTGATTTTAGGGTGGCATTTGACTCTGCTGACAGAAGAGTGCTCTTTTACAAGCTAAGTAATTTGGTGGTGTCAGCAAAGTTACTCAAATATATGTAATACCTTTACGAAAATATATTTCAAGGAGTCAGGCATGTCAGACTGGTTTGAGCCAATAATATTGTAGGTGTCAAGCAAAGTTGTCTCAGTTTCTCTGCCTTGTGGAATCGAGTTCGCTAAGACTAAGATAAAGCTACTCCTATATAATTATATGTAAATTATAAATTAGAGCAATAATGCTCTTTGTAAACCCTGAAAGTTAAGACCGTCAAGTCCAAAATAATGGTATTGCGAAATAGATCTGGTCGCTACGCAAGGAACGAAAAATGGTCATGGCAAGACGAAGAACTAGAGAATGTGAAGGAGTCTTGCTAGCACCTCGACTAACTTTTAACAAACATCTGCAAGGAAAACTAAAAAGAGTCAAGGGGGCAATAAAATGCCCCCTAAAAAAAACATTGCATTAAGCACAAAGTCTTTGAAGCAGTAGTAAGGTCTACGATGTGTTTTGTGGCTCAAGTATGGGGTATTTTTCAGTATGAAGAAGCTGAAAAACTGCTTAGATACTTTATCAAAAAAAATCTTCAGATTACCGGAAAATAAGCCCAACTATATGCTTCATTTGGAAACCGATCTGATACCACTGTACATTTGTGCAAAAATGCTACACTTCCTTTATATTTTAAAAGTAATGTCACTCCCGAGTCAACGTCATATATTGTATTGCATATATTGTAGCTGCATTGTACTCACTAGGAGGAAAACTTCTATTCTTCAGTCAAACTTCTATTCTTTAGGTTGTGCAACGACCACGATATTGGCGTGATAGACAATGTAATGTAGCATCTTCGGAAGAGACCATTCAACAACTGTTGATGAAGATCGATCTATCCACCCGTGCCACTTTCAGAGAAAGAGCGCAGGAAAGTCTACCACTTACTCTTGAATACGACCTCGACGAGAAAAATTACTTCCACGACCAATACTGCTCGGTCGTTTTCAAGGCTAGAGGTGAGCTTCTCCGATTAAATTAAATGCCGTATAGAACCGAAGGAAATCTGGAATGCAGTTTGTACAATCTACGTGCTAAAAAAAAAGACATTTATCACTTCATTGGAATATGTCCCATACTGAACGTGATTAGGAGAATTCACTGGGGAAAAACTAGCCTGTCGTCAAACGAAAATATTCTAATTTTAAACCGGCAAAACTGTAGTGTGTTGGCGAGTTATCTAAACACTGCTTTAAAATATCGGCAGCAAATACAAGATGAAGCATTTTTCTTTTACTATGCAATAAAATCACATTACTGCTACTTCTACTACTACATTATGGAAAAGCCATTTTTTATTGCTGTTGGTAAATGTAGCCAGGCAGTGATATCTGAGCCATGCAACCAAGAACTAAGTAACCATTTATTTTATCATCTAATAACAATAAGATAAAAAAATGTACAGACAGATGTTAGGTAGGTTGAAGAAGTCATTTCTTAAGGAGCACACGTTTGCTTTCCAATTTTCTTAGTTACACACTAAAAAGCACTTCTCTTGTGCTAGGTAACATTGGAAAGCTTTTGCTTCATTAAGCCTCCTCTACAAACCTTGGCTGGAAGTTGAGTCTCGTCTTTTGCTTTTTGAAGCAGACTTTCAGGCCACCTTCGTTGAGCATGGTAAAACTACCCGATTTGGTTAGCCTGAAGTTTGCCCTTAATGTAGAGATCTGAACGAATGCGCTTACTTTTTCTTATAAGATCGCATGTTTTCACATTCACTAACATTCGTGAAATTTTCATTTCGTTCGCTGTCATTTTCCTATTACATTTCTCGTACACAACAAAGATTCAAGTTTAAGCAGCAATTTTTCTGACAAAGCATATAGCGTAATTTTTGGCCATACAAGCCAGCAAACGTTGACTCTATGTGCGACGTCTTCATTGCAATTTCTTTGAGAGTTAACGACAGATCTTAGGTATTTAAATTGTTTGCATTTTGACACGATGACTCTTCCTAAATAAACAGCAATGCAGATATTTGGTACTAATATTCATAAACCATATTCTTCTAGCGCTTTTCTCCAATTACAATATTAAGAGTTGAGAAATTATTCCGGACTCGCTGATGTATTGCTTCAGTAGACATTCTTGTACGACAGCAAAAAGCAACGGACTTTGTACATTGCCTTAGTGTATTCTAACTTTAACTTCGAATTTTCCGCTTATTCCCGCTATTAATCTAACTTTCGTTTTTACGTCATCGTACGTATCGGAATTCTGTAGAATTGTTTTTCAAAAGGATGAATAGAATATGCACATCCTTCGAAGTGTTGCGATGTTTTTCTGTCATTATCCGTAAACTGTGAATCGTCGCATACGTCGACCTGACTCCCTCAAAGTCTCATTGAATGCTTTGAAGCTTATCAGTATTGCGTTGTTTACATATCCTATATTTTCATAGTATGGGCCATGAGTTCCGCCGATCGGTAGGTGTTTTAAGTTCTCGTGTGACCTCCGACCCGTATCACCTATGCATTAGATCGTCTCTCATAATTTTTTTAACAAAATCGCAAGCCATTTTAAGCCAAGATTTCTCATTGATTACCTCAGCTTCCGCAAAATCTGTCGTTTCCACTTCGTGCGAAACTGCCCGGGAATTCTTCGTTAAATAACGCGTCAATGTGCTCTTTCCATTTATTCATAATTTCGTTGTTTCCTGTTAGCAGGTGTTCCCGCTCGTCTTTAGTATATTTTGACGATTGATTCGCTTGCAAGGTTTTGCTTCATTGTGCCGCAATCTTGAAAATGTTAGCTTGTTTAGATATGCTTCGACGTTGCACTTCTTCTACCGTTTATAGGTCATAAAGGTACCTTTTTTTATTCTTGTTGGCTCTGCGGCTGTCGCACATGCTTATACGATTTCGCACCACTCTTACATTTTTCTTCGAAGTTGTTTCACATCTTTTGGACGCATAGTTCTTGATTTATTGCTTTTTTGAGCCTTTCTCACGAATTTGGCCCCAACACTGGCCTCTTTTCTTTGTAAGATTGTGTCAGTTTATTTTGTTAACTGATATCGGTTTTCGTTCTTTTTTCTATAGTTCCTTCACGAAAAATTTTGTCAGCAAAAGTCGGCGCTGATTGGGTTGTTCAAAAAGATATTGGGTCAGGTGTGTTTATTAAATATATGTAATGAGCATGAATCAGTGATGTATTGGCCGTTTTGTTCGATGACCTTCATCATAAAACTTCATAATACCGCGCTCATAAAACTTCCTATCATTCTCTGCAGAAGCAAAGGTTCTACCATGTCTTACCGAAACGTGAAACAAAAGCGTACATCAGTCTAGCGAAAACAAGATATTGTAGTTGCGTTTGACAGAATTTGGCATCAGGCTCTTTTGTCGAAAATGCGTGCATTTGGGATCGACGAATCTCTTCTTCAATGGATTAGAATTAAATTTTCGGAACGTTCAATTCAAGTTGCCCTGTGTAGTTTCAAGTGTGATATCCACAAAATAAATTGTGGTACTGTCTCTGACACTATTTTTAATCTTCATCAATGATATCTTGTCTACTACTTCTAATCAAATTTTTCATATTCCGTGCGATAGGACTAATAAGTGATGCTAAGTGAGGTCATTTGGCAACCTCCAACACCGGCGAAAGGTCTCCTGTCTCACCTTGTTGTATCGCTATTTTTACCACTAGTCCTACATTGAAATTGCTTGTAGCATCCCACCCCTTCACAACGTTAACCCTAACACTCGCTATTAATGCTCATTTTCAGTTTACCTTACCCTCAAGCCCACTTTCGGACGCACACACAGAAATATTCTGATTCTTTCCTA
The DNA here is from genome assembly GCA_963966105.1 of Volucella zonaria. Taxonomy (NCBI): domain Eukaryota; kingdom Metazoa; phylum Arthropoda; class Insecta; order Diptera; family Syrphidae; genus Volucella; species Volucella zonaria. The sequence continues at coordinate 182,902,173 of OZ014530.1, read as the reverse complement.
GTTATTGTAACCTGCAAATAATCAAAACCGACGTACATCGGTATGTCTCTTTATTTCCGCCCTAACTTTCCTTCGCCCGCGCTGTGTGCAAACATTTTATTTTAAGGGTACCAAGAACCCGTTTAGCGCGAGCTAATTATGTATAAAAAAAAATTAAAAAAAAAACCTGCAAGGAGTTTTGCAGAGAACGAAATTAGTCGACGTCTGATGGAGCAAGATCTGGGCTAGACGGTGGATATTGCAACATATCCCAACCAAGCTGCAACAGCTTTTGCAGAATGAGCAAATTTGTGTGTGGTCTCGCATTGTCGTGGTAAATCACCACACCCTTATGATGCTGTGGTGATCGGACGTTTCTGTTCGATGGCATCACTTCATTTCTATAGCTGCTCACAGTAGACGTCGGAGCAATTTTTTTTCCTATCGTACTTATCTGGTCACCCTTTAGATGATGCTATGGAAAAATTTATAATGTATGCAAGGCAGCTTATGACGTGGACTAAAATCATATTAAGGAACAAGGAAACGAAGAGACACATCCTCCTCACCGATAACATTAGATTTGAAAGAACGAATACTTAACAACTTCTTCAACTTCTGAGACAGCTTCAAAGTGAAAATCACTTGATTTTCAGGGGCAAAACAGGAGTTTTTAGTAGGTCCGGATGAAAAGACAATTGAGTTCGGTCATATGGAGTAAGCTTGCATCTACAAGAGTTGTAAGACATTGTTGTCTACAGAACCATAATGAAGGTAAAGGATAAAGAAAAAAATAGCACGAATCAGGTAAATATAGTAAGTAAAAAAAATCAAGTCATGGTCAGGTATTCCTGCAAAAGACAGCTGATCTTGAAGTAAGACAGATTCGATACCATATAAATGTCCACAAGACTTGGAGGAGCAAATGGGGAGAAACGGGTAGTAAAAGAGTTAACTATCCACAACCCAGCGGCGGCAGAAGAATCCAGCTGATAGGCTTTGGTATCAAGTTTTAATAGGTCTGCGACAAAGTCACCACAAACTATTGTATGTTAATAAAGTGCAGTAAAGTCGTGTAATGCTGCAAATAAGGGTTCTGGGGAGTAATTTCGATTTGGATTATAAGCTACAAATGAGGCACTTCGTCCTCAATATATATACAATATCCATTGCACTTTCCTCGGATTTCCGCAGTATGTTATGTGGGAGCGATGTGCTACGATACACCGCAACGCTTGTTTTTTTTTTTTTATAATTTGCGCGCGCTCAGGGGATTTAAGTACCCTTAAAATGTTTGCACACAGCGCGGGCGAAGGAAAATCATTGAGAATGGAAAGAGGTACCGATGAACGTTGGTTTAAATGTTTGAAGGTTACAATGACTAGGAAATAAAGGGCATTCCATAAGCGAGTCGTACGGCTTAGGAACGAACCACGATATTTTAGAGTACGTCCAAAACTGGGCTTGAGGGTATACTGCTGAACATTCATAGCGAGACGGGTGTTACGGTTAAAAGTTTGAAGTGGCGGAATGCTACTGGCGATTTCTATGGAGCACTGGAGGTGGAAATACCAATAAAACAGAGTGAGACACGAGACATTACGTCAGTGTTCGAGAGTGTCTATTGTTTGAGTGATATCAGTATCACCTATAAGTTTTATCGCATGGTTTTGAATCCTATCTAGCAGGTGGAGAGATGCTTTGGGCGCACTTGACCAGATATGGGCATTGTACTCCAATTTTGGGCGGTTAAATATCTGTATATTGAGGCCAGATCAGAGGGGGTAAAGTATTTCTTACATCGTTTGAGGAAACCTAGACATTTCGCAGGATTTTTGACGACACCGAATATGTCGTCATTCCAACGTAAGTTGTCAGTGACACACATACCGAGAATGGAAAGTTTATCGATAGCAGACAGCATTGTGTTTTGGAAGCATTAAATTCCACCCTGTTGATAGTTCTCCAACTGGTTATGCTGTTAATATTAGAATTTAATGAGCTTACCGTACGCTGCCGTTGCCGCTCTACAGCCGAAGAGCAAGAACGTGAGTCCAGGAACTAATATGAAAAGTAGAGAGTACTCTCGTCAGCAAAGGAATATATTGGATTAGAAGTGGCAGACAAGAGATTATTAATGAAAATTAAAAAGAGTGTCGGAGACAGAACGGAGCCATGAGACACACCAGCATTTATTTTGTGATTATCAGACTTGAAACCATCCAAGACAATTTGAATTCAACGTTCCGAAAGGTAATTTCTAATCCATTGAAGAAGAGAGTCATCGATCGCATAAGCACGCATTTTCGAGAAAAGAGCCTGATGCCAAACTGTCAAATGCCTTAGAAATATCAAGTGCAACTATCTTGCTTTCGCCAGATTGATGTACGCTTTGGTTCCACTTTTCGGTGAGACATGCCATCAGATCACCAGTGGATCTGTTGCTGTGAAAACCATATTGCCATCAGATGACGTACTAAATCAGATTCATAAACTGTTATCTTCTAGCACTTTTAACGAATGATTAAAATTTGTACTGTACTGTCGTTGCTTATAATATCGCTATAATCGGCTCAAAGAAGAAAAGTTGTTCCAAAGTTCATTGTCGATGTTTTGCTTTAAGAGAAAATCTTGCACTTATCTAAAAGCCTGCGAATTGAATTGAATTAAATATGCTTAACTTCAACTTTTTAACGTTATCGTTCATGTCGTGTAACTTTTAATTGCATCGTATGTCGTGGTCACACTGACTGCCATGGAGTTGGATTTGATTGTGCTGTAATCAATAAATAACTGAGTAGATAATTGTTACTGTTTCGCGTGTCGGTTTTGCTTTGATACAGTGGAGCAAGAAGGCTCCCCTTCACTTGTTAGACATCCGATATGCATTTAAGCCCAAACTTTCCGATTGCCACTCACAGTTCGTAAAAAACTCTTAATACTAATTAAATTACAATAATTTAAAAAAGTTTATTTGTTAATAAGAACTTTACTCTAATTTTGAAAACATTTAGGTTTAATAAATTCTTAATTTCACTTGGTAGTCGGTTGAATAATTGAAGACCTTTATATAGTAAATTGCTTTGGGTGGCTGCTCTTCTGTATAGGGGTAGCCGAAAGTCGCCAAGGTTCCGTAGATTATACCTGTCGTTTGTTATACGTATAAATCACATTGTTTTGCATATACTCAGGATACATGTTTTGTTTTATTTTAAAAATCATGACTAGGTCATTTTGATCCTTGGGAAACGCTTAGCTATCGTAAAGATTGTAGCATGTCTAATATGAGAGTTTGTCTGTCACAATTTAAAATGAGTCTGATACCTCCGTTTTGGAGTATTTGAAGTTTGTTTTGATATTCAAGGGGACACAATAGTTAAAATGCGGAAAAACAATAGTATTATATATAAAAGGCGGCGCAAAATTAATCATCCAATTTTGTTTTCGAATTACTTTTTTACTAAATAAAAAAAATGATTTTGAGTGATGGAAAACTTTATTTGGACCTTTACAATTGTTTTTGTTAAGTGGAAAAAATGTTAACCGCTAAGTGGCTGCCGCCAGTGTTGATACACATTTGTGCCCGTTTTATCGCATTTTCCCTGACTTTCCACAAGATTTCCGGCGATAACTGTTCGCATTCCTGTCGAATATTCTCCTTACGGGCTGCAGTTGTCTGAGGCTTGTTGGAATAAACCCGCGACTTCAGGTGATCTTGCTGGTCATGCCAAATCGCCAAAACGGGAGATTACGCTACCAGGAAACGCTTCCTTCACAATATCCATTGTGGCTCGTGCTATGTGTGCAGTTGCACGGTCTTGTTGAAACCACATGTTCACGAAGGCCAACTCACCCAATTCCGGCAGTTAGAAGTCGTTTATCATGGCCCTGTAGCATTCGCCATTAACAGTGACCGTATTGCGGATGGCGTCCTCAAGACAATAGCCCGATCATTCCTCCCGCGTGAACGCCGCACCACACAGTGGCTTTGAGTGGAAGTAATGGCTCTTCGTGCATCACACGTGGATTTTCAGTGCCCCAGAAACGGAGATGTTGCTTATTGACGTAATCGCTTAAGTGGAAATGCGCTTCGTCGCTTATTATGATTTTCGACACAAAATCCTCCTCTTCGTGGTTGAGATTGAGGATGGCTTTACAGTAATTCATACGCGACTGACGGTCAGGAGGCATTAATTGATGCACTTTGTACGGGAACCTGTGTAAGTCTTTCACTAAAATTCGCTGTAGGGTCCGTCTGGCGATGCTCAATTGCGTAACCCGTCGTCTGGTTGAGATTTCTTCGTTCTCAGCGACATCGACAGCCACGCCCTGCATGATCTCCTGTGGTTCCACTCTGTTCGAATCGAGTAGCTAAGTGCCGGAATGTTTGCCCAGTTGGCGCGATACGATTGGGAAATCGACGTCGAAATTCACGCTGCGCTAACATCACCGACCGATTATTGATCGAAAACATCGACATACTTGCGGAGTATAGCGCTCCATTGCTGGTCTGTTTGTATACTGCAGTTGTCTAGTTCACAAATGTCAAATATGATTGGCGTACGAAGCCATTTGTAAAAATTATAAATTATACCATCTTCCGATAGGGTAATTAATTTTGTGACCCCTTGTAGTTTGAACGCAATTCGTTGACATATTTTTCCCAATTCTCCAAAGGAAGCCTATCTTTTTTAATATTTTCCGACCAGGTTTCCTAAAGGGGAATTAAACTTAAGTTTATTGTTAATATATACACCCAAGTATTTAACTTCTTGAACTCATTCAATGAGTTCGCCATTTATTGTAATGTTTACACTAAAGTTGTTCCTATTAACACACATACACTTAGTCTTTTGGACATTAATCTTAAGTTTATTCTTACACAGCCAATAATTCATTTTGTCCATTTCACTTTGAAGGATATTTTCACTAACATTTATATCCTTTCCACTGAGGTATATTAGAGTATCATCTGCAAAAAGGCATAATTTTGAATGAAGTGAGGAATCTCCGACGTCGTTTATGTACAGTAGAAAGAGTAAAACGCCAACGGATATCTGCTGCGGGCTTGAACATGCTTCTTTAATACGCACTTGCTGAGTTCTTCCATGTAAATAACTTTTAAACCACTCTAATTCCTTTTCACGAATACCATATTTATAGAGTTTACGCGCTAATACAATATATCCCGATCTATTGTTTTGAATGGTCGCTTTAGGTCCAAAAACAGTGCCATTATAAAATTGCTCTTCTCGTTTTCTTTTTTCCATTCATTTATTACCCAACTAATAGATGTTTCACATGAGTGTCCCCGCCTACATCCGGATTGTTCCATACACAAAATTTTCTTTTCCTCCAAAAAGCACATTAATTGCCTAAAAACTATTGTCTCCAATATTTTTTCGTAGACAGGTAACATATTTATAGGTCTCCATTCCTCTGGTGTCCTTGCATTACTTATTTTTTCAACAGATATGATTTCCGCACTCTTCCAACTTACAGGGAATACTCCATTTCGGAGAGACAAATTAATTATTTTAAGTACTATAGAAGAGGTAAAATGCCACCTTTACAGTCCAATATTATACTGCCATTTAACTCATAGCAATCACTTTTTCTATTTATTGATTTAATTATCTCAATAAGTTCATTTATATTCATCGCACAAAATCTAAATCTACTTTCACAGAAGGGAATAGTGTCGGAATATAGAACATACGAGATACTATTGTTTATGTCTATAATACTGGTACCGAAAAAAGAATTTAACGCATTTGCTATTTTTGAATTCGAATTCAAAGCAATACCGGAGTGTATTTAATCTGGTCCGACCTCACGCCCCTGGTGGATTCTTTTTATTAGTTCGCTAACTTCGACTTCGATAAAATCTTCCCTTTCCTGGCAAGTGAATGCTTCTGTGAGTCAATTTTTCGTTGAGCAACACATTACAATACTTTTTTCACTTACGAGTATAACTAATTTGTTTTTAATATCAATAGGCGTTCCTCCTTTCCTTTGTTAAGCGGCACGTTTTAAAACATTAGACAATTTCAATTTGCTTGTATCGCGACGTTGCATTGTTTCCAATGCTTGTCGCCTATTATACCTACTGCGCGTTGTCTAGCTATCGTTTTCTTAGCATCCGACTGGAAACATAATGTATTCATCTCGCTATTTTTACTCTACTTAATCCAGAGTTGAAATGTTTGTCTTGTGACCATCGGTCTTTTGGCTTTGTATGCCACTACCAAATTGAAATCGCTTCAAATATTTTGCACACTTGGATCTTCCATTTAGTTTACGCACATTTGCCACTAGAGGTGACTTATTTTCTTATGTAGGTTATTCATGGCTTTTCTCTGGTTTCTTTGAAAAATTCTGTCAGCTAAATTTACCGCCATTTTGAAATGCCGAACAACCATGTTCATAACGATCTATTGGTTAAACGTTGAAGCGCATTTTGTTAGATTGCAAAGGATGGCTCAAGCAACCTACTGAACTCATAACCAATTAAAAGCAACCCCTCAATTATTAAATTTCCGTGTTTAAGTCCTTAATTATGAGTGCACGCAAGTCTTTTCATCCTTTTGCATCAGAAACAAATGTTCGAATCTACTAATAATATGATTCTATGATTTTTTTTTTGCCTTTTGCAGTGAAGAAGAAGAGGAACCAAGCCTTCAAAATCCAGCAATACCAACCTTGTCAGATCCAGTGTCGGCGACGCGGATATTCTGCGGAGCTCTCTTATTGCCAACGATATCATCAATAATAGGTCGTCTACTCTTTGAATCCATCGAGAACACACTGCATCGCACCTTATTGGGAGGTCTAACATTTATAACAGTTAAAGGAATATTGAAAATATACCTGAAACAACAACAATATACGCGAAAGAAGAAACGCAAAATTGTTGACTACACAGATGAGAATATACGCACATTCGTTAATCGAAATACCATGAACACCAATGTGAGTTCCATACAACAGAATGTTAACGAGAACATAGTGTAGATCCTGTGAAAAATGGCCTTTTTGCCTCTCTAGTTTATGGCACGACAAATTCTATTGTTGTTAGTTTTTTTTTTCCATTTTTTACTTATAAGTGTAAATTATACATATGTATAATACAGAACAAAAAATTTTGATTGATAATATTGAACTTTAAATCTATTGTAGAAACTCCGAAAAATGTTATAATCGATTTGGAAATGTTCGTTTGTTTTCTTGTTTTAATTACTATTGAATAAATGCGTATGTATATCGATAACTAATAAAGCTTTATATATATATATATGGATATGTATGACATAGATATGATACTTATGTATATCTAAATCTAACACCATACCAGGCGGTATTAAATTGTGAAGCCTGTTCTACACTTTTACTCATCCTACATACGAGTTCATATGCATAGTACATAAAATTGTTTGTTTTTGTTCGTCGTTCCTTTTTTTTTTCGTTTAATTTTAGCCAAAAAAACCTTTATTTTTGAGCAAATTTTAACATATATGAATTAATGAATAAATTTATTGTAACGAAATATATTTAGAGGAAGAATGAAAGAGAAGAAAGAAGATAGGAGCTAAGCGAGTAAAGATTTTCAGTGTAAAGCTTAATTTTGTAACAAATGTCAAAAGACCAAATAAATGCGAAATTAATTCTTGTCAAATAAGTTACCCAAATTTGTTTATTTTTCTTCATTTTAAACTTCTAGATATCTTGACAATTTTGCAACCGAGATTTTGTTGCTGCAGGCATATGCCACTAAACAAACGGCGAATAACACAAATTCGTTGTTGCGTCACTATGATTCGGTTCTGTTGCCATCATCAGACGCAGTAGCTGAACTCATTGATCGCTGTGATTCCAAGTAAATGGGACTCATGATATGCTGTGATGCTAATGCTCAGATTTCTTTTTGGGCCAGTAGCAAATGCAGCGTGGGAAGTAAACACCCCTAGACACTCAAACATTTGCCTGATTTGGCTCTTAGCCAACGAAAGTAAGACAGCACTTGGCCCTAACGCTATTCAACAGGAACGCTGAGGAGATTAACAGCTAGAAGGTACTGACTTTGTTTGGAGGGAGAATTCGAGAAAATCCAACTGGACAAAGAGGAGCTCGGGAAATACGTCAACACTCAAAACAAGACGGAAAGTAGAAGAGGCTGTTTAGAATCTGAATCTGATCCTCACCAAATGGTTTGATCTGAATGACGTCTTTCGCTGTGCGGCAACGTCTTATAGAAAATTGCCGGAGTTCATTACCCTTCTTGTCGTATATTCATATTCAGACACTTGGACACCTAAGATGAACATGAGGCGCATTAACATCTTTTAAGGCTACCCGAATTCTATGATCAGTTGCCCACGTCTGGAGATGTGAATGAAGATGTGAATGTAGGAATACACTACCCTGCCCGGTACTTCTTATGGACATTGACAGCATCCGGGGGCGAGTAATATGATGCTTTTAGAAAAAAAAATTACTTATCCAAGCACAATGATGAATAAAAGTTTCGAACTACAAAACGCACAACGCAAACGTAAAATCGATATAATCTGCACTCAAGGCTCAAGTAGAGAAACTTCTGAAACAAGTCCGCTACTTGAACTTGCAAATCAAAGAACGGAAGACAATAAGAACGGAGTTGCCATCATCATCAACAACTGAACTCCTCGTTAGTGACGGCCGTATAATTGAACACTAAACTTGGAATATTGTTAGCCCCTACATATCACGTAGGCAGTGAGCAATCGGAAAAATTATTTTTTGGCGAGACTTTAATGCGCCCCAAATACATTAGAATGGCAAAGTTAGAAATTATTTTCATAAGTACAGATTTGAAGGTGCGCGTCGGAAAATCAAACTGCGAATAGATTAGATTAGATTTGATTTTTATTTTTAAAATAAAATATAATACATATATACAAACTGTTGTATAAACAAAAATCAGTTGGCAAAAATGTATAGATTATTTTTTATAGCCTAATAGCAAAGTATAATGAATTAATTCTTTATTAACTGTTTATTTCCTTTTTAGAAGCTTTCATTTAAGATGCTGTCTCTGTACTATAGCCCAGTTTTGCAGTATCTGGTTAGTAATGGAACTTCTCTCTGCTAAATTACACTGCAGACTATCGGTAAACCGTCTTTGTGGAGTATATCATTCAGCTTAAGGAGCCCTCCACGCACCTTCTGCACCGTCGCTATTTCCTTTATGATGTCTTTATCATGAAAAAATTATGTTCGGTAGCGTTGTCCATTGATGGTTTCACCCGGTTTTAGCAGCTCATAATACAGCACCCCCATCTGATCCCACCAAATACAGAGCATTACCTTCGCGCCACGGATATTCGGCTTTGCCGTTGATTTGGCTGGTTGGCCGGGTTTCACATATTATTTTTTGCGCTTGGGGTTGTCGTAATGGATCCATTTTTCATCACCAGTAACAATCCGATGCAAAAATGACTTCCGTTTGTGGCGTTCCAGCAGGATTTCGGACATGCAAAACCGCCTTTCAACGTCTCTCGGCTTGAGTTCATGTGGAACCCAATTTCCTTGCTTTTGAATATGTCCAGCTGCTTTTAAACGTTTTGAAATGGCTGCTTGAGTGACACCCAAAGATTCTGCGAGCTCTTCTTGTGTTTGTCGACAATCTTCATAGCGTAATGCTTCCAGTTCTTCATCTTCAAACTTTTTTGGCTGCCCAGGACGTTCATCGTCTTGGAAGCAAAAATCACCACTTTTAAATCGTGCAAACCACTTTTGGCGCGTTCGCTCAGCTAGCGCATGTTCACCATAAACTTCCACCAAAATACGATGACTTTCGGCAGCAGTTTTCTTCATATTAAAGTAATGAAGAAGAACTCCCCGCAAAAACACTTTTTCAGGCTCAAAGTTCGACATATTTAAGTGAAAAAAAATTATTGTTGTTTACACTTCAAATGAATGACATATACTGAAATGACGTACAATGACAGTAGCTTTCCAACGCATGTTCCAATGGAATAACATAAGTTACGCCATCTCTTACCAAACGAATTCAGTTATAGACCCCATATTTCTTACATCATTTGAGGAAGCCTAGAAATTTCGCAGCATTTTTAAAGACATCGAATATGTTGTCATTCCAACGTAAGTTGTCATTGACACACATACCGAGAGTGGAAAGTTTATCGGTTTCGACGATGCAAGTGCCAATCATGGATAATGGCTGTGTGTTTAAATTTCGCTTTAACGATAGCAGACAGCATTGTGTTTTGGAAGCATTAAATTCCACTCTGTTGATAGTTCCGCAATTGGTTATGCTGGTAATATCGGAATTTAATGAGCTTAACATACGCTGCTGTTTCCGTTCTACAGCTGAAGAGTAGGGACGAGAGTTCGGAAACGAGTATGAAAAGCAGAGAGTACTGTCGTCAGCAAAGGAATATATTGGATTGGAAGTGGCAGACAAGAGATCACTAATGAAAATTAAAAAGAGTGTCGGTGACAGAACGGAGCCCTGGGGCACACCAGCATTTATTTTGTGATTATCAGACTTGAAACCATCCAAGACAACTTGAATTCAACGTTCCGAAAGGGAATTTCTAATCCATTGAAGAAGAGAGTCATCGATTAAAAAGCACATATTTTCGACAAAAGAGCCTGATGCCAAACTCTGTCAAATGCCTTAGAAATATCAAGTGCAACTATCTTGCTTTCGCCAGATTGATGTACGCTTTGGTTTCACTTTTCGGTGAAACATGCCATCCGATCACCAGTGGACCTGTTGCTACGAAAACCGTACTGCCGGCCATTGAGAAGTTTTCGTGTTTCGAGATATTTCATTAGCTGACGGTTTTCAGCGTTTCCATGACCTTGGAAAGAAGGGACGTGAGTGCAATGCAATTTGAAGATTACAAATTTCTCCGCCACCCATTCTTCCAGTTCCATGGTACAAAATTAAAATTAAAAAAAAAAACAAAATTTCCGAAGTACCCTTGAGAAAGTTAGTTGAAAACCTTAAAACTTAAGTGGCTTGCTAGTTAAGGAACAATTTTACCTCGATCTCTAGCGCCACTCAAATCAAAAAGCCCAGCATATAACGGCGTGATCAATACAAATAACATATAAAAGTATTTTATTTTGATCCTCCTCTCCTATATGAGTAGGTATACCATATGTTACGTATATGGATCACTTGATAAGGGTTGAGATTAGAATGCTCTAAGTCATGTGAATATACAAACATGGGTACTCGCAAGAGCAAAATAAAAGTTGTGTTTTTGTTTAATTGCTTTTGATAATACTGTAAAATGTTTGTGTTGGCACAAATAATGGAACTTATTCCATATAATCACTTTATTTAATATACGAGTAGTAACAAATTACCATCCAATGGTTTTTGTCAACCACTCTTATTATACTTTACTTTATCTTTTATTTAAATCACTTAATCAATCTCGTAATTCCATTTTAAAACTGACTTGCATATCTTGGGGGATGCTGATATTTACACTCCACTGACATCTTTCGATAACATTCTGTACTATCCAGCGTTCCATACATCCATACATTCCATACAAATATTGGCTACAAGTTTCCATTCTCTAATGGTGGAGTCTTCTGCTATTGAAATCTTCTGCTATTCAAATACAGATGACACTGTTTACATTTTAAATGGTTACCACACTGCCCCCTCTCTCCAATATGCCTTGAGAGTTAAGTTCCGGTCCATTATCTACTGCCAGCTTGATCTATTCTCGTGTTCCTTCCAAGCCAATGTTGGTTCTAAATCATTATCTGCCTGTTGTGAGGAACGGGTTTCGTCTGTACTCCAACCCTCTCCTGGCTGAATTCTGATTATTTGGATAGTGGCCTGTTCTTTCGCTTCTTTATAATTGCAGTGTTCACATTTGACTCCGCACTTTCGATGAGAGAGAGCATTAGCATTTGAATGGAATTTTCCCTTGCGGTTTTGCACTTCAAAATCGTAGCCCTGCAGCTGCTCAATCCATCTCGCAACTTGGCCTTCAGGTTCAGGAAATGCTCGTTGCCAGAATTAAAGCTAGAATCTCACGCCGAGTCACGCAGAAGTTTCGTTCAGGTCTGGAGAGCATCTTGCTGTAATATGCAACCACTTTCTCTTGACCATCATGAACTTGAGAGATCACAGCTCCGACCCCAACATTGCTGGCGTGTGCGTGCACGATGAACATTTTTCCGGGTGTGGGGTAACCATGATGCAGGCATTGCCCAGCTGCCGTTTAAGTTCTTGGAATGCTTTTTTATACTCTCCAGACCACCTGAACTGTCGGCCTTTTTCTATAAATTGATGCAGGCTGTTCGCAATACTAGCAAAATCCTTTAAAATCCTTGGTACGTGCCAAGTCCCAAGAAGCTTGTCAGTTAGTGTTTGTCTTTGGGGACAGGCCAACTTTTCATGGCTTCGATTTTGTCAGAATCCGTCCTTAATCGCTCGACGGTGGATGTAGCGTTGAACGGCCATAATCTTTTCGATCAATCTGCCCCTGCCAGTAACCGCTCTTCAGGTCTAGTGTTGAGAACCATTTCGCTCCAGCAAGCATATCCAAAGTGTCGTAAATTCCTGGTAGTGGGTAGCTATCTTTTTTGGTGACATCGTTGAGACGTCAGTAGTCTACAAAAAACCTCGTGCTGCCGTCTTTCTTCTTCACGAGGACCATTGGAGATGCCCACGATTCTTCAATCAGCCCCTCAACTTTCATCTTTGATACCATTTCGGCAACGCCTTACATGTTGGCGGATTGGTCGGGCGTCTCCGGTGTCAATGTGTTGTTGAACAAGTTAAGTACGTCCATATCCTCCGTCTTGTGTAGCAAATATATCAGCGTACTCACCGATTAGTTTTTATGCCAGTATATGCTGCTGTTAATCCAGATTACAGACGCTGGACACTTGCGTCCGGTGTTGCACGACTTGTTTCCGTTGTGGTTGATATAGCCTCAATAGGTGGACATTTTCCAACTATCTCTCCCTTTTTCACCTTTACACTGGATGTCTTTGGATTTAGAATCCTTACAGGAGCCATGTTGTTCTTTGGTTCCACTAAGGTCTTCCCAACCAAGAAGTCCTTAATATTTTCCGTCTCCATCAAATAGAATCTGTGGCTACCAGGACCACCTTCCACGTTTGCCCAAACAATTGCTTCCGACGAAGGCTCTAGAATCTGATTTCTGCAGATGACGAATTTTAAGACGGAAGTGTTGCCGTTTCTGTACATCATTGGTACCTCCATGTTTCTGTATTTCAGAGTTTGTGCCCCTAAGTCGAATATTAGTCCATGTTCTTTCATAAAGTCTGTACCAATGATGCACTCGTCACATATGTCAGCCACCAGAAACACGTGTAAGAGGGTTATTCGGGCCAGTTCGATTTGTATGCGGACTTCACCATATATAATACCTTAACCGTTGCTCCCGTAGCTGTTTGCAAGCTGCAACTGCTGGTGTTATGCAGCCAAGTCTTCTGCATAAGATTCCTCCTAATCCCTGGTTATCACAATACATAAGAATATTATTTGCAGATATTTATGAAGAAATTCAATAGGAATCAAAACAGGGCACCGTAGAGCTTTGCCGAAAACCTCTGTATCTTGGAGGGCATGCATTTTCGACCCTACCCCCACCCATACGATTTTTCCCCCGAAATGCATGAAGGAGTCTCCCCTTATCTTGAACACCCTGTATATATAATAGTCTTCCTGCTGCCAGTGACAACATTATGCAAAAGGCCCGAAGTGGAAGGTGCAAGAGAGCATCATAACGAAACCCGAATATTTCTAGACTATCACTAATGCTTTGAAAACCAGGTCCCCCTCTTTCACAGACTATGGGGTATATATCGCAATAATGCTGTTAGTTCCGCCTGAAATATGGTGGTGGTATCCTCACGAAGGTGTGGTCGATGTCCTACCACTCCTGCACCTAAGTCGTGAGACATACCATCGGTATACCACTTTCGTGAAGCATCGCTCAACCATACATTTAAAAAGTTAACGGTGTGGTCCAATTGTTCTAAAGTTTGAGATTTGGCAAAGGTAACTTCCTTCTTCTGTAGTATTTCCAGATGACCAATGAGGTTACCTTGTTTGAAGTGGTTGGTGCCATGTAGCTTCAGTACTTTATGGCTGTTTCTTCTTGAATTTCTGCATGAAGCGGCGGAACATCCAATAACGCCTCTATGAACGCAACTGGGGTCATTCTTATAGCTTCTGTAATGCACAGGCAGGCAACCCGTAGAATCCCGGTCAGTTTCATTATTGTTGGCTTTTGACAGCAAATCCTTACTCATGCATGCTAAATGACAATTCCGCATTGACCAGTAGCATAATACTGGTCTACGCCGTCATACATAGAGACCACAGCCCAATACAGAAGAGATGGAAAAATGTAACGAAATATCTAATAGGCTCGCATCTAATAGGATAACGGATTCACTGTTGACGATAAAAGGACGACGATCTTCGGATCTGCATGCTCGGACCCTTAACTTGCAGCCGGAGAACAGGTAGACATTCTCGACTACTACAAAGCATACACAACCGACATCCAAGAAGTGCGATGGAATAGACCGTACAAAAAGAGAAAAAAAAAACTAAGCTATCTATTATGGACAACCGTTGCGACAAGAATATCAGCGTTTATTCGGATGCGGATTCGCCGTAAGAAAAAGACCTAGGGAACAAGTCTTGAGCTCAGGCATGTAAGCGAACATCTGACGACAATTCACATAAAGGGTAAATTCACCAACATAAGCTTCATATACGTCCACGCCTCGACAAAGAAGAAGGACGAGGTTACCAAAAACTGCTTCTACGACCTCCATGGAAAAGCCAGCGAGAAATGCTCTAAATATGAACCTCGGTATTGTTTGTCCGATCCTAAAGAAGGGATATCTGCGGAATTGCGTCAACTATAGGGGAATAAGTCTCGTTGATATTGCATATACATAAAATCCTGTCTGCCGTATTATGCGAACGCCTAAGACCTTTCGTCAACAGTCTGACTGACCCCTATACTTAAGTGTGATTATAGGAGACAAAAGTCCGCCATAGATCAAATTTTAGCATTATGGTAGATCTGTGAAATAAATTCGATGCACATCCACTTTTAACATCCCTGCCAAGCTCATTCGACTAAGCAGGTTGGTGATGGAGAACGCATGCTGCTAAGTGAAGGTCGGTAATGCCATAACCGAGATCTTCAATGTCAGAAAAGGACTTAAACATGATAGTGCGCTGTCATGTGATTTTTTCAACATCGTTTTGGAAAGGACTGTGGGAAACTCACAAGTCAACTTTAGAGGGACCATTCTTCAGAAGTCTGTTCAGTTACTCACATATGCAGACGACCTTGGCCAAATGGGAAGGGCACAGCCAGCTGCTAATGGAGAGGATGATATATAAAATAATTTGTATGCCGTCAACAGTGGGGAACACACAATATCGACGCTCAGGATAAAACCTCATGATAGGCAGCTACAACTTTGAGGTAGTTAGGGACTATATCTGTTTCGGCCCCGCTGTCAACAACGACGACCACACCAGCGTGGGAATCATGAGAAGAATCAATTTTGGGAATCGGTGCTTCTTAACAGGGCAATTGAGTACGTAAGCCCTCTCGAGTGTAACCAAAAAGTTTTTGTATACGACCTACTCGTAGATCATCACAGTCTTTCTTTATGGCACATAGTCTAGGGCACTGATGAAAGCGGATGAAAATGCTCTCGTACGCTTTGAGAGAAAAGTAATTTTGGGACTGTTCAGCAGCAGACTGTACGAGATGTACAGCACTGCCGACCTCGTCAGAAAAGCTTGGATAACCCGACTTACATATATGGCAAGGTTTCCTTAAATGCATAGACACCAGCACCTCGGACCGGAAATTTTCGAATCCAACCAAGAGGTACAAAGTAGTAGAGGGGAACTCAGCCACATTCGTGTATTCTACTGGAGGCAGCTGTTAAAAGCCCGCGCCAGCTAGAGAGACAAGTTAGCTAAGGCTCTGGTTCCCCTCGGACTGTAGCGCTTTTAAGTAAATGAGTAAGACGGATCAATGGACAACTCAGAGTATTTAGAAATTTGATGGAATAGTGGACCACGTCGTCCGTTTTTATCACTGGATCGAAAGGTCTATACTCAACGTTGTATGCCATTAATTGCGACTGCTTAATCGGCCTATGAGTACTCGTATTTCTTGGTTGTTACTTAAACTAGGATATACTCTGGCAGTTAACGTTAATGGGTAGATAGCTACTGTCCTCAAACCTTGAATATATGGTGACTTTACCTTCCAGTGAAGGGTAATATTCATCGCTAATTTTAGTGATGATAGCTTAACGAAAAGCTTCACGTATGCGCCACTTCTTAAGCTGACCCACATACTCGTATTATTAGGAATTTCAGTTTTCTGATATGTGGCTGCAAATATGACATGATTTTACTTTATTTGCCCATGTACACCATATTTGTATGTTTGTCGAAAGTATTCAGCCAACTACACGATGACCTGCATACAGGACATGTCGTATAGAGTCTTAACAACGCAGTCCTAAAGCCTTGAAAGTGTTGTTTCTTACGACACTTTAGTCGTAAGCACCTAAGTACATACAAATTTGTTTACCTTAACTTTGATATAAAGTTGTTTTGTATAGGTTTGATAATGTCCTTGTTTTATAATGTAATTTTTTTTTATCATAAAGTATTTAGTCTATTGAAATGGATGACTGGTACTCATGACTTCTGGCGCCTTCTTAGCTGCTTAACTGTGATAACATTGACGCAACAAGGTACTCTCATTTTAAGTACGTTGATAAGGTGTTTTCCTTAGATACGAATGAAGAGCAATTCCTTGAGCTTCTGGCTAGCCCAAACTTTTACCAATGAGTTCTGATTCTAAGAATTTAAATTTATCGATTTTCGGAACGACAATATCCACACAGAGATATCTAGGTTTCCTCAAGTGATGTAAGAAATATTTTACCCCCTATGATCTGCCCACAATATATGTATAAGGCATTTATCCGCCCAAAATTGGAGCACAATGCCCATATCTGGTCAGGTGCTTCTAAAACATCTCTGCACCTGCTAGATGGGATTCAAAACCGTGTGATAAAACTCATTGGTGATACTAATATCAGTCAATCAATTGACACCCTCAAACACCGACGTAATGTCTTCTGTATCACTTTGTTTTATCGCACTTTCCACCACCAGTGCTCCATTGAAATCGCCAGTAGCATTCCACCCATTCGAACTTTCAACCGTAACGCCCGTCTCGCTATGAATGCTCATCAGTATACCCTAAAGCCCATTTTCGCACGTACTCTAAAATATCGTGATTCCTTCCTAAGCTGTACAACTCGCTTATGGAATGCCCTGCCGATCTCTGTGTTTCCTGGTCGTTATAACTTACAAACATTTAAAAACAATGTACATCGGTACCTGTCCTTTCTTCCTCCCTAAATTTCCTTCGACCGCGCTGTGTACAAACATTTTAAGGGTACAAAAACCCCTTGAACGCGCGCTCATTATAAAAATAAAAAAAAATCTAGATCTGGGTTAACGAGTTCAGAGAAGGGGCATTTTTATTTATTTTTATTTTATTTTTTACACGGGTAAGTGATAGAATCTTTTCAGACAGCATAAGCCAGTTGCTCATAGTAGTGTAAAATTCTCACTCACTAAATAACACCTCCATTCTGTTGGTTGACTACGACTAAGGTCCCTCTTTATGTACTATACAGCGTGCACAGCACCAACCAAATCATCGCAGTGTGCCTGCAGCCTGATACGAGCGTGGACTAAGCACTCAGAGGGTAGTGTTCTGCGCCTTACTCTTAACACATGGGCTGAAAAGTCCGTTTTATAGTAAAACACAAAATTTTTGCAAAATTCAACGTTATTTATCAATCTTTCGATACCAGTTTTATAGTACGATTTCGGTTTAGCCTCAAAAGAGGCCTCTGTTTCGGCGATTACTTCTTCATCGGTCTGCGAACAGGAAATAGTCGCTGGGGGCCAAATCTGGAGAATACGGTGGGTGGGGAAGCAATTCGTAGCCGAATTCATTCAATTTTGCCATCGTTTTCATCGACTTGTGACGCGGTGCATTGTCTTGAAATAGCACTTTCTTTTTCTTCAAATGCGGTCGTTTTTCTGCGATTTCGTCCTTCAAACGCTCCAACAACGACAACGCAATATAATAGTCGCTGTTGATAGTCTGCCCCTTTTGGAGATAGTCGATGAAAATTATTCCATGTACTCGTACACCCCAAAATACGGATGCCATAACCTTTCCAGCCGAGGGCGAGGTTCGTCGCCTGCTCGCCACTCAGCTGACTGCCGACTTGACTCTGGTGTGAAATGCTGGATCCAAGTTTCATCCATTGTCACATACCGACGCAAAAATTCGGCTTTATTGCGGTTGAACAGCTTTAAACACTCCTCTGAATCATCAACACGTTGTTGTTTTTGGTCGATTGTGAGCAAACGCGGCATCCACTTTGAACAGAGCTTTTGCATGTCCAAATATTCGTGTATGATATATCCAACACGCTCTTTTGATATCTTCAGAGCCTCAGCTATCTCGATCAACTTCACTTTACGGTCATTCGTAATCATTTTGTGGACTTTTTTGATGTTTTCATCTGAAATAGCCTCTTTTGGACGTCCACTGCGTGCATCATCTTCAGTGCTTGTATGACCACTTTTAAATTTTTCAATCCACTTGCGAATGGTTCGTTCGCAAGGTGCAGAGTCGTCCTACAGCTGTCAAATTTATACACATATCTTTTGAAGGTTGGTACTAACTGAAAATGGTATGGATTTAATTCAAGTGGTGCCCTCTCTTAGAAACTGTTCAGCCCATGTGTTACAATAGCGTCGCAGGATCTTTGTCACTAATGCCCAGTACATTTTGGTGTTTAGCAAAAGCGTAACGCAGTCACGATGTCAGTAAGCAACCTGCAGTCTTTCGTCCTGTGGGAGAGCAGGAAAGTAGCTGACTACTAACAAACGCACACAGGTAAATTTCCCCAAATTCATGGCCAAAACTACAAGAAAAAAAATTACGATTTATCGTTTTTTTTTAATGCCAAGTTGTTTACAAATAAAATGAGCTCTGAACTTGATTGATCATGTAATGCAAATTGTAACTGTTTAATCAGTACATGCTTTTAAAGTGTAAACTTTAAATTAACGAGTGCAATAACAAGTTTAGTTTGTGATAAAATGTAAGTCGTTTTTATTTTTTATTTTTTTTTTGCGATTTGTAAAATAATTTAACATAGATTCTGTTGCTAGCGGTATGTAAAAAGAGGATAATGACACTTTTTTGAAATATATTAAGTCTAAAGTTAATTTTCAAGCTTTAAAAGATAATGTGTTTGAGCAGTAAAAAAAATATATTTTTTTTCCTCTAATAATGTAAAAATTAAGTTGATGGGCATTGCTTTTGAATGAAAATAGTCTTAGAAGTTAGGTAGATATTTCCTTTATAACAAACAATCATAAAGCATTGCGACTTTTTGCGACTCTTTAAAATATTGGCTTTAAAACGTGTTAAGGAAGCTGATTTTTTTTTCTTGACAGAGGATCGCAATGAAATTTCATTTTTCTTTCAAGAAATCAGCTTTCTGAATTTTTTAGAAGCTGTACGTATCGTGATGTTACAGAAAAAATTAATTTTTTGGTAGAAAAGGTTAAAAACGAGATCAATATTCAAATTTCAGAGCAAACAAAGAAAAAATGAACTGATTTTGGTCATGAACATAGATGAAGATGGCTGAGCGCCTCAAGAAATACCAACAACTTCTTACAACAAAATACAAACTAGCTGCAATGTGGAATTTCGTTTCCATTCCGAGCCCATGGTTTTGTTGGACGGCCTCAAAAAGATTTTTCGGACCTATGGACTGAAACGAATGAAATCTGTAAATTTTAATACGGGCTATACTTCCAATACGTAAAAATTGCAATACCATTTTGTACCCAAATTAGCCTGTATATTCTCTAGTTCCAGTTTGTTATTGATTTTGGTTCGGTGCGGTTTAAAATATTTATAAAATATGAGTCAAGAGGAAAGCCGTAAAAAGATCAGCGACAAATTGCTCGAAAATACTTCGTGTCCAAACCGTTTCATCGCAAAAAATTTAAACATAGCACGCAGTACAGTGCATTCTGTTATTAAACGATATTTGGAGACGTTGACAGTTAAGCGAAAACAGAAAAGTGGAGCTAAAAGTGAAGTACATGATTCAAATTTGGACAGGAAAATAGTGGGTACCATCGTAGAAAACCGGACCATGTCATCCAGAGATGTTGCTCGGAAATGTAATACCAACCAAACAATGGTACAAAGATCTAAAAAACGTAACGGTCTAAAAACACGAAAAAAAACAAAAAATACCAAAAGCTACTGAAAAGCAAAAAAAAGTCATAAAAACACGAACCCGAGAGCTATACGAGTTGATCGGCAACAAGAAAGCGTGCTGGGTTTTGGATGACGAAACTTATGTCAAAGCCGACTTTACGACTCTTCCAGGTGCGCAGTTTTACAACTCGTTTGAAGCTGAGATTCTTCCGCAATCAACAACATCGATTGGGATGGAAAAATTCGGGTCAAAATATCTCGTTTGGCAGGCCAATTGCCAATGTGGACACAGAAGCTCATCTTTTATTACAACGGGAACAATTAACGAAGAAGTGTACATTAATGAGTGCCTAAAAAAACGGTTGATTCCTTTCTTAAACAAACACAAGGGTTCAACATTATTTTGGTCAGATTTAGCTTCAGCTCACTATGCTCATGCAACGTTGAGCTTTCTTGTTGCTAAAAATGTCGACTTTGTCCCAAGCGACATGAATCCACCAAATTTTCCACAGTGCCGTCCCATTGAAAGGTATTGGGCTTTGGTCAAAGCTAAGTTGAGGAAAAGTGAGCAGTGTGCAAAGGACATAAAAGAAGAAAGAAGTTGAGGAAAGAATGGGAACCCCAATAATTTCTTTTATTTTTTGTAATTGTGAATGAATTTAATAAAAACAGAGTTTTAAAGCAAATAAAAAAAATGTATATGAATTATGAAAATATTTTTTTTTTTACTTTGAAGTTTCCAAATTTTATTCATTTCAGTCCTTTAGAGGCGTAAAACAGAAGATTTGCGTTCTAATTACACTACCAAGGAATTAAGCTATGCTGGGCAGATGCAACTACGAGAAGAAGGAAAACTTAACTCCTCAAATGTGATGAAAAAGATAATCTTTTCAACCCCTTCAAGTGCTGATAAATACCAAAAAGCTTTGAAAGAAATGGATCAGGGAATTATTCCATATACAGCAGAGGAAGCTCTTTCAATAGTTGTTGAAGGTAAACTAACAAAGTTCCAATACAATGTTATTAGAGATTCCGCCATAAAATATAATAACCATATGTATCCAAACTATGCAGCTGTTTTAGAAGCAAAACAAAAATGCTATCCTGAAAATTGGTCATAACTGAATCATTCGCAGAATCACCTCTTCAAAGTTTATTAGATCACACAGTTCGACGTTTATTTTAAGGAATACGAGATGTTATAGAAACATTGCATATTAATGAAATGTCTAACATGAACCTTATCTCCAAATGGGGTTATGATGGAAGCTCTGGCATGAGTGAATATAAACAACGATTTTCAGATTCAAGCATTTCCGATGCTAACATTTTCTTAACATCGTTTGTTCCTATTCAATTAGTGTCAGGGGACCCAGAATCACAAAGTAAAATTATATTGTGGCAAAATCCTCGTCCATCATCAACAAGGTTCTGTAGACCAATACGAGTTCAATTCGTCCACGAAACAACAGATGTAACTGTAAAAGAATTCGATTACATTGAAGACCAAATATCTTCTTTAAATGACACTTTAATGGATCATATTAACGAAAGTATTTCAGTAAAACATAAAATGCTTCTTACAATGATAGATGGTAAGGTCTGTAATGCCAAAACTGAAACCTCGTCAATTCAAAGATGTTATCTTGATTTTTTCATGACTCTGCTACTTCTTCAGATATAAGCAACATAAATGAAAACATCATATGTCGATTTAGGGTTGTTTTGTTAACAATATCCAGTGGATATCCAATACAAATCGCTCGATTTAACGACTATTGTATTGATACTGCAAATATGTTTGTGCAATTGTACCCATGGTATAATATGCCGGCAACTGTACATAAAATTTTAATACACAGCCCTGAAATTACATCTGAAGCTATTCTTCCGATTGGACAGCTCGACGAAGAAGCCCAAGAATCACGGAACAAAGACATAAAGCGCTTTCGAGAAAGTTTCTCAAGAAAATTTTCTCGACGCAGCAAAATATGGAAGATGTGTTTCAAAACCTTTTGGTTTCTTCTGACCCATTTATAAGTAGTTTGAGAAAATTAAACCCTAAAACAAAAAATGCGTTCCCATCTGAAGTATAGTACTTCAGTTTCTAATTGAACCAGAAATTGAGGAAGCAGACTTGGTTCCAGTTTCACAAATCATTGAATGATGTTCATAGACACACATGTTGGTTTTTTTTTTATTTATGTAAATTATGTATATTGCCTATACCTACTTATTTATTTTTTTATTTATAATAACGACAACTCAGTTGTTTTTTTTTCAATATTCTACACCCTTAATGACTCGGACTGCAACCAACTTCAGATTGCTATAATTTCCAAACCGTTCATGACAGATATTTTTATTATTTACAAGCCTATTAAACGATTTGCGTCTCAGTTGTATTGAAACATTTTTATCCGCGATGGAATTCAAACGTGATAGTGTGATTGCTTTATATTTGGCTGCAAAACCACAAGTAGCTATCGTTAGAGCCTTCCAGCACCTCAACGTGAATAAATCATTTGTGTCTCGAACCATAGCTCGTTACCGTGATACTGGCAGCGTTGCAAAATGCCATGGAGGTGGTCATAAAAAAACAGCAACATCGGCAGAAATGGTTCGGAAAGTGAAGGCTCGAATTGAGCGAAATCCACGTCGAAGTGGAAGAAAAATGGCTCGTGAGCTCAACATATCGTTGGAACGGATGCAACACATACTGAAAAATGAGTTTGGGCTCAAGCCAATGAAGTTCCAAAAACCACACGATCTTACACTGCAACAGAAAAAAGTTAGAGTCGAAAGAGCTAAGGAGTTGCTACACTTGCACGAAAGTGGTGAGTTGCCGAATTTGGTGTTTTCCGATGAGTCGCCATTTGTTATCGAGCAATATGTCAATATGTAAATATATATGTGTCGTATTATTAAATGCCAAACAAAAGAAAACCTATGACGTTAAAATAAAAAAAAAAAACACTTTTCCATTTTTTTAAAGAATTTTAATGCAAATTTTAGTAAAACTATCTTTATTTGGTATAATCGTGCATTAATAAATTGAAAAAACCCAAAAAATAATTTTGGCCATATTTTTGGGAAAATTTACCAGTGTAAAACGGGGAGAAGCATTTGTTTGGTATGCCTACAACCTGGGGAGTCATGCCCATCTGCAGTTGTGCTCTTATGACACCCAACTGTCAATGGAATCCTTAACCCAGGACTCAGGCAGATCCAACGTAGGTTCGGGTTCTATTGAACTCTCCGATGAACTTGCCTGGGAAGTTCATTTCCTGTGATCCCATTGTGATCTGGAACCCAATCAAGACTCAGTGAATTCAGCCTATCGACTGCATTTAGTGAACTCTTGCATTCTTCAGTTAACTTCGAACTCATGAGACGATTCAGTAAGGTTTAAAGTGCAGCTCAGCTGTCGCTACAGATGGAAATACTTCGCCTCTTTCACAGTTTCTTCGCAATGTAGATCATTGCCATCAGAATTATATGTATCTCCACTAAGAAAAAATAATTCCTAAAGAGGAATGTCATCCTCCAGAAAGATATCAGCGCCGCATTCTAAATTGGATTTGGAGTTATTCGTCTAGATCCGACAAAATTTTTTTCCTGAATTAGATTGTGGCTGAAACCATTCCTTGGCACAAGCAAAGCAGATTTCGTATTTTTGTGGCAACAGAAGTTCTGGTGGCATTGCATCAGGCGGCATATCTATGAGGACAGATACAAAAGACAGTCAACGCGCAAGCTTATCAAAATTCCAGTGCATGTTGTATCAAATACCAATCCACTTTAAGCGGAGAATGGCTTTGAGAGTGCAGCGAATGATATGCATAGAATAACCAGGTGTGTTAGGGAAAGGCCGCATGCAACTAAGGTAGAACGCTCTTTGGAGTGGAAGCATGTACACAGAATAATCGGCGTATAGAACATAATTGCCTAAGTAAATCCAGAGGACTCCCTTCTCTGAAAAGCTCTATGCCTTGTCAAAAGGCCTTGGAGGTGGATTTCTGGGTAAAACATATAGTCCACCAATCGTCGATTACATCTGGGGCTGCCTGCACTTTAAAACAGACAAATATAATCCAACAAACAGCACAGCTACATCCAACACCTACATTTTCCTGAGCAGAACTGTTGATAGTGTTAAGCAGTGCGTCGATTAGCATGCACCACAACAATGGAGACAGGACCATAGTTTACTCCCGCCATCACGTATTGGCCCCAGTCAGCATCCGCAATCAGAGTTCTATTCATTAGCATTGTTTTTATCCTCAAAACTAGTGATTCGTCTATGCCGTGTTGCCTTGCTGAATTCGCTCACCAGATTTGGAAGCGCAGGATCTCCTGCGTTGGTAAGCATGCTGAATCTTAGATCACAAAGCAGCTTTGAGCAGATGAAGCTTGACCATACTGTCCATGCCTTTCAACAGGAAGGAAGTCGGACTGATAGGTCTGAAGCTCTGGGTGAGAGTGTATTCATTTTTCCCGATTCTCGGTATATTCACTATGTTCGCGAAGATTTCAGTATGTATGCACCTGGATCCTAGCTGAGCACCCCTCCACAGAAAACATTCTGGAGGTTATCAGGCTCAGCAACCCAATCCTTCTGACTCTTGATTCGAAAGTCCCGAAATTGGCGGACCTAAGGAGGTCTTATAGATGTGCGATAATTGTGATCAATAAGAAATTCTTTAACGGTCTAGCGCAGACTAATGGCATGATTCGGTTCGGTTTCGAGTCAATTCGCCTAAGGGTTTATAAAAAGGATGAGCTGGATGCTGATAAGCAGCCTCCTCCTCTAACTGAAACTCTAAATTCAGACTCAGATCTTGGAGCGTCGATAACCTTTGCTGATATGAATAGTGACGACTCCAATCTATCCGAGGTAAGAACTAACCCGATGGTCTCCATCTCTGACACCCTATCGGAAATGGAAACCGACGACGAATTAAAAAGAGATCATGATCAGAGAATGAAGATGAGCTCTTGGGCACAAGCTCAGAATTGGACGACTCAAACAATATCGTGGTGGAAGCTTCTCTGATAGATTGTAGCAATGATGCTACGGTTCTCCAGATTAACCTCCATCATTCCGAAAAAGCCTCGGTCGCACTCATTCTGTGTCTATCCAAAGACGCAGAAGACATCATCCACGTGGTTCGTGGGCTTAGGAGACCTAAATACGTTCCGCTCTATAGAAAAGACAAAGGTAAGGTCAGAACTTGTATACATATTAGTGAAATGTAGCTTTAATGCAGTCTTACGTTCTTATCTCATCGACCCTGGCATAACCGTTGCCAGACTGGAAATCCAAAGATTCCTATTTGGCTGGCATCGGCATATAGCAATCGGCATAGGACAATAACACGATGACATCTCTGGCATGAAAATCACACCAAAAGGGCAAAATTGTTCGTATACATTCAGCTGTTCACTTGACCAAATGCGGCAAACAAAACGATCACACCAAAAATGTGTCTCGTAACAAGGACAATTTTTCGGTGAATATGCGGCTCTTCTTCCATCTTCAATGGAACCCATTGACGTGTACGATTGTTATTTTACTTTATACTATACGTAGGTATAGCCAAGTCTTTTTGTAATATACGCTAGACGAACGTTCGTGAGATGTCCCGCTCGAGGAAATTGAGAGATGTTATACCAGGAATGTCGTATAGAAATTTTACCAAGGTAAGAAGAATATGTCAGGTAAACAAAGTTCGAACGAAAGCCTGCGAGGATGAACAAGGACGTACTCGTATAGTAGTGAATTCGCAGTCAATGCTGATCAACATTCTTGCTTTTAGCTAAAAGGAACCATTCAATCTGGACAGTAATAGGCAATAATTGCGCCCGTCTGACCTCAAGGAATCGAGGATATCTGTACCTAAGCTTAAGCCTAACAAGAATGCCGGTACTAACGGCCGAGCAGTTTGACACAGCGGTATTTCTGTGAAGAACATACACCAAATCACCAAGTCAGACAAAGGAAACTATAGCATTGGAAGCCCAATCCTGAAGAAAGGAGACCCACAACTATGAGGAAATACAAAGGCATCAGTCTTCTCAACATCCTCCATAATATTATCTATGTCGTAGAACGCAATAGCCATAAAACCTTTTCCCAACCAACTGATTGAGTCTTATTAGTGTAACTTCAGGCGTGGAAAATCCACCATTGACTAGATTTTTACATTAAAGCAGCAGATCTTGAAAGACCATTGGATTTAAATGTCAATTTTAGGGCAGCCTAAGAGATCGTATATAATTATATGAGGCCATGTCTGGTTTTGGTATCCCTGCTGAATTTGCTGGGCTCCGCAGGATGACCACAGAGAAATTTCGCTGCTTCGTGAGAGTCGAGACCTTGTATACCAAAAAGACTTCCAAAGAGGCGAACTTACGAGGGCGGGACTGTCCGTCCGTGACTTTTTGAATTTCTGACCTTTACTGAAACAGCAACACTGCTCCTGTCAACAGGCATTTGTCAGTTGACTCCTGTCAAAATTTAAACTTGCTGCGTCAGTTAGTTTGTGTTTGACAGCTATTTTTATCAGACTACTCACTAATTTGAGGAGAAAATGGAAAAAAGTGAATTTCGAGTGCTCATTAAGCATTATTTCTTGCGAAAAAAAACCATTACCGAGACCAAGGCTAAGCTTGATAAATACTATGGGGACTCTGCACCATCGATTTCAATGGTAAAAAAGTGGTTTACTGAATTTCATTGTGGCCGTACAAGCACTGAAGATGCCGAACCTCCTGGACGCCCAGTTGAGGTCTCTACACCCGAAACAATCGAAAAAATTCACGATATGGTGTTGGCCGACCGAAGATTGAAAGTGCGAGAGATTGTGGAAGCCGTAGGGATCTCGCATGGCTCAGTGGTTTCAATTTTGAATGATCACTTGGGCATGAGAAAGCTTTCCGCAAGATGGGTGCCGCGTTTGCTCACAGTCGACCACAAACGCAATCGTGTAACAACTTCACAGGAAGGTTTGGCGTTGTTTAATCGCAATATGGAGGAGTTTTTGCGCCGTTTTGTAACCGTGGACGAAACATGGATCCATCACAACACACCAGAGAACAAACAACAGTCAAAACAGTGGGTTTCTAAGGGTGAATCGGCGCCAAAGAAGGCCAAGGTGGGTTTGTCAGCCAATAAAGTTATGGCGACTGTTTTTTGGGATGCACGCGGAATAATCCACATTGACTACCTTCAAAAGGGAAGAACAATCAATGGGGAATATTATGCCAACTTATTGGACCGATTCAATGACGATTTGAAAAAAAAACGACCTCATTTGGCCAAGAAAAAAGTTCTTTTCCACCAAGACAATGCAAGGATGCACACATGTGCAGTTGCCATGGCAAAAATCCATGAATTGGGCTATGAATTGCTCCCTCATCCACCCTATTCTCCAGATTTGGCTCCGAGCGACTACTTCTTGTTCCCAAACCTGAAGAAATGGCTTGGTGGAAAAAGATTTGACTCCAATGATGAAGTCATCTCGCAAACAAAGGCCTATTTTGAGGACCTCGACAAATCATTTTTTTTGGAAGGGATAAAAAAATTGGAGAAGCGTTGCACAAAGTGTATAGAGCTCAAGGGAGACTACGTTGAAAAATAAAATTATTTTTTTATCAAAAAATCGGTTTTAATCCAAAAGTCACGGACTTATTGACCCGCCCTCGTATGTCGTGCGATTTATTCAACACTATACTCCTGATTATTGTATGAAAGTCGCGGGCCAACACCAGAAGCAGAACCTGTCAAAAGTCTGTACAACTGTTTGCCTTTACGAATAACATAGATGTTAGCATTGACTGTCGGTTTGATCTCTATGGTGCAGAGGTATGAGCTTTAGCAAAAAGGATGAGGAGGGTCCTAGTTGTTTCTAGAGAAAATTGTTTCGAGTGATCTAAATATGTACCTATCTGCATCGGCGGACAGTAGAGGAGGAGATGGAACAAAGAATTCTACGGGCTGTACTAGTGAGAATTTATCGATTTACATTGCTGTGACATGTCAAGCAGATGGGCTTCACCGTATCATCGAGTGAGAACATAGCAGAGGACGACTTCACCTCAGTTGGGGCGCGGCAGGGGTGGAGAGGCAGAAGTGAAATCCCCTAGCAAACAATAAGCATATCTAACCAACAGGCCCAGATCCACCCTTGATAGTAGCACCACCTAACTATGTAAAGCAAGCCTCAGGCTACAACGGAATCGTGGGATGAGGTCAGATCACTAGCGGATTTGCTAGGCAAGAAAATTGAATTTGTAGGCAGTACAACTGTCAGTAGATAGATTTCCAGGATCGTTAAGTGGGAATTACCGCAAAATTGTGATTAAGTTCAGCAAATAGTTTTGAATATGGCCAGAAAGAAACATACATACGGTTAGAAGCCACTGCACTGCACTCAGGTTCATAAATGCTCCATGAAAATTTAATAAAAGAAAGTAGAACGCATATGAGTTTCAATACGTCAAAGAATGCTATCAGACCTTGACTGTCCAGGTAGGCATTGTTGAACATGATGGCATCGTCAAACATCAAATTATAACGGGTGACCAGATAGCAATGATAGTTTTTCTAATTGTTATGTTTCAGCAGCTGTCAAAGTTACCAATAACATCCAGCTGTCAAAATATTCCGTTTGGTTTGCCATTTCGTCATGCAACGTTTCACTCTTACTGAACGTGAAAAACTATTAAAAAATATTATCGAAATTCCGGCTCAGTTGTAAATACTCAACGTGAATTTGGTTGGGAGGTCGGTCGTCAAGTTTGAGCGTGAGTACACTCTTTTGGATCTTAAGGGACAAACCAGACAAAGATTGATGCGAAATAAAGAAAACATAGCTGCCATAGCGGTCAGTATCGAGGAAGATCCAGAAATGTAGATTCGGCACCGATTTGAGCCTACATCCATGTGAGATTGTGCTGAGGTAAGAATTGAACCCGGACGACTATAGCCAACGCCGTGTGTTAGCTAACCGTTATTATAGTGTTCGGTTTAGAACCGCCCATTCTGTTCCATTTGTCGCCTCATCTGGAGTTCCACAAGGGTCACACAAGGTCACACTCCTCCCTCTACGCGTGACGCCTGACGACACTAAATTTTTGAAAACTACTTCTTCTCCCCATGACTCTGCCCTTCTTCAAGAAGACGTTGATCGGTTTTCAATCTGGTGCCTCAAAAACTGCCTAGAACTTAATATAGCCAAATCTCAATCTATCACCTTCTCACGTAAATGCTACCCGTTTCCTCCTATTTTCTCTATTGTTAAGCAATTCCCCTGGTTCAGTCTTTTCAAGACTTCGGCATATTATTCGACTATGAGCTTAATTTCCGTTCGCATATCGATAAGATGATCCTTAAAGCCAACTCATCACTTGGCTTTATTAAATGGTTCAAGAAATTTTCTAACCCGTATGTAACGAGATCTCTCTATGTTACCTTTGTTCGCCCCCTGCTTGAGTATGCCCCTTTCACCGGGTTCATGTTTTCCAAATCGAGGGTATTCAACGTCAATTCCTCCGATTTGCTCTCCGTGGTTGGCCCTGGAACGACCCTTTAATCTTTCCTCTCTATCAGGACCGCCTCAAACTTCTCCATATGAATTCGTTAGAAGAACGTAAGAATACTGCTGACATTCTTTTCATTCATCGACTTCTCTCAGGTTCCATCGACTGCACATCCATTTTGAACTCCATTGCCTTCAATACCAACCCTCGCCATCTACGTTGCCCTAGTTTCTTCTATCTACCGCTCCACCGCACCTCTTATGGCTTCAATGAACCAATCTTCCGCATGCTCCGGAAGGTTAACTCAAACCTCTCCGCTTTTGATTTCCACCCGAGGACTCCTCGTCTAAAACAAGACCTCCTCCGTCACTCCTTTGGTCCCTAGCTGTTAAGTCTTTCTGTTAGTTTTTAAGTTAGATTAAGCTTGTATTAAGCCAATAAATAAAATTAAAATTAAATTAAATTAATTGGGCGCTGGAAATGTTGGCCGGCTTTCCGAATTTTGGCCAAAAAATCATCTCTCGGACGAGACCCATTTTTGGCTCAGCGACTATGTCAACAAGCAAAATTGACATTATTGGAGTGAAAACAGTCCACAAGTGTTCGGTCAAGCATCAATGCATATACAACGATTGACTACTTGGTGCGGTTTATGGCATGGCGGCATCATCGGACCTTATTTCTTTCGAAATGAGGTAGGAGACACCGTTTCCTACCGTCAATGGTCTCAGGTATAGAGCGATGTTAACCAACTTTCTGTGGTCAGGGCTCGACAACATCGATATATCCGAGCCGTGGTTCCAAAAAGGTGGTGCTGCATGCCATGTGAAGGAGATATTTGGCGACGGGGTCATCTCGCGGCGAGCGTTCATCAAAATGGCTGCCGCGATCATGCGACTTGACACCGCCCAATTATTTTCTCTGCGGCTACGTCAAGTCCTTAGTCTACGCTAACAAGCCAACTATTTTGGATGAGCTCGAGGCCAAAATTCGACAAGCTATTGCCGGAAAAACGCCGCATGTATTGGACCGAGTCATCAAAAATTCTTGAAGCACTGCCAGCAAAGTCGAGGCTGCCATTTGAATGATGTGCTATTCCACACATAATGGCATGAACGTAGCCTCAAAATAATGTTTAACTTAGAGTGCCCGCATGGGGCCAGTAAGTTAGAATAAGATTATCTGTAAGTTATTTAACCTAATTTTTAAGCATTTTTTTGTCTAGCATGTAAGAATTAATGAATTAACTGAAATAAAAATGCATTTAAAATGAAAAAATGAAAATGTAGCCTCAAAATAAAGCCAGAATATAGAGATATAAATTATATCTGACACCGTTGTTGTTTTATTTCAATTTTTTCTCCTATCTCTCTTATCTGGTTGCCCTTTATTACTGATTGATTCCGTTCATTAATTCTAAGATTATGAAACTCAATATGAATGAAGCCGGGGGGTTTAGGACAGAAAGACAAACTGTCATGTGTCAAAAACCGATATGACGCTGATTCTTTTCTTTTTTAAGTGACAAGAGTCCGTATTAACAAAACGTTCAGAGACAAGCGTTTCCGTTCTAATAGAACATTTATTTGTTGCAACAGTGCCACAAATAGAAGTACGCCTACCCTACATATAGTATTGTAAAGATATCAGAAAAAAAAAAACAAAACGGGGTTTCGCAAAAATAGTTAAATTTATTTTGATAATAAACGAGTTCTATATACCTATGTAGTAATAATAAAATATAATTACTTAACGTGACACAATTTTAATTGGAATAATTGCCAATTTTGTTCTTATGGCCAAAATTCTTATCACACTCTTTTGGAGATTTTCAAAGTTTTATAAATGGAAACCTTATCAATGAGGCCTGCAACTTGCCACCAATTTATGTCAGAACTTACCCCCACTTCACTGCAAATGTTGGGTGAATTATTGTAATATTCTCCGGAATGATTTGCAAACATGGTACGAGTAAGATAAAAAGTAGAAACGTGCCGACTTCAAGACCCTACACTCGAAGGGGACTCCAACTAAAGGATAAGAGCTGTAAATGTCGGAAATAACCGCTACAGAGGTGGAGAGTTTTACTAGAAAAATAAATAAATTTAAACAAATAAAATAAAGTTAAAAACAAAAAACAGAAAAAGAAGAAATCTTGCAAATCAATCGCATTTGAGGGCACTTCAGAGTCGAGCGTGTTCATACTTAGTAGCGATTGTCTTGTCGCGTTTAAGATAGATAGGCACAGGTGAAATTGATAATTCAATTGCATTTATATGATAAGGGGTGGGGCAGTTATGCGTCAGCTCAATTTTACATGAATCTTCAATTAGCTACATGTAATTCTTTCTGTTGTTTTCGAACAGAAAATTTGGGAAAACCACAACGCCGCCGTCTAATTACTACAGCTTTGGGAATTTCGGGACTTTCCAATTTTTGAGTCACAAATTTCAAACGTATCATAGATAACAGACACATTCTACGAGAAGTATTGTTTCGAGAGATATCTCCAGCTTACGAGGTCTATTTAAAAAAGTTGGATAAACTTTTATTCATAAAATTAAGATTTATTGAGATACAATTACATGAGCTGCTACCCACTTCCCCCGACCATTCTGCCACTGCTGGAAAGTCTCTCCTGCAATGGCGCGCAGGGGGCCTATCGTAATCTGCATGATATCTTTCCTGATATGAGTCTAGTCTCACGGTCATCTTGACTTTCACAGTGTAATGGAGCCGCCTTGCTTTTTTGGGCCTCGGGGATGTTGCATGCTGCCATCTTGGTTTCTGTGTCGTGCCTGTAAACCCAGGACTGTTTCCACTTGAGAATCCCCAAAGTTTAAACAAAATTGTATGCAGTAGTTCAACTTTTTCTGCCATTCTCTCCCAATTGCGCCCTAATTATGCATACCAATGGTCACTAAGCCCCGTCCCAAAAATTTGTTCTTTATGCCAATAAAAATTATGGTCGAAGACCTTTGAACAGACCTCGTATCTCTAATGTCATGCATTTCTATTTCACTCTTCACCACCAAGTTCGCTTAAGGCGATCATTTTCCTTTCTGATTTGGTGAGTGGTTTGTAGAAGCATATCCAGAAAATGAGTCATCTTCGTGCCGAAAGGTATCATTTACACCATCCTGCAATGGCTTAGAGAGTATTGAGGCAGTTTGTTCGGTGGCTAGTCGTAAAAGATAGGTAGAAAATCATTGTAAATGTCTTTCTCTGCTACCGGAGCTCTGGTGCAGAGGATCGGTGCAAAGCGGCCATAAAACCTTCACAATCAAAAGTGGCAACTTTACCTTAAAAAGCGGAGGAAAAAGCGAAAAGTTCTGTGATGAACCAGCTTCATGCACACTAGAATTCGCTACAAGGAAAAATGAGCCAACTAGAAAATCGGTATTAAGTGACAGAGATTAGAGAAGAAGCGTATGCCAGAGCTTAGCAACTTATGATCACAAAATTCGACAAGGCAAAGAAGCTCCTAAACGAGGTAGAACCATGAACCAAATTCTGCCTGAAGCAAAGCGGAAACAGTGAAAAGGCGAACCACTGCCTCATTCGAAGACGTACTGACGACTGTCCAAATAGCAATTTCGGCAAAGGATTATCCTGACGAGATATTATTCACAGCCCAAATGGATTCTACCCAAAACGTTCTGCTGGTGAAAATAAAAGGTAACCAGATAAGAACAATTGGAAAAAAATAAATTTAAATAAAACAACAACGGTGTGAGTTATAGAATTGATTCTGGCTTTATATTGAAGCTATGTTCATGCCATTATAAGTGGAATAGCATATCATTCAAATGGACGCCTTGGCTTCGTTAGCAGTACTTCAAGTGGTGGTCGGTCCAATTTTTAATGACTCGGTCCAATATGTGCTGCGTTATTCCCGAAATAGCATGTAGAATGTTGGCCTTGAGCTCGTTCAAAGTGGTTCGATTGTTAGCGTAGGCTACGGACTGGACGGAGCCCCAGAGAACATAATCGAGTGGTGTCAAATCGCATGATCGTGGCGGCCAATTGATGAACGCTCGCCGCGAGATGACCCAGTCGCCAAATTTTTCCTTCACATGGCATGCAGCGCTATCTTGTTGGAACCACAGCTCGGATATATCGATGTTGTCGAGCTCTGACCATAGATAGTCGTTTAACATAGCTCTATACCTCAGACCATCGACGGTAACGGTGTCTCCTTCCTCATTTCGAAAGAAATAAGGTCCGATGATGCCGCCGTGCTATAAACCGCACCAAACAGTCAATCTTTGTGGATGCGTTGATGCTTGGCCGAAAACTTGTACAATCCACAAGTGTTCACTCCAATAATGGCAATTTTGCTCGTTGACACAGCCGCTGAGCCAAAAATGATCTTCGTTCGAGAAGATGATTTTTTGGCCAAAATCCGGATCTCCGGCCAACATTTCCAGTGCCCAATTAACGAACTCACGGCATTGTTTATGGTCGTCGGGCTTCAATTCTGGGGTGAGCGCAATCTTATACGGATTGACCCTCTGGCGATGCCCTATTCAGCGAATCGACGCCGAATCGACATTTCTGGGTCCTCTTCGATACTGGCAACTACGGCGACTATGTTTTCTTCATTTCACGCCAATCTCTGTCTAGTTGGTGGCTTAACTTTTTCATGGTGCGACGAATTGCCTTCACACCGAAGCCATGACGACGACCGACCTTATGACGAAATTCACGTTATGTATGTACAATTAGGCCGGAATTCCGCTAATATGTTTTTAATAATTTTCGCACATTCGGCAAGCGTAAAACAGTGCCTCGGGAAATGGCAAACTTTACTGAATATTTTGAGAGCTGGATGTCATTGGTAACTTTGACAGCTGCTGAAACGTAACAGTTGGAAAAACTATCATTGCTCTCTGGTCACCCGTTAAAAGCCGACAAAGATCTAGAAACAAAATCCGCCTAAAACTAGTTTTATATTGTACATAGTGGAATTAAAAATTCCTCATTCACGGGTTGCGGTGGGGTACCTTTCGAACTCCACAAGCGTTGCTACTTGACTTTATACAGGGCAGAATAAGGACCTCAATTTAGTGTCTTGGCACGCCCTTAAACCGCTACCGCTTTGGGCAGATTACCCGAGACTGAAGGCTGCGAATACCAGTGCTAAGGAACTGATCAAACAAATGGAGGCCACGGAGCTTAAAGAAAAGGATAACTCTCCGAATGACTCCGCCGCCGACACACACAGATAAA
Source organism: Volucella zonaria (assembly GCA_963966105.1). Taxonomy (NCBI): domain Eukaryota; kingdom Metazoa; phylum Arthropoda; class Insecta; order Diptera; family Syrphidae; genus Volucella; species Volucella zonaria. The sequence goes on along the minus strand of OZ014530.1, from coordinate 182,867,017 downwards.
CTGAGGTGAAGCTACAGGTGAATCTCCAATATGCTAAAGCAACAACGTCTGAGCTTAGCAGGAAGTTTGCCAGTGGTATCACCAACATAGGGTTCCTATAAAAATTCAATATATTATGTAAATAAGGGCCATTTACAAGGTGTCAATAATATAAACCCTGCGATAATTATAAACACTGACATTGAAATATTGCCATTTACAGGATTCGTAGAAGGGGACACGGTTGCAATTTTGGTGGATGCTAATAGCAGAAGAGTGGTCGTTATTGCCTCCAGGCGACTCTGAGGACACTCCACTTGACACTTTCAAGTACTAGTGGAGTACTGCAATACTAACAGGAAGGCTCTGACAGAGCAGTACAGACACCAACAGGAGTGCTGAGCTACTCTTAGAATTTGCATTAACCAACAAAATTATGATTGCAAACAAATTAAAAGGTCAAGAAGGTGACCTCTTATGCACATAAGAGCTCCTTGCGCGGACCCACTTCCATAGCTGCAAGACCAGCCTACCAAACTAAGAAGCACAGGATAGTACCTATCTCATCGGAGATGGTTTGACTCCATAGTAACAACGGGCAGTGAACTCATTCAAGAAAGTACTACGGGAGATCTCCATATCAGACCATAGGAAGATCGAATTCATAACCGAATGCAAGGTCTCCACCTTGAAAAGGAGGAATTCGCAGAAAACCAACTGGACACTATTTAAGTAGGAGCTCGATAAGTCCAATAGTACTCCCTCTAGTGGAAGCTGTTAAGAACCTGAACGGTACCCTCACCAAGTGTTATGAAATGGCATGTTCAGCTAGTAAACAATCCTGCACATCGCCCGTTCCTTTGTGGAACGCAAATCTGCAGAGACTTCATAAAGAAACCAGAAAACTTTTAAGCAGCTGGCTTAAAAGCAATTTATAGGTAGACTGGGATCTTTACAGATCGAATATATATTCTTTACAGAAAGGATATAAGAGACTTATCCGGATTTCGGATAAGTACTTTTATAAAGGCGGATAGGCACTCTTATAAAGATTTTTGAGATAAGATCAAAACTATCAGCGAAACCAGAAGACTGGTCTAAGTACTCAAAAGGGGAAGAGCAGCCAGGCTGAAGCCACTCAGAAAATCAAATGGTACCTATATTGAGTCGATAGCAGAGACTCTGTCCGTCTCATGCCTGAGGCTCACTTCCCAAGCAACCTAATCGGAACCAGTTTACAAGCAGGTCCTATCAACGACTCTGCTACTGAGCTAATTAACACAACACGCCATAGCTGGTACGAGTGTATCTCATCATTCCACATGCTGTTGTTTTCTTTGATGGCTTCAAGTCGCCTGGCACCGATGGCATATATCCATCATCCAGTTTTGTTACAAAAAGGTATAGGTCAGCTGCTGGTAACTCTGAAGAGACTCTTCACTTCTAGCCTGGCAATGGCATACGAGTACATACCGAAACCCTAACGAACAGCGAGAATAGCGTTTATACGGGAAATCGGAAAGGAGAACAACTCGTTCGTCAAGAGCTTCAGACCTATGAGTCTGACTTCCTTCATGTTGAAAACCATCGAGAGAATGGTCGCGATCCAAGTGCGCAAAACTGCCTTGCGAATGCATCCTCTGTCTAAGATGAAACACGTCTACGGACGCTGAATCTGGTATGCAGACTTGAAGGCTCCATACCCCACAAGAAGGATGAGGGTGCCTTCAACAACGCAACTTTTGACAGCATGTATAACTCGGCCAGGCCACATGGGGTAGACGAATCACTAGTTTAGTTTAGATAAAAGCAATGCTGGAGAATAGGGCATTGATTACAGATGTTGGCTGTGACCAATATGTGGTGGCAGGGGTAAACAGAGGTTACCCGCAAGGCGGCGTTCTGTCTCCACTGCTATTATGCATGCTGGGTGACTCACTGCTCAACATGCTCAATAGTTCTGACGTCTATGCACAAGCATAAGCGGATGATGTAGCTGTACTGTTTGGTGGATCGTGTCTAGCCACTGTTTGGTGCACTACTAGTAATAGGCCTGCAGTCAATCCCCCCAAAACCGAGATGGTTCTCTTTACGAGAAAGAGGAAGCTGTCTGGTCTGACTCATCTAGTGCTCAAAGGCAACACCATACAATTCTCCAAAGAAGCTAAGTATTTGGGTATCATTCTGGATAAAAAACTTCTACAGACTAACTATGTTAGGTGGAACGCTTCAAGGGCGCTGTCGGCCTTCTAGCAGCGCAAAAGAGCTGACGGCGAGGCATGAGGACTGTCACCGAGAAGGGTCCTATTTGCGCAAATGCACAAACGCAGCACTACACATACTGGTTTAGGACGGAGAAAGAGCATTCGACTCTAAAAGCATAGCTCTTTGCACATTCATGGACATCGACGGTGCTTTTGGGAACGCGGAACATCAAATCGATGGAAAATGCCCTCTAAAGGCTAGGTACAAATCTATAGATTACAGAGTGGATTAGCCATAGACAAAACTATGCCATTAGGAATTGAATATCACAACTGTAAAGGACTGTCCTTAGGGTATAGTAATGCCCTCTTATGTGTGGTCCGTACTAGTAAATGAGTACATGTAAAACTATAGGATATGCAGATGATATCTTAGGGGCTATGAGAACGATCACAATTGCTGGCATGGAGGCGTTATAAGACCTAGCTCCGCTTCAAAAGGAAGTATGACTGTACTCAAACTATTGTTTGTTTCGCGCAAACCACTTCAAACAAGGTCATTTAGTCACTTGGAAATACAAAAGATGATAGAACTCTAGAGTAATTGGGTCACAGCCTTAGCTTTTCAAAGAAGTACGGGTCTACTTCCCGACAAGGGAGGAATGGTACCGAAATCCTATATGACTAAACGGTGATTCACAAAAGTGGTATACTGATAGTTCGAAAACGTCTGAAAACGTAGGAGAGAGAGTGGTAGGACCTCGAACCCACCTCTCATCTGTAAGGATGTCACCATTTTTCAGGCGGAAATAATTGGATTACTGGTATCTGTTTGCATTTTACTTAGTAAACGACATGAAAGAGCCAAAATAACTATACTCGCGAATAGTCAGTTGGAATTCAAAGGACTAAAATGCTACCCCTACATCATCTACACGCAGTCAAATAGTGGAATGATCTATGTGGTCTTAACCATTCAAAAAAATTCAAATATAATAAAAAAAAGAACCGACTTAGCCCTTCTCCTTGATAGGAAGCAAACATGAGAGTCACTTTCATTGAAATAAGCGGCTTAGACAGTTTGGGCGCAATTCGTTCCCCGACTACTAGTAAAAGGTGATTTAACCGGGAAAAACCATATTCTGACTCTCATATACTAAAGATGATCCTTATGAGACGACCCGAAGTCTGTATGCGTAATTGAGTTGCCACGTTTGGAAATTACCTATGGGGGAGAAGGAAAGTCGGAGTACTTGTACATTCATATATTCGGACGTACCAGCGCCACATGGATGAAAGGAGAATACGAGTAGTATGAATATACGGCATCATGGATGTGTATATGAACGCACTATCCCACCGGGCACTTCTTCTGCACATAATGCTACACCGGTTGCCTCAGGCGCGGATTCAGTAATGCGCATTAACCAGACAACACTCAAACGGCTCAAATGCAGATAGAATATAAGTACGAGTACATTGGATAAAAATCTTCTAAGTTCCGTCGTTAGGCAGGCGATAATTAATCGCAGAATCACAGGGAATTTTGCAACCCAGGTATCGCGGTTGATAATCAATGTCTAGGGTGGAAACGGAAAACATCGACCTCCCATATACTGGTGGACCCCCAAAATCGCGGAACTAAGATCGGTATGTCGCCGAACAAGAAGAACGTTCCAGTGTTCCCGCATACCGGGAAAGAAAAGACCCGAACAGATAAGGCGATTAAGTTTAGGAAACGTCTTTGCTTTAGAGATCTGTGCAAACAACAAAGATATAGGGGGTAAAGGTTATCAAATTGTATCAATGAGGCTGATAAGCCCGTGCTTGCAATTGCTAACTTGCACGGAATTGTTGCGACAGATAGTTGCACATATGATTGCACGCGATTTTATTGTATTTCAAATAAGTCCTTAAAGATTGGTATTGGTTTTGGGGCTTATTTGGTGAAAAGTTTAATGCGTATCTTCAAGAGAACATTTTAGAAAGCTCCTATGGCTATTGCCAAACGATCGTTCGTCTTATGGTCCTTTTTGTTTGCTTGACACGGTCCTACACATCCCTGAACGAATCATTTACTATGTATACACCCTTATCAGCAGCTCGGCTTCGTAAATCACAATTAACAGTGGATGAAATTGACGTAATAACAATTGGAGTTCGAGACGCTATACAGGACAGACGCTAGAGACGAGGGACCAAGAAATACTGTGCAATTGACCCTGGAGGTGAAGAACGGATCTAGTTCAGCCCGCGGTGTGTGCAAATATTTTGAGCGCGCGCTAATTATAGTTATAATTTAAAAACAAATTAACAATCGTCTTTATCGGATTGAAATACCTGATCATCTCTGTAAAATGGTGAATAACTATGAGTAATAACTATGAGTATTTAATTCTTGGTTCTAGGACCTCTACGTATGATGAAATTTGTCACCTACAGATACGATGCGAAACGGCGGTTATCGGATTTGCTGATGGCATTACCGTGATGCTAGAAAGCTAGAAGAAGTTCAACTTAACAGCCCCTGTACGTCGCTGGTTAGCAAGCATCGGTTTGTAGCTTGCCGATTACCTGGCAACAACAACGACACTTAAATTACCTCCTTAAAAAGAAGATGTATACGAGGGTTGTCTGAAAAGTTTCCGCCCAAACAACGATGCAAGACATTTTTTCTCAAATTTTTTTTTTTTATTTTTCTACATAGTCTCCTTGTAACTCTACACACTTCTCCCAGCGCTGCTCCCATCTCTCTAACCCGTCCAAATAGTATTTGGCGTTTTTCTCTGCAAAATAATTGTTCACGAAGGTGATTGCCTCCTGATTTGACAAAAATCTCTGTCCTCCGGGCGCAGTTTTTAGATGAGGGAGCAAAAAGAAGTCGCTTGGGGCTAGATCTGGTGAATAAGGCGGATGGTCAAGCAGTTCAAACCGTAATTCATGGATTTTCGCCATGGCAACCGCTGAGGTGTGAAACGGCGCGTTGTCTTGGTGAAACAGGATTTTCTTTTTCTGTAAATGTGGACGTTTTTCCGCAATTTCTGCCTTCAGCTTGGCAAGTAATGATGCGTAGTATGCTCCTGTAATGGTTTTTCTTTTTTGAAGATAACTCCTGTTTTGACTGAATTTTTATTTCGGGCGTATAATGGTGTATCTAAGTTTCATCTAGAGTAATTAATCGGCGCCAAAACTCGGATTTATTGCGCCTAAACTGCGCCAACAGAGCGTTGGAAATGTTCATTGGAACAGGGTTTTGGTCTAACGTAAGCAAACGCGGCACCAAACGCGCGGACAGCTTTCTCATGCCTAAATCTTGATTTAATATGTAACAAACACGTTCTTTGGACATTTTCATAACCTCTACTATCTCTCTCACTTTAATTCGGCGGTTGTCTAATACCATCTGGTGAACTTTAGCAATGTTATCGTCATTGGTTGCAGTTTTTGGACGTCACGTAAGTTCATCATCTCTCAAGCTCTTACGGCCACGTTTAAATTCAGCTGCCCAAAATTTAACTGTGGTAAATGATCTTGCAGAGTCCCCAGACACAGAGTCCAACTCATTTTTGATTTGCGTAGGCGTATTGCCTTTCAAAGACATGAATTTAATAACAGCTCGATGCTCACATCGACTCACTCAAACGACTGTCAACTAAAAACTGCGCCTTCAAAATGACTGAAACGCCGGTAAGTAAGTTTACGTTGCGGTCGGAAACTTTTCAGGCAACCCTCGTACTTCGTCGAAGTAGAATCAAACGGAATCTGAGCTGAGGTCCCCATTTATTTGGCTTAATACAGGCTTAACAGAACGACTTAAGAGTTAGCTATTAAGGGAATTATGGAGGAGATTTTGTTTGAGACGAGAAGTCCTCGGGTAGAAATCAAAAAGAGAAAGGTTTGAGTTGACCTTTCGCAGCATTCGGGAGACTGGTTCGTTGGAGCCATAAGAGTTGCGGTGGACCGCTAGTTAGGAGAGACGAGGACAACGTAGATTGCGGGGGTTGGTATTGAAGGAATTGGAGTTCAAAATGGATGCACAGTCAATGGAACCTGAGAGAAGTCGATGAATGAAAAGAATGTCAGCAGTATTCCTACGTTCTTCTAACGAATTCATATTGAGCAGTTTGAGGCGGTCCTGATAGGGAGATAGGTTTAAAGGGTCGTTTCAGGGCAGACCACGGAGAGCAAATCGGAGGAATCGACGTTGAATACTCTCGATTCGGGAAACATGAACCCTGTGAAAGGGGCATACTCAAGCAAGACGCGAACAAAGGTAACATAGAGAGATCTGGTTTCATACGGGTTGGAAAATTCCTTGGATCATTTAATAAAGCCAAGTGATGAGTTGGCTTTAAGGATCATCTTATCGATGTGCGATCGGAAATTAAGCTCACAATCGAATAATATGCCAAGGTCTCGAAAAGACTGAACCAGGGGAATTGGTTGACCATAGAGAAAACAGAGTCGGGGAAGAAATGAGTTACATTTCGTGAGAAGGTTATGGATTGACATTTGGCTATATTAAGTTCTAGGCAGTTTTTGAGGCACCAGATTGAAAACCGATCAAGGACTACTTGAAGAAGGGCAGAGTCATGGGAAGAGGAACTACAATAGTTTTAAAAAAAATTGTGTCGTCAGTGTAAAGGGAGAGGGAGAGGGAGAGGGAGAGGGAGAGGGAGAGGGAGAGGGAGAGGGAGAGGGAGAGGGAGAGGGAGAGGGAGAGGGAGAGGGAGAGGGAGAGGGAGAGGGAGAGGGAGAGGGAGAGGGAGGAGTGTTTAATAACCCTCTCAACATCGTTAATAGTAAGAATGAAGAGAAGAGGGCCAAGATAACTGCCTTGTGGAACTCCAGATGAAACCAGAAATGGAATAGAATGGGCGGATCTAAACCGAACACTATAGTAACTCTTTATCAGATAAGAAGAAATCCATTTTAATAAAAGAGGCTCAAAGCCGAGGACAGATAATTTGAAGAGGATCAATTGATAAGATATCTTATTAGACGCTTTAGTGAACTCAGTTGCGATAACATCGATTTCTTTGTCATTTTCTAAGGCTAAGAGAGCAAAAGACACGAATTCAACTTGGTTTGTGGTAGTTGATCTGCTTTTTAGAAAACCACGTTGTCGGGGCGAAATAAAAGGCTTGCATTTGAAGCTTAAGGCTTCGTATAAAATGCTTTCAAAGAGTTCGGGTATATGAAAGAGCTTAGCAATGGGACGATGACTGGTAACTTCATGCTTAGATCCCTTTTTGTGTATCGGGATTATAAAAGAGGTCTTCCAAATCTGGGGAAATTCTTCCTGTGTAAGGGATAGACGAAAAAGGTAGGAAAGGGGTAGAGACAGATTGGAAGAGCATTTTTTTAAGAAACGCAGCGGGGAGTCCATCTGGGCCAGGTACAAATTCAACTTTAAGATTGAGTAACTTTTCCTCAATAACTGCAGGATTGAAATTTTGAGTGAGAAAGGGATCAATGGAGAAACTTGGTAGATCATTGAAGTAAGAGGGATCTGGTACGAAGGAGTTATTGGCAAATGGTTGTTTGAAAAATTTAGCAAAAAATTGGCGATGGTAGGAGGATCACTTGAAGATTTGGTTTTAAAAGCGAGGGAAGAAAGATAACCATCAGTCTTACTTTTGCAATTGACAAATTGAGAAAAGGACTTAGGGTCATTTACGAGTATAAGATTGGTTTGTGCATTATTCAGGTGGCGTTGATAGAGGGAGTTGTAGAGTTCAATGAAATGAAGGTAAGGTAAATAGTTTGAATAGTGGGTGCGAAGGAATACCGTCCATAACTTGTTTCTTTTGTTTTGTTGAGAGCGAAGTCTACGATTATACCTCTCTGTAAGAAATGGAGAGGGCAGCGACAAGAGATAGATTGGTAAACTCGAAAGAAGCCCTGCTTGGATAGGTATTGATCTGTTATGAATGGCCAGCAGAACACCTCGACAAGGAGAATTAATCAAGGGGGGTGTGCGATCATCATCCCGAAAAACATTAAAAGAAAGAGGGAATAACTCCTAGTTTTTTTATGTTGGGGATGAGATTAGTTTCGGTCAGAGCGTAGATGTCAAACTGGAGAGCGTGATATTGGCGCAAAACGGCGTGGGTTTTAGAACGCAGTCCTCTTATGTTCTGGTAATAGAAGGTGAGAGGGAGGTTTTTGCATGACTTTTTAGGGGCGAAAAAATTTATCGTGGTCAAGTCGACTGCGTTGGAGGTGTGAGACTCTTTTAGAGCGTTCAAAGTGGCGAAGAGCGACAAGATCATTTGCAACTTTTTGGGAAGGCGTATTGAAAATCTCGTGATACTTTTTTTTAAGTTTTCTGAGACTGGTAGCATCGGTATGGAGGCCTTGCTGCTGGATGGAAACCATGATGTTTGTCTTTGTTTTACCCTCGTAGCGTACCGAGTCGGATTTATCGTGCAGATATATACATAGGCGTATATTCTCATATATCTTTTTATCCATAAGCCTAGAAAGCGAATAGCTACATTCGGTGGTATCGCTAGTTTGCTGCGTTAATTTAACAGTAGGCGGCGAAAGGGGGCCAATAAAAGAGGAAGTGATTAAGAAGTCGGCTTTGATGGTTGTCAGAGTTGGGGTTTAGAATGTGTGAACTGATGAAGTTAGGATACTTAACTCCAGTTCTGAGGTCGAAACGAGGGGAAAGCATGTGTGTTAGGGCTAAGTTGAAAGAGACACGTTGACATGGGGGCTTGGTTTGGGATGGAAGAGAGGGAGATGGGGTATTAAAATTAGGAAAAATTTTTGTTTTGAAATTCCAATTGAAGTTGGATTTGGTATGGGAAGAGGAGGTGGATCTTGGCAATTTGGATTTGTTTGCTAACTTATTAGTTGGTTTTGGTATGACGGATTACTTGACTTTATTCAGCTTCGTCGTCGTATTTTCCAACCATTTGCAGACACGCATCTTTCCAAGATTGAAATCGTTGCTGGCTGGATTATGGAATATCCATTCATATTTAGCCGGAAGATTGAGTTTGAAGCTGCGCTTGCTTCTGTGGTGAGATGTTGGAAGAAATTTGAAGTGGCTAGTGGTGATGCCATATTTCTTTTCGAAGAAATTCGAGATCCAATCAATGTCAGCGCTTGTGGGGGCGCTTTTGATAAGAAACGTAGTGACCAATTGATTCTTCGAAGCAAGCTTGTCAAATCTATGTTGCTATTCGGAAGGTTTCCAAGTAGAATTAAAGTGATTGATAAGCTTCCGTAGGGCGGCGACTGAAGGAGTTGAAGTAGATGTGTTCTCTGTTGTCAAGTTAGAAGAAAATTAGCAGAAATCAGTAGGTTGGACCGTCCGCAGATAACTACAAACACACGGTCGCGTAGAAAAATTAGTTGTGTTTGTATTTTTTTTTCTTAATTTTTTATTTTTTGATTGCAATTTAGGGGCTTTGCATTGAAAACTTGTAGCAGACAAAAAAATTAATGAATTCGAGCACTAGGGGTTAAGAACCGGGAAATGCAATTTGACGAAAGTTTAAATTGAAAATCGAACAGGTGAATAGAGAGAACAAGAAAAACACGTCCGACTGGTTTGAGTAACTGAGTATAAGGACCCATATAAAGGAATTCCTTACGGCGGCACCACAGATGGCACAAATCGATCTGTTTAGAGGAAGGAGGTTTTAACAAGGAAGAATTCAGCAACGGCCCATTGGTGTCCCATATTGGCTTCCACCTACCATCACACAAACAAAAACGCTTCACCAAATTGCGCAGTAAGGCTGGTGTGGATTTCCGTAGCACACTGAGGGCAGCCACTATCTCAGTGCCTCATGAAGATATCGTAAGCGCGGTGGGAGATTTTAATGAAAGGAAAGCAACAACAATAACAAGTAATGGGACCACAGATGGCCTTGAGAACAAAATAAATGACAACGGCGAAAGTTTTGTTGGCCTTTGCAACATCGACTACCTGATCACTGACCAAAAGCGCTGCCACAAGATAAGCTGAGTCTCGGCTGTTTGACAATGTACATCGAACCATATTTGGGAATATGCTAGCCTGGTAAGATCTCTCTGATATTCACACTAAACGAATTGAGGCAGTTCAATGAATCCGTTCCCCTCTACACAGTCCACCCTACAACCCTATTCAGACCGCCGATTGTCTTTCAGAAACGCCCTATGCTCTCGCTTTCTTCTGGCATATAACTTACCTTCCGTAGACGTCTGACTAGACCGTAGCTGCACAGCCCGTACAGTCCATATTTGAATCTCCTTCTACAATCCCCATTAGTACAAACGGGACCGAAAATGACACGTAATTTCCTTTTCTTGAAACTTGCTTCTTCATTCGAGAAGGTTCAAGTTTCTGGATCATTAAAGAACACCGGGATGATAAGGGTCTTGAATAAAACCAGTTTGGGCTTACCAGAGAGGGTTTTGTTATTTGATTGCCTTCTGCGCCGAGAGGAACATCGATTGGCAGGAATAATACTTCGATATAGTTGCTGCTTCTGACTTTGAAGCTAAGATAAACGAAGTCCTTAACTAAAGGGTTTTTCATTAAGCGCTTCCTATCCTTAAATTTAAATAAAACAAAGTGTGTGTGAGATATCATCGAATTTTTTTAGTCATTTGAAAGGCCTATCCATGCCATTATGTATAAAATATTACAACGTTCAAATGTCCGCCGCGGCTTCCCTGGGTGGCGCTCATCCGAAATGTCCAGTCTTCCATGACTCTGGCGCATAAATCAAGCTGAATTTGGTTGATGGCATGGGTTATGTTCGTTTGTGGGCTATTCGCATAGACCTGCGACTTCAGAAAACCCCACAATAAAAAGTCTAACGGAGTCAAATCGTACGATCTCGGTGGCTAGTTCACATCACCTACACGCGAGATGACTATGCCCTCGAATAGCTCGTACAGAATTTCCAATGTGGCGTGAGCTGAGTGGCACGTAGCGCCGTCCTGTTGTAACCACATGTCGTGGGTGTCCATACCATCCAATTCAGGCCAAAAGAAGTTGGTAATCATTGCCCTATAGCGCTCGCCGTTGACGTTGATGGCCTGCCCAACGTCGTTCTCAAAGAAATATGGACCGATGACCCCGTCAGCCCAAAATCCACACCAAACAGTGACCTTTTCGGTATGCATTGGACACTCTTGGATCTCAAATTCGACAATTTTGTTTGTTGACATACCTTCCCATTCATCCAGAAATGGAACTCATCGCTGAAAATGATTTTTGGATGAAAATTAGGGTCAGTTTCCAACTGCTCCAGAGCCCATTCAACGAAAACACGTCATTGTCTATGGTCGTTTACTTTCAGTTCCTGGGTCAGTTGAATTTGGTACGGGTACAAAATTCGTCAAGTTGTGGTCTGCGAAAGGCTGAGTTCTTGTGAGCGACGCGAAATCGACTGCCTCGGGTTCTCCTGCACACTCTCACGGACAGCGGCGATGTTTTCGGCAGATCTTGCGTTTCGTCGACGTGCGGGTATTGGTTTATCGTTTACTGAACTAGCGGACTCAAATTTATCCACCACATTGCGATTAGTTCTCTCGGTAGGACGATTATGGCCACCGTAAAATGGGCGAGGCGCGCGAAACATTGCCCGAACAGAACACCCATTTTGATAAAACAATTTTATCATTTGCACGGGTTGTTGAACGCTCTATCTATCCACGGTTATTCGGCAAAAGAGACTGAATAAATAACATCCAATTTGACAGATGTAGCTTCAACAATATGGCCGCTATCAACTGTCAAAGTTCGGAAATCCCTATTGGAAGACCCTGTACTTCGAAACTTTAACCGTCAATAGTGGGTTTTTGGCCAATACTCGAACGTCGGTGCTAGCCGCCCTTTTCTGATGATAGCATGCACTTTGTTTTGCTCTCGTTTACCGTCAACCCCATTTTGACCGCTTCCGCCTCAATACCCACGAAAGCTTAATGGACGGCTCGATGTGCTCGTCCAATCATATAAAAGGCATCCGCGTGAGCAAATAATTGTGTGGACCTACACGAGATCCTTGAAGTCTTCGTTTAATTTATTACTGACCTCGATAGAACAGCGAGAATTCTCGACAACTAGACGTTGGAGTGTGATTTTGACAGGAATGTCAAAACTACACATGACGCTGTAAAGCCCGCATTCATATGTGGCTTTCTGGGTGTTATCCAAGATCTGCCGTAGTGTGATCAATGATGGACTTTCCTGGCCTAAAACCTCACTAATATGTACCAACCACGTCCATGGTGCATGGTCCAAACCAGCTGCCTTAAATATCTACGGAATCAACCTGTTTGCGGCAGGAGGTTTATTATACTTTTAGCTACAGTCTGCGGATGTAGTCTTTCCCGACTGCGACTCTACTATTAGTTACCCATGTTTGTCTTTACATGGTTCCAATCTGGCTTTGTAGCCCTAACGTGTTTGTTTTATTCTCTGATAACATTTTTAAACGTCATTCATGCGGTAACGTCTTCCCATTGCCTCGATTTGCGCGCCTTTCGTTTTCTTTCTTTTCGAGATGATTGTGGAGTGTCCTTCTTTTCTGCTTGAATGGATCAAACCAAAGGCTTCTTTAATACCACTCACATCAGAAGCTGGATGGCTCGTTGACATCATTCCTACTGGTAGTGCTCCACGTTTGTATTTTGGATTTGCTATTGACAAAAATTCTAGTGGTTGTATCTGTAATATCGGCGTTTGTACCTTAGCTGCAACAAGATAATGATTCAATCCGCCGTTGGCTCTTGAGAAAGTGCGAGCATTCAGAATGATGGAGGTGTGCGTTGATCGATCAGGGGATAGCCAAACATGCCGAACACTTAAGTCTTTTTGCGAAAGTCTGGCTCTAATAACAAATCTTCCTCCTTTGTAGCAGTCGTAGTTTTTCATCCCCTTTTTGCCCAGCCCATACCATTGCATTTCTTGGATTGCTGTAATTTCTGCTCTATAGTAGTCTACGGCCTTCGCAAGTTGTTCCGCAGCACGTGGTCTGATAAGGGTTGAGACCGCTGCAAAGTCGAAATGTGTTATCCTTAAAACGTTTGCTGGGGTCTTTAGTTGCCTGTCTCTAAGCTCGGATTTTGCTTCCATGGTAATTCTTGCAGGGTCCCAACATAGTTATGAACTTATCTATAGACCCAGGCTCCAAATACGTCGAAGTAGCTCAAAAGGAAAGAGTTCACCAAAGAGTTCAGGCTAATTAGAACTGTGGACGCCGTCGTTGATATATATACGAGGGGCGTTCAAGATATTCTCGGTATCGGGGTGAAGCTGTGGTTGCATATATAAATTGACTTATTTGTCAAGTAACACTATTATTTGAGTGCATTCATGTAAAATTTAATATAAATGTGATTATTAATTCGCGTTTTATCTCTAGTTAAACAGAATCATAATGGCAACTGAGGCGACGATGGTGAAAATTGAGCATCGCGCTGTAATTAAATTTCTCACTAAGCAAGGAAAAAGTCAAAAAACTATTCATGAAGAGATGGTGGCTGTTTACCAGGGTTCCGCACCTTCATTATCAACTGTGCAAAAGTGGTCAAGTGAGTTCAAGAGAGGCAGAGAGAGCATTGAGGACGACCCCCGCTCCGGCGCCCCGGCTACTGCTTGTACGGGAGAAAGCATCAAAGAAGTCGAAAAACTTGTTCTTGAGGATGCCCGAATAAAGGTGAAAATGATGGCAGAGATCACCAAGCTTTCAATTGGTACCATTCACACCATTCTTCATGACCATCTTAACCTTTCAAAGGTCAGTGCAAGGTGGGTGCCACGAATGCTCACAGCGCCTCAGATAAAAAGTGAGAATCGCATGCTGTAGAGAGCTTTTGGAGATGTGTAGTGAGAACGCGGACGGTGTTATGGATCGAATTGTTACTGGGGACGAAACATGGGTCCACCACTATGACCCTGAAAGCAAACAAGAGTCCATGCAGTGGCATAAAAAAGGAACAGACCCCCCGAAGAAGTTCAAAGTCACTCCGTCTGCCCGAAAGCTCATGGCCACAGTTTTTTGGGACTCAAAGGGAATCTTGCTCATTGAGTACAAAAAAAAAGGTGAAACCATCAACGCCACATCCTACGCTTCCACTTTGCATAATTTGCGGGAGGAAATTAAAAAGAAAAGACGGGGTAAACTCGCAGCGGGTGTGTTGCTTCTTCATGACAACGCTCCTGTTCACACGGCGCGAGCTTCCAAGGCTGCTGCGCGAGATTGTGGTTTCGAAGAAATCCAACACCCACCCTATAGTCCAGACCTTGCCTCTAGTGATTATTTCCTGTTTCCGGATTTGAAAAAATGTCTTCGTGGAAAACGATTTTCGGATGATGAAGAACTCAAGTCGGTATTTTGCAGAGAAAGAGGAAATTTATTATTTTGAGGGTTTAAAAAAGCTTATCTCAAGATGTAACAAATGCATTGATGTTAGGGGAGATCATATTGAAAAATAAAAACAATTTAAATTGAATTCGCATTTTAATTCATATCGATACCGAGAATATATTGAACGCCCCTCGTATGTATACAGAATTCCTCCATCATCGTCCTGATGAAGGAGATGGTGCCCTAGTACGAACACCTCTTCCTCCTCTACTTCTCTTTCTCGTCTGCTGACGACAATGACATCCCGTAGGTGTTGAGTTCTCTATCTTCAATCAAAGGTACTAGGTTCGCAGGCTTCACCATGTGGAGGTGAAAGTAGGAGTTGATGGATAGATGCTCAAGTGCCTTGACTACCATTGAAGGGATGTCAATATTATGACTAAAAATAAATTAGTAACACGCCCAATCGTCACGTTCTGCCAGAGATGGGATTATCATTTGAACAATTGGCTTCTTGGTTGTTACAAGTTGCTTAACGCGGCAGGCATGCTGCAGAAGCTGAGCTTATCAACTCCATAACTAGTTATCTCTCCACTATACACAATCTATGTATTGACTACTAAAAATATTAGAATAAGTTGAATTCTTAAAGCTTGAAACGGATAAGAAATAGCCAAGCTGGATCCTGAGAAGAAGAACTCAACACCTTGGATATCACCAGTGCTAGTACGTTTGAAACGACGTCTTTGAAGATCGAAATACTTCCCTGATAGTTTCGTTTTTAACATCTTCAACTGGGGATGAAGTTATTTTTAAAGTAGTCAGGTTAATCCGCGAAACGAATTGTATATTGAAATAAACTGTGCCAGGCTTACATATGGTATAGTGAGGAGGGGTATTAACTCACGACTATACATAGGCAATGATATAATCAAAATCTCGGCAAGGCATTCCATACAGGAGTATAATTATATCGGAATCATGGTAAAATACGTCTAAACATCCGCTGCACCCGCGACGTTACATGGAAGTTCTGTTCGAACCATCGTTGCTTCGTGAGAACAACCATATCCATGTTTTGGGCATCCAGCTCAAAGCTGTGAGCGAATCGCTACTCTGCCATTCTTGCGGCCGCTCATCGTATCCTGTGCTCGGTCACCCCAAGGAATTTTTCTGTCACGACAAGTGCCTAAGCCAATCAGCGTAACCCCCGGAGTCATTTCAAGGCGCAGAAGCATGTCGTACACTAGATTTCCGAGATCGAGGCACAGCGCCAAACCTTGAGTCACTTCCCTCGTCACTCGCTTCTCCCTCCGTACTTCCGTCGTGTTGTACCGAAGTACTAGATCCAGGAGATAGCTATCCAGTATCTTTCTACTGTAGTCCAGTATACTTTGCCCTCTCATTGCCGTGTTGAATGTGTTCGAGCGTGGCCGGCAGCGGTTCTTCTCGTGTTGTGGGGGACTTCCAAGGCCTACTTCACGCTCCCTTGGCAACAGGGATACACGTTGAATGGCCATAATGGCACCCATACTGGCTACCAGAGAGATTGCAGCACTCTCTTATCCTTTTCGGGGTATCTTCTCCATGATTTCCCCGTCGTCATAAAGAATACATAGCGGTCGGAATGACGATGGAGTCCGAGTAAGTGGTTTACCCTTATTTGAAGAAAGAGACGTTGGGGTTTCCAGCCCTCACTTAACAGTTCGGCGTGTAAACAAACGTTGTACATGTTCAGGAGAACATGCGTTTCCTCCGCAGACACGATTGTAAGGATTTCGGTTGTCATCCCGTGCGGGCTACGGCCTCTAGCCTCTGCCTTGGGGCCCGATGTAACCCCCGGATGTGAGAGGAGGAACATCGTCCGTTACGATCTCCTCCTTTTTCACCCAAGGGTAATTCGGGTACAGAGTGGAACCACTTCTTCCATTAATAGGGACTACATTGTGCAGAGCGGGGTGGAGCCGAACAGTTTATGAAGCGCTGATTCAATACCCACGACCCCACGTATCTTCGTCCACCTCGGCGGTGCCAACAGTGCCTTTTGCTCGCCCCGATCGCTATCAACAGATGAATCTTCGCTTTCTTCACGTTTTACTCAGTCCACCAATAGCTCTACGGTTATACACGGGTTGTACCACCCTTCGCCTGCCGCCGCTCCTAAGATTGCACTCAAGTCATTCGGAGGTGGCACGTTAGCCAGTGCTTCACGAAGCGCTGCTCTACATCCAGTAACGAGGGCACGGAGATCTTCCCGTCTCTCACCACGCTCCTTCTCATCACGAAGATAATAAATTAGTTATCGCTTGCTTGTCTTCCAGGACCCTCCAGGCTAGGACTCGCAACGCCACTCGTTCCCGTCTGAACCTCGCTTTATCATCAGAGTTCAACACGGTGAGATCAAGCCTCGCGACCATCTCTATTACCGCAAGCACCCTGGGATCAGATCTCATATCACCCCAAGCAATGGCTTTGGATTAGAGATCGCCGGTGAGGACGATATCACCTCCCCTACCAGTACACGAGCAGTATTCCCGAGGCAGGCAAACTGGTCATGGAAGACGCCTATCGTAGTATTCGGAGTGAAATAGTAACTGTGTATCATAGTAATCCAAAATTGAGCGGCTTGTACAATGGTTCTAAGATCAAAAAATGTAGATACGTAGGAGAAATGTGTGGCATTACTTATTTACTTAGGTGGTGAACCTGGGCCGTAACTAACAAGCCTTTATATGTAGTTAGCTCGATCCTTAGCTATCTACCTTCGGTTGCGCACTCCACGTTGGCTGAGGTCTGCTTTTACTACTGCGCCCCACCTAAGGTGAAGTTTTCCTCTACTGCGTTGTCCCTCCGGGTTAGATTCGAAGACTCTGCGGCCCGGGGCATTAGTGTCCATTTGCTCTTTTGGCAGCTTCCGTTTCAATACCAGCGAAGGTCCGCTGTGTTACCCCAATTATGTCGATATCATCGGCGCGGCGTGCGGTAGTAGCTGTACAGACTTTTGAAAGATTGTGCCTCCAGTGTTCACTTGTGAGATCCGCACAATTCTTTCAAGTATGATGTTAAAGAAGTCACAGGACAGCGCATCACCTTGTTTAAAATATTTTTTGACATCAAAGGTCGTGGTTAAGTCGTTACCGGCCTTGACGGCGTAGCGAGTGTTCTCAGTCGTCATTCTGCATAGACGGACAAGCTTGGCAGGGATGCCAAAACTGAACATGGCTCTTTATGCGGCCTTAAAATCGATGAACAGAAGGTGGGTATCGATTTGGACTTCTTGAGTTTTTCCAATATCTGCTGGAGTGTGAAAATTTGGTCGATTATGGCCTTCCTGGTCTGAAACTGATAGGGTCCAATCAGACGTTGACTTAATATAGCAGATAAGATCTTGTTTGCGATGTCGAGGAAACTTATAACTCTATAGTTGGCGCAGTGGAGGCTTGTGGATCAGGAAAAGGATTCTGAGATTCCATTCATCAGACATACGCTTTTCTGACCAGATCTTGGCCGGTAAGCCGTCAGGTCCAACTGCTTTGTTGGATTTCAGCTTAGGAATTGCTGTCCCTATTTCTTTTTAATCAGGTTTTGGATAGAATCGTGTAAGTTGAATGGTCTATTCTGCCTGATGGCAAGATGTTGGGCTTCGTCGCCGTTTGTCCATATTCTGGGCACCGAATATGACTCTAATAGAAGGTTTCCCTTGAAAGGTCTTCTTGCCTTGAGACGTTCCTTTTACCTTTTGGTTAAACTTCGTTGCGTTATTCCTAAAGTACGAGTAGAGCGCTTCTCGTGTTTTTTTTTCTTCTTCTGGAGCAGGCGATGTTGTTCCCATCTCTTCTATTCGTAGAGCTCACGAGCAGTTCTCGGCCTTCGTTACAGCTCCGTATTGTAGACTTCTTGTTTAGCTACATGTGCTTACCGGCATTCCTCATCAAACCAGTCATTTGTTGGTGGTGGTCGGGTGAAACCCAGTCCCGCTGTCTCTGATGTCACGTTGGCAGGGTTGTCACTGGTCTTCAGTACTTAGCGCTGGCGGCATAGGAGTTGTTGAGAGATTTCGAGATACGCGTTCGACGAAGATTCTGGCGGTCTCTTGCGATTACAGTTTTTTTGCGTTATATCTTCTCACAGTAATTCTTCTTTGTTCTGGCGTTTGGGAGATCCGCAGTCGCGCCTTGGCTGTAACAAGGTAGTAGTCCGAGTTAACGTTGGCTCTTCTGAACGCTCGGACGTCCAGGGGAAGAGGCATGCCGCAGTACTATTGCAAAATTATCGACTCGATTTAGCGTTTGATGACCCGGAGACTGCCATTGTGTACATTGAGATGAGAAACCGTGTGCTTGCTCTAGTAATATTTCGTCCCGCCGTAAAGAGAATAAGCCTATGTCCGTTGCCAGACGTGGTTTCGTGTAGGCTATGCTTACCAACTGTCCTATCATAGATGTCCTCCTTTCGTATTCTGCAATTAAAATCATCATACGTCGGATATTGCTCATATGTCTTGTCGAGAAGCTCGTAGACACTAGACACTCCTTGATGTCGTCGTCCTTGTCTTCTGTAGGAGCATGGGCGCATATTAGGGTTATGTTAGCAAAGTTAGACTTAATGCGGAATCATAAAACGCTTGCTCATGTGTTGGAAGCCGAAGACTTCTCGTCTAAGTCTGCAGGACATGGGAAATCCGCATCAGAATATGCCTTGTTTCTTTTCGCTAGAGCAATCACCATAGTATTGAGTTCTACCACATGAAATGTCTGATTTTCGCTTAGCTGGAAATAAGAAGTTCTCGAGTGAACATCTGTGCCTGAACGTTAAATTTTCTTTTTTTATAAAATGAAGTGGAACATGTGCTTGACGTGTGAGAAATTTAGGCTTCGTTACAAGTACCATTATTTTTTTTTCTGGGAATTATTCACCATGCTGTTGGCAGTTCAAATTCGAACCCTCTTTGTTTACGTATTTAAAATGGGACATAATGAGTCATTAGCAATGAAAAACACTAATAACGCATTTGAGGGTGTAAGGATAAATTAAAGCACTATACGACGTTGGTTTGGAAAGATCCATTCGGGAGGTTTCAGCCTCGTAAATGAACCACGTGGAAAGCTGGAAACGTTAGTTGACGATTATGTTTGAAGAGCAACAGTGGATGCGGACCCAACGAAATCGGTGCGGGAGATTGCACAAAGCATGGGAGTATCCCCAATTACAATAAGTCGACACTTTTCTCTCATAGGAAAGGTCAAGATAAGTGGGTACCCATGAACTGAACGAATCCCAAAAAACTACGGCGTCTGGAAATCTGCGATCGGTAAGATTAAGAAACCAAACTGAACCGTTTTCGCACCGGATAGTCACCTGTGATGAAAAGTGGATACTGTATGATAACCTTAAAAGATCTGGGCAGTGGTTGGATGCAGATGAAAAACCAAACCACACCCTCAAGCCCATTCTTCACCAAAAAAGATTATGGTGACAATTTGGTGGACATCGAAAGGACCGATAAACGCTATCAAATATTGTGAGGAAATCGACATATTGCATGCCAAATTGGCTGAAAAGCAACCTGCGTTGGTCAATAGACATGGTCCGATCCTTTTGCATGACAATGCTAGTCCCCATACCTCATAAGTAACGGTGCAAAAACTGCTGCAGTTGGGATTTGAAATTTTCTTGAACCGAGCAGAGGTCATAAAAGCCTTTGAAGATTTCATTGCCTCAACAAGTCTGCGCTTCTACGAAAAAGGAATGTTTGACCTTGTATCACGTTATAGGAATGTCATAGATGCCAGCGGATCCTATTTTGATTAAATAAAAATTTACGAAAAAATACGAGTAATATTGGCTTTTAAATTTTTACTATAAAATCGGACATTCCATGTGGCACAATCCAATATACTCGTATATGGTATCACAGTTTTTCATCCCCATTACGTTAGGTCCATCCCATCGAACTTCCTGGATGGCGGTGATACTCGTATCTGCGTGACTGCTATCAAGGGCCTGTTAAGGGTCTAAACATTACACGTGTACTACAGATCCGAAGGTCGTTGTCTTTTAAACGTTCGCAAGGGTCATCAACAGTGAATCCATATCTATCCGATGCCATTAGCTTGTTCGTTACATCTTTTTAATATCTTTCGTATAGGGTTGTGAGCCCTAGCTTGTATGAGTAAGGTCTTACTTATGCAGTTACCAAGGACCACCACTGGGAAGTAAGGCAAGCAGTTTGTTATGAACTTGATTGTTGCGTTTCTGAACCGTTTTCTAGTCAAACGCTATGCAGGTCTGCAATACAGAAATGTAGCAGAAATGTGTGGCGTTAGACGTAATAATACAAGAAGAAGGGTGATGTGACGCCGCTGATCCGAGATCGCCGTGCAACGATTAAAAGAAACCACCGCGATAGTTTTCATCTCCACGGTACGAGCAGTTTTCCCAATGTAGGCTACCGCGAGGAGTATTCAAAGATGGACTATACGAGTACTTGTTTTCATTAGAGTATTTGTTTTCATTGGACTCTTCTTTAATCAGCGCCTTACCTGCTTACATGTAAAATCATTCATTTGCATCCATCCTTTGAGTCACGCTTATCTGTAAAACTAGACCGAAAAATAATTTGCTTTATAACCAAATTCGAAACAGCAAGCTGATGTCAGAAGTGCACAAAAGCTTTTCGCAGAAAGCGTCAGCGACGCGTTAACTCTTTTCTTTTTCATGCCCATGTCGTTCGTTAGTCACTCGAGAAGTAAATATCTTTCGTTTGTCTGCGATTCTTATCAAACGGAACCAGCGAAAAGTCGCTGTTGTACGAATACATTGTACAATATATCATTTTGATTCGCTCGCAATAGCTTTTTTTATTTATGCTCTTTTTTTTTTATTATTATTATTAATTTTTTGTTTTTGTTCATATATGGTTATTTATTATTGTTTTGTGGTGTATATTTTGATAAAATTAATGGTAACTTCAAATTAACCAACTCAGTTGAGGTGTTCGCGTCTACCTGTCTGTTAGAGTGAATCGTTCGCCGTAAGTTTAGTGTCAGTCAAACCAGTTTGGTGTTGTTCGTTCATTCATAGCCCTAGCGCTTTGACACTAGTGACTAGTGAGTCCAAATCATTAATAAGAAATCGATCGTCGTCTATCTGAATCCGAAATCGAAAGACAAATTAAAAAATCACAGCGATGACTTATAATGAACCGATTAACTATTTGGATAGTGTTTTGCAAGAAGAAGAGCTCCGTTGGCGCATGGAAGAATATGGCAACGATCGGCGAAAGTATTCCATCTCAAGATCTGGCAGATACAAATCGATCAATAAGAAACGTGATGCTCTAAAGCCGGAACTTTTCAAAGGCACCGACGCAGATAAGGTGAGCCGACTTTTTACCTGATTTGATGTAAATATGATCGAAAAATTAGTTGTTTTTTTGTTTTTTTTTTTCTTTTAATTGCTCAGAGAGCAAACCTTAACCAACAATCACTGACTGACTGATCAGCGGTCAGCGGCTATAAATAATAATTTGTTAATTGAATTAATTAATTATGCTCATATGTGATTCTGGCTAACAGAAAGTCTTAAATGAATACTTAAGCTTCGGATTATTGATGCGTTGATTCACGCATTTGATTGTATACAGTGTTGTCGCCGGTCGTTTGAATGATAACAATGTGGTTCTGTTACGGAGCAAATTGTATCTAAATCCTTGTCTGGCAATGTACGAGTATATTAATGAGTGGGGTGGTTTTGTTTTCGTTCATTTTCTCTATGGAGTCAAAAAATAGAATTGAAAAGGTGGCAAGTTTATTCGATTTACGTCATAAAGTCCCTATATTTAGAACGGGGTTTGTCTACTCTTATCGCGTTTGCAAGTTTATCAAGCAACAGTGGTTATGATATGCAAAGTGCAGAGTGATTAATTTGATGGTGAATTAGATTCAATTTGCTCAAAACAAAACATGACACCCAACAAGTTGTAGTGGCCTATTTTTGGCATACAAATGTACCTGCAAACTATTCGTATAGCTTAGCGATCTTCCTCATCAAGATTTTAAAAGTTTTCAAACATTAAGACCTCTAAAGTGTATACAGATTTCTCTTAACTTTCACGTGTTATGGACAATCCCTATTAATTCTAACAGCATAAGTAAAAAAACTCACGGAGCACGAAACTCGTCGATCGAGCTTGGGGGTAATCAACTTTCTGAATATTGTAATGGCCGATCATCCAGTGAAGAAGTGTGCGCATAAATTTAAGGAATTTTACACAATGCTTATAATATTTGGTATAAGGTATTTGGTTTGCGGATATTTAGGGGTCATGGTTAAGAACTAGAAGTTTTCGTTCTTCAGTCGCTTGTTTAAAACGATTTTTTGGTAAACTTTCTGCCTCTGTAAAACTTTTTGTACTTCAAAGAAGAACCAATTTGAAACTAGATTCTATGTATTTGTAGCATGGATTTTCTGAATGTATTCCATCTTCTTAGAGTTGCCACACTATGGCCAGAGATTTGACTCGTTGTGGTATCATGTCACCGATTACATTGTGACCTGTGGATTCTGTTTTGCTTCTGATGAGCAAGGTTTCCAAAAATACGTGGATTTGGGCAAAAGTTAATACTTTAAGCTAGTTTTATATCTGAATGAGTTTAACAAAGTTATGCCAAATACATCTATTGGGTATATAACTTAATTCGGTTTTTAATTTTTCAAAATTTGAACGTTTATTTAAGAAAAACATGTACAATAGTATTATTCAAAGTATTGCCCATCTGAAGCTATGACTTTTTCCCATCTTTCTGGCAATTTGTGGATCCCATTCCAAAAGAACTACGCCGGCTTTGCAGCCAAGAATGAATCAATCCAATTTTTGATATTCTGCTCTGATGTGAACCGTATTTCAGCGAGGGCGTTCTGCATCGATCGGAACAAATAGGAGTCAGAAGAGGCAAGGTCTGGGCTATAAGGCGGGTGGGGTAAGACTTCCCATCCACTGTTTTCCAAATAGTTCTTAACCGGAATAGCAACGTGGGGCCGAGCGTTGTCATGATGGAAAATTATTGCCTTATGCCTGGTCGCGTATTCCGGGCGTTTTTCGGCCACTGCTCTCTTCAAGCGGATTAATTGTGTTCGGTAGCGTTGTCCATTGATGGTTTCACCCAGTTTTATCAGCTCATAATACAGCACACCCATCTGATCCCACCAAATACAGAGCATTACCTTCGCACCATGGATATTCGGCTTTGCCGTTGATTTGGCTGGTTGGCCGGGTTTCACATATGATTTTTTGCGCTTGGGGTTGTCGTAATGGATCCATTTTTCATCACCAATAATAATCCGATGCAAAAATGACTTCCTTTTGAGGCGTTCCAGCAGCATTCCGGACATGCAAAACCGCCTTTCGACGTTTCTCGGCTTGAGTTCATGTGGAACCCAATTTCCTTACTTTTGAATATATCCAGCTGCTTTTAAACATTTTGAAATGGCTGCTTGAGTGCCACCCAAAGATTCTGCGAGCTCTTCTTGTGTTTGGCAACAATCTTCATAGAGTAATGCTTCCAGTTCTTCATCTTCAAACTTATTTGGCTGCCCAGGACGTTCATCGTCTTCCAAGCCAAAATCACAACTTTTAAATCGTGCAAACCACTTTTGACACGTTCGCTCAGCTAGCGCATGTTCACCATAAACTTCCACCAAAATATGATGACTTTCGGCAGCAGTTTTCTTCATATTGAAGTAATGAAGAAGAACTCCCCGCAAAAACACTTTTTCAGGCACAAAGTTCGACATATTTGAGTGAAAAAAAATTATTGTTGTTTACGCTTCAAATGAATGACATATACTAAAATGACGTACAATGACAGTAGCTTTCCAACGCATGTTCCAATGGAATAATAGCAATGGAATAATACAAGTTACCCCATCTCTTAGCAAACCGCACGAATTAAGTTATAGACCCAATAAAATTGACAAATGGTGTCATGAAAATAAAAAAAACGGTTTCTGGGCTCTATTCTAAGATTCTATATTCCGTGTGCAGAAGTATAGGACCAAATACAACTGCATGACCTACACCCAAACTCAGCTCCCAAAGAACTTCTCTGTAGGATTCTTATTCAAGACTGAATTGGAATCAGAGACGATTAAAATAAAGTTTGAACTGTTGGAATCTATATTTGCAACGATTCTAAAACGGAGTAATGTCGAAAAAGAAAGGAGAATGAAAGAGCCCGCGAACTTCCCAGATATGACTACACTCTTCTGCAATCATTGGCGGTGGACACCAATCCCGTACTAGAATGCATGATGGGAAATATCCCCTTGAATTTCACTTCAAAAACTCATTCTAAGTGGCCGAATCTGACGAGTTACACTATCTCCAAAAAGATTTAGCAGACGTACAACGAAGACTAGATTAGTGGCCATTAGCACGAGTCCAATAAGCACACACGCGGCCATACTACGCAATCCACGTAACGTAACATGCTTACTTACTTAAGAAGGCGCTACAGTCCGGGGTGGAGATGGGTCTCAACCAACATGCGTGTTCAGCCAGCTCGACATTTGTTGAGGTCCCCTTCCATTTGCATGCTCCACGTGAGTCCTCTACTGTGCTGCCCCTCGGTAGCGGATTCAAAAATTTTACGGACCGGAGCATTGATGCCCATCCGCTCTACCACCTCAGTTGTTGGAACTTCACTCTTTAGGCTAAGTCGATGTCGCTGTACAGCCCATATACTTTCCTCACAAAGCAGCCAAGGGCATCCTCATCTATTTTTGATAAAGTCCATGCCTCTGCGCCATAGAACAGGACTGGGGTTATTGAGGTCTTATATAGGGTCACTTTTGTTGCTCTAGAGAGAGCTGTGCTAGTCAATTGCCATCTTAGCCTAAAGAAGCAGCGATTGGGAGGAGTTATTCTTTGTTTGATTTCAGAGCTGGAGTCGTTGTCTGAAATGATAGCGGAACCCAGCGTCGCCTTGTCTAAATAGTTTGTTGACATCAAAGGCCTCGGTGAGTTCTTTACCGATATTGATGGAGCAGAGTGAACCCTTCCTCGTCATTCTGCACAAATGGACGAATTTGGCAGGCATGCCAAAGCTAGACATTGCTCTGTAGATCCTCTCATTCGTGGCCTTAAAATCAATGAATAGATTGTGTGTGTCGATTTGGATCTCATGTGTTTTTCCCAAGATCTGCCGTGGTGTGAATATTTGATCGATAGTGAGCTTTTCTACCTTAAACCTTAAAACCACACTGATCTTTCACACAATACGACAAATAGCACCTTGTAGGCGATGTTAAGAGAACTATAATTGGCGCAGTTCTAAAGGCTTCCTTTCTTGACGATCGGTCAAACAATGCTGAGGTTCCATTCATCGGGCGTACTTTCCCACGACCATGTTTTACAGATGAGTTATGTTCCCTACCAAGCCATCGCCTGTCGCTTTGAAGAGCTCGGTAGTCAGGCCGTCCAGTCCAGCAGCTTTGTTGGACTTAAGCTTAGATATGGCTATCTTCACTTCATCCAGGTCGAATGGACGGAATTGGTAGTCTACATCGTCATCGCCCTTCACTGGTAAAGTTTCGAGGAGACAAACGAAAAAGATGAAATTCCATAACATAACATAATCGACTTCCATAACTAGAAAGTAAAGTTGGGAGTTTCTTCTCTATCTTTTAGAAACTTAATAGGTTTCGTCAGTAGCGGCTTAAAAACGATGTCAACCGTGATTTGCATGTTCCCCAGTAGAAAAATCCGATGCCTAGATAGTTTACCTTATCTTACCTGTCCTTACCAATTAAGTTGCTTTAAAGCCTGGAAGATCACTATAATCTAACACAGCACAGAGATATCTTGTATCTGACAGCAATCTTGTTCTCATTTTCATTTTCTCGAAATTTTTAATCACTCTTTTACATAATTGGACTTTAACTCGGCGCCTGCGGGACAATGTTCACTTTCAGAGTTGGAATTGAAGAAGAAAGAAGTCTAGCGGTGTTAAGTCGCATGATCTTGGCGGCCAATGAGTGTCTCCGGAACGTCAAATTAGGCGGCCAGGAAACTTCGTGCGGGGTAACTCGATTGTTTCAAAAAAATGTTTATCATGTCTCGGTGGCGCAGTCCGTTGACCGTAATAACTTTTCCGGCCTTATTGTCGAAAATGTACGGCTCTCTGACACCTCCGGCTAGTAAACCGAACCAAACAGATACTTGTTCTGGATGTACTCGTATTGACATCTCCTGCATCACACGTGGATTTTCGGCGACCCAGATGCGGCAATTTCTGCCAGTATGGAAATGGGCTGAATCCGAAAATACGATTTTCTTACAAAAATCAATGCCATCATGCATGTTTTCCAGGACCTAATCCGACAACGTACGGCACTGCTGGTGGTCGGCTGGCATCAGTTCTTCAAGGTCCATTAAGTGTACCTTGTATGCATGGAGAGCCAAATCTCTCGTCAACATTCGGTACAGTGTGGCTGTAGAAAGATGAAGCTCCTGAGAACGGTGACGAGTGGTGGTGTTTGGATCATTTTCGACACTTGACATCTTGTACTGAGCCCGTCTCTTGGAATTTTTTATTAGAATTCAGCTTCGATATTACTACCTTAACTTAGTCTAGGTCAAGGGGATGCAATTCTCGGTCGTCTTCATCTAGGGTGAATGGATCATTTTGTCTGACAGCAGACAGTCTACAAAAGAAGTCTTCCCAGATTCTCAGCACCGACTGCGAGTCTACTGCGAGTCGCTGCCTCGGCTTCGCTGACAGTACTTCAAGCGATGGTCGGTCCAATTTTTGATGACTCGGTTCAATATGTGCGGCGGTATTTCGGCAATAGTGTGTCGAATGCTGGCCTAGAGCTCGCTCAAAGTGGCTGGCTTGCTAGCCTAGATTAAGAACTTGACGTAACCCCAGAGAAAATAATCGAGTGGTGTCAAATCGCATGATCGTGCCGGCCAATTGTTGAACGCTCGCCGCGAGATGACCCAGTCGCCAAATTTTTCCTTCACATGGCATGCAGCGCTATCTTGTTGGAACCAACTCGATGCTGCCGAGTTCAGACCACAGAAAGTCGGTTAGCATCGCTCTATACCTGAGACAATTGACGGTAACGCTGTCTCCTTCCTCATTTCGAAAGAAATGATGACGTCATGCCCACCAAACAGTCAATATTTGTGGATGCGTTGATGCATGGCCGAATACTTGTAGATTGTGTTCACTCCAATAATGGCAATTTTGCTTGTTGACATAGCCGCTGAGCCAAAAATGGGCCTCGTCTGAGAAGATAACTTTTGGCGAAAATCCGGATCTCCGGCCAACATTTCCAGTTCCCAATTAGCGAACGCACGGCGTTGTCTTTGGTCTTCCGGTTTCAATTCTTGCATCAGCACAATCTTATACGGATATCGACCCAAACCCAACCGCAAAATAAGCCGAGTTGTTCTCTGGTGATACTCAATTCAGCTGATCGGCGCCGAATCGACATTTCTAGGTCCTCTTCGATACTGGTCGATACGGCGGCTATGTTTTCTTCATTTCGAACCAATCTCTATCTGGTTGGTGACTTAAGTTCCAACTTTTCCACGGTGTGACAAACAGACCCACTACATTTACGGCATATCTTTCCAAGTTCACCGAAACGCTGATAAACCGGCAATTGACAGAGTTTGGCATCAGGCTTTTTTAAAGAAAATGCAAGCATTTCAAATCTTCTTCAATAGATTAGCAATTATTACCTTTCGGAGCGCCAAATTCAAGTGCTCTTGGATGGTTCAAGTATAATATTCACAAAATACTCGTAAATGCTGGTGTACCGCAGGGCCCCGTTCTATATCCGATACTTTTTTTAATTTTCATCAATGATCTCTTGTCTGCTACTTCAAATCCAATATATTTTTTTGATGATGACAGTAGTCTCTGCTTTTCATATTCGTTCACGGACTCACGCACCTATTCTTCGGCTATAAAACGGGAACGGCAGTGTGTTTAAAGCTCATTAAATTTCGATACCATAGAGTGGAATTTAATGCTTCCAAAACACAATGCTGTCTGCTGTCGTTAAAGCGAAATTTATATACCCAGCCATTATCCATGAATACCAGGAATGGCACTCGCATCGCCGAAACCGAAAAACTTTCCATTCTCGGTATGTGTCAAAGGCAACTTACGTTGGGATGACCATATATTCGATGTCGCCAAAAATGCGATATGTCTAAGTTTCCTTAACCGATGTAAGAAATACTTAACCTCCTCTGCTCTGACCTCAATATATAAAGCATCCATCTGCCCAAAATTGGAGTACAATGGCCACATCTCGTCAGGCTAGATAGGATTCAAGACCGTCCGATAAGACTCATAGGTGATACTAATATCAGTCAGTCAATTGACACACTCAACCTCGACGCAATATCTCTTGTGTCTGTTTTGTTTTATAGTTATTTTCACCAACAGTGCTCCACCGAAATGGCCAGTAGCATTCCACCCCTTCAAACTTTCAACCGTAACACCCATCTCGCTATGAATGTTCATCAGGTTACGTTCAAGCCCAGTTTCGGACGTAATCTGAAATATTATGATTCTTTCCTAAATCATACAACTCGCTTATGTAATGCCCTGCCGAGCTCTTTATTTTCTAGTCATTATAACCATCAAACATTTAAAACCAACCGACATCGGTACTTCTCTTTCTTTGCTCTAACACCCGCGCTGAGTGCAAACATTTTAAGGGTACGCAATCCCTTGAGCGCGCCCCGATTATAAAAAAAGGCGAATTTTTTGTCCCCCTTAAAGTCAATGATAAAAGATGAGGCCTATCTAAAACCTCCGCTAATCTTAGGACCATGGTACCCTGTAGTTTTTGCTATATTTTGGGATAATCCAACGACAGTCGGAAAACCCTCTCTGCGATTTGAGATTTAAACCACAGCCACCATGACGCTCCGACAAGATCGGAATTCCAGGGTCCCCTGTACTCCTAAGGTGCCAAATATAAGCCGCTTACCAGTAAGACCCCCACAGATCTCATGTATCGACTGGCTGCTGAAATACGCTCAAAATATCGCTAGTCAAATGCGTTGTATTGTACATCAGTCTCCACATTGATGTCCTTTTACATAAGACCAGCTATTGTTCTATCCCCGTTTATTATCAGACTATGCCATTGAAAAGATACGCTACAATGTGTGCTGTACCAAAGACCACTTTTTTTTCAACGGAAGACGACTTTGAGAGTACAGTCTATGGTATGATTACAGGGAGAGATGGATTCGTCAGAACGTCTAGAACGGAGGCAGGCGTGGTAGGGAAAGCTTTCATTCTTTGGGGTATGGTAAAAGCAGCGGTGACATATTTTCGGGAAATCTTCTTCCACCAGACAGCCCACTCACAGGATGTAATTCGCCTTATTATAGGCGTGTAGATCCAAAGGACCCATGTCGCGCCGAAAGCTTCTTTACACTGCAAGAAAGCCGACAGCGACTTAGAGGCTTTCGATGTAACGTGTTTAGTTCTGCTTCCTCAGTTTTGAACTAGTCTTACATCTTACATCTTACATCTTTATTTCGTTTCTATAACCGCACATTTTACATTATGCAGGGGTTTAGCGTTATTAGTTTTCCTCTGAAATATTATTTAGTGTATCTTCTAAGTATAATAAATAATAATAGGACAGTTGTTTGGAGGAAAACATGAAAGCAAACACCTCCAATTACAATTATCTTCATAGAGATAGTAACTATATTATACAAATTGACTAGAGTATAATAAAAATTAGTTATAATTTGAATAAAGAAATACATACATTATTAATTCAAAAGAATAAATAGAAAAAAAAAGTGGAAACTTAAATAAATATATAAATAAATAAATAAATAAATAAACAAATATACAAACAAATAGGTAAATTAAATATTTTTTTCTTCTTTTTTTTAACAAGACAAATAAATAAAAATAAACAGTAAGGTTGAAAATATAATAAGTAGCAATTAAATAATTGATTCATTATTGTGAATTTAATTCGAGTTCAATTGGCGTACTAAAGGATTGTCAGCAAAATTACAGCGGCTTAAAAAGTTTTCGTTAAGTTTTTTGATTCTAGAACATATAGGTTCAACGCTCGCTTTCCTGTGAATATCTGTAGTGGAATGATGCCAAGGTAAGTTGAGCATCATTTTTAATATTTTGTTTTAACATATTTGTAGTTTTTTAAGATGACATTTAGCACAAGTACCCCACACTTGACACCCATATAATAGGATTGCTTGAAAGATGATTTTATGAATTATCATTTTGTTATGAGAAGAGAGTAGTGACTTCCTGTTTATAAATGGGTAAAGCATTTTAATTGCAAGGTAGGAACCCTTTTTGTTGTTTGTGTTATGTGTTCGTTAAAAGTAAGTTTGGTATCAAGATAAACGCCCAAATATCTCACCGAGGATTCCCATGGAATGTGTACTCCATTAAGTTGCAGCTGGGAACTAAGCAAAAAGCAAGTCTTTCTTTTTCTTGTGAAAAAAATAGCTTGCTTTTTAGTTCCATTAATTTTTATTTTCCACTTTGAATAATATTTTTCTAAAATTTCCATCGCATTTCTTAAGTCACTCTCAATGTCTAGAGCAAATTCATGTGATGAAAAAAGGCGGCGTCGTCAGCAAAAATAGCAGCACCACAGTTAGGTAGCTCTGGAAAGTCTGATGTATACAGATTAAACAGTATTGGGCCAAGAACAGATCCCTGCGGAACGCCTGCATTAAATAATTTCAGACTAGATTGGCTGCTATTCACGAACACTTTAAAAGAGCGACCGGATATAAAGCTATAAACTATTTTATAAATATATATAGGGAAATTAAATTGAATCATTTTAAATATGATACCATTGTGCCAGACTGTGTCGAAAGCTGGATAGTCTGATATCCGATTTCTAGTGCTTCATTTGTCGATTACTCGTATGTCTTGAGGGCTTTAGAGCAATCTGCACTATCTGCAATCTGGATATAGGACGTCGCTTTGCGGGCAATCTCTGGTAAGCCGTGCAATCACGCCCGACAGCTACTAAAATTGTTCCAAATGGCTTTTGAATCAGGTCACACTCAATGTACTACTCCTTTTCTTTTATCTTAATCGGCTTTGGCGGATTTGACAACGATGACCATTGGCACTTGGAAAGATGAAAGTAATTCTTTCAAAAAAGACGTAAGTTTGGCCAATAACATCTTTTAGACAGACTTTCTGTCTTTATACAACTCATTGAGAAAAATTAAGAGACAAATGCAAACTAAAGGCGACACAGTCAAACTCAACCGCAAATAAAAAATGAACGACATGGTGTTTAGTTAGTATGACTCATAAGATAAGTCAAGATAAACAGATGGCAAAATAAAGTCTGTGAAACGAGTACAGTCGTAGTTAGAAAAGAAGATATCACCAAACTGAGATATCAATTTATTTGGAATTAAAATTTGACAACTGTCATCCATCGTCTTACATCAGGCAGAATAGACTGTGCCCTCAAACTTTGATAATGATTCTGATGAAATATAGCCTTGACAACTTAAAAGTGTTTTTATACACTTTGTAGGATATTTGAAACTTCTTTAAATAAAAAGACAGTCTTTCATGTCAAATTTGCAATGCAAACCTACCATTATTACCCGTCAGATGCAGAAGGGGTTTTTCTGTTTGTTAATTGCAACACAAAATTACGGGTGGTCATTTATCACTGTTTTTAGGAAACAAAAGAAAATACATACATACATACATAACTACTATCTGTCACCCAACAATAAACAAAACCCGCGATAACTATTGCGAATTTGAAAACGTCTTTTATCTGCGGTTTTTTCCCATCCATACGAGTATACACAAACATGTGACACTTACTTCTTGACAAAATGACATTTCAGTGAACTGTTTGTTCATTTCCTTTTTACTTCTTTTACTGTTCTGCTTAAAATCTTATCATGTCACCAAAGTTGTATGTACAGTGCAACATTTTTGTTGTTTTCTTTTTCAGTTGTCGTTTACCTTATCACTTCATAAAAAAAAAAAAAAAGGTTTGCTTATCGTGACAGCAGATAAACATTTAGTTAATTTATTATTCCATGCAGAAAGCACTCTTATTACAATTGTCAAAAAATATAAATAAATAAATGAAAAATGGAGACGTTTTACTTGACAGAACCCAGTGCAGTTGTCAAAAAGATGATGAAAAATATACTCGTACGTGATAGAGTTGGTAACACTACGATTATTTAAATCAGAACTATGTAACTATTATAGAAATATCATGTGACATTAGATGTAGATAATCTTAAAGACTAGAAATATCTATATTGTTTTATTGATTGTAGTTATTATAAATTATTGACAGTCATATGTAGTATGTTATGTGCAGTTTGATTTTTGCGCAATTTATTAGTGGAAAAAATTGGATTTTGCACTTTTGCACTATGAAGTGGGAACACTTTCTAGACCAACAGCCACTAAAATTAGAAATCAGTATCTTATCAGCCTTAAGGTACAATGTAATTTAATTTTATAGTTGTGTAAGATTATTATTTTGTAATGAACGTGGCCTTAACGTAACAGCTTAGCTTAAAATAACGGTAGAGACCAAGCAAAAATAAGCTCAGCAGATTAGGTAGACTCTTGTTAAGAAAGTTAAGATATAAAAAATATAATGAACTTTAACTTACTTACTTACTTAGATGGCGCTACAGTCCTAGGCTGTGGGATTTTGCAAGGTGCTTCTAGTTGCGCACACGAAATTGGCTAAGGTCCCCTTCCACCTGTGTAAGCCACCTAAAATGAGGTCGTCCTATATTGGGATGAAGTCGAAAACTTTCCAGGTCGGGGCGTTGATATCCCTGCGTTCAAGCTAATCTAGTCATCTAATCCTAGCTTTTCTGACGAGCTCGGCATTGCTGAACGGCCCATAGAGTTCGCTGTCGAAAAGTTTTCTTTTATTTTGAAGCGCCCGACAGCACTTTCATCCGCTTTCCTCAATGTTCAAGATTCTACGCCGCAAAGTAGGACTGCGATCACCAGTGTCTTGTATAATGATAAGACGAGGTTATCCTATACTGCGTTGTCTCTCTGGATCGGACATCATTGTCGGCCTGATTGCTATCTCGCTGAACTTGGCTCAAACTTTCCGTGATACTGAACGCAACTACGGAGGACCTGTTATAATATTTAATTCAGTATTAATAGCTCTTAATAATAACATTTAGTTTAATAACTTAGATTTTATACATTCGATTTTAGAAAGATAAAATTGTACACTAGGTAATAACGAAATCCAAAAAACGTGTGATCGTGGTGCCGGCTCCACAGGAAGAGACCATTCTTCCGGCACACTTGCCAGGTGTCACTTCGCCTGTTATTGCTGTACCAATAGCTTAAACGGCCCACACAAGCCTCACAACATTTTCTCCTTCCTTAGTTAGGAACAAATTGCACCCTCTGCTGGCGGATTCTAGTTGACCGACGCAACTCGGTACTATCTATTGCTGATTCCGTTTTACTGGCTGTAGGCTGAGTTTGGATGGTCGGCTCTATGGCTAGATGTGTGGTGGTGTTTGGAGGCTGAGCTGGAACCGTATGTTGACTTTGTGTTGTAGACGTTGTGCTTATCTCAGTTTCGTTGCGTGGAAGCCTGACTGACTGGTTGATACTAGTCCGCCTGGAAACCGATGGTCTCTAACTCGGTGTGCCTGTTCATTGAAGACCCATTAACTTGGATATTGGATTAGAATAAGAATTATCACAACCGCTTTCACTGTGACCGCGTTGACTTCCGTTTGCTTGTATGTCCTCACTAGAAGGTCGTACATGTAGCTGATTCTGATGTTCTAGCCAACTTCCGAAATCTGTTTTTACCAAATAACATACATACGACGTCCAAGAGTCTTCAGTACTATCGCTCATACCCATCTTACTCCTTTCACATACTGTCTAGCGTATACCAATTGGTTTGGGTAGAACTTAGTTCGACCAGTATTCTTGTCGCTTAACATCTGGTTTTAATGCTGATAACAATGTGCGATGCTGCGTCTCATTTAGATATTCAGCAGGTACAGATGTACATTGTTTTTGAATGTTTGTAAGTTATAACGACCAGGAAACACAGAGATAGGCAGGGCATTCCATAAGCCCACGGTATTTTAGAGTACGTCCAAAAATGGGCTTGAGGGTATACTGATGAGCATTCATAGCGAGATGGGTGTTACGGTTGAAAGTGCTCAATGGAGCACTGGTGGTGGAAATAGCGATAAAACAAAGTGAGACAGGCGACATTACGTCGGTGTTCGAGGGTGTCAATTGATTGACTGATATTAGTATCACCAATGAGTTTTATCGCACGGTTTTGAATTCTATCTAGCATGTGCAGAGATGTTTGAGGAGCACCTGGCCAGGTGTGGGCATTGTACTCCAATTTTGCGCGGATGAATGCTTTATATATTGTGGCCAGATCAGAGTGGATAAAATATTTCTTACATCGCTTGAGGAAACCTAGACATTTCGCAGCACTTTTGGCGACATCATTCCAATATAAACGTCGCTGACACACATACCGAGAATGGAAAGTTTATCGGTTTCGACGATGCAAGTGCCATTCATGGATAATGGCCGGGTGTTCAAATTTCGCTTTAATGACAGCAGACAGGATTGAGTTTTGGAAGCATTAAATTCCACTCGGTTGATAGTTCCCCAATTGGTTATGCTGTTAATATCGGAATTTAATGAGCTGAACACACTCTGCCGTTCCCGTTCTACAGCCGAAGAGCAGGGGCGTGAGTCCGGGAAAGAATATGAAAAGCAGAGAGTAGTGTCATCAGCAAAGTAATACGAGTATATTGGGTTAGAAGTAGCAGACAAGAGATCATTAATGAAAATTAAAAACAGTGTCGGAAACAGAACGGAGCCCTGGGGCACACCAGCATTTATTTTGTGAATATCAGACTTGAAACCATCCAAGACAACTTGAATTGAACGTTCCGAAAAATAATTTCTAATCCATTGAAGAAGAGAGTCATCGATCCTAAAAGCACGCATTTTCGACAAAAGAGCCTGATGTCAAACTCTGTCAAATGACTTAGAAATATCAAGTGCAACTATCTTGCTTCGCCAGATTGATGTACGCTTTGGTTCCACTTTTCGGTGAGACATGCCATCCGATCACCAGTGGACCTGTTGCTACGAAAACCGTACTGCCGGTCATTGAGAAGTTTTCGTGTTTCGAGATATTTCATGAGCTGTCGGTTTATCAGCGTTTCCATGACTTTGGAAAGAAGGGACGTAAGTGCAATGGGTCTGTAGGAGGTGAGAGAAGAAGATTCACCTTTTTAGGAACGGGCTGGACAAATGCTGTTTTTCATCTGGTCGGAAAGAGTTCTAGAGAGTAGGATTGATGAAAATGCTTACGCAGTGGTCTCGCCAGCGTGGAAGAACACCTCTTCAGAAGAAGGGGAGAGCAGCAGATTTATGTATGTAGAGATCTTTTAGTACTCTTGCTACTACACGAGTGCGAAAGTGGATTCGTCCCATTGAAGATTCGACGCACTCAAGTGTAGGCAGGAACAAAGCACAATCTGGGAGTGTTGAGCTAGCCGCAAAGTGTGAAGCAAGCAGCTTGGCCGACCAAAAATTGTTACTGCCTTTGGCACATTGCAGTACTTTTTGCTTCAGTTTTTGGTCGTATTGGAATTTCACACCAATTTCATTAGGTTGGTCTTGTAGGACCGAAAAAACAATTCTCTAACCCTGAGACAAATCTAGTCCCATTGTCTGTGACGAGAGTCTTAGGCAACCCTTCCAATGAAAATACTGCAATTGTTGCCGCCGAATTTGTCGATGTCATCTTTATCACGTACGGAAATCTGGGAAATGCATCTGCTACAATCAACCACATTTGCCCCATAAAAGGCCCAGCGTAATCTAAATGCACTCCCGTGGTGACGTGGGATTAGGCCAGCTAGTGTATGTATTGGTGATTGACTTGACTTGACTTGAGCCTAACTAACAGGATTGCCAACCGGCAACTGTAGTTTCTACATCTTGGTCAATATCCGGCCACCAACAGTAACGACGTGACATCTGCTTCATGCTTCATGCGGCTTACTCCACAGTGACCCTCATATAACATCAGCAGCACTTTTCTCCGTAGTTCAGCTGGTACCACTACTCTGGTGTATTCTGACTGTAAAAGAATAATGTTAGCGCAAATACACACACATGACCTTCTTCTAAAATATGGCAATGTAGTACAATACTCTTCCCTAGCTTTTGAGTTGAGTTCGCAGGGCCAACCCTGCTGAATATACTTAGCTACCGTTTTGTAAGGTTTAATCTTTGGCGGATATTTCGGCAATGGTTTTGCACGTAATAGGAAACTCCTCCAATAAAGTTGTGTATACTGTTTCAATGTCTCGTCCATCATATTCTTCCTGGTCGAAGTCCTTAGCGGGTCCCATCGGTAACCTTAATAGGCAATCCGCGTTGCGGTGTTAGCTGTATTGTACCTCATATGGTACTTATACTTAGCCCATGAGAGTGATGGCCCCTCGTTGTAGTCGCTGTATGGTCATTTTCGGCAGCTTTCTGTGTGGGTGAAAAATGGCAATGAGAGGTTTATGGTCTGTTATTCGCTCATATCTACGCCCATACAAATACTGATGGAATTTACGCACGCCAAATATTATGGAGAGTGCTTCTTTTTCTATTTGACTGTATTTCTTCTGGCTTTCGCTTAGGGTCTTTGAGGCGAACGCCATCGGATGTTCTGTTCCATCTAGAAACAAATGGGATATTATAGCACCTATGCCATGTGAAGAAGCGTCTGTCGCGAGAGTTATTTTGTACTCTTCTCGAAAATGCACCAATCTTGATACGTTTGCAGTTCTATCTTTTAATTGCCCGTTGTTGAAATTTGTCCCAATAAAATTCTGATTCTTTGTGCGTAATTTATTGAGCGAAATTATCTATATATTGATTATAGTAATTTATTTTACCTATAAACGCTTCGAGCTCTTTAATATTTGTGGCAGCAGGCAGTTTATTTAATGCCTGGACGCGTACGTTTGAGGATCTGATGCCTTTTGCGTCAATAATATGTCCAAGATATTCTATGTGTTCTGATGCAAAGACACATTTTTCTTGCCGACATCGAAGGCCATGCTGCTTCAGTCGTTCGAGAAAAATCTTTAAATTTCGGAGATTTAACTCTCACAGATATGATAATATCATATAAGTACGTTATACAATACTCCAATCCGGCGGTTAATTGATCCATGTATCTCTGAAATATGCCTGGTGAGCTTGAAGTACCAAATGGCAATGTTTGATATTCAAAGAGTCCAAATTCAGTATTGACCACTAAGAATTTCTGTCATGATCCAGTGATACCTGCAGATAGGCATCTGATAAATCCACTTTCGTAAAATACTGTCCACCTTGTGACTATCTCCAACTGTGGATTTATTCTGACCTTGAAATCTCTA
The DNA here is from genome assembly GCA_963966105.1 of Volucella zonaria. Classification (NCBI taxonomy): domain Eukaryota; kingdom Metazoa; phylum Arthropoda; class Insecta; order Diptera; family Syrphidae; genus Volucella; species Volucella zonaria. Next base: position 182,828,996 of record OZ014530.1, on the reverse strand, counting down.
CAAATACGGACGGCCCCATTTGGCTTGGATACGACAACAATGAGTGCAGCCCATTGCCTAGTTTCTACACGCTTCAGAATACTTAGTGCTTTCAAACGTTCTATTTCTACTGTCACTGGCTCTTTTTGAACAAACAACCAAGGGCGATATTTGAAATATTTTGGCTGACATGGTTCTTTCAATGTCAAATGTGCTTTATACAGCTTGCTACGCCCGAGTCCGCTACTGAAAACGATTTCGTGTTTCTCGCATAAACCTTTCGCATCGGATAGTAACGGCTCTCTTGTCTCCTGCGTTAATCAGTTTACGTTATTAGGTATGCCAACGCTTAACCGAAGAGCATCGAACCAGTCTACTCCTGAAATATTTGTTCCCCTTGAACTCTTTGTTACTAGGAGCGGTAATGAGACCAATTTGTCGCCCCCATTTTAATACTACCTGAATAACTCCCCTAATCGGAACGTTTGTACCACCGTACGCTTTAAGAACTTGGTTGGTCGTCATACAATTGGGACTACCTAACTGTTCATAGCCATCAATGCAAATAAGAGAGAATGGAGCGCCCGTATCCACTTGGAACGTCATTGGTTTTCTGTTCACCGAGGTTACCATTTCTGTTTTATCTTGTGGTGCTATCTTTTGTACTGTAGCCATATTTTCAATGGCATTGATTTTTTTACAGCAGTCTTCCACGTTAAGTACCGCATGAACTGACTGACTATTGCCTATTTTTGTTATATGACTTTTTTTTCAAGATTTGGAACGGCCTCGACTTTTGCCGCGATGTTGCGACTGGGATTGAAATCTTCCTGTCGACCTCTCTCTCTGACTTGCAATACGACCTACTCGTTTGCACCTATCACATATATGTAGCTTCTAAGTAGGGGCACTGAGTACGCTCATGTCTTACTCCACAATTTGTACATGATTTCCGGTTAAAATAGTTATGTAAATTTGACTTACTGTGGCTACAGACTAGGGAATTCCTCGTTATGATTTCGTTCACTTCTAAAGCGTTTGTCGTAAGACTGGAGTTTTTCATGATATTGTCAGCTATTTGAGTTTCTTCGAACTTCAAACTTCGACCGCGATTGCTTCGACCGCGATTGCTTCGACTTCTTCCAATGTGGGATGTTTCTTTTGCGTAGCCGTTGCTTTCACTTGATCGTGAGGGGTATAAAATGTCACCATATCCCGAATCATAAAAGCTGCGTACGATTGCTTACACGCGTCATTGTGGCATATGAATTCACGGTTCCTTGCCACCCCTTTAAGATCCGCAATCCAATCTGCATATGTTTGTCCCGGTGCCATCTTGTGCCGTAAAAAATTACACCGTGATGCCAATACATGCATTTTTGGTTGAAAATGTTTATTTCATTTTAAGATTGTCTTTAAATGTGTGTGCACTTACGTTTTCGGACTCCATCAATTTCACCAACAGCTCATTGAGAAACATACCACAAGAGGAGAGAAAATTATCTCCTTCGACAAATTTCCCATTTGTCCTTCTGCTCGTCGAACGTCCGAAACTTTGATACTGCGCTGGATGTTTGTGGATTTTTGTTTCTCCCTTGGATGGCTTTCTCCAACGCTTTCTTTTTTGCCGAAAACATGCTTTCCATCCATTCTCGCTGTTGTTCTGCGTCCATTTTCCTCAATCCTCGTCGCCAAATGTTATAATATTTAATTCAGTATTAATAACTCTTAATAATAACATTTAGTTTAATAACTTAGATTTTATACATTCGATTTTAGAAAGATAAAATGGTACAGTAGGTAATAAGGAAAACCAAAAAACGTGTGATAGCGGTGTCGGCTCAACAGGAAGAGACCATTCTGCCGGCACATTTGACAGCTGTCACTTCGCCTTTTTAGAGTTGTTTCTTGTAAGTTTCTTTAATAACGTTTTAAGGCAGTGTAAAGGAATTTTCGGTACGACGTCGGGCTTGTTATCGAAGAGGGTCGTCTTGGTCTATACGGCTATGATAAGGGCAATTATATTCTACGCGTCCATTGTCTGGTGGAACAAGCTTTCACGAAAATACGTGACTGCTGGTTTTACCAGACTCTAAAGTACAGTCTGTCTCGGCTGCTTTGGACTTTTCCTAGCTCGTTTTGCTCTGCTCTTGGCGCACTGAAGAGTTTCCCTCTGCTTGATAGTCGTGCCATAGACTGTACTATCAAAGGCATCTTTTTTTTAACAGGAAGTGATCCTTGGTATAATACGAACTGTTTTTTTTCATAAACGAGTCTTACGGACATGCCGTTTTCGTGCCCTGTGCCCAACGTTGATTTCAGCTAGAATCTGACCCAGGAAATTAATGTAGTCGGATCTCTACGGATGGCTCCAAAAACGATCTAGGATGTCGCTCTGATATGTTTCTAGAGGACGACAATGTTAGATTTTACTTCAGTGACCGTAGTTGGAATCTGGTATGGCTTCTAGGTTACAATAGGATCACGGGAAATGAAATCGCTGATGAACTAGACAGAGGAGAGTTTTTTAAAGACTCGAACCTGTGTTAGTATGGCCTGCGTCATCGGTTAGGACTCCTATTGATAGTTGAATTTCAAATACGCATAATTTTAGATGTAGGTTGTCGGCAGACCAAACGAATGCTCCCCGAGGTCTCCAAGAAGTTAGTGATTTCTCTGCTGTATCTCAATATGAGATACTGTAAATATACATATGTACTCGTATACACGAACGTCGTTGCTCTTGCCATGTTTGCATAGTACGTCAATAGTTAAGTCGTTCTTACAGATTACAGAAACAACGATCAGACAGCAATGGATTCAAAATTCAAATATACTGCAAAACTTAGGCAAACGAATGCGGATTTCGTCCGTCGTTGCTTCTAACCTTGAAGCTTAAGTCAAATTCCGAATTCTTTAAATTAGGTTTCAATGATAGTGCGTGTGCGACTTGACTTTATTTTTAAAATTATTTGCAAATATTTAATTGATAAGAGAATACAATTTAATATTATTTTTTTATTAGGTTTTTTTTTGTGAATTCGTCAGCGATAAGACATTGATTCTAACATTTTTAAAACTGTGAAACCCAAATGGTAATCAGTATGAATTGTTGTATCATATTTCTTAATTTTATTATTTCACTATTGATCAGCTGGTTCTATTCAAATGGTGCTTCAATTACTCGACAGAATTAATCAAGCTCTCGCAATTTCTGACGATTCATCAAAGAAGTGTGTGGTCGGGTGTTTTTGCGATGGAACACAACTCCTTTCCTTATAGTCTATTTGGGTAGTTTTTGATGATTTCCTTCTAGTTCCACCACACACACAGCATCAGCTTCTGCGCTGTCAATTCTGTTTGCCCACGATCTTTGATGTTTCTGATTTCCGTACGTGATTCATTTTACATCTCCGAAGTAGAAACGCTTCGAATTTATCTCATTTCTCGTTGGGCAGTAATTCCGAACTCCGATGAAACGAAAAAGCAACAGGAAGCGGGAGGGGATAGCGTGCGTGGTGAAACAGCTAGAGCAGAATGAGGTATGTGAGATGAACGAAATTGCGACAGACACTGTAACATCAATGCGTGACGGAAAACTTCAGCTTAACAACAAAATTCAGTTTGGGTTAGGTTTTGCTCGTCAACGCCAACAAAATAATCACCATCGAGCAGCCCAATGACAGAATTGCTCCAGCTACATCGCTCGACCTAATTTGGCAACATCGGCATTAGCAATGCAAGCAAAACTAAACGATTATTAACTGTAAACTCTTTATTGTATAGTGTTTTGTTGTATTCTAGGTATTTTAAAATACTTGTGATCTAGGGTGAGCATCAACATTTTAATAATTTATCGAGCTTCATGAAATTTCATTTCTATCACCTAGCTTTCTTCCAGAAAGACACCAGCGCCACAGCGTCTAGAGCAGAGACAGGCGTGCTAAGGAAAGTTCTATCCAGTCCAGGTCATACCAAATACCAAAAGCCTATTCCGTCAAACAATCGATGCAAAGATTTTATTACAGCCATGCATGTAGATCCAAAGTATAAGCTGTATGTCTTGCCGAAAGTTCATCTGCGCCTTGCAGGTTTCGAAGCGGCATTTATAGTTTCAAGTCTGTTATCCTGGATGATACCCTAATGATGATTTGATGCCTTTAAACACTAAATGAGGTTGACCAGTCAATTTTCCTTTTTTTCCTAAAGAGAAACACTCCAGTTTAGAGAAGATTGACTAGCGCACCAATCGCCGATCACGTCTAGGTCTGCCTGCGTGTTAGAGCAGACAGTTGATGGGCATCAGGCACCGTTCACTTAATATTTAGCTACATCATCTGCATATGACAGAGCGTAGAGGTCGGAACCATTGAGAGCGTTTAGCAGTGCGTCCATCAACATGCACTATAGCAGTAGAGACAGAGCGATGGTTTGCGGACAATTCTTTCCTATCCCCATCATCACATATTAGCCGCAGTCAGCATCTGTAATCGGGGTCCTATTCAGCAGCATGCCCTTATATACAAAGTAAGACGATGTCTATCAAAATTACCAGCTCGAACTCCTTCTTGTCGAGCGCGCTTTCAATTCTGCTCAGTTAAAGGTGAAGTCTGACAGAATCTTCCGCGTGGATTGGTATATCGTATCTTAGATAGGAAGCTCAACTGTTCTTCCCATGAAGAAGGGGAGGTCAGACTGATAGGTCTGAAGGTCTTAACGGGTGCATATCCTTCTTTTCTGATTTTCGTTACAAAAACCAGTTTTACAGTTCGTCAGGCGTTCGATGTGTATGCCAGTGCAAGAATAATAGTGAAGATTCTCTTCAGAATTACCAGCATCTGGTCTTTTTGTAGCATAACTAGATACCGGTATATGCCATAGCTGCCAGCGTGTTTGATGGCTTCATCCGTCACTACAACCGATGGAACGTATCAGTTACGACGTGCTGTATTACTCAACTTGCAGTTTTGATGATAGCATCTGGTTTTGAACTGGTTCGAATTAGATTGTTTATGGAGTGAGGTGTCAACATGATTTCTTATAGATATCAACGCCTTTTGAAAACTTTGGCCTGCTTGCTGATTTCTCCAAGTGTTTCCAACCTTTTGCAAAAGTCTTTACAAGCAATGTAAATTAGAAAATGAAATTAAACATTTTTTTCAAGTGGCCTATAAATTTAAAAAATAATTCGGGAACCGATTTAGTGTAATTGTAAACATAAAACAAATTTAGTTAACAATTGAATAAATTATATTTTATTTTATTTTTTATACATAAATACAATAGTAAAAAACAAAACCTTCTTAATATTACGCTATAAATATTGGCGGTGTAGTATCATATGGTCGAGGAAATTGAGGAATAGTTGGTCCTGGAAATCCTGGTCTTGGCCACGGATTATATGGGCCTGGGGATCCGGGATTAAATGGTCCAGGTCCAGGTCTGGGAAACGGATTAAATGGGCCTGGAGATCCGGGACCAGGTCTTGGAAACCAACCTCTTTGCCATGCTTCAGTTGCTTCAGTGGTTTTCATGAATATGCCAATCAAAGCGCACAATAACAAAAGAGCAGTTGTAATTTTCATTTTGAAAAGTATCTGAAAATTTAATCAGTACACTTTGAAATAACTTCGAACTGTGACAATGACGCTATGTATGAATCTTAGTTTTTATATACTAACTGGAATTTTAGTAGACTTTCTGATAAGAAAATGCCCCCATACCCCGTGTCCGTACTTGAACGGAAAAAAAGCCCCAACAGATGCTGCAAGGGGATTTCAGCTTTCAAAATTATCTACAAAAGTGTGATCTTTTGTTGGTGCAATATGAAAGATGTATATTTTATGGAAAACAATAACTCAATAACACTTTACGGGGGATTTTCTAAAAGTTAATTGAAACAATGAACCGTGTGTCTTGATACGGCTACAATGTGCTCATAATTTACCTAATTTAGTTATTATGTCGCAAATGAGACAATACCGTGATCCCCGAGACTGTAAAAATTAGTAACCTGGCTTTGGATGGCCAAATTTCTTTGATCGAATTTGGCTGAACTTAAGAATGTCAAAGTACTGTCGGTTTTCCACATCTATGCACAACAGGTTCTATGTGGAGTTAGATGACTCGAAATACGAGGGCGGGTCAATAAGTCTGTGATTAAAACAGATTTTTTGATAAAAAAATAATTTTATTTTTCAACGTAGTCTCCCTTGAGCTCTATACACTTTGTCCAACGCTTCTCCAATTTTTTTATCCCTTCCAAAAAAAAATGATTTGTCGAGGTCCTCAAAATAGGCCTTTGTTTGCGAGATGACTTCATCATTGGAGTCAAATCTTTTTCCACCAAGCCATTTCTTCAGGTTTGGGAACAAGAAGTAGTCGCTCGGAGCCAAATCTGGAGAATAGGGTGGATGAGGGAGCAATTCATAGCCCAATTCATGGATTTTTGCCATGGCAACTGCACATGTGTGCACCCTTGCATTGTCTTGGTGGAAAAGAACTTTTTTCTTGGCCAAATGAGGTCGTTTTTTTTTCAAATCGTCATTGAATCGGTCCAATAAGTTGGCATAATATTCCCCATTGATTGTTCTTCCCTTTTGAAGGTAGTCAATGTGGATTATCCCGCGTGCATCCCAAAAAACAGTCGCCATAACTTTATTGGCTGACAAACCCACCTTGGCCTTCTTTGGCGCCGATTCACCCTTAGAAACCCACTGTTTTGACTGTTGTTTGTTCTCTGGTGTGTTGTGATGGATCCATGTTTCGTCCACGGTTACAAAACGGCGCAAAAACTCCTCCATATTGCGATTAAACAACGCCAAACCTTCCTGTGAAGTTGTTACACGATTGCGTTTGTGGTCGACTGTGAGCAAACGCGGCACCCATCTTGCGGAAAACTTTCTCATGCCCAAGTGATCATTCAAAATTGAAACCACTGAGCCATGCAAGATCCCTACGGCTTCCACAATCTCTCGCACTTTCAATCTTCGGTCGGCCAACACCATATCGTGAATTTTTTCGATTGTTTCGGGTGTAGAGACCTCAACTGGGCGTCCAGGACGTTCGGCATCTTCAGTGCTTGTACGGCCACAACGAAATTCAGTAAACCACTTTTTTACCATTGAAATCGATGGTGCAGAGTCCCCATAGTATTTATCAAGCTTAGCCTTGGTCTCGGTAATGGTTTTTTTTCGCAAGAAATAATGCTTAATAAGCACACGAAATTCACTTTTTTCCATTTTCTCCTCAAATTAGTGAGTAGTCTGATAAAAATAGCTGTCAAACACAAACTAACTGACGCAGCAAGTTTAAATTTTGACAGGAGTCAACTGACAGATGCCTGTTGACAGGAACAGTGTTGCTGTTTCAGTAAAGAGGTCAGAAATTTAAAAAGTCACGGACTTATTGTCCCGACCTCTTACATATCGCTTTTCATAAAATTTATGCATGGACCAGTATCGGGAACAACAGAGCTCTTGGCAAGTGCTTAATTTACCTTCCGTAGTAGCATCTGCATGAATAAATCCGTAAGCAATAAGCTTTAATTTGAAATTTTCAACTGCAGACTAGGGAACTGGTGGCCAGCATTCTGTGTTACCAAAACTATCATACTTCCGAAACTATGGCACTGATAAAGACTAATCTTTCCTAAGGACAAGAAGATTACTATAAATAATTAAAGGCAATTGCAGGTCGCTATCACTCTCTGTTACGTTTCCATAATTTTACGGACCGGGGAAAACAAAGAAAACTCCTATAGTCAATTTTAGGTTGCTGAGTATGCAATAAAATTTATCCATGTCATTTTAACTTTCAAGTTTCAAATTTATTTATTTTCGAATTAGCAGATTATACAATTGTAATTGGGGGCATAAAATTATAAAGTTAAAAACAAAAAATAAAAAACAAGAATACCATATGTGCAAAATTATTTCAAACAGCCATCATATTTTGAATAAATTTATCTATTCATCATTTTGTAGATTGTGTGTGCCCCTGTTTTTATGTCTTATCTCTACCATACGCTTGATTTCATATGGCAACAGCATGAGCAAAGAACGGACGGCGGCTACATTCTAAATATTTATGACAAGGAGGAATTAAAGTACCAGTGCGGGAAGATATACGAAATTATATTGTAAGTAAAGTTTTAGAGAGTTTCTTTTCGAGATTTGATTTTTAAAGTGGCAACACTTGGCAACATTTCTACAGATTGTCAATTTGACAGTTTAAAGTTAGCACGTTTTGCCATTTTACGATGAATACATTAACGCCAGAACAACGCGTGCAGATTGTGCACACTTATTTTGAAAACCATGGTTCGGTTCGCCAAACTTATCATGCGATACGTCCATTTTACGGTTGACATAATCGTCCATCTGAGGAAGTTATTCGGAACACGATGAATAGTTTTCGCACCACGTACACTCTAGTGGATAATACGTACAAACACGACACGACGACAAACAGTGCGAACAGAAGAAATTATTGCCGTTGTGGAGCGCAGTGTTAAGGAGAATTCGAATAAGTCGATTCGCCATCGTGCACAGCAATTGGAGTTATGCCCATCCAATTACGGAAAGATCTGGGCTTAAAAGCTTATAAGATCCAGCTTATGTAAGAGTTGAAAACGCGTGACCATTATACGCGTCGTAGGCTCGGCGAATGAGCCGAAAACATCATTCAGCTTAAGCCTCATTTTCAACGCAAAATTTTGTTCTCCAATGAGGCCCATTTTTGGTTAAATGGATATGTAAGCAAACAAAATTGCCGAATTTGGAGTGGAGAAAACTCAGAAGCCTTTATCGAGACGCCCTTACAACCACTAAAACTTACTGTTTGGTGTGCTTTATGGGCTGGCGGAATCATTGGCCCATATTTCATTAAGGACGATGCCGGTCAGTATGTTACAATCATTGGAGAGCGCTATAGAAACATGATTTTTGACTTCTTCATTCCTCAGTTGAATGGCATTAACGTGACCGAGCTTTGGTTTCAATAAAATGGCGCAACACGTCTAACGGCGTGCGACACCATCAATTTATTGCGGGGAACATTTGCAGAGCGCATAATTTCGAGTAATGAACCTGTGAACTGGCCTCCACGATCCTGTGATCTCACACCTTTAGAATACTTTCTTTGGGGGTATGTGAAGTCACTAGTCTGTGCCGATAAACCAGAGACGTTGGACGATTTGGAAGTCAACATTCGCCGTGTAATTGCTGATATACGGCCCCAGTTGCTCGATAAAGTTGTCGAAAATTAGACTTCACGATTGCGCGCATATACCCAATATCATATTTATATATAAAATTATTTATTAGATAAAGCTAATATCGTAGGCGCAAAATTATAGTCACCGTGTATTAGGTAGGTTTAGTAAGCACTAACTAACATCACGTTAACTTTAAAACCAACTCCTAACTTTGTATTTACTTATAAACACTTTTTAACCCACCTACAACTAGTATTAACTTTAGAATGTATCCGCGATGAGTTTTAGTCAAACACACCTTAAAATTTACAGTTTGGGATATCAAACACAGTTTAAGGGGTACACTTTTACAAAATTGAAATGAATTTGACAGAAATATCAAAGGAAATAGAAAACAAGTTTTTCGAACTTCGAATTTTAAATTTGAATTTGGACAGCAGTTTCTCAATAATGGAAACAGAAAAGGTGTTTAAATAAAAAAAAGTGAATTTTCTTTTGTGACCATATTTGTGTTTTCTATAGACAAAACGAAATCCGGCATAGAATTGGGATCAGAATGAAAAGGAAATACTGCGGCAGTTGGAGGAGCAGCATATCGTAGTAGTGAGAGGACAAGGGAAATGATCTGAAAATATTTTCGCGGAAGAAGGCGGTCTGGGAATCAATCGCAGCAGGGATGAAAAATTTTCTTGAGACATTTCACTGAAATGACATTTCAAAGTCTATACTAAAAGATAAAATGGACTTTATGAAAATTTAGCGCGAGGTAATAACGATAAAGTGGGTTTTATCTCGACTATAATTATCAAAACACTAGGATTGATTTTTTTAAGTACTAAAATGACTTTATAGTTTACTTTATCTGACTATAATTTTGCGCCATAGACATTACTTAAATTAGCTTCAAGTATTTTATTTCATATTGAATTTGTGAGCCTCTAAAAAAAAACACCCTTTAATTGGGCCTCTGACGGGTTTATAAATTTGCAAGAATTAACCAGTTACGATAGATCAGGAATTGCTGAAGCGAACACCCTAAGATTGACCGTTTGATCGTAGAAATATGATCAAACTTTCATAAATGGAAAACGTTGAAGGCAAGTTTTAGTTTTCAAAAAAAATAGCGAATCAAGAGAATTGTAGACGAAACAGCAGTAGCTTATTTGCGGTACAAGTACAGCTTTTACCAGTCTTAGCCGAATGTTTATTGCAGTGTACTAAGGAGAAGTCCACGGCATGCACAATGCCGTATAAATATTTCTTACAAGTCAGTTTATATGGTCACAGGCTGTAAGATGATTCTTTAAAATGATTCCAAAACTTTTTATCGTTTCAAAGAAAGGAATCTTCTCTCTAGATACTCGTAAGTAAACATCAGGATATTCGTCAACAGTCCCGGTTAAGTAGAAGAATATTCGAGCCTGTCCAGAGATTTATTGCGTTTACTTCCCATTAAATTTATTGACACAATTCCCGATTTGTGAACGCGAAGCCGACAAGTACAATATATCATCCGCATATAGGTAGGTGTATCGTCGAATGCTTACAAACTTGGGGAGGTCATTAATGTATAAAACGAAGAGAAGAGGTCCAAAGATTGAGCCTTGTGGAACGCCCTTGCAAAGTCCCAGCATGCGGAACATCTCCGTTCAAGGAAACTTGTCGAAATCTTTCGCTGAGATATTCTCGGATCAGTTCAACGGTTCGTTTGTCTAATTCGAACAGTGTTGGCTGTGATACACCGCATCAAAAGCTTTTGAAAAGTACAAGAGGCAAAACAGGGTTGTTTTTGTCGCATCAAAGCTCAAACGGATGTCGGCAACCATTTGTATGAGTGCAGTGGTGCAGGTACGAGGATAGTCCCAGAAGTACCCGACCTGACGTATAGATGGCGATTGTTGTTTAAAAAGAATGACAATTATAGAAACTACCAACCTTATAAAGCTGAACTAGATTCTCCTCTGGGGGAGTTTAGAGGAGACCGCACGAGTTGCCAAGACAAATATCGCAGAGGTCGACCAAAGTATTTGAGTTCACAGCAAGAAAGCCGATTTATAACCATGGATGAAACATGGATACATCACTTCACACCCGAGACGAAGGAATAGTAGAAACAATGGACTCAAAGGGGATAATTGGCTCCAACATCGCTGCGGTCGGCCTTCCGAGATTGACGACGACAAAATCAAAGCATTGATGCAAGAAAATAAGCCTTCAACTGCTAAGCGTTCAAAGCCGTTTGAAATAGCTTGGCTTCTTAAAAAATCTTGATGTGTGGGTACCGCAGAGTTGAAAAAAAGTCATCTGACGATGCGCATAAATTCTGCGCTCAAACTATACTCATCAAACGCGAAGAAAACAATCTGTTATTCAAGCGTATGGCATCTATAAAAAGCAGCTGATGGCATTACTCTGCTTCCAAACAACAAAACAATTAATTCCGCTAGCAACTACAGAAATTAAGTAGTGTCATCACAAGTTTAGACACTCGGCAAAAATTGCTGCACCGTAAAGCCCTGATCTTGCGCCATCAGACTTCCACTTACTCGTATTTCGCTCCTTGCAAGACTGCTTAAATAGTAGAACGTTTCCTTCCAAAGACCTCATCAAAAAGCACTTGGACTAGTTTCTTGAGGTATTATGCAGTTTCTCGAGACTTAGCAGAAGGTCATCGAACAAAATGGCCAAGACATCATTGATTAATGTTCATTACGTATATTAAATAAACGCACGTGAAATTCAAATGAAAAAAACGCAATGACTTTTTGAACAACCTACTCGTAATAGTTACACCTCATCTTTCAAAGGCATTTGACAATGTCTAGCATCACACTCTTTTGACGAAATTTCATAGGTTTGGAGTCGGCATTTCCTTTCGGAGCATTTAATTCAAGTTGTTTCGGACGGTTCCAAGAATAAATGCTGGTGTGCCCCATTTGCTATCCTACCTAAACACCCATCCACTAACTACATATAAATGTCACCGAAAAACTTTCCATTCTCAGAACGTGTGTCAATGACAACCTGGAATACATATTCGATGTAAGCGATGTAAGAAATATTTCACCTCCTCTAATCTGGCCCCAATACACAAGTATAAGGCATTTACCCGGCTAAAATTGGTGTGCAATGCTTACATCTGATCAGGCGCTCCGAAGACCTCTATGCACATGTTAAATAGCACACAAAAGCACCAGTCCCCCATCGAAAGTGCCATTAGCATTCCGCACTTTCAACTGTAATACATCTCGCTTTCGAACGTACTCCGTACTCCTATATGTAGAATGCCCTATCGAGCTCTTTATTTCCAAGTCATTATAACCTTCGTACATTCAAAACCAACTTACATCGGTATATCTCTTTCTTCTAATTTTTCTTGGCCCGCGGTGTGTGCAAGCATTTTAAAGGTACGATAAGTCCTTTGAACGCGCCAGTTATGATCGAAACCTGTCTGAATGAATGCTTTCCATTATTAATGCGAGTACAAGCACCTTTTCTTTTTCGTCTGACAGGACCTAATCTTCTTAGCAGACCACAGTTCCCTTGAGAAGTAAACCTCTTACATACGAGTACATATGTTGATACGTTGCGATTTTCTAATCTTGCTATTGTAACGCTATTGCTATAAGCCTGTGTAAGCACTAGTCGTATTCAACTTTCATTGTAGAGCACTAAAGTGTTATAATTTGAGATCCTATACTACGGACCATCGCTTCGTTATGATCCTGTTTTCCTATTTTCATTGATCTGGGGTTTTTTTTTTTTAAAGGAATGCACACTCAAAAGGATGTGACTACTCTTCAAATGCCGGAGTACGTGTTAAGTTGTTCGGAAAATTGGATAGAGAGAAAGATGTTTGAGCTCAGTGGTTATTTCGCTCCATGGATGGGCATCCAACATTTAATGGGGAGACTAAATTTTTAGTGTAAATTGACTTGATGTTGTATTTAGGCAACCAACCATCTCACGAGGTTTTGGTTGCATGAAAAAAAATCTTTCGGGCACGGTTGGTATTGAGGCCCGAACCGTCCGATTTGGAAGCCAATACACTACTACTAGAGCCACGGCCACCCGGGTATTCTTTTGTATGTAAATAATATAAAGTTTAATTTTTTATTACAATTATTTTTTTTATGACATTAACTTATGTTTTTAAAAGAAAGGAGGATTAGGATTTGGTCTATAAGGACCAGGAACTTGAGGGAGGAAAGGCCCTGTCCGAGGTCCTGGAACTGGATTGAATGGTCCTGGGCGAGGTCCTGGAAGTATGTCTCTTCGCCATGCTTGTGCACCACTGTTTAAAATAGCAATTAATGCGAAAATGAGCGCAAGAACAATTATATTATTCATTTGAATAAATTTTAATTAAACCGTGCAGTAACGATGTTGCAGTGATGAGGAGGCAGTCGGTCCAGGTTTATATACCTATGCGAACTTGAAAGATTTTGAAAAATATATGTAGTACTTGTTGACAAGAGATTAAAAAAAAGTACCGCGCGGGGTTTTTAATTCTTCGAAACTATTTATAAAATTAATAACTGATAATTCGTTAACGATTACAAGGGAATCAATGAATTTTGAGTTTTTGGAGTAAATACATTTGTTGCTTAGATTTTAATTACTTCTATTGAGTCAATTAAATGTGTACATATAAATTGCACAGAAGATAAGTTTCGGTCTATATATATTCAGAGACAATATGGGTTCCATACAATGGAGTACCTAGCGTCCTTCGGATTAGTATTGTATATTTTGATTAAAGAATCTTGTGTGCCACGTTCAGCAGCGTAGAAGGCACAGGTTAGTCCAAGTCCAGTTAATGGGCATGTACCCTTACTTAGTTGATGATTTAGTGCGTGTACCCTAAAGAATATAATCTCCATATTTTAAAAACTAAACCTTTGTTGTTCTTCCGTTTTTGGATAGCTAAGAAGAGCTTTTCTCAATTAAGAAGGTGGTTTACTTTGTCACTTATTTATCTAATATCAATTTTTACTTACTTAGATGGCGCTATAATCTGGCGTGGACCATGGACTGGAATGATAACTAAAATATCTCTCAGCTAATGTGACCTTGCGCCAGCTGTCTCCAACTGCGCACACGAAGTTGCCTGAGGTCCGCTTTCACTTGTGTGCACCATCTAAGATGAGATCATTTTGTAGTGCGTTGTGCCTTTAGGTTGGAATCGAAAACTTTTGGAGCCGGGACTATGGTGTCAATGGGCTCAAGGTAACCTAGTCATCAAACCGGGTTTTCTGCGCTTTTTTGAGCGCTTTACATTCCGTGTATTTCGTTGTTGAAATGCAAACGGTACCGATATTTACCTGAAGAATTTTTCTCTCGAAGGGCCCGAGAGCATTTTCATCCGCTTTTGTCGGCATCCATCCTTCTTGCATGCTCAAGGGAGGGATTTACTACTCGATTGCCTTCTAACGCCAAAGAAGTGGCGATTAGCAAGAGTGATTCCTCGAATCACTTGGAGTTGATGAAAGTCTTTTACTGCCGCAAAGTTGTAACCACCTATCGTCACAATTTTTCCTAGGTGTCGATGTATGGACAACATATGCATACTTTGTTTTTCGTTCGTTGACCGCTTAACTCATCTTTGTCGCAAGTTTTGCATAAGAGAGATGCTAAAAAAATCATATGACAACACGTCGATCGCCTTGTTCAAACCCATTTCTGGTGTCGGTTTTCTCATTACCGACCTTGTAGCGATGCATTCCCCATCGGCATCCTGCACCGTCGAATGAGCTTGGTAGGGATATCCAAACTGGATATGGCTATGTATATTCAGAGGTGGTGTGTATCAATTTGGAACTCCTGAGATTTTGTTCAAGATCTGCTATAATGTGAAAATTTTATCTGTGGTGTAATTTTCTGGCCCAAAACCACACTGAAAGGGGCCGGTCAGACTGTTAACGAAGAGTCTTAGGCGTTCACATATACGGCAGACAGGATTTTATATTCGATGTTGAGGAGACTTATGCTTCAATAGTTAGCGCAGTTCATGTGATCTGTTTTTTTTAGAATTGGACAAACAATGCTGAAGTTTTATTCGTTGGACATATTTGCGTCGGCCCAGATTTAAGAGATGAGTTGATGTATGCTCCCTATCCAATCATCACCTGCTGCTCGGCAGTTAAGCCATTGGGTCCAGCAGATTTGTTGGACTTAGACTTGGAGATTGCTGTCCTGATTTCATGAAAGGAAATATTGTCTGCCTTCGTCCAGATTGAATGGTTCGTTCTGTCTGATGGTGGGATGTTTTCGTCATCACCATTTAACAGTCTGTAGAAATATTCTTTTTAGGTTCTCAGCACCGACTGTGGTTCTACTGTGAGATCTTCTTCTCAATGCTTGCAGATTTTTGTTCGGGCTTTACAGTTTTGGCATATTCGTTTTATTTTTTTGCGAAAACTTCCGAACTTCATCCTTCTAAGAGCAGCTCTCTAAGGTCTTAATCGGGCATTTCCCGTGTTCTTCCTTTTTTCTTCTTTTCTGCTCGCATACCCCTCTCGGACTTTTCTGCAGGGCCTCTGTACATCTCTTGTTTTTCTAAATTTGACTGTCTGCATTCGCCATCAAAGCAGGGGTTTCTCTATCGGGTTATGATCTAGCACAGTAGAGGTGGCCTCAGCGGTCTTTTGCGATTGTAGCCGTTCGATATTGAGTTTCCTCATAATTCCGTTTCCGTTTCGGATATCCGCATCCGTATCTTGGCTACAACAAGACAATGGTCTGAGTCGTTGTTAACTGCTCGGAACATCCAAAACACCGGAGGAGTGCCTTCCGTCGATCGCAATATAATCAAATTGATTGGCGGCTTATTGATCAGGAGTCATCGAGGCCCCTATATGGATTTCAAGGTCTGCAAATTATGTGCTGGCTATATTTATGTTACATTGCATCTTCCCGCAAAAGCAATAAGCCTGTGTCACCTTCGGAGATATCATGGTGTCTGTACTTTCCGACCATATTACCAAAGATGCGCTTCTTGCTTTATATTTTGTGCATTGGGCATAGGCGCTCATGAGGCTTAACAAAAAGGTATGGACATCTCTTCTGCTCCTATACTGGCCAGTTTTCGACCTCAAATGCAAATGCTCAGGGCGCCACTTCGTCATTTTGAACTTATGTTGTGGCATTGAGTAGTTAAGTAGACCCCTAATTTGGGGCACTCCTCGTATTTTATACTTTGATTTGAAACTGATACAAAGCCACAATTGAGAATCTGGCCTTATGTCGTGACACCACTTTACCAGCTTGTACGAGTACATCGAGCGTACTTCTAGCTTTTTTTCATTTCAGGCTGCTATCCCTGATCTTGTAACTTTTTTTGATGGTGTTGTGACACTGATTCCATAAGCACATGGCGGTGTCCTGATTCAAACACGAGAAGCTAGATTGATCATAACGCGAATATTACATAGAAAATACGCATTTAGTTTTCTGAATGCACTTTCCGAGGTGCCACACATTGACTCGGACACTGTATATGTAGTAGAAGACAAAGTGCGAATATGGATATCAAAGGCAATACATTGCCGAGGAAATAGTTTAACCAGGTTTGCCGTGGGTCGGCTACAACCACAAGAGATCGTCAGAGCCTTTACCGACCATATCTCTCTCAACCTTAAGTATAATCTGCGAAGAATTCATCAGAAATGCCGTCTTTGATGTGCTAAGTTTCGCAAGGTGACCTTAACCAAGAAATCCATGATTCGATAACGAGTGAAGGCAAAAACCCCTAGCCAAACAGGAGGCGTATTATGCAACAGTGTACAGGAAGACGAGGGTTGGGTCGAGAGATGCAGTTGATATGTAGCAGCAGAGAGGAAAAACCGAGCACAAATATCTCCAGAGGAAAAAGAAAAAGTTTGACAGAACTGAGTTCGAGGAGATCGAAAGATGCTTCTGCAAGAATAATGTAAAGAAATTTTACGGGAAAGTAAGAAGGACATGTCCGGGCACCAAAACACAAACTGAAGCCTGCAAAGAAGAGGACCAGATCAGAAATGCAATCGGTGTTGATAATTTGGGAGAACTACTTTTGTCGACTGTTAAACGCCAAGGACGAAGAAAATTCACTTTGCTGGAAGGTCACACCATTCTAGACCATGTAAGGATATCTAACACCCTATTACATTTCTTTCTTGACTCAGATTCTAGATGGAAGAGAGTGCAACCCGTGAAACTAATACCAAGGGGAGAGAAATTCAGGGAGGACTCTAGGATAGCAAAGCTAGAACGTACTTTAGAATCTGTTGAAAACAGCAGAAATCGGCTATAAGGGATACAACTGCACGGTCGAGCACCTCACCTTACAGTCATGTTGGTCATAACTAGTAAACGTTGGTATCTACCTTCGGGTGTGGAGCTTACACAAATTCAATGCAATCGTACTTGAATGCTTGATAATCAAAATTTAGCCTTATCATAGCAGTGCAAATCTTAAGGACCCGGCCGAATTGCCGAAAGCTCATTTACCCTACCAGAAAACCGACAGTTAGAGGTCCTCTGGTTATTCAAGATGTCACCTAAGTACCTAGGTTCGTTCGAAAACCGAATGGTAGCGCTTAGATCGGTTAAATGAGTGCACTTTCTCCTACTTGTAAAGAGAATAACCTGAGTTTTGAAATATTTAACTGAAAGCCCATTTCTAGTGCACCAATCATTGATCTGTGGGCCCTCTCCCTGGTGACAACTTAGAAAGGGTGGTCTTGAATGCTGGAAGGCAAAAAACTGGCCTTATCATCGGGTGCGATGATGGTGCACATCGTACGATATGGGACAGTACCGACCCCAACGATAGAAGTGAGTCACATTTTAATTGTATTATAAGCACTAACCTCATTGTTTGCAATATTGGCGATATCACTTCGACAACATCACTAAAATGTAACAAACTGGAAGGTATCGTCTGAAAACTCCTTTTCAGATCACAGATACATTCAATTCACTGTGAACGATGCTCCTCCCTGCCAACTAGCATTCCGGAATAACCGGAAAACTGATTGGCAAAATACAAATTACTCTCCTCTGAATTCTTAAGTGCCCTATGTAACTCCAATGAGCTTGACATGAAAGTCAGAGGATTTCACTTTTTTTCCCCGCTCTCCTATTCAACCTAGATGCAAGTAAAAGCCGCACCGGTGGACATCAGTACTGGAGCGGCTTAGGAAAGTTTGTAGGAAATATTTCAGCCAAACAAAGCGCACAAGAAAGGTGGGAATCATATAGGGAATCCCTCAAAACATATAAAAAGGATTTTAGCAAGTCAAAACGACAATCTTGGAGGTAATTTTGTGGCATTATAACAGAAACCTTCGAGGCATCGCGTCTAAGAAAAATCTTCTCTACCAATCCGTCGATGCCTAGCTGTTTGAAATAAACCGATGGCTCCTTGACAACCTTAAGTGAAGAATCTTATCCATATTCACGGTCAGTAACAACCTTGGTAGGACTATTGCTGCTGCGATTAAAACTCACGGTTTGATTACAAGAAACAAGTTGCTCTGGGCGCTGCATAACTTCAAACCATACAAGTTTGATGGGGTGTACGGTATAATACCTGCCGCGCTACAAATGTGCTCAGATATCATCCTGCCAACGCTACTGAATATTATGAGGAGTTGCGTAGAAATGATCCACATTCCCTTGCCATGGAGAGAAGTTAATGCAGTTTTCATTCCCAAAGCCGGAAAATGTTCTCATGTTGTCCCAAAGGACCTCACACCTTTAAGTCTATCATTTTCCCTCCGAAAACTCTAGAATAACTGATTAATATCCATATACGATCTCGAATTGATCCACGAGTTTTTCCTAGGGCTCAACATGTTTCTGTTTCACTTGACACTCCTTGATATGTTCAGCAGGAAAATCACTATAGTGTGTCTCAAGTAGACATTTTGGCGATTAAAGAAGTCCTGGACTGAGTCTCACAAAATTCTAAAACCGCCCTTGACTCCCGATCATCTTTCAGGGAGATGGCAGAGCACTTCGACATTCACCTATGTTGGGCGCTGGGACACAGAGATATTCCAGGGTATTGCATGGCAAATGAAATCGCCAAAATTGGAACCACTGTACATAGTCCACTTAAAAAAGGTAGCATCAGTATACAAATCGCTACATCCAAACTAAAGCTGGATGCTAATAGAAGAACAAACCTTAGGTGGACTGTTAGATCAACATGTCAAGCGACCTAACAAATTTAGCCAAAGCTAGATCTGAATAGTTTTAAGAGTTTGATCTTTAAAAATAGGAAACATCTCAGCTCTTTCACAAATGTCATCATTGGAGACTGTCTGCAAGAAGGCTAGGCATTCAAACGAAATCTGCAGAACCTGCAATTTACGAGGAGGATGAGGAGACAATTCTCCTCCGAGTTTGTACATGCCCAGCTCTCTCCCAAAGAACAAAATTCCACTTAGGAGCTTTCTTTTACAATGACTTAAGCGATCTAACCAATACGAGTATATGTATGTAGATGCTGTTGAGAGATTTAGGACTTTCTCGACGTTGGGTTGAGCACGGATTACAATTCAAACATTGCTAGCGAGTAGAAGTTATTGGAACGCACGAAAATATTGGGTATATAACTTAGTGTGGTTTTTTTTCAAAATTTGAACGTTTGTTTAAGAAAAACATGTATAATAGTATTATTCAAAGTATTGCCCATCTGAAGGTATGACTTTTTCCCATCTTTCTGGCAATTTGTGGATCCCATCCCAAAAGAACTGCGCCGGCTTGGCAGCCAAGAATGAATCAAGTCAATTTTTGATATTCTGCTCTGATGTGAACCGTATTTCAGCGAGGGCGTTCTGCATCGACCGGAACAAATGCTAGTCAGAAGGGGCAAGGTCTGGGCTATAAGGCGGGTGGGGTAAGACTTCCCATCCACTGTTTTCCAAATAGTTCTTAACCGGAATAGCAACGTGGGGCCGAGCGTTGTCATGATGGAAAATTATTGCCTCGTGTCTGGTTGAATATTCCGGGTGTTTTTCGGCCACTGTTCTCTTCAAATGGATTAATTGTGTTCGGTAGCGTTGTCCATTGATGGTTCCATCCAGTTTTAGCAGCTCATAATACAGCACACCCATCCGATCCCTCCAAATACAAAGCATTACCTTCGCGCCATGGATATTCGGCTTTGCCGTTGATTTGGCTGGTTGGCCGGGTTTCACATATGATTTTTTGCACTTGCGGTTATCGTAATGGATCCATTTTTCATCACCAGTAAAAATCCGCTGCAAAAATGACTTCCTTTTGTGGCGTTCCAGCAGCATTTCGGACATGCAAAACTGCCTTTCGACGTTTCTCGGCTTGAGTTCATGTGGAACCCAATTTCCTTGCTTTTGAATATATCCAGCTGCTTTTAAACGTTTTGAAATGGCTGCTTGAGTGACACCCAAAGATTCTGCGAGCTCTTCTTGTGTTTGGCAACAATCTTCATAGTTCTTCATCTTCAAACTTTTTTGGCTGCCCAGGATGTTCATCGTCTTCCAAGCCAAAATCACCACTTTTAAATCGTGCAAACCACTTTTGGCACGTTCGCTCAGCTAGCGCATGTTCACCATAAACTTCCACCAAAATACGATGACTTTCGGCAGCAGTTTTCTTCATATTGAAGTAATGAAGAAGAACTCCCCGCAAAAACACCTTTTCAGGCACAAAGTTCGGCATATTTGAGTGCAAAAAAATTATTGTTGTTTACGCTTCAAATGAATGCCATATACTGAAATGACGTACAATGACAGTAGCTTTCCAACGCATGTTCCAATGGAATAATAACAATGGAATGATACAAGTTACGCCATCTCTTGTCTGGTAAAATTCACTCGTAGCCACCTTTCATATCCTTCTCTCGAATTATTTAATAAATTTAACTAATTGGAATCGCCCAAAAGCTGCTAGATAGTAGTAAGTAAATTCTGCCAAATATGTATTACAAATTGTGAAGCGAATTTTTGAGAATAAACTCGTCCCTCAACATTGTTGTGAGGGTTTTGTTCTGCAGCTGTCCCAGGAACTCCGAGTAAACCTGCGCTTCGTCAGAAGCTCAAATTAGTTCAAAGAGTAGGAGGTTCACAGATCCACGTGGCATCACATTGGGCTAATAGGCCTAAGTGGGTTGGTTTTTTCAATAGCCACTCTTGCCTAATCTAACCTAGCCCGACCACCGTTGGAGTTTCAAATACTGACATCATTCCTCGTTAGGTGAAGGTAATTCGCCAAAAATCACATGTTCTGAAAAAGTCTCTCATTCCCTCGCTATTCGGAGACAGATAACTTTTCATATAGCTCAATGAGTAACCCATCTGAGAATTTTTCAATCTAACCAACCTCATAATAATGATCTACCGCCAACCGTTCCTCACACCTACAAGATCAAAATTCCTTCCACTAATGTTCTTACTCACATTGTCATTGTGCTTGCAATATTATAAAATACAACGTACAAATAATATGCACGACACGTTTTTATGATCTCTTCTTTCACAATAAAAAAAAATGTATCTACCTCGTTCCATCAAAACCCCGAGCTCAAATACTGAAAACATCTCAATATTTGCACACGTTATAGGTACAACTAAAAACCCCCAAAATATATTTTTTCTTCTTGGAAACCAAAGATACGAGTACGAATCCAAAACCAAATAACAAAAACAAAAACAAAAATAAATAAGGAAATAATTGTCGACTGTTCCAGTCTTATCGGTGAACTTTTTTAAAATACGAGCGTATAAAAACACGTCTCAGAGCTCTATATCACCACAGTTCAATTGTTGATACCGAAGACAATTCAAATCCAGCTTTCCAAAATGAACTTCAAAATTTTTCTTGTGCTAATTTTTGCTTTGCTTGCCATGTTAACACAATCCGTCCAAGCAGGGCGGAACCCGCGGCGAGTAGGCGGATTTGGTTCACAAAGACCAGGACCATCCCAGCCTAGTACTGGACCTTATAACCCAAATCCGAGGCCAAGGCGTTTTTAAGTGAATCAAATCAACTAGTAATTCAGTTTTAAGAATTTTTATAAATAAATATGAGTTTGTTGTCAAAGCATAAGCGATGTTATAAGTCCCTTGCTCTAATTGAAATGTCAAAGGCATATGTCTTGAGTCCAGTATCCTGGGGCGATAGGCCCTTATATAGGCCGTTTCCGTCTATCTGAAGTATAGAAAAAACTATTGCACAAGTACCAATAAGCCAAGAAAATGAATTCCACATATCACAAGAATATCGCTGATCTATTCTCGATTCTACGCCCAAATGGCGGCAGGTAGAGTAGTACGATACAACAGCGGATGTAGTTTCTCAGGCCTCATTGCCTAGAGCAAGCAGCACCAGATGTGTTGACTATTTTATTCAACGGCAAATGGCTCAGCTACTCGTACAACGTCAGATACTCGTAACATAGAGGTACAGGCTACGCGTGTGAACTAAATGTACTCCCTGCTGCGGGCCTTAACGCACGTCGTAATGGGTATATGGATACATATGGCGAACCGTGAAGTTCCTTGCGTTGACTTTAAATTCACTGATAAGGATTAAATGAAGAGGACACATTGTTTTGTAGCTCAAAGATCAAGCGTCAGATGTGTCTACATAAAATGAGTCACAAGAGATACAATACAGTAAGAAGAAACCCACCCAATACTAGGAGGTGGTGTCGCTGTCTTCACAAAAAAAGGCTCGCGATTTAAAAAGAGTGTAAACCGCTCTACTATAATTCGTAGGTTCCAGGTTCTGGAGGCATGCATCCTGTACATTCCTCTCCGCAGTGAAAATCAATTTTACATGATCTCTGTCTATAGACCTGATTTATCTCACAGCTCTGGGCGCTTTTCCCATTTCTAAAGCTGGAATTGAAGGAGAATTATTTCATTGTCAAGCGTGGTCAACTTGGGTATTCTAGGTTAGGTTAAACAGGTGCATGATGGATATGCCACCACACAGATACCAGGCACCAAGACGGGCCCATCGCGATCCTTGTGGAACCAGTTGAATTTGTCTTCAAATGGCATAAACCTAAACAATCTCCCTGGTGAAACACCCAATTTCCCTGCAGAAGCCAAGAAGGCCTTTGAAATTCGTGCCGTCTATTTCCTCTAGGTTTTCGAAAAAGGATTTCCCTAAAAATTTTCTTCGACAACGCGATATTGCCTCGCATTCACACAGTATGTGTGTTATGTTCTCAACAGCTTGCAGATCACAGCACAATCTGCAAATATCTGTATCTGACAATTTGAATCTCTTTGCGTCTATCCACAGGCAACAGTGTCCTGTCAAGATTCGTATTACTGTCCTGTTCCCGTTTAATTTTATTAGGTTTCTAGACCGTTTGCCGCCAAAAAGCTGCCGGAGAGATTTGGATACCCTGTGTTCTTCAAGACGTGACCACCTTAGGTTGACAGTTTTTGTAATTTTTTCCCTCGATAGTGCCCCTCACTATGCAAAGGGGTGGTTTGATGTTGATAATCTCAATATTGTCAAGTAGCCCTCCTTTTCTTGTAAGCTCATCCGCTTGTTCATTTCCTATAATACCGCAGTGTCCTGGCACCCAGGACAGTCTTACCCAGTTCTGACTGCATAGTGCCTTGAGCACTGTGTGACAGCCCCTGATTTTATCAGAGTTGATGTTGGTTGATTCCATTGCCTTGAGTGCGGCCTGGCTATCGATGTAGATAGCGATATCTTTTTCAGATACCGATCTCATCTACTTTACCTCAACCGCCCTGGGGACTGCCAGAACCTCTGATTGGAAGACACTGCTTGCTGTAGTTTAATAGATGCTCATAATTTTGGAACTTCCGAGAAGATACCAGAACTTGTTCTTCCCTCTGTTTTTGAGCCATCTGTGAAAATTGCAACTTCATTTGACCTAAATTGAATTTTTTTCCAAGTCCTCCCTCTCCGGATATACAATAATGTCATATGGGATGTCTAAAACGACCAATGAAGGAATTTCATCCGTTAGAATTGGATTGTCTGACAGTAGTTCCGCTGGGACCGTACCGAGTCTACTCTTGAAGTGACTACTACTCTTGAAGTGACTACTACTCTTGAAGTGACGCAAATTTGTGAGTCTTATCGCACTGTTACCAGCAGGTTTTTTGATCTGCAAATCAAACGGTGTTAGGTGCAAAAAGGTGTTTAATGCTGCCGTAGGGGTGTACGGAGCGCACCTGTAATGGCTATGGAAGCCGTTCTTTGAAAACCGCGGCTAATTTTTCGTAAATCGTTTTCTTGTTTGTGGCTTTCCATCATACTAGTGCGCCGTATGTAAGTATGGGTCTTACCACCACCGTATACAATCAGTACATCATAGCAAGTTTTAAGTCCCAAATTTTCCACAAAAACTAGAGGGAACTTAGTGATCAATTGGTGGGGTTAGCACTGTGCTATGTACCAACTCGGTATTAAAGCAACCGATAATCTGTCGTTTCCCAAACAGCACTCCTATCAGGATCTGCTCTTGACCAACACACGGATACAACTAATAGGCGGATGGGCAGAGTTTGTTCAAAGTATTTCTATGTATAATCCTCGAACTCGCTCTACCCACCGGCCAGCAGGATTCTGTTAAGCGAGGAGACTGACAGACACCTCAAACAAATAGACGAGATTATGGAGCGAACGATGGACAGTACGATACCTCGGTATCAACCGACTGACAATGAAGACCTACTCCTCACCAAACCAAGACAAAAGTAAACTGCTTTCGAACTAGGCAGTTTACTGACAGTCATGTAGTTTCGCAGTTTACTGGAAGTCATGACACCATAGTCGTCGATCAAAAACCTACAAATACTGATAAAAGAAAATTACAGAGTATCTGTAAGTTTGTGTTGGATCAAAATAATTCAAGACGTAAGCACTAGCAACCTGAATATGTTTCCTCAAATAAATACAAATGTTCGAAGAAAAGATCGAAACGACCTTCCCTGACATAAGATCATCCGAACGACGGACAAAGAACAAATACTGCTTACTTACTGACTTACTTAGGTGGCACTACAGTGCGGGGTGAACCTGGCACTCAACTAACAACCCTCTCCAATTAGCTCGATCCTTAGTTAACTGAAATCAAAGTCGTTTGAGGTCCATTTCTACTTTTGCGCACCGTCTAAGATGAGGTATTCCTCTACTGCTTTGTCCTTCCACGTTAGATTCGAAGACTCTGCGACCCGGGACATTGATGTCATTTCGCTTTACATGTCCCAGCCATCTCAGGTGACTGCTGGGCAGTTTTTTGACCAGGTCGATATCGTTGTACAGCTCGTAAACGGGACCAAAGCCCGTCAACATAAACGGGACCGAATATTATACGAAGGACCTCCTCTCGAAACGACTGAGGATAGCTGCATCCACTTTTGATAGAGTCAATGCTTCCGCGTCATAAAGTAGGACTGCAATGATCAAGGTCTTATAAAGAGTCTCTGTAGTTGTTCAGAATAGGACATTGCTACTTAATTGCCTTCTTAGCCCAAAGAAACAGCGATTGGAAAGAGTGATTTTGCATTTTTTTTCTACTGAGGTGTTGTTGTAAGAATTTAAAGCAGAGCCAAAGTAAACAAAATCCTTTACAACCTCGAAATTATAGCTGTTGACTGTGACGTTCTGTCCAATTCGCCGATTTTGTTTTGCTCTCATTTGCCGCTAAACCCATTTTGGTAGCTTCCGTTACAATACTAGTGAAAGGCACGCAGCCTTGCACATATCTAAATAGTCTTTTGAATCAAAGCTCCCGGTGAGTTCTTTACCGACCTTGATGGAGTAGAGTGAATCCTTCATCGTCATTCTGTGCAGACGGATGAGCTTGGCAGAAATGTCAAAACTAGACATGGCTCTATGTAGCTCGTCCATATAAATTCTGTCATATGCGGCCTTAAAATCCATGAAAAGACGGGGGACATCGATTTGGACTTCTTCAGTTTTTTCCAGGATCTGCCGTAGTGTAAATATTTGGATATTGGATATTGTGGAGTCATCGGTCTAAAACCGCACTGATAGAGGTGAATCAGATCGTTAGTAAATAGCTACAGGCGTTCGAACAAGACGCACAGATAAGATGTTATAGGCGATGTAAAGATGAGTGATGCCTTTATAATTGGCGCAGTAAAGGGGACCTCTTTCTTGTGGATCGGGAAAACACCGCTAAGGTTCCATTTCTCGGGTATACTTTCCTTCAACCAAAATTTGCACATGAGTTTGTTCATGGTCTCTACCAAGTCATCTCCAGTTGCCTTAAGTAGCTTGAATAGGAGGCCGTCCGGCCCATCAGCCTTATTGTACTCGTACTTCAGTTTGGCTACTCCTCATTTCATTTTGGTTAGGTAGACCTATCTCCTGACTTCCACCGTCCGGGTTGAATGGTTTATTCTGCTTAACAGGAAAATTTAGATTTTTCTCACCGCTAAACAGTGTGTAGAAATGGTTTTGTCCATATCCTCAGTACTGACTGTGACTCCACTGCAAAGTTTCCTCTGTTCGGGGCTTATTGCCTTGAAATTTCCTTTTTACTTTTTGGTAAAACTTCCGAACATTGTTCCTGAAATAGCCACCGGTATTCGTGCCACCTCTTTTGCTCTTAGAGCTCACGGTCCGCTCTCGTTTTTCTATGCAGTGCCGTAGCCGAGTTGTTACCGTACGCGCGCCTGCACCAGCGTCAGAGTATATTAAATGAGGTTTTGTACAACAGGGCGAATTTAATAAGAGTGGATAGTTTCGTCATTTATCTGACTCGAAGGCACCTATTACCCGGCTTACTACCCCAATTATCTTTATCACAAGGGTGTGCGCTTTAACTGATTTGTTCGTCCAGCGACGTCCCACCATTTTGATAAAAAAATACTGATCCAGGACAGATTAATTTGACCGCATGCCGCTCAAACAGCTACGGACAGATGACTCAACAACGAAATACGAATTCGGTTACGTTCAGTAGGGCTGCAGGGAGTCGCGATATGCGGGATGTTGCTCGGGTGAGCCAGGCATATTGGCAGCTAGCTGAAGAATGCGAAGCCTTCTCGAGGTTAGCCTATACGAGTATTATATTATAATGGGTGATTTTTTGAACGTTTGGTTTTTAATTGTCAAAACGAACTACAGGCAAATTGCAAAAGTGTATACAATTTTTATTTGAGTTGATAAATCAATGCTTGCCATTTCCTATGATTTCATGTAAATGTTGACGACGACTACGTTTTAAGTGGTCCACACGGAGAGTCCAATTTTGAATCACTTTTTCGAGCACATTGGCTAGTTCAAAACGAGAGATAAATCGCTCATCGAACTCATTTCTCATCTTCCATCAATTCGCGTGCTATGTGGCATGTAACGCCATTTTGCTGGAACCACATGTCGACCAGTTTCAGCTCGTGCATTTTGGGCAAAAAAAAAATTCGAAATCATTT
The DNA here is from genome assembly GCA_963966105.1 of Volucella zonaria. Classification (NCBI taxonomy): domain Eukaryota; kingdom Metazoa; phylum Arthropoda; class Insecta; order Diptera; family Syrphidae; genus Volucella; species Volucella zonaria. Next base: position 182,801,375 of record OZ014530.1, on the reverse strand, counting down.
AACTATAGCGAGCGCCATTGAATATAATATTGTCCTCATGGTCATCTTTGAAAAAATACGCGCCAATGATTCCGCCAGACCATAAACAGCACAAAACAGTGCATTTTTCCGGGTGCATTGGCAGCTCTTGTATTGCTTGAGGTTGCTCATCGGACCAAATGCGGCAGTTTTGTTTAGCTTGTCGCTAAAGACAATTTTTCGATAAAAAAAGCGATCTTCCTCCAGATTTTCTAAGGCCCACTTACCGGAAATTCGACGCGGTGGCAGGTCGTTCGACTTCAGTTCTTCCACGATCTGTATTTTCTAAAGTCCTAGACCAAGATTCTTGCGTAAAATCTTCCACGTAGTTGAGTAACACAATCTCAATTGCTGCGAACGCTGACGAATGGACAAATCATGGTCTTGACTAACACTGGCGGATACAGCAGCAATATTTTCTTCTGTACGCATTCCACGCATACGGGTAGGTGACTTGATGTCCAATAGCGTGAAATTGGTGCGAAATTTGATCACTATGGCTAATGGCCGAAGTGCGCGAAAAACATTTTTCACAGAGCACGGATTTTGATAATAAAATTCATTAATTTGAAGGCGTTGTTCGGGTGTAAGACTTTCCATGATGAAATGGCAATGCTAACTGTACATGTTTGATTTTGACACATGTCACGAATTATGTGTAAGCTGTCAAAAATAAAACACCGAAAAACCAAACAGCAAAAAAATCACCCTTCACATATTTCATGTAAACAATAACCGCATTCGTTGCTTGGGTGTATTCCGAGTCAATATTTGCACCTGTCATCCATGGCAATTTGTTTGACTTGATTGATTGCAAAGCGATCCAGGACTCATGTTTCTGGGAATATTGAAATCAGTAAATCGTTGTTAGCCAGTCAGCTTATTTCCGTTTGTAATTGTGCTGACTTGATTGCCAACTTAATTGGAACCTTTCTCTTAATGTAAGCTAATTGGACTGACTAGGCCGAACTACGTATGTATGTCTTGCTGCGAACTGTCATAAGACCATACGACTTCTTTTCTTACTCAGGTGCAAACGGCATATGCGCATCGAAACAGGCGTTGTTTTTGCTGCATTGCATTGAGCTGGATGAAGCTCATAGTAACGGGTGACCAGAGCAATGATAGTTTTGTCCAATTGTTATGTTTCAGCAGCTGTCAAAGTTACTAATGACACCCAGCTATCAAAATATTCAGTAAGGTTTGCCATTTCATTGTGCAGAACTGCGCGCGGAAATTATTAAAAGATATCGAAATTCAGGCTCAGTTGTAGATACGCAACGTAAATTTCGTCTTGAGGTCGGTCGTCATCATGGCTTCAGTGTGCAGGCAATTCGTCGCACCGTGGAAAAGTTTGAGCGTGAGTACACTCTTTTGGATCTTAAGCCATCAGCCAGACAGAGATTTGTAAGAAATGAAGAAACATAGCCGTCGTATCGGCCAGTATCGAATAAGACCCAGAAATGTCGATTTGGCGCAGATCAGCTTAATTGGGCATGGGCAGAGAGCCAACACGACTTATTTTACGGTTGGATTTGGGCCTACATCCATATAAGATTGTGCTGATGCAGGAATTGAAGTCGGACGACCACAGATAACGCCGTGAGTTTGCTAATTGGGCACTGAAAATGTTGGCCGGAGATCCGGTTTTTGGCCAAGAAATCATTATCTCGGACTAGGCCCAATTTTGGCTCAGCGACTATGTCAAAAAGCATATTGCCGCCATTGGAATGAACACAATCCACAAGTATTTGGCCAAGCATCAATGCATCCACAAAGATTGACTGTTTGGTGCAGTCTATAGCATGGTCCCATCATCGGATCTTATCTATTTGGCGACTGGGTCATCTCACGGCGAGCATTAATCAATTGGCCGCAGCGATCTTGCGGTTTGACACCACTCGATTATTTTCTCTGGGGCTAGGTCAAGTCCTTAGTCTACGCTAACAAGCCAACCACTCGAGGCCAACATTCGACACCCAATTGCTGGAATAACGCAGCACATATTGGACCGAGTCATTAAAAATTGGACCGGCCACCGCTTGAAGTATTGCCAGCGAAGTTGAGGCGGCCATTTGAATGATATGCTATTTCACACATAATGGTATGAACGTAGCTCCAAAATAAAGCCAAAATATAGAGATATAAATTATATATCACACCGTTTGTCCTATCGTTCTTATCTGGTCACCCTTTATTTAGTAGGTTCGGTTGGGAAGAGATGGCCTGGCATGTCCTTTTGTTGAGGAAGTTTTTGCAGCATCTCTCAGTATGATATATTAAGATGATCTGATAAAGAATTGGCAAGTTTTTACAGATATCCATATCATCGGCATATTAAAAACATCATTGATACTCAAAATGAAAGTTGATGGGCCAAGGTGACCTCTTTGTGGATTACCCGAATTGGCCTTAAATGGTTCAGATAAACGAGAATTAACTCATAGTAGGAGTTAATCGAAGAGATTCCCCCAGTATGAAAACAGAAGTCTATAGCAGTCACATCTACTTCTTTCCTTTACTTTAAGACATACCGCTTAAGACGACTTCGCGGCATGATGGGGCTTACGCTGTGAGAAGGATGGATATCATTTTACTAATTCATATTGTACCCCTTATTCAAAAATTCCAGAGCTAGTTGGTACTCCGAATATATAATATATAAAAAGAACAGTCTTGTATTTTGGTTGTGTTTGTTTTATTTTTTTATAAAAAGCGCTAAAATTATTTAAATTAATTATTTGATTTGAGAATTTAGAAATGTGGTTGTGGAGGGTTTGGGTTGTATGGCCCAGTACTAGAAATTGGTCTAAATGGTCCTGGCTTTGGGAATCCACTTGGGCCAAATCCACCTGGGCCAAATCCACCTCCTCGTCCAGTGTCCCTCCATGCTTGAACGGATTTCGTTGAGATAGCGATCAAAGCAAAAACGAGCATCAGAAAAACTTTGAAGTTCATTTTGATGAGCTGATTTGTTGAATTGCCTTCGGTGATTACAATTGAACTGTGATGGCAATTGAGCTCTGAAACGTGCTTTTATACTCGTACATATATTTGATTGTGCACGCAGAGTTAAGCTTTGCTTCAGAACGTTTATTGATAAGATCAGTCACATTGATTCTTTTTTTTTTGGTTTTACATCTCGTATCTTTTCTTTCTGTGAAAAAAAAAAAACACTAAAATGATGCTTCGGGGATTTTGGCGTTTGTTGTGTTTGCCAATCCATTGTGCAAGCTAATCAACTGAAAAAGTAAATCACCCATTCCAAGGCACAAGGCAAAAGATCAATTGAACGAACAAATTAATAAAGGGGAATACGTTCTAGGAAACGAAGATTGTTCCCAATTAACATATTGGTATTTTTTTTGTATTGTTTTTTGCAGTGCGGATATGAATTAATTTATATATTGCCTAGGTCTCAACGGCAAGCCTCCCAAAATCAATATTTGTAGTTATGAGTAAGAATAGCTTGTTTGAAAATGTGAAAAGTCAAAACTAAGACTACCATGTTTTATTAGAAACCACTGAAGCTAGGCTTTTGTCCGAGCTATTAGTGTAGAATATACACTAAACGGCATTTTAGTTTGTATAGTGTGGACCAGTACTTACTTACTTCCTTCTCCACTACCTCGATCCATACCTTGTTGCCTCTAGAATTGAATACCGAGAGGTGAAGGTCCCTTTCCAACTATGTCCGCCATATATTGTGGGGTCTTCTTTGCTGCGCTATTCCTGCGGAGCGAATTAGACTTATTAGATGTGAAATTTCTTGATTGTATAGTATCTACTTTGCTCTGATCGGTAAACTGGTAAAATTTCCATTAAATTTTGATAAATCTGGATAACCTAACGACAAAGTGTCAGGAGTTAGGTTTTCGGGTTTGGAAAAACGACAATGCGGATATTCGGCCTTAGCACTACTGATTCGTAACCCGTTATCTTCTAGAGCCTTTATACAATTATTAAGAGTTAGTTAAGAGCTTTCACGTCATTTCTTATATTTACTTACATAAGGTAGCGCTACAGTCCGGGGTGGACTCGGCCCTCAACAAACAATCGTCTCCACGCTAAGTGGAGTGGTCTTTCTCTACTGCGCTGTCTCTCGATGGGCGGATTCGATGACTTTTCGGACCGGATCATTGGTATCCATGACCCAGCCATCTCAGTCGCTGGATCTTCACTCTTCTAATACTATATAGCTAAGTCGATGTCACTGTACAGTCCGTACAATTCGTCGTTGCATCTCCTCCTCCACTTACCGTCTATGCAGACGGTACAGAAGATCACCCGAAGAATTTTTCTCTCACAGCAGCCAAGAGCACCTTCATCCATTTTCGATAAAGTCCATACCTCTACGACATAGGACAAGACTGGAGTTATTAAATGCTTATGTAGCGTCATTTTTGTTCGAGAGAAAGCTTTGCTAGTCAATTGCTTTCTTAGCCCAAACTTCTTTGTTATTCTTCGTTTCATCTCAGTGATGGCGTCGTTGTCTGTATTGATAGCAGAACCTAGGCAGACAAAGGCCTTAACTACCTCAAAGTTATATCTGTCGAGGGTGACGTTCTGTCCGAGACATCGGTGTTGGATTTCCTTTCTGGTTGACAGCATATACTTGGCCTTGCCCTCATTGATCGTTAAAACCATCTTCGCCGCTACCGTCTTAATACTCGCGAAAGCGCCACTGACATCGCTCTGCTTTCTTCCGATTATGTCTATATGCGTATGCGAGAAACCGGACGGACTTTTGAAATATTATGGGTGTTTTCAAAAGCGTCAAACTAACAAAGAACTACATTAGTTGCGTTCACTAATGCAGATTTTCTGCAGAACTAACTTAGTCAAACTGTATTATTCTTGTGTTCATCAACGTCAACATCTCGTTATACTTGCGCAGATTCATTAGGCATTTCAATTTGGGTTGCAGAAAAAGTTGGAAGACTTTAGTGCGGAATAACTTTTATGTTTTTTGAAGAGAAAAGATATAAGAATTATTGAAATAAAATGTAATAAAAATAAATAACCTTTTTATTTTGAGAAAAGCAAATCTAAAGTTTGGTTGAATCCTTTTTTATGGCACTGACATGATGTCTTTGAACGCAAAACAGATGACGATCGAACTAAGATGTGTCTGCGCAGTCAATGCGTTCAAAAACACATGAGGAAAGATCAGCGATTGTACTAATTTAGAAACACTGAGGTTTATGAACTCACCCTTCAGGCGTTCAGACAATATGACAGATAGGATCTTGTAGGCGATGTTAAGAAGACTGATGCCTCTGCAGTTGGCGCAGTTCAGAGAGTCTCCTTTCTTAAGGATCGAACAAACACTGCTGAGGTTCCATTCATAGGACATACGTTCGTTCGACCATATTTTACAGACCGTGGCATGCTTTTTTTTTACATTTTGGTAAAACTTCCGGATTCCATTTTTAGAATAGCATCTCTCAATTTCCTCGACCGCGCGCTTCTCATGCTCTTTCTTTTTCCTCCTAGGAAGCCGGTGTTCGTCTCTCCTCTTCTACTCGTAGAGCTCATGAGAAGCTCTAGTATTTCTACGCAACTCCGCTTTGTACGTCTCTTGCTTAGCTGCATGTGCTTGCCAGGAGTTTCCTTATGATGGCCGAGTGAAACCCAGCACATCAGAAGCGATACCTCTGATGGCTTTTTGGCAATGTTGCTACTGATCTTCAATACTTGATGCTGGGTGCATGGGACATCTTAAGAGATAAATGGAGACCCGATCGGAAAAGTATTTGGATTTGTAGTCGTCAAACTTCCTCACAGTATTAGCTTGGCTTTGCGATGTTCGGGATATCCGCACCGTACCTTTCATATAACAAGGCAATGGTCCGAGTTGATGTTGGCCCCTCGGAACGGTCGGACATTCATAATACTGGAGGAGTGCCTTGCGTTGATCACAATGTGGTCAATCTGATTGACGGTTGATTGATCAGGAGTTCTCCGACTCCCGTCATGAATATCGACATGCGACAATGCTTCGCTCGCAAAGTCGATTAGCCTGAATCCGTTATCGGAGGTGGTGTCGTGCATACTATAGGAACTTTCCGACAGTACTACCAAAGATACTCTCTCTTCCTACCTGGAGCACTGGTCGTACAGCTCGTAGAAGCAATTGTTGGTATCGTCATCTTTTTCCTCTGTGGGGACATTTGCGCATATAAGTCTTAATGTTAGAAAATTTAACACTATTAAGGATTGTTACGACTTGCTCGTTAACATGTCGAAAACTTAACATTTCTTCCCTAAGTCTGCCTCTGATCCGAAGACCGTTGTCCTTGTTTCATTTGCAGGGATTGTCAACAGTAGATGCGTCCATATCCGAGATTTTTTGTTGCTTCGTAACTTAACTTTCCTTTCCAATGCCGAGCGGGTCGGTTAGACCGAAGTCAGTAACCCATTCGGTGATATGAGCGCTGCCATTGGTCCACTAAAAGTTCATCCGCCACCATCTCTTTTCTAAGACCGTGACTTAGTCTCGGAAATCCTTACAAGCCTGAGCTCCAAATATGTCGGAGTATCCCAGAAATGGTCTTATTTGTTTTATTCCGCCGTCCCGTTTAAAATGCTGCTATTTTTGTCTGCTGGTCAGAACGCGCGCTTATATGTTTAGGAAGTCGGGTCCGGATGGACATCGACCAGTACCCGATGATTACCACTTGCAGGTAAAATAAGCAGTTACAACACTGAGCATCACCCAATTTACACCCTATTTCTACCGCACTCAACCAACGTCGCTGCTTGTGATAGCCGGACTCGTTAATGGGATGCTTCAATCCAAAATCTCGCATCACATTAAAAAGCTCCGTAGCCTTGGTTACTCCAACTTTAACTTCGAATTTTCCTTTTATTCCCACTTTGCCGCCTCCATATAAGATCTCTGTAAACCGTATCGATATCGATAAACTCGATATGCAGACCCTTGCAAACCTCTCAATATTTCTCTGTCGTAATCTGTAAAATTTGAATCGCATCTCACCTACCTTACACAAAGACGCATGACTGTCACTGCCAATAATAATTTTGGGCTGTCGATTGTCTAGAACACTTTTTTATATTTTCTCATGTTGACTGTGCCTTTACGCAATTAAACAAGAAAGTTCACTTGGTTAGGCATCCGATCGGCTCTCATAATTTTATAGAACGGAATCGCGCGGGCCACCTAGGCCCAAGATATCCGAAGGTTGTCTATACCTCGTCTTCCGCAAAATTAGCCGTTTTCACTTCATGTGTAACGACCGAGGGGTTCATACTGCCTATAAATTCTTCGCTTAGTAAAGTATTAGACACTCTATATGGTATATCTAAATATTAAAAATCTCGTTGTTCACCGTTAGTATGCACTATATTTCGGCGATTTATTCTCTTTCTAGTTTTTTCTTTGTTCTGCTGCAATCTTAAAAATGTATGGTCTTTTGGTCATGACACCATGCCACTACTGCTTTCTCATGTACTCTAGCTACCGCTTTTTTCGCCACTTTTTTGTAACACTCATTGTCTAAATCAGCGCGTATTTAATCGGTTTCTCTGCTTCTTCCGTACTTAGCCTGCGCCTTAAATGTTTGCTTTTTGCTGTCTACTACCACCGAGCAAAGTTGTTGCACTCCTCTTACATTTTTCTTCAAAGCTGCTCCACATACCTTGAATGTAGTCTTTTTTTCTGAGTTTACGGCATCTTGGAGCCATTCTCGTAAATTTAGCCCCCAGAGCTGATTTGGTAGGGGTAGATAATTGTGGCTGTTGGAAAGACTAACCCACTAAAGCCTATTGAGGGATCGTAATGCCCCGTGGATCTATGATCCTCTTACTCATGGAACCAGTTTGAGCTTGTGATGAAGCGTAGGAGACTGTTTACTTCTATATTCTTTAGATCATTAAGGTCATTGTAGAAAAAAGCTCCTAAGTGAAGTTTTCTTCTATGGGAGAGAGCTGGACGTGTACAGAGTAGGTGAAGGATTCTTTCCTCTTCCTCTTCGTCCATGCAGCTCCTATAGAAATCGTTTGCAAAAGCGCCAAGCCTTCTTGCATGCTTGCCTATAAGGCAGTGTCCAGTGATTACACCTATAATCGCGCTGAGATGCTTCCTATTTAGAAGGATCAGACCTTAGAGCGATTCAGATTCAGCTTTGGCCAAATCTGTTTGGTCGCTAGACATGTTAGTCCAACAGTCAACCTAAGGTCTGCTCTTTTAATAGCATCCAGCTTTAATATTAATTTGCAAGTAGCGATGGGTATACCTATGCTGCCCTTTTCCCTTAGAATAGGTAGAGTGGTTCCAATTTTGGCGAGTTCGTCGGCCCTACAATTCCCTGGAATGTCTCTGTGGCCCGGCACCCAGCAAGGGTGAAGATTAAACTGCTCTGCCATCTCCGTAAGAGATGATCGGCATTCAAGGGCGGGTTTATAATTTAATGAGACTGAATGCAAGGACTTGATAGAGGCCTGACTATTCGATCCTTTGCAGATATCACGTTTTTCTTCAGCCAGGACAGAGCTTCTTTAATCGCCAAAATTTCCGCCTGGAACACGCTACAGTGATTTAGAAGACGGAAAAAGAGGCTTAGATTTAGCTTATCTGAGAAAACACCGCCACCAACCCCGCTGTTATAGATCCATCTGTGTAGAAGTGGATTGACTTGTTCACCATGAGAGCATCTTCCTTCCAGAAGGACCTAGACTCTAGAGGGGAAGCTTACATGGAAGTCTTTGTCAAACCTAAGTTTAGGTATGATGTAATCGATGTTCTCTGTAAGAACTCCTAATATATTAAGAATATTAGCGTGGCCAAATTATTTGTCCACTGTGTAGTCGCTTTAAGGTAGCTGCAGTCGCAGCTATGTACTGGGCTGCTGAAGATATCGACGGGTATCAAGTGAAGCCGAATGTCTAATGCAGCGGAGGGAGTAGAGCGTAGGGCTCCGCTTGTGCATAGAAATGCTGTTCGTCGGACTCTGCTTAGATTGCCGGAGTTGACTGCATTGTCTAAGACCGTCCACCAGACAACAACCCCGTAGATGAGTATCGGTCTTATGGCCGAGATGTATACGAGGTTGAAGGCCCCATTTGTTCCCAATGGCTTTTTTGCGAGGGAATAAAGCTATTGTAGCTTACTTGACTCTTTCTCGAATGTTAGGTTTCCAGTTTAGTTTCCTACCAAAAATGAGACCCAGATATTTTGCTGTATCGAAAAAGACTAAACAGGTACCGTTTATTGAAGGAGGGTCTATGTATAATTGGAATTTTGTATTTCCTGGGAAAGAGGACAAGGTGAGTTTTATGGGGGTTTACTCCCAATCCACAGCGATCTGCCCAGCGGGTTAATCTGTTAAGATTTAGTTGAAGGAGTTCTTTAAGGAGTGTTAAGATGCTTACCTGAGACGGCTATAGCAACGCCATCCGCATAGGCAATCACCCTGCTTTCAGGTATATCAGCAGTTCGTTAACATCGCCTTGCGACGTACCTCTTCTGACGCATCTTTTAGCAGAAGCTCCACGCTGTTTGGAGTTTGGATTTGGAGTTTGGGTTTGGAGTTTGGATTATTCTGCTATTTAGCATAAGACTGATCAACTCCCAAGTGAGCCATCTACCTGCAGAGTTGACAGCGCAGTCGTGAGTGCGGATGTGTCGACGTTGTTAAAGGCACCCTCTATGTCCAGGAAAGCGATCATTGTGTACTCTCTATATTGTAGGGATTATTCGATGTGGCTGGTCCGTGAATGCAGAGCCGTTCCCACCGACTTCCTTTTACAGTAGGCATGTTGAGCCGTTGACAAAAGTTTTAGATAAATTTTAGCTTGTATATGGATATCAATCAGTCGTTCTAGAGTTTTTCGAAGGAAAGATGATAGACTTATAGGTCTGAGGTCCTTTGAGACAACATGAGAGCATTTTCCAGCTTTGGGAATGAAAACTACATTGACGTCTCTTTATGACAGTGAAATGTGGATCAGTTCTACACAGCTCCTCATGATATTCTCTAGCGTAGCCAGGATAATATCTGAGTACAAAGGTCCTCAGGTATTATACCATCCCGACTGATGCTGGTTGTTCTCTGGTTTCTTCATGAAAAATTATGTCAACAAAAATAGGTGCTGGCTTGCTAGCGGTTCGCCTAAGATAACTTTAGAATCTTTTAGTTTTAGTTATCTTCTCCTGCTGAGTATGCTGCTGCGGAACCGTTTCCTTCCTGGTAGGATGCGTATGATTATTTCCAACGTGTTCCTTTATATATGCATCGATGAAAAGCATTACCTCCCTTGGTGTTCCGTTTAAAAACTCATCAAAGCCACGCCAAATAATTTGTTTTTCCGATTGCTCACTGCCTGCGCGGTGCGTAGGCGTTAACAATATTCCAAGTTTCTTGTTTAATTAATTATCAGTTTTATGGCCATTAGCCGACCGCTAACTTTTGATAAATTTATGATCTTTTTTATGAGCTCAAATGTAAAGCCGATTTTGTTCCTTCGGCACTTGGTCCCATGAATGCATATTTTATCGAAGCCGTAATACGCTTTCTGATTAGAAACGATCACTCAGGCGGGCAGTAGAAGTGCACGATGGATTATTGTATTCTCTTGTCATCCGTGGGGACCCGATCACGCATACGAAATTCGAGTAGTCTCATTAGATGTTAATATGCCTCACGCTCGTCTTAGTTGTGAAGGTGCTTGCATATGTTCTTTCCAACTTAGTCGCATTTTCGGGAAGCAAGGGAATGAACTGTAGCAATATTCAATAAAACGTTACTGCACGGTGCTAACGTCCATGCTGGCCCGGGATTGTGAGGATTTTGTCATTCGCGCATGCAAGGATTTGAACAGACTTTTGGGAAATCGTACTTCTCAAACATGATGCTTTTGTCTCGGTTAGATTGCTTCTTACCTTTACGAAACTGTCTTCCCAACGTCATTCTGCACGATCTGATAAGTTTGGCAAAGATGCCAACACAAAATTGGTGTCATATGCGGTTTTCTCTAGAATCTGTCGTAGACATGAACTATAGGGGCCAATCAGAAGGTTGACAAATGGTTTTAGGCATTCACACAATATGGGAGACGTGATGTTGTCAAGACTGATGCCTGTATAGCTTAGTAAGTTGAAGTAACGACAATGGGGTTCCATTCAAAAGGCATACTTTCTTCCGATCATATCTTGAACTTGAGTTGGTGTATGGTGTCTATTCCCTTTATGGTGTTAAACCACTTTGTAATTAAACTGCTTCCTACCCTCGACTCTCAAGTCGTTAAAATCATGTGTGCCAGAGATTCAGCCCTCAATAACTAAAAAAAAAACGCGTTGTCCTCCAAACTCTGTGCAATAAATTCATATCAATTTGAAGCAAACTTAGAATTCATTTAACGATAACCTCGAATTTTTCCTCATAAATCGTAAATACGCAAAATTGAAAATACCATAAATTGCCATAAAATGCAATAAAAATCAATTTACCATACCACATTGGCCTATCTTCTAGACTTTACCTTATCTAATCGAAAGTATTTATTTCCATTTCCCTTCTAGATGAATCGTCAATCCACATCCAAGGACAACAGCACACACCATCATCAGCAAGTGCATCAGCAGCAACAATATCAATACCAGCAACATCAGCAACATCAACAACACTACCAACACCAGCAGCAACAGGCACAATCCTCATACACCCGAACACGGGACCGGGACGAGAAATATAGTAAATTTTACGAGACAAATCTATAGTTGGATGTACAACAGTATGATGCAACACTCTTGATGATCTTATATGTACTTTAGGTTTAGTTTCACTTGGTATTAGGGCAAGTGTAGTATTTAAGAGCTAACAACAATTCCAACAGTGATAATCTGTATCTGTGTTTGTTTTTGTCTAAATTTGTATTTATAAACGTAAAAATATTAATTATAATTATAAAAATAATAAAGCACCAAGTGCCCATGCCTATTGCACAAGATTAGAGAAGGCTTAGCGAAACAAGAAACAAATATTTAATCAGTATTTTGAAATTTTTAAGGGCAGTGCAATGTGATTTTATTGCTTTATGGCATGAACAAGTCAAGAAGAAGGCTTTAATCAGAATTATTGTAGATAGCAAAATATCGTTTGTTGTTATTAGTTACCGTTACGTTATAATTTGTAGTCTTTTTTTTTTTTTTTTTTTTTGGTAATATCACACTCTTACATTAGTTATACTCAATAATAAAAGAAAACGTTTGTTATACAAATCCTCGTACGTATTGTATTCATAATGAGTATTCGGTTTTCTAAATCAAATATAGCTAACATCTAAAATACAGAAGGAGGCTCTACATGTTGGACATGTACACTTCTTTTCAAGCCACACGTTTCGATCGTATTCGTTTTGACGTGAAGCAAACCATCTCGCCAGACAATCGACACACCACATTGGTTTGCAGTAGCAGTTGGTGCATCGGTCTTGTGCGGGAATAGGATCACCGTTAGGTGTCTCATCAAGGCATTGCTTGTGAATTTTAATATTTGGTACGGCAATCATACAGGCAAGACATTTCTCCGTTACTTGATCCGTTACGTAGGTCGGATTCAATAATACCTGATTTTTGAAGACCTCGATGAAACGATCAATGATGTTACGATGAAATTGGATGTTAGGCGGAATTATTATTGGCCTGCTGATGCGATCCTCGAGAGTACGAAAATCAAGTGCGTTGATTCGAATTTGGAAATCTTCTGCACCAGTATGACCGGGTCTTACGTTAATGCTGATGATTTGCAGGGCATCTGAGGTATCCTGGGCGATGTTATAGATTTCACTCTGCAAAGAAATTTTACATGTTACGCACAGATATGGTGAAAAATTTGACTTTGTTTTACCTTATCAATACTAAGAGTTGTGTCGCTTTGATGGGCAAAGTAAACATTGTATGGTGTTGTCTTAATTATCCAGTTTTCCGTTGCTATCAGCCAGGAAATTGAGTTGATTTTCAATTTGAAGACATCCTGCCTGCAAGGGAATTCATTTTATTACTTCTCTTCAACCATGTAGTAGGTGAGTGTATTTAATTTTATGTTAATACCAAGTAAGGAGTAAAGACAAGAAAGCAAATTGGTAGCATGTTCGATGCAGAGTTAATTTGATCGATAAGCTGGCGTTACAGTCAAAATTCAAACCTGTGGTGCTCATCCGCTTAAACTATTCTTGCCATGTGAGTAAGATGTCTCCTGCTGGTTTCTTTAGACACTTACTTCCGAGTTGGCTTCTTAATTAAATGAAACAATAATTCCCCGTTTGATCTCTAAAGTTGTGTCAAAGTTACAATGTCTTCAGAGACTTGTATGCATAGATAGCTCCGGTGCTATGCAAAACTGCACCACAGAGTGGCAATTCGCAGTACAGTCAAGTTATTATAAACAGGAGAGGTGAAATTCGGAGTACAATGGGACTACGCAAACTTGATTTCAGATATTCCTGAATTCTACATGATCTACGCAGATCAAGGTTAAACATAGTGTTCCCAAATCGACAAACATAGGACTTCTAAACTCCAATATCAAACCTTGAAAGTAACAAGTGGTGTATGGATGGATTTAAAATGGACACCGGAGGAGGTACAGGTATCCATGGCCCACATACAAATGTTGCAATGCCAATAGGGAAAAATCAGAGGGTCTTTCAAGCTCAGACGACAACGAAAGACGACGAAACCGCAGGACCCATATTGTTTGAATGCGTGGCTCTATGCGCCATAAGATTACCCTCTCAGAGAAATCTTAGTGACTGAGGATCTGCTAAGTATCTCTATTAGAGTGATTCTCAAGTTTAAGAACGTTACAGCTCATCTGGCACGATGTGTGGCACTCACTGATTGCTTCCCATAATATGATGATTCCACTATATTTGGTACAATCTATGGAGTCACTCTTCTTGCAGATCATTCAAACGAGGCTAACATTCCATCCAACAGGCATACTTTCGTCCGACCAAGTTTTACAGACGATCTGGTGTATCCTCATTACCAAATCAACGTCTGCAGGGAATGAGGCGGACGAAGTTGTTGTCGATCGTCGTCCACGTTGAATGCGGAATTCAGCTGAATTTTGGTCGACTGCGATATTAAGCAGTCTGCAGAAGTAATTCTTTCCACTACTATTTCGTTTTCATTCATATACACGCTTCTGTATGCAATTTGTGTCATTGGCATATTCTTTCACTTTCTGATAAAACTTTAGAATAAATTTTCTGAGATAGCAGCTCTCCATACTTCTCTTTTGCTTCTATGTTTTTTCTTTAATCATCAATTGCTATTCCGCCTTTTGCGCCTCTTGATTCGTTGCTTGAGTTTGACTTAACTCTTAATCATAGTTATGGTAATTAGACGTCCCTGATTCCTTGCTGATAATGTCTTCCATGGTCTTCTGCGTTTGATGCAATAGCATAGTTAAGACTTCTCGAAAATTTTTGAGAGACTCGATCAGAAAAGACTTTAGCTGTGTCTTACGATGGTTGCCATCCGACGTTAAATTCGGTGTCCTGACGTCGCAATTGTACCTTGTCTACAAAGTAGTGATTCAAGTCTATGTTGGCTCCTTGATCGCAATATGGTCGACGGTTTTTTGAAAAGACTATGATAACGTTTCGCACCGGTATGAAATCGATTAGCTTTAATCCATTTTCCGAGCTAAGGGGGTGTTGGCTATGTTTTCAAACTGAACCGAGAAATCACAAAGAAAAATGTTAACGTTGTCCTCAGAAGGTTCCTCGAGGTTTATTCGAGGAGCTCGGAGAAGCAAATTATGGCAAAATTCTCCTTTTCAGATTTGAGCTTATATTTGAACATAGTTTTGCGTCTTTATTTTCTTCGGTTATTCTATCACACTTCTTGAATGCTACTGGTAATAATATTCGTTTTGTTGCAGTCAGTTGCAGCATGTTAAGGCTTCGAAAATTTAAACGTGGTTGTCGTCGTTTGCTGGCGTCTTGCACTTAAGCTCTATCCATAACTAAAACTGTTCGTCAAAAAGTAAATGCACACGGCACAACCGCCAACATAGGAGGCAGATCCTTCCCACGATAGGGCTAAGAGTGCAATACCTCACAATTTCTATTTCGACAATCTGGATTGATGCTGAAAACTCCCCACATGATCTGAACTCTAATGTATCTCAAATGAGGTAATCACTGAATCTGCAACTGAGTTTATTTTTGAGTTCTTCCTTTAAAAGCAGGACCTGGAGCCGCTTACGGCGGACTCGATATCCCATTAGATTCCTGCTGGCATCATGTCTGTAATTTGTGGTTTTATGAGCCCTTCGTTTTGCTTGGGGCAGACCTGATGACCCCGACGTGATTGGGTGATCGCGCATTTATTGTTTTCTTCTAAATAATCAAGATACGTTCCCAGCATTCCCCAACCCGACATCATGGAGCTGCAGTCCAAAAATACACTGAATCTTAAGGAGTACTCAGTCAATCTAAAGACCCTGCTCTATTTCAAACGTAGCCTTGGAGAACTCAAAGAAAACCTGATATTTCGAGTAAACTTCGAATTTATTAGGTCAAGAATATTTGGATGTTGCGTGGATGAATGAAGAATTTTTTTTTCAAGTAAGATCGAGCCCTCCCAACATCAAGCGAAGTCCAACAATAGAAAGACCAAGGACACGTTGCCATTAAATTCTCAGCAATCCAACACTGATATTGCCACCGATCAAACCAGTAACAGTATCAATCAGACCGTTAGTCATTTCAAAATTAGAAGACGAAAGCAGTGTAACAGAAACTATGACGAAAATGCTAAGGCAATGCCAACTGGGACGAAATACGAAAAGGAAAGCGCTTTTCATGTAACAGGGAGCCTGCAAGATTCAAGTGACATCTGACTCTCACCGACGAGAACTACATACCTGCGTGATCGATGTATTAATCTTTATACAACAACATGAGGTTATTGACAACGGCACTTCTTAATACATTTCTACAACAGGCTGCGAGCCAAATGAATAGCCCAACATCATTAGGGCATTCCATGATACCACAACCAAATTCCTACAAAAGCTCAGTAATCAATGAATTGTTATTGACTTCCTAAAAAAGAAAAAACAAAAATGGAATAAATAAACCAAATCACATATGTATTACATAAAGAGTGTCTGAAGCAACCCAGCCATTGGTTAGTGTCACGAATTTCCTGAACCAATGCCAACTCCGAAAAACTCGTCAGAAAAACCACCAACTAAGTGTCTCGCTTCAAAGACGATAGAAAGGTTACTCTATTCGTATTGTACTCGTAATAACAAAAACAACAAATTTCTCAGCCGTTTTACGGTGTCTAAAGGATAACGACGGTGAAATACCAAGCATTGCTACGGTCAGGATCACAACTTAACTCCATTCCGGATTGTGAGCAAGAAAAAGCACCCAAAACAATCCAACAAGAAGGACAAGTTCAAAACATTATACTTTTATAAAATGATGGGACCTTTATCTTATGTCAGATTACACCCAACCAAACTACCCAAGTCACGAAATCAACAACATAGCGTGAGACTTTCCAACTGAGCTCGGATTTTCATGCCCTCATTCAACCGATATGGTCCGATCAAATTACTTATTGTTGCTAGACATATTAGCAGCGGCAAACAGATGAGATCTATGGGTAATACACAGCACACATCTTGGTTGGACAGTTCCTAGAAAGGCATTTGTATATCCACCATTATCGTCCACCATATGTTGCCTTTGCATCTATGGCGATCTGAAGCGTGAAAAAATTCTGAAAGAAAGTAATTTAAAAAATAGTCAGACATCCAACGAAAGAAACTTTTTCGAGAAAACAAGTTCAGTAGAACGGTTTGTAGCCCGACTCCTATTCAAAGCAGGCACAAATGGATTAGGAAATTAAAAAACATATATCCTTTCAGATATTATTTTCTTTTTAACAAATAAAAATCTTTGTCATATGGAGAAGTTCTACCTTCTTCACGCCCTTAAGTGTTTAACCCCGACAGCAAAACAACTTAGGAGGCAAAACTAACGAGAGACCGGATCTACTCAAAGTACGAGTACATATAATAAAAGAATATACTTGGCGCAATTATTTTGGTCTCGTTCTGCGCATCTGTCAAATTCTGGCAATATGGCTGACCACAGTGACGACAAAGGCGGAAATATTTTGGTTGCGATAGATTTTTGATTTAAAATTGATTAAACAAAGTTTAAAGGTGTTAAAATGCGTTGTGCTGTGTACGGGTGTTGTGTTAACAACTATAAAAGCAGAAATAAAACTGGAAATGAGGAGATATCGTATCACTCGTTTTCAAAATAAAGTAAAATGTGCAAGCAGTGGGTTTTTTTGTGCCGCCGAAAAGACAAGTTAAATACAAAAACGGCGCGAATTTGGGTCAAACATATTAAAAAAAGTGATTTTGTCATTAATTCATTGTACGGGCAATATGGAATAGTTCTGAAAACAACTAAAATTTAAGGAGATGCTGTTCCTTCACTTCAAAAGGATGAAGAAGTGACGAGCCCACGTGATTTACGGATTCAAAATAGACTTTTGATCCCAAGGTATGTGAAGAACAATTATTATAACCGTTATTTACACTAATAGCACTCGGTTTTTTTATTTCAGTGATGCGCTAATTACGCATGACAAGGAGAACATAGATCTAAAAGTCCCCGCGGAGAATTTACTTCTGTCAAAGAAGTGTGATTGCTCTACGCAAACTGATGCTTCCAAGGTAGACTGCGGTACACAAGTTAAACGATTAATGGTCGACTATAGTACACAAACTGATAGAATCATCCCTACATATTCTCAGTAAGTAGATGACATATTAAATTAGTGTAATGCGAATTAAGTGTAATTAGAATTTCAACCATTGTTCGTATTTTGCAGATTATTGGAGCAAATAGCAAAATTGAAAGCAGAAAACTGGAAGCAGCAACAAACTATTGACTCCGTTGGTCGTATTCCTTACCAGGATAGTCGTCGCGAACGAGTTCAAGGCGTTGGACTTTCAGAATCGCTCCAATTTGGAATTGTCGATGAGATGACTTTCGTAATGCTTAATCTGTGGGTTAAAGGAAAACGAACCATGAAACGAATTTTTGTTTTTACAATCTTATAATACTTTTACTTTTAATCATGACGAATAATTCTCTTAAGCATCTGTTTAACGACTTAAAGACTGAATACAGTATTTCGTATTTACTGACATACAGACTGAATCAAGATGTTTTAGAGAATTTTTTCGGAACGATTCGATCCAAAGGTGGCCTATATGATCATCCAAACCGTTTGGAATTCATGTAACGACTTCCTTCATACATACTTGGACGAAATGAAGGAAGCTTATCTATGAATGGTATCTTTTATGCTTTATGTTAAGTAACCATATTTTCTTTTAATACAATACGTTCGTATTTACATCTTTCACAGGCAATATTTTAGTAGATAAATCACCCGAATTAGAAGGTACGGACTATTGAAGTAGCACTCTACTGAAGACACTTAATCCCGACTTCATAGCAACTGAAATGAACGTAAATATGGAGGAGATGGAGACGATTTTTAAAATGTTTAATAAAAATGATATAGTTTATCGTCGTAAGTACTTAAAACAGTTACTTAATCTCTCAAAAGACATACCGTCCGAAAGAAAAGTGAAAAAAATTTTCTTCCGTTCACGTACAGTTGCGGTCAAAATAATAGTAGTGGAAGTCAAAAAATAATTTTGAAGTTGTTTATTTGTTCGTTTTGACTGTTTTTTATGATCTTTACTGTAAAATACAGTTATATAATGGAAGCACAATAATTTTTGTACGTCTATGCCTGCATACTCCTTGTTTTGTTGCGCAAATTTGTTGAATGTGCACCTGTTTTTAATGAAAGTTGTGGATTTCGTCCAGTCAAACTCGAAGTGGTGCTTCGAGTGATTGGTTTCAAATTTAAATATTCTCATATTTTAGCATTGGAAAGTTCTGCAAAGGTTAGAATCGTGTTCTTTTATGACATTTATTAAAAAATTCTTTAGAAATTCGTCAGCAATGGGTAGAGTTAAGCATTGCACACCTTAAAGGCCCGAGGATATAAAAAAGTTAATTGCCGAAGGTATTTAGAAATCCAGAAACTATTTGGCTGCTCACCGACAACAATTAAAAATGCAAGGCCAAGGCCAGAAACACGTGGCCGTAATTTTGCCAAAATTGATCAGAAGGGTCGTCAGGCATTTAAGGATCAATCCCATTACTTTTGCTACGGAGATTAGAGACAAATTTAGAGTGGATGCTAGTGTTGATAAGGTGCGTAGACGGTTGCGAGATCACGATCTGATAAACCGCAGTCCGCGGAAGGTGCCCTTACAGACAAAAAAACATGTGATCAAAAGAATGCAATTCGCGAACGACGACTTAAATTGGCCAGCAGAGAAGTGGAGAAAAATGTTGTGGTCAGACGAGCCCAAAAGCGTTTTGTATGGGGGAAAGGGATCTTGTCTTTATATCAGAAGGCCTCCAAGAACAGAATTTAGTCCTCAGTATATGACAAAAACCATAAAATATGGAGGATCCAGCATCATGGTTTAGACATGTTTATCTTTTTATAGTGTTGGTCCTATCTACCTGATACAACAAATCATGGATCAACATCTATGCGTGCAAATCTTGGAGGAAGTCATGCTGCTGTATGCTGAGGAGGAAATGCCATTGATATGGGTATTTCAACAAGACAATGACCCAAAGCACACTAGCAAACTTCCTAAGCAGTGGTTTCTTGCGCACCGGGTCAATGTATTGGAATGGCCTGCACAATCCCCAGACCTTAACCCGATTGAGAATCTTTGGTGCGACGTTAAGAAGGCTGTTGCTACTTGCCGACCAACTAAAACCAATGACCTTTGAGCAGTTGTGCAACAGTCTTGGATGTCGATATGGTTGGAAAGGTGTCAAAACTTGGTAAACTCCATGCCACAACATTGTGCTGCAGTTATCTCTAATAAAGTTCACGCAACTAAATATTGATTTGAGGTAAAAAAAAAAACATTTTTTTTTTCCTGATTTAAATTTTAAGCTAAATTTGCATTTTTGTTATATCTACGATAGATATTTAGCGCACTACTATTTTTTTGACCGTCCGTTTTTGAATACGCTTGGACACATTCTAAAATATTGTACTTAATATTAAATTCTAGATGTAAGTTTTATTTTAAAGTAATATTTTCAAAAACATCGATTTGAAAAAAGTAGAATATTTGTTTGTACAAAGTGGATTGAATTATTTTTTTATTCGTTTTCTAACTACACAAGTTTCACTACTATTATTTTGACGGCAGCTGTATGTACTTTAGAATTAAACACCTAAATCATACAATGGAAGACAATTTAACAAGTAGAAAAAGAAAAATTATAAAAGCAATATTGTAAAATTGTAGAGTTAAGTTAGCCTTGTTTGGAATTTGTGATATTTTTTCGTAAACATAGAATATTTTTTATATTAACTTATGTTCTAATAAATTACATACTTATGTGTTCAAGAAATCGAATTCGTCTTTTTGTGC
The DNA here is from genome assembly GCA_963966105.1 of Volucella zonaria. Taxonomy (NCBI): domain Eukaryota; kingdom Metazoa; phylum Arthropoda; class Insecta; order Diptera; family Syrphidae; genus Volucella; species Volucella zonaria. The sequence continues at coordinate 182,780,802 of OZ014530.1, read as the reverse complement.
TATATTTTCTCATACACACACATATTAAATTTGTTTCCAGATACCCTGATACCAAGTCGCAGATGATTGTTATTTTAGAATCGCTATTAATTAATATTTATCATTAGAAATGAATAAAAGTCTCCATAAAAAATTCGAACTCAAGCAATTATTAACGTACAGCATACGTAAACCAAATTTGATCACTCTCGGCAGCCATCTTGGATTTTTCGGTATTTACTTTTTTTGACACATGCGCAATATATTACCTTATTATCTGTACCGTGGGATCTACTTGTCAAGATGACTTTCTAACGACACTTCTTCGGTTTCATTTGCAGACATATACATATTTTCAATGAAAATATTAAAAAAACATACGGACCGATGACTTTCAATGAAAATGGGGAACAGTATCAAAAGTTGACTTTCAACGGGGTATCCATCAAGTGCAGTGGATGATTGGAGTAGCAGAACCTCACAGTTAAGCTTCTTCTTATACATAGTTCCACCCGTTCCGATAGTTGGATATAATCGATTAAACTGTTTGTTTGCTTGTTACTCCTCTAAATATATACTTCAAGATGATTTTTACGTTGACGACTGCATTAGCGATGCGGATAGCATCCCACTGGCAAAGGACGCACAAAATCAAGTAACGTCACTACTACACAGTGCCGGATTTAAGCTCCGTAAGTGGTGTGCAAATCATCCTGCACTACTTCAAGACCTCCCAGTGGAGGACCAAGAAATCAGTCTTGACTTTAGCGAATCAATTCACTGCACAATCAAAACGTTAGGCCTAATATGGCAACCAAAATTGCACCAATTGCATGGAAGAGCTCACTTATCCGACATCTCCGTACTCACGAAGCGAACGGTCAGCTCCGACGTATCGTCGATCCATTAGGACTCTTTGGCCCAGTTGTGGTTAAGGCCAAAATCTTCATGCAACAGCTGTGGCACTTGAAACTATCATAGGACGACGAGCTACCTGAACACCTCAGGCCAAAGTTCCAAGGCACATGTTCAATCAAGGGGCTCGAACATCCGTCCAAATGCACACATTTGTGGACACATCGGGCAGCTGTCTATTTGCGGTCAACCTATAAAGATCGAACAATACTCGTAAGACTACTCTGTGCGAAATTACGCATAGCTCCGGTAAAACAACAAACTCTTCCTCGACTAGAATTATGTGCTGCCGTATTAGGATCTGACCTTACAACCAGAGTCCGAGAGGACTTAAGACTTCAAGATTCTCCAACCTCTTTTCTGGACAGATTCTCAAATCGTACTGTCATTTATCAATTCAACTTCCCCATCTCTCCATACGTTTGTGGCAAATAGAGTAGCGAAAATTCAGGAAGTATCCCTGCCAGCCCCGTCCAAGGAAAATCCAGCAGATATACTGTCTCGAGGAATATCAGCAGCCAGCTTCATGTCATGCAATATGTGGCTTTATGCACCATACTTCTTGCATGGGAACGAACCAGCATGGCCCCGACCATTCATAAAAGAACTAGATCCGCATTCTGATTTGGAAAGAAAGAGAAAACACATAGTGGCTGTAGCGTTGACACAAAACAGTACAGAGCAAATGATTTACCACTTAAATCATCGAAACTCCTTCAAGTTTCTACAACACACGATTGGCTATGTTCCCTGATTCATCAACAGAACCAGAAAAAGAGACATCGATCCAGCAAATCAGACAGCACTATCACCTACGGAACTCAACAAAGCCCTTACAGTCATCATAAAGCAAGTACAGGCATCGGAGTCTGCCAAAGGAATTCAAGAGTCACAAGGGCCTATGCAGATCCAACGCACTGATCACTCTAGCAACATTTTTAGACGAAAAAGGCCGCACCCATTTCCCTCGACGCAAAAGACAGTTTCACCTGCGTCGTTAACACACGAAGAAATGGAAACTATAGTCATCGAAATTGAAGCCATTTTAAATTCAAGACCGCTCACTCCACTCTCGTCCGACCGGAATGACCTATCTGCATTGACCCCAGGGCATTTCCGAATTGGTGAGCCTTTGGTTACTCAGCTAGATAGTGACACTGCCCGGACAAAAACTACTCTGCTGACCCGATGGAAGGCAATTTGCCAACTGAAATATGAATTTTGGAAACGATGGTCAACCGAGTATTTGAATGAACTTCAATATAGACATAAATTTAACTAGGAAAGGAATAACATCAACATTGGCGACATGGTCATCATCAAAGAAGGTAAAACACCAGTGCTTCAATGGCACATCGGAAGAGTAGTTCAAATCTTTAAAGGGGACGACAACATGGTTCGAGTAGTCAACGTCCAAACCAAATCAGTAATATAGAAGGGACCAATCCATCGTTTATCCCCACTGTTTAACGAAATTGATGAAGGTAACACGAGTTTTTCTGAAGCACCAAAGACAGGCCCACAGTCGGAGTCCACTACAAATGATACGACGGAAACACCCACAAAACGAAGAAAAAAATCGTAGGTCTCTTTAGTGACCACAATAATGTTATCAGTACTACTATTGCCGATAGTTTGCGCATCATCAGCGAACTTTACAAAGTTCGATAATAATCCAGGTATATATTTCGAAACTATTTGATCAACCAATTTAGTTGCAATTGAATGGAAAATCATTGTTTACTATGACTTAGTACCCATTCAATCAGAGTTAGAAACATTTGAGAATTGAACAACGGCACCTCAACACATATGCAACCAGTTACAACAAAATACAGCATGCTCTGCACTTGTAAACAGCATTCATCACCATCTAATTAGTTATCTGGCCCTGATACTATCAATTTTAATCGGAATTACGATCACCTGCAAACTACGCAGCCGAATGACGACAAATCCAAGGTCTACACCTGTGCCGCAACCTCGAGAAAAATACGCCGTCAGTGAAATAGAATACTGTTGAATGCAACCCCATTCAACGCGGGGAAGAATGTTAAGAAACACATTGGGTCCAATGAACACCTTATCCAGCAACATAAACAAACAATAGTCAATAGTCAAACATAGCTGGGGACAACGATCGCTACCCTGCTGACTCAACAGTTACGCGCTCACCCAGCTCAGCTATAACATCTTTTACCAAACGTCAGAATAGCTGGGGACAACGATCGCTACCTCGCTGACTCAACAGTAGCATTATGCATGTGGTTATTATTTTATTGTTTAAGTGGATTAGTTTAGGTAAGCATTTATTGGAATTAATTATAAGTATAAAAGAGGCATTCTTCCATTGATTGATCAAGCGTGATTATTTCACATCAACTCAACCAGTGAACAAGTTCAAGCGCTTGGCTCACTACTCATCAAGGATAACAAGTTTATGTGCTTGATATCCAATATCATTCAACAATGTCTATTGTTGGAAGATTGGGCCATTCTCTTAAGTTTGACAACCATGTCGAACCATGGATCTTTCCTTGTAGAATTAATTGGAGTAGTTGATATTTATTATTTCTCCTTATATCCTCTTAGTGCTCGATCTTCCGATCATCAGAAAAAACGGCCTTCATAACGCCACGTCCGACAAAGAATTTGTCATTTGCCATTACAAACGTTTTAGTAGCCAACAAGCGATTCCTACATCTCATCATCCATAAAGGAACTACGGTATCCCTTCATCAATCAACCGTCAACCTGATTGATCACATTGCTGTCGATGATAAACAGTCCTCCAGGATTCTAAATGTCGGAACTTTCCGAGTTGCCAACATCGACGCGGATCATCACCTTATTGGACCCCTGGTACAAATGCGGATATAACAGAATGACATTCTAAAGTCTTATCAGAGAATAAAACGAACATGCCAGGGTTATAAGGGCAGCATGGAAGTCTGCAGTGATGAAAATGGACGACTGGTAATAGAATCGCAGTCGGTGCTGAGAATATTGAAAGTCTACTGCTGCAGTTATCTTTCCTTCTGAAAAATCTAAGAAACTGATTGGTATCCACATAAGATCTTGAATTGATCCACGACTTTTGTCTACGGCCCAACGGCTTTACATTCACTGGCTAGCCACATTGAACAATCTCTACATTACAGAGTGTACACACTGTTCGTGTCCCTGACTTTAACTACGTCAACACATCCGCAATCAGAACTGCGCTGTCAACTCTGAAGGGAGACGACTTACTTGGAGAGTTGATCAGCCTTATGTTAAATAGCCGGATAATCAGCTCCAAACTACGTGAGTTTTCTGCTAAAAGATAAGTCTGCAGAAACACACAGCAAGGCGGTATCCTTTCACCACTTCTCTGGAACTTAGTGGTCAACGAACTGCTGATATACCTGGAAGCGGGTTGCTATAGCAGTCTCAGGAGACCATCTTAATACGATTAAAGAATTCCTACAGCAAAATCTAAACAGATTGACCAGTTGGGCGGATCATTGTGGATTGGCAGTAAAGCCCCACAAAACTGATCTTGTCCTCTTTTCCATGAAATATAAAATTTCATCGTATACCCTCACTAGCTTACTCTATCAATCTTCTCCGTACTGATCTCGACTTGCTTTTTCAATCCTCCTCCAAAACAATACATCCCACCCCGCATCCATCAGACTCTACGCTCGATGACTTAACCCTAAAAATAATAGACGTCAGCGAGGAACTCATAGCAACTCGGTTGACCGTTGCCGAAATCGGTAAAGAAGTGAGATTGGCTTCCCACAAAATCGATGAAATCCCCGATCAAATTCAACTCCAAGCTAATTCCCCGTACAATGTCTCAATTCATAATGAATTAGTAGACACGGAGTCATTTTCAAATACTCCGCCCGCCGCCCTAACAACGGAAACTGAAACCGCGCTGCCTATCCCGCCCGCCCCCGCCCCACGCAAACTGCTCAAACAATTCGGAACTTCATGGACCCCCTCCGAATGGAAAAGCCGACTCGAAAAGTTGAAAGAGTTAAACCATACAGCATTCTACGTTGAATGATGTTAGTTGGGTGCGGAATTTCTTTCACCGAAATTATGCCATCACCATTAGCGAGAGCGAGATGATTTCCCCTGCTGACTCCAATAGTTCCTGCAGTTTCAAAATCAGCATCCCAACCAAATATTCATGGCTATTCCCTGGTAAGGCCATTAAACCTGGGAAGATAAGTATCACCAAATGCTCTGAGGAACGAGAAAACCCACGTATCGACGACAACCAAAATTTTAAAAATAAACGTAACGATAAGCTTAAAAAAAGACCGCTCCCAAACCCCCTTCCAACTAAAAAGCACGCTAATAAAAAACGAAGCTCTAATCCCGATCCCAACTGGAGCTTCAAAACGAATTTGTTCCCCGCTTTTAGCCTCCCCTCCTCACTTATCCGACACAAAGCCCTTACACACCAATCCTCTAATCCGCTAATTTACAATGTTCCATCCAAGCCCCCGCGCCAACGCGTCTCTTTCAACTTAACCCCAACCACCCATATTATCCCTTCTCAATCTTCTACGCCACCGATCCCAGCAAACAACTCATTTCCTAACTTCGACCTACAAACTGGAGCTAAGTACCCTAATTTTATTAACTCCAATACCCTAAACCCAACATCTCATCCGGCGCCCAACTCCATATCCAACCACGAATCTCCATCTCCCTCCTCCACTGCCCCTATTCTTGATCCTCTTTTTCCCCCCACAGTTAAACTAACCAAGTAAACCAATGGAACTACAGAAAGTCGCTATGCACTCTCTAGGCTTAGAGAGAGAAAGATATATGAAAACATTCGTCTCTTTCTCGCCTATCTACACGACAAATGGGACTCGGTCTGCTACGAAGGGAAGACCAAAACCAGCGTCATGGTATCCATCCAGCAGGAAGGCCTCCCTACCGACCCTATCAGTCTCAGGAACCTTTATGTCAGGTACCACGAGATTTTTAGCATGTCCCCTCAGAAAGTAGCAGACGACCTTGCTGCTTTCGGCCACTACGTTCACTCTAAACGAGTCTCACACCTACAGCGAAGCCGAGCTGATCACGATAAATTTTTTCGTCCATAACGTGCCTTCCTCGTCAGCACTTAAACCATCCCGCCATACTTCTCCACCCCACAACATCCCTCTTACATTTTACTACCAGAATGTAAGAGGTCTTCGCTCTAAAACCAATGCTGTCCTACGTCAATCGCATTCTCTTCCCTTTGATATTTACGCCTTGACTGAAACCAATTTGATTCCCGACCCGACATAAAGAACCAGGAATTGTTCCCCCCTACTTTTAATGTTTTTCGCGACGACGATCCTACCCGAACACATGATGATTCCCCCTGTCGAGGCGTCCTACTGGCGATCCACAACAGCCTTAACTCTTCTCCCATTATCATCTCTTCATCCTCTAAAGTCGACTTTGTCGGTATAAAAATATCACTCCCCTTCAAGTCCCTTTACGTTTTATGTTGTTACATCCTGCCAGCTCAACCTACCGAATCTTACCAACTTGTTGTCGATGCGATCGACTATTTAATTGACCTGTCTGACTCTACTGACGATATCTTTGTTTTCGGCGACTTTAATCTTCCTCAGCTACAGTGGATTCCATCAGACGATCAATCGTTCTTCATCGCTTCAAATGCCAAACCCAGCTAAGGAATGTCTCTTCTTAGATCGCTTAACAGACTCAAGTCTATGCCAAGTCAGCGGTGTATCCAACTATATGGGCAGGCAGTTGGACCTTATTTTCACAACAGATTCAATTAACTCCGCAGTCTCACTTTGTCCCCTATCTCTCTCTACAATCGACAATTACCACAGTGGACAAGTAAAGAATGGACTACACAGTGGACAAGTAAAGAATTTTACCACGATAATATTCCAAATATGTACATTAGGAATACTACCACAGAATATTGATTACATTATGCCCCAACATTGGTTTGGCAAAGACTTTGACGCAAGCAGCCCCGCTAGATCTTTCTGAGAAAAAGATGTTTTCATAGACCAAAAGTCAATCTATTTCTATACAAATGAATCCAAGCACGGTTGGTAATGGTGTTTTCTCAGATAAACTTAATCCAAGTCTCTCCTTCCGCCTTCCAAATCAGCGCGTTCCAGACGGAAATTTTAACGGTTTAAGAAGTCTTGTCCTGGCTAAAGAAAAAACGTGACATCCGCAAAGCATACCCGGACCTTTTCGGAGAATCAAATCCCTGGACTCAGTCTCACAAAATTCTAAAAATGCCTTTGACTGCCGATCATCTCTCAGGGGGATGGCAGAGCAGTTCAAAATTCACCTATGTTAGGTGCCGGGACACAGTTACACTCAAGGGAATTGTAGGGTCGACGAACTCGCCAAAATTGGAAAAAGGTAGCATCGGTCGATATAGCGACCATACAAATCTTGCCAAAGCTGGATCTGAATTGCTCTAAGAGTTTGATCTTTCAAAATAGGAAACACCTCAGCGTCACCGGACACTGTCTTATAGGCAAGCATGCAAGAAGGCTTTGCCTGCATGGACTAGGAGAATGAGGATACAATCCACCACCTACTTTGTACAAGCCCAGCGCTGTCCCAAATGTTCCTAAGAGGAGTTTTCTTCTGCAATGACTTAAGAGATCTAAACAATATTGACGTTAACAATCTCCTAAACATCGCCTAGAAAATTCGGTCTGCAACCATTTATGAACAATCTGATTGGTTCATATCAGTACGGTTTCAAGCCAGAAAAGTCCACAATGGATCAAATATTCACACTACAGAAGTTCTTGGAAAAGACCTGGGAATTTCACGTCGTCTTAAAAGACGCGTCTGACAACATGTATATGGACGACCTATACAACGCCATATACCAAACTCGTCAGGTTGTGCAAGATGGGTGGCATCCAACACTTAATGAAGAGACTAAATTCTTAGCGGAAATTGGCTTGTTGTTGATTTCTGGTCAACTATTGTACTCATCTTACTTGAATGTCTTTCGGGCGAGGCTGGAATTTGAACACCGGACCTTCCGATTTGGAAGCCAGTCTACTATCACTTGAGCCACGGCCACCCACATAAATGCCAAGAAGGATTTTAGACAAGGCGACACGCTGTCATTTAACTTTTTAAACATCGGCATAGAACGAATCGTCTAAAACTCACTGGCAAACAAAAATTACACAATCTTAGACGAAAACAGCGAGCTGCCAATGAAAATTTCGTGATTGATTGAGGCTGAAGCGGCCGAAATGGGTCTGGCGGTAAATCAGGGCAAAACAAAGTACATTCTGTCATCAGAAAATAACACACCCCATCAGCTTGCCCAGAACGTCACCACTGCCAGTTTCCTTTTCAAGGTAGTTAAGGACTTCGTCTGCCTTGGCTTGGGGCATATAAAGGCCATTTTTGGATTAAAGCGTATTGAGAAAGGTTCCATTATTTTCTTCCGTTAAATGAGCGAAAGTTTTTGGTGGATTGCTCATATGAGCTTGAGCAGAGGCCCAAGAGAAATGGGAAGAGGATCTACCAACTCAATTGTATTACCTCCAAATTTGCGTTACGTTACAAAGGAGAACAAAATTATATATTTGCTTGAACTGACTACGCAAGGGCTATACCATGCTGAGGCGCAAATCTCGTCATTGTCTTCATTGCCCAGCGAAACACCATATGAATTCTGCTACTTCTACAAACACTGCTATATCGTCATTGAGATCTGTAAACAATTCTCCCAACGTATCCGCAAATAATCCGCAATAAACGTTTGTATATTCGTCTTCGACAAACTTTCCCCATAAGGCTTTATCGGCCTCCAACAGGAGTGTGATCCAAGCTTTTTTCTTTTTTTTTTATAATGAGCGCGCGCTCGAGGGGTTTTTGTACCCTTAAAATGTTCGTACACAGCATGGGCGAAGAATTTAGGGAGGAAGAAAAGACAGGTACCGATGTACATTGTTTTTAAATGTTTGTAAGTTATAACGACCAGGAAACACAGAGATCGGCAGGGCATTCCATAAGCGAGTTGTACGGCTTAGGAAAGAGTCACGATATTTTAAAGTACATCCGAACATAGGCTAGGGGGTGTAGTGATAAGCATTCATAGCGAGACGGGTGTTACCGTTGAAAATTCGAATGGGTGGAATGCTACTGGCGATTTCAATGGAGCACTGGTTGTGGAAATAGCGATAAAACAAAGTGAGACAGGAGACATTACGTTGGTGTTCGAGAGTGTCAATTGATTGCCTAATATCAGTATCACCTATGACTTTTATCGCACGGTTTTGAATCCTATCTAGCAGGTGCAGAGATGTTTGAGGAGCACCTGACCAGATGTGGGCATTGTACTCCAATTTTGGGCGGATGAATGCCTTATATATTGTGGCCAGATGAGAGTGGGTAAAATATTTCTTACATCACTTGAGGAAACCTAGACATTTCGCAGCACTTTTGGCAACATCGAATATGTGGTCATTCCAACGTAAGTTGTCACTAACATACATACCGAGAATGGAAAGTTTATCGGTTTCGACGATGCAAGTGCCATCCATGGATAATGGCTAGGTATTTGAATTTCGCTTTAGTGACAGCAGACAGCATTGAGTTTTGGAAGCATTAAATTTCACTCGATTGATAGTTCCCCAGTTGGTTATGCTGTTAATATCGGAATTTAATGAGCTTAAAATACGCTGCCGTTTCCGTTCTACAGCCGAAGAGCAGGGGCGTGAGTCCGAGAAAGAATATGAAAAGCAGAGAGTGCTGTCATCAGCAAAGGAATATATTGGATTAGAAGTAGCAGACAAGAGATCATTAATGCAAATTAAAAAGAGTGTCGGAGACAGAACGGAGCCCTGGGGAACACCAGCATTTATTTTGTGAATATCAGACTTGAAACCATCCAAGACAACTTGAATTAAAGAAGAGAGTCGTCAATTCCAAAAGCACGCATTTTCGACAAAAGGGCCAAACTCTGTCAAATGCCTTAAAAATGTCAAGTGCAACTATCTTGCTTTCACCAGATTGATGTATGCTTTGGTTCCACTTTTCGGTGAGACATGCTATCAAATCACCAGTGGACCTGTTGCTACGAAAACCATATTGCCGGTCATTGAGAAGTTTTCGTGTTTCGAGATATTTCATGAGCTGACGATTTATCAGCGTTTCCATGACCTTGGAAAGAAGGGACGTAAGTGCAATGGGTCTGTAGGAGGATAGAGAAGAAGGTTCGCCTTTTTTAGGGACTGGCTGGACAAATGCTGTTTTCCATCTGCTCGGAAAGAGTCCTAAAGAGTAGGACTGATGAAAAAGCTTACGCAGTGGTTTTGCCAGCGTAGAAGAACACCTCTTCAGAAGAAGGGGAGATATACCATCTGGACCAGCGGATTTATGCATGTTGAGATCTTTGAGTACTCTTGCTACTACACGAGTGCGAAAGTGGATTCGTCCCATTGTAGATTCGACGCACTCGAGTGTAGGCGGGGACAAAGCACAGTCTGGGAGTGTTGAGCTAGCCGCAAAGTGTGCAGCAAGCAGATTGGCCTTGTCCAAAGAGCTGACAGCTGGAATATCATTGTAAATGAGCGTTGGGATAGAGGATGAGGCAGAATTTCTAATATTTTTGACGAACGACCAAAAATTTCTACTACTTTTGCGACATTGTAGTTTTTGGTCATATTGGAATTTTACACGTTTAAGAAAGACGTTGCAGTCATTCCTGGCTCGTTTAAACTTTTTACGGTTTTCCTCTGTTGGGTTGGTCTTGAAGAACCGAAAAAACATTTCTCTAACCCTGACAGCCCCTTTACAGCTCAAGTCGTGCCATGCTTTTTCTTTTGGTTTGATACTCTTCATCCGATGGGGTATAAAGTTTCTCATTCCAAAGAGAATGGTGTCTGTGATCAAATCAGCATCGGCATCCACGTCGCTATCGAGGAAACATAACGATCAGTTCCAATTCCTAAAGAAACTGTTAAGACCCCTCCAGTTGGCGTTCTCGTATTGCCATACAGTTCTTTTATGAATCTTTTCTCTAACTGTGTGGTCGGTGTACGAGAAATTAGCTGATATAACACAATGGTCCGACGAGCCTAGAGGGGAGAGCACATCAACGATGTACTTATCAGAGTGAGAAGTTAAAAACAGGTCCAGGGTGTTGGCGGTATGACTATCAAAGTCTGGTATTCGCGTGGGCTTATTTACAAGCTGCGTTAGGTTGTTTTCCGCAGGAAAGATCCCAACACACCGTCCTTCGGGTGTTGACTGTCAAGAATATCGAAGCCACCCAGAATTGTGTACATTGAAATCGCCCGTAATAACGCTTTTAGTATGGGCATACAGGGATACAATTCTTTGTATGGAGTCAGACAGCGCATCAAACTCGTTAAAGGTTGAATTGCTATCCAATTTGCGGCTTTTGTAAATAAAGCTGTAGTGGATAATTTGCTTACGGAGATGGAATTTTAACCACGTGAAATTGAATTCCGGATTGGAACAGGGACTACATTGTGGTGGAGTTTGGTAAGCTACATCACAACGCACGTAAATGGCAAGACCGCGGTGAGAGAAGAATAATGGCACTAGTTCGCAGCCAGGTAGCTTCAGATCAGAGTGATATGAGAAGTGTGGGCGGGGATCTAAGTGCCAAAATAGCTGGTCTATACTTGCACACGTGGACGTACGCAGAAAAGTGATTTCTTTTTAACTCCTCGTATATTTGCTATGTCTTTCCTGAATTGCCAAGTCATAATCACAAACAAACACAAAAAAACACAAGCACAGACGATACTAAGCAAAGTTGTGAAGTGAAAATTCTGACGTTGGTTTACCGAATCAAATTGCTGTAGTAGTCATTAAGCGAGCTGTTAGCAAAAAAGCCGTCATCCCTGTGGAAGCAAATGAAGTTTAAAACCTACGTCTTCCAACGGGGGAAGAAAATTCGGAGCGTTCCTAGCAACATGTCTCGTAGCAATATGTCATTCACAGCAACAATAACACATTTCCATTTTCTTTAATTTTGTAAACGAAACCTAACGTTAATGGTCTAACCTCTTTTATATCATTCATGTATGTACTCACTTCTGTCTTGACCCCGCATCAATAACGTTAATTTAGAAGCACAGCATTTTTCAGTTATCTCCTCGAAACAGACCCCTTTATGGTCAGACCAAACTGGCTTTATACAAGACCCTTATCATTCCGGACGTGCTCTGTGGGGCACAGGTTTCAACCTTGTCGTAAGGGGATGAAGAATCACTCCAGGAGATTCAACCAAGATCTTTACGAGCTGTACAGCAGCATCTACGGATCCAACATCTGAGATTGCTGGGCCATATTAAGCGAATGGACGCCTCAGCTCCGGCCCAACGTTTTTTTTTCGAGTCTAACCCCGAGGAACAACGGCCAAGCGATTGCACTAGCTGGAGAGACTTCTTGGTTGAGGCCCAGGTTCACACTAAATCTTACAGACTTTTGTGTTTTCTAAAGGCCTAAGATACAAACTCAATCGTTTGCCTTTGATGTTTCAAACAGTGAATTGAAAACGCACAACTATTAGAACCACTTTCCAAACCTACATTCGACCACAAAAATAAGAAAAAAAAAACTCTTCTTCGGAACAGAAAATTTACATCATCTCAAGCGCAATCAGCAAAGCTCTTGCTCGACCTAAAAACAGAAAATAATCACGAACCCATCATTTCCCAAACGAGTAGCTGATAAGGTTCTTTAACAATTCTTACCGAAAACTTCTCCTTATCTGCGGACGTGGATCTGAACACTACGTTCAAATAAGAAAAAAAACAACATAAATACTCACATAGACTCACCTTCTATACTCAACATCAATATCAGAAGCCACAGTCGCATAATTGTTCGGAGTATTTGCGAACTTTTTCAACGCTCTACTCACAGGATGATTCTCCCAATTGTTCTGCATCCAGTGCATCACAAGTGCGGGGACAATTAGCACAGCCAAAACGCTAAACCGCTTCGCCACCGTCCATGTAACAGCCTTAAACGCCACATGAGCTTCAACTAGTACATGGCTCTGGTCGTCATCCTCATCTGTTTCAGAGAATTTCAGCTCAAGAATTACAAAATACAAAACTGGTAGGCAGCTATGAATGAATAAATTTAATGCTATCCTCCTCTGGTTATATCGAACGAACTCCATGTCCCTGGAGCCGAGTAATCTGGAGAAACAATTTTCGATGGTCAGGCCGAGTGAAACAAACTCTTCCGGTGGGTAAACAATGCAAAAGCACATCAATGCGTAGAAAACGTTGAATATAAGTTCATCGTTGTCCATTGTTATGGGGTAGAATATGAATTAAAGTTAAACGAAATGGTGTCCGCCTATTTGCGCTGTTAACTCTTAGCACTTTGATCGAATTTTTATTTTATTCAAAACGAACACGAGATGTTTACTTCGCGACAAGATCCATTTGCGTTTAGAGATTTGCGTTTGTTTTCCAAATGTCAACAAATCTTTTTTTTATATCAATTATGGAATGTGGAACGTAAATTGCCTGTGGAACTGCAGTCGAGGGATAGAACTTATAGTCATTTTAAAATATTGCTATAAAATTTTACTTGCCTAGTTTTGGTTTTTTTTTATTAGGAAGTCGATGCAAATCTTCGTTCAACTATGGAACAAGGAATCTGAAGGAGTTTTCCTGGTGCCCCAAAGCTTGCAAAACTTCTTCTTAAACCGATCCGAAATCTCGCATCCGATTCCGAATTCTATATTGTGTAACATGGAAGCCTCCGTCCATTTGGCATATCTTGGCTGAATGCCCGATATCCAAACAGATAACAAATACTGGATCACCCGAAGAGAAGCAGAATCAACTTGCAACAATCCTCAATCCACGCGATGTTAGAACTATGGTACGCATCAAAGAAGCCTAAAACTTTTCAAAACAAATTTGAAGACATCTAAGTCAAAATATATTATGCCTATTCTTTTTTTAAATAATTGCTTTAGAACAAGAAATCTTAATTATGTCTTAAATTTCAATTGTTAAGAATCACATTTCCTTATTAAAACAACAGCGTTGATGGTCTTGTTGCCCTGACGCTTTTAAACATAAAAATTTTTAAATTTATTCTTTGTAAATTATTTTGTATAAATAAATAAATAAATAAATGGAAGCCTCCGGCTATACTTTCCAACCTATAATCTTTTTAGGTTACCATGTAACTTTCGTAACAAATGTTGGCTGAAGATTGAGTCATATGTAAGTCCCATATTCTTGGAATGACAGTATTCAATGAGTTCGACTACTGATTTTGGTTATAGAGGCAGTGCCGAATCGTCTAGAAAATAAGCTGACGCAACGAATTTGTGTCATTTTCCATTCGTTTTCTGACTCATGTTCGCAGCAACTAAATTTTGGTTGCAAAATTGCTCAAATTTAGATGGTAAGAGTGATTTTGCCATTAAAAGACAAATTTTCAGCCTATCCGATCGCTCTTTAAAGAGCCGAAACCAGAGATTTTTTCAACGTGCATGATTCCTGTATGGATATTAAGTAAGGGCTCTTGGCAAAAGTTTGTCAAAAAACTATTTAAGAAGTTGTCAAGTCCATCAACCAACCAATGACCACAAACAAGCTGTGGATATGTTTACAAGATTCACAAAGCAGGAGCGATCAACAGGGAGACAAAAAGCCTTCCATACTTCATATCACATTAGCCAGTTGACAGTCCAACCCTCTGGAGAAAAACTATGGTTTGTTTCAGAGAGCACCGCCTGCTCCGCTCGACACCGACATATTAAGTATTTCAAGTGAGCTCTTATTTAAACAGTGGACAATGCATGAGATTCATGCTGTGATTTATGGTTGAACAAACCACCCAAAGTTGTGCTGGAAAGCAAACGATATGATCTCGTCGAAATCGTACAGCCTTTCTTCTGAGTTTGAAACTTTTATTTACTAGGTGGCGCAAATATCAATTCTGTTTTGACATTTGTGAAGTAAACATATACAAAATGTACGTCAACAAGACGTGAATTGTTATACTCGTAAAAAACGCGGAATAATTGTTACGATTCTTTTGCAGAATAATTCGTCAGTGGTGTTGGCGCAGTGTGAATTTCGGTACAGATTTCCCGGTCATCCGGCACCAACTGGTCAAACACTACGACGTTTAGCCGCTCACCTAGAAGAGTATGAGACAACACGAGATACTGCCGGATCAGCCGTTCTGCTGAGAATATCGCAGCTATGTTTGAAGATGTCCCAGAGGACCGCGGAGTATGGACTAGATTACGTACCACGCGATTGGGCATCAATCGCGGTTTTTACAGATGAATTGGGACTGGAGAACATGTGGAGCAACGGCGCATACTGCACGAGCCATAACCGAAATTCTGAGGGCTGCATTTCTGGGTCGCCTAGTCTCTCGTTTTGGCGATTTGCACTGGCCGCAAGATCGCCTGATTTAACCGTTCCAGACTTCTTTTTGCCACGGGTCTACGTCAAAAAGCCTCAGACTCTTGAAGCCCTCAGAGAATATCTGTCATGAATGGGAGGACTTATCGCCGGAAGTTCTGGCAAGAGTAATGGATAATGCTACAAATAGGGCCCGAATGGCCATCAATTCTGGCGGCGGAAAATATTTAAAACATCAAATAAGCAGAACCAACGTTTTTCTTTCATTAAAAAAATTTCAGTCAAAGAACATCGGGTGATAACTTTTGCGCCACCTTGTACAAACTAACATTTTGGTTCTTTTGCCCTACAAATACATCCCTCGATTGATTACTTTCTCTTTTCTTTTCTGTTTCCAAGTTTTTTCTGAACCCCAGTTCGGGGAAAACGATGTCCCCAGTGAAAATAAAAAGAGAGAAGCGGGCGATCGATAAAATAGATAAGTGCTACTCGAGGAACGACGTTCGGAAGTTTCATCAAAATCTAAAAATAGAGAGCCAACAAGACTAGAACAGAGATTGCATAGAAAGAAAGAAAACTTGATTATGGAGTCACTTTTACAGACTGTAAAATGAAGAGATTAACGAGCCCATAAACTTGTGAAATGAAAATCAAGATTTCTGTTCACTCGAATAAAATGAAGTAAATGTCTAAACTTAAGTATGAAAAGTCTCCCGGGCCGGAAGGGCTACCTACCGTGATATTTAAAGCAGCAGGGGATTATTTGGTAGAAAAAAGAATGCACTGAACTGGGCCAGCTCTAGTGGTATCAATCTCCTTATCTTCGCTTACTAATCTTTGTCTCCGGTATTGTGTGAATACCTCAAACCACTTAGGCCCGGCAAGCCTACAATTGGTAGTGAAGCCTGGAAGACTAATACTTTCGGCTGAAATTAGGGTACCCAAGCCCTCATTTGCGGCTGCAGGAGAGGGGGAGGCGAGAGTTTTCACACAAGGCGCACTTCTACTTCATCAGTTCGAGCTACTTGGTGCACGTCTCCCTTAAGAGATACTTAGAACTATTCGAAGCCTAGCTCCATGGTTGTGTCGTAACCGCGGAGTAGAGATGATGGCGCAAGAATCTTGAATAAGCCTACGGCAGCTCACATACCATCGGGCGTTTTGCCGGAGCCTATGCCCAGGAGTTATATTACGGGCGGTTATAATGTTAACGAGCAATCCTTGTATTCCTTAGACTCCAGATATTATCGCAATCCAAGAAGTACAATGGGATGGGCCGGCCAACAAATTATAACACCAACTACGGCAACTGCTACAAAAAGGAAGACGGCGCTTATTTGGGTGTCGATTTGCTACTCGAAGTTCTGCATCAGGCAATATGTCTTAACATTTTGGCATGCAAGCGAACGCCGGATATCAATCCGCAACAAGGCCAATTTCGGAATATAAGCCTAAAGATGACAGCGTCAAAGGCGGAGTCTATGACCTCCTAGAGCGAACATATACTCAGTGGCCCAGCTATGACACTAAACTTGTGCTAGGAGATCTTAAGGCAAGGCTGGGTAAGAATGTCTTCAACAAGCCATCAGAGAAACTGCTTCTGATATGTTGATTATAAAGCGCCACGATGAAGAAAGAATATAGTCAGGTGCTTGCCGCCAAACAAGAGCTGCTGGCGAGGTCTACGAGTAATAAAGAGAGAGCATGAGAAGCGCGCGATCGAGAAAATAGAGATACATACATATGTAACTGGAAGAATGACCTTCGATGAGTATACCAGGACTACAAAGCCAGAATGAAAGCCTGTAAAGATGAACATGGGCAAGTAGTAAAGACGCAGTCGATGCTGGGAATATGGAAACACTTTCTAAAGGCTTTATAAATGCGATAAGGGTCAAAACCCCGCTGTTAGGCAGAATGAACCACTCACCCCGTTCCGAAGAAGGTAAACAATTCCGTCGACCTGACCTAGACGAAGGTAAATTTTAACAAAGCTGGAA
The DNA here is from genome assembly GCA_963966105.1 of Volucella zonaria. Lineage (NCBI taxonomy): Eukaryota > Metazoa > Arthropoda > Insecta > Diptera > Syrphidae > Volucella > Volucella zonaria. The sequence goes on along the minus strand of OZ014530.1, from coordinate 182,763,488 downwards.
ATGATCTGGTTAGGAAGATGAGCTAGCTCATTCGTAAGATATGGTTGGAGAAAAGAATGCTCTAAGCACGGTATTTTCGATCTGCAAAAAGGAGACCCATTTGGCTGCGCCAATAATAATGAAACAACCCTTGTCAACATCGCTTATTATGCGAGCGTCTACTACTAATCATGAGCAATCTGGTTGGTCCATATCAGTGCGGTTTCGGGCCAGTTAAGTCCACCTTCGATATTCATGTTGGCACTACAGAAGATCTTGTAAAAGTCCCGCGAATTCCTGTTGAAAACTCACCTTCTATGTGTCAAAGACGAATATGACAGCGCACCATGTCTTATTTTGACATCACTGCTAAACTCGCCAAAATGTTTAGATGACTATGGAGCATTTTCGCTGGTCCATTAAGGTTGCTAATGAGTAACCAAATTTATAATTTTCAAGAAAGCTTTTACACTGGCCAACGAAAGATGCATGATTTTTCTTAACTTCGCACTTGCATACGCAGATGACATTGATGTGATTGGATGGACGTCAATGAAATTTTCATGAGAATTGACGTGGACCCCACCAAAACGGTTCAAGTCAGGCGTCTACGGATCCAACACCTGAAATGGCTGGGCCATGCTCTGCGAATGGAAGCCATAGCACTTTCGCGTTTTCTGAGCTTAGGAGGAAGAGATATAGGAGCATACCTACGTGCTGTACAAGAACATGGATCTGATCCGAAGAGTGCGCATATGAATATTAACACTCTGACACGAAGTCACCCAAATTGCAGAACGAAATAGGTAGCAGTTCACTGGTGTTTCGGTGCCAAGCTCATTCGTAAGACTCATTTTTTCAAGTCAACATTCGCTTGACCTGTTTTTTTTTTTTTTGGCCAAACGCTACACTCTTGTTATTCCATATTATTCTACTTTCCAGCCGTTGTAAGCAGAAATCTCATATCCTTAAGCTTGGAAAGACCGACCCTAAAGAGAGAAAAAGTATCGCTTCCCAAGTAATGACTACGAATCAAGATCAAGAAAGATGAATTGAAGAAAATAAAGAATCTATACTTTGGCGTAAGTCTGTACAAAAATATAAATAACTGTCTGTATTTAAAAACATTTAACTAACGTACAAGCATAAAATTGCAGTAACAAAGCTTTTGTAAACACCCGAGACGCCTGGCTTTGTAGAAGCATGCGCTCATTTCAACGCACTGAGACATGGAATGTTGTCATTTGAAGCAGAGCCTTCATTAATACTTATTTCGAAACTGTTCTCTTCGCTCGTGCCTGTCACATTTGTCAGACTAGAATCGTTGTTCGAACTGCGCTGGTCCAAAATACTCAGATTCGGGGCTGATAGATCATCATCATCAGGTGAACTGGATAAGCTACTAACACTCGAAGAAGATAACATAGATGGTACCTCTTCGGGTGGCTTCAGCTTCTCATCATCATCTTCGACATGCAAAGCCGATATATTGGGCAACATATCCGCTTCTGATTGCTGAGTATTTAAAGCGCTCAACATTGGTATATCCATTGACTGGCCAATGCTAACTTCACTGTTATTTATGTCCGAGTCCACACCGGTAGGTGGGAAGAGTTCAGATAGAACTGGTATCACTTGTGACTCCGCTATACTGGATGAAGAAAACTTCATGAGGTCCGAGTGTATTTGAGTTTGTTGTTCTGACTGTATTGATTGTTGTAATTGTTCGGTAGGTGGTTCCGGTGTAATGGCTCCGTTGTATGTAGATGGCCGGCTAAGGGTATTCACATTATTGCTCGATGTTGCTGGTGTGTCGTCACTCGGTGACGATGCTGAAAACTCAATATCCTTTCGGTTCGGATGATACTTCTGATAGTAGTCGATATTATTGTCGGCCAAATTATTTGATCTGGCATTGTCATTGAGTGTTTCTGTGCCGGGAAAATTGGAATCCCCTTCGTTGAGCATCGCTTCTATGTCATGAATAGATGCTGATGTCAATGGTATTGAGATGTCGATTTTTGCTGCTGGCCCCTTTGTTGGTCTTGCTGGCGGGGCCTCTGGAATTCCAAAATAAAGCGAAAAAAAAAAAAACACAATGAGTCATTCGCCATTTATTGGAGGTGGGAAAAAAAACCCATTACTGGGCAAAGCCAAATCTTACCATTCAAGTAATTGAGAGCAACCAAATCTGCTGCTCTAAACAGCTCCGCCTTGACCAGCAACTCCAGTAGAACTCCAAGGGTAGGACGTCTCCTGCCCGACGTAGACCATTCGTCGAGTAGAATCTCTGTTGCCATACGGTTTTGTTTAATGCTAGCATTCTCAACTAGACGCACGTGATCGTAATTGTACTTGAAAGCCCTATCTTCGGCTGATTGCGAGTCAATGTCTTTAGGTATTACCTGCATCAATTTTTTCCACGAGTTATTCGGATCAAGAATTTGCGCCAATCTGTAGATATCTGCCGGCAATATGTGGCGGATTTCCGTCTCCCGTCTGTACATTGTGCAGTTTGTTCAATAGAATTTGGAGGCTTTTCGAGTAAGATGTGTTTTTATTTATAAAATGAATGACATTTTAGGGAGATAACTTTTGGAAAATAAAGAAACTAGGGGAAGGAAACTACACACGAATGATAACGATTAGTATAAAAGCAAAAATAGTTTGACGTTTTTTTTTCTTTTTCACTGGATTCCACAACCCACAAGTGACAGTCAGCTGTTGTGGGCAAACAGCTGCTTTAATGAAATTGCTTGATTCTCTCATCTTTTGTGTATACACAGGAAGTGATGCCAAGTTTCGGTCTTCGAAAAACAAGGTAAATTGATTTGTGATAAATTTTACAGTGGTAGTGTTAAAGATGGCGGGAGTTCTCAAACATTCAATGTGGGAAGACGTTACGCTCGTGTTCGGCAATATATACTGTACGAACTGTGAACTTATTACTGCTTCAAAATAGTGTAAAGTATCTGATTTAGCAATCCAGACTACTATATATTTCAACAGCGCATGTGAACATAAAATGGTTATAAATCGATTGCGCGACACGTGTAGGTTCTGGAGTGTACTCTTTCTCTCCCAAGCAAATGAAAAAAGTTTAAATTTTGTTAAAAGGTTTTGATTGTGACACCAACTGTGAGTGGCCTTTTCTACGTCTAAAATTAAGGAATTTATTATCAATTGAACATTTCCTCAGTGCAATTATATTATGATTATGTAATCTAGCTCACCTGATTGATTGACAAACTTGTCAGATCGTTCAGAGGCGTTCAGGTAAACAAAAAAAGGTTAAAAATAAACACTATTGATTCCATTGAAGGGTGTAGGCAAGGTACGTATATTGCACTGGCATGTAACATTTTTAACATCATAAGTAGGTAGAAGTTGTGGTTTGATAAGGTCCTACCAGAAACACAAGTAGCACGGATACGCCGTCTCGATACCACAACTCACGTGACCTAGATGAGTTAGAAGCACAAGAGCGTAGATTTCAGATCCATCCTGTGGATCATGTCAGTTAATCCCTTGAGAAAGGGTTTTGCCAAGTGTGCGATGCCTGGTTCTAGCTTGTGCCGGACAGTCACAGAGAAAATGGAATAGGGTATCCTTTTGGTGTGAATTTTCACAGCTACGGCGGTGGGGTTAATGCGAATGTAGCGTTTGAGCCAATTGGCCATTGACTCGGGCTAATAACTGTAATTCTTGCTGTATCAGTGCGAGTTCTGTTGATTAAATCATTCGTTTGTTTTTATTGTAAGCGGACCATATCTGCATGGATATGGTACAGGTTCCTAGACTCTAGACTATTTGACCTAGAGTTGGCAATTGAGAGAAAGTGTTAGAGAATTCTACGCTTAATTAGTCCCATCGGGGAGCAGACTGGCTCCACAAGAGAGACATCAAAGCCACACCTGGCTAGCGCGTCGAGGCTCTCCTCTACGTTGCCGTGGGCGGGAACTCAGAGAAGTGTGATACAAAACCCGGAGCGCTAACCTGCGTGATAATTCTCTTGCACTCTTCTACTAATTTAAAGGACGAAGTAAGTGAGTGGAGCGCTTTGATGGCAGTCTATAAAAATTTCTATGTTGTTTACGATAATGGAGCCTAGGCTAAGTTCTTGCTGGCCTGTCTAATCGTTAGTACCTTCGCCTGGAAGACACTCGAAGAGGCTGGATGACGGTTCGATGTGGATACTTTCAATTTCGTTGGGAAAACACCTGCTCTAACGCTGCATTCCATCTTGGAACCGTTGAACTTGGAAATTATTATTACAACTGAGTTTAGCTATCGTGTAATCAGTTATGGTAGAAGGTAGATCGATAGGCAACAGATCGAGAGCTTTACTATGACCATAGAGTTTCAGGGACCAGAATTCAGATTCGCTGAGTCTAATAGCATTACACGAAACGATGTATTTGATGCGCAAGTCCAGGCGCAAAAGTAACACGTTGAGAGCTTCTGTCGGACTCGATCGTAGCGTTCATGTGGTCCCAATACTGGCCGTTCGTTGGACTCTGCTAAATTTTGTGATGTTTTTAAGATTAAGACGAGTGATCCATAAGTAAGAATGGGAAGAGCTACGGGAATACATATTCTGGAGTCCCCACCTTTTGCCAAAGGTCTTACTGCAGGCGTAGAAAGTGACAAATGCTTTCTTTGTTTAATTTCCAGTTGAGCTTCGGGTCAAGGAGGATCCACTGGAGGATAGAGTAAGTGTTTGATTGTTAAAACGTGGAAGCTTGGAATTCGGTATTTTGTACTTTGTTTAGTTTTTCTCGGATCAACGTCAAGTCCACAACTTGTGGTCTAAGCTCTTTGCTTAGAGCTAATCTCGACGAATGCCGAGTTGTTCATCGACGAGTGCACAGTGAAATTCGCTCATCACGTGGTGGGAATTTTGGAACAACCAAGAAAAAAAAGTTCATTGTGCGGGCACAAACAAAAAAAACAACAACAACAAAGTGCGAGTGCAGTGAAACCGAAACCAACATCCATAGTGCGGCCATCCCAGCTTCCTGCCCCTGGTCTACTGAGTGTATGTAACAACCGATGGATAGCGCGCTGTGGGTATGAATTTTGTTGATGTGCTGCTTCATATTGTTGTAAGGGCATAACACCTACGACGGTTTGATTCGGTAAACCAACTCTGAATTTTTACTTCACATCTGCGCTTAGTAACGTCGGTATTTGTGTTTGTATTTCTCTATAATGACTCGGGAATTTCGAGTGGATATTGCCAATATACGGGGGCTAAAAAGTAATCACTTTTCTGCGTACGCCCACATCGGTAAATACAGACCAGCTGTTTTAGCACTTAGTGAAACACAGATCTCAGATCACTCTGATCTGAAGCTACCTGGCTACGAACTAGTGCCAGGTAGCTTCTTCTCTCACCGCGGACTCGCCATTTACGTACGTGTAAATGTAGCTTACCAAACTCCACAACTCGTTGTTCCAATCCGGAATTCAATTTCATGTGGTTAAAACTTCATCTCCGTAAGCAAATTATCCACTATTGCTTTATTGACAGAAGCCCCAAACTGGACAGCATCTCGACCTTTAACGAGTTTGATGCGCTGTCTGACTACATACAAAGAATTGTATCCCTGTATCCTCGTACTGAAATCGTGGTTACAGGCGATTTCAAAATACACAATTTTGGGTTGTTTCGACATTCTGGACAGACAACACCCGAAGTGCGGTGTGTTGAGATCTTCGCTGCGGAAAATAACTTAACACAGCTTGTAAATGAGACCATACGAATACCAGGCGTTGATAGTCATACCGCTAACACTCTGGACTTGTTTTTAACTTCTCACGCCGACAAATTCAAGCCTCTAGGCTCGACGTAGCACAGTGTCATATCAGCTAATTTCTCGTACACCGATCACACAGTTAGAGAAAACATTTCAAAAAGAAGCGTATGGCAATACGAGAAAGCCAACTAGAGCAGTCTTAACAGCTTCTTTAGGAATGTTAACTAGTCGTTATGTTTCCTCGATAACGACGTTGATGTCGCTGCTGATATGATCACAGACGCCATTCTCTTTGGAATGAGAAACTTTATCCCTCATCGGAAGAAGAGTATCAAACCAAAAGAAACGGCATGGTACGACTCGAGCTGTAAAGAGGCTGTCAGGCTTAGAGAAATGTTTTTTCGGTTCTACAAGACCAACCCGACAGAGGAAAACCGAAAAAAGTTTAAGTCTTTCTTAAACGTATAAAATTCCAATACAACCAAAAAATATTAGAAATTCTGCGTCGTTTTCCATCCCAACGCTCATTTACAATGACATTCCAACTGTCAGCTCTTTGGACAAAGCAATCTGCTTGCTGCACACTTTGCGGCCAGCTCAACACTCCCAGACGGTGCTTTGTCTCTGCCTACACTTGAGTGCATCGTTCAATGGGATAAATCCACTTTCGCACACGTGTGGTAGCGAGAGTTCTTAAAGATCTTAACCTTCACAAATCCGCAGGTCCAGATGGTATATCTCCCTTCCTTATGAAGAGGGGTTCTTCCTCCCTGGCAACACCACTGCGTAAGCTTTTTCATCAATCCTACTCTTTAGGACTCTTTCCGAGAAGATGAAAAACAGCATTTGTCTAGCCCGTCCCTAAAAAAGCGAATTTTCCTCTCTCTCCTCCTACAGACCCATTGCACTTACGTCCCTTCTTTCCAAGGTCATGGAAACGCTAATAAACTTCTGAAAACTTCTTAATAACCGGCAGTACGGTTTTCGTAGCAACAGGTCCACTGTTGTACCAAAGGGCTCCGTTCTGTCTCCGACACTCTTTAATTTTCATCAACGACCTCTTGTCTGCTACTTCTAATCCAATATATTCTTTTGCTGATGACAGTACTCTCTGCTTTTCGGTTGTAGAACGGGAACGGCAGCGTATGTTAAGCTCATTATATTCTGATATTAATAACTATCTGGGAAAGTAGAATTTGATGCTTCCAAAACGCAATGCTGTCTGCTTTCGTTAAAGCGAAATTTAAACATCCAGCCGTTATCCATAAATGGCACTTGCATCGTCGAAACCGATAAACTTTCCATTTTCCATTTTCCATTTATGTGTGTCAATGACAAACTACGTTGGAATGACCACATATTCGGTGTCGTCAAAAATTCTGCGAAATGTCTAGGTTTCCTCAAGCGATGTAAGAAATACTTCACCCCCTCTGAAGTGGTCTCAATATATAAGGCGTTTATCCGCCCGAAATTGGAGTTCAATTTCCACATATGGTGGGGTGCGCCCAAAACATCTCTACACCTGCTAGATAGGATTCAAAACCGTGCGATAAAAGTCATAGGTCATACCAATATCACTCAAACAATGGACACCCTCGAACACCGACGTAATGTCTCGTGTGTCACTCTGTTTTATCGCTATTTCCACCACCAGTGCTCCATAGAAATCGCCAGTACCATTCCGCCGCTTCAAACTTTTAACCGTAACACACGTCTCGCTATGAATGCTCATCAGTATATCCTTAAGCTCACTTTCGGACGTAGTCTAAAGTATCGTGATTCGTTCCTAAGCTGTAAAACTAGCTTATGGAATGCCCTCCCTAGCTCTTTATTTCCTAGTCATTATAACTTTCAAACATTTAAAACCAACGTTCACTGGTACCTCTCTTTCCATCCTCCCTGATTTTCCTTCGCACGCGCTGTTGTGTGCAAACATTTTAAGGGTACTTAAATCTCTTGAGCGCGAGCAAATTATACATAAAAACAAAAAAAAAAACAAAACAAACAATAACTCTCTCGTGAGTTTACTAATTATTGGAACATCTTCAGTGGAATCTGTCTATGTTCCGTGCCGGTTCCCAAAAGCCCCAAAACTAAAAACACCAAAACCCACCCTGGACGTTCTAATATCACATCTCTGAGGTCTTTTAGCGTAGTCTGAAATAACAACTGCCGTAATCGGTGAAAACGACACCGATGGATAGGTTACACCTGAACGGTGGCAATTGGTCAAGCCAAAGCTTTCGAGCAACTTCTTGGCGTCATGAGAGTTAACCCCGGACCACCTCGCATCACAAGCGACGTCGACTAGTACCAAGGCCACGTCAAACTTATCGCTTGTGCCGATCAAAGATCTATCGATCTTAGTGAATTAGGTGAGGGTTGGCCGGTTGCGAAGCTCGAGGTCGTGGCTAAGGAGAATATTCCTAGCAGACCTAGAACACGCTCCTGGATCCCAGCAGAACCCTCGTCCACAGAAAGTAGACGAGGCGAGGCTCAGCAACTCGACCCTTCCGCCTCATGACTGAAAAGTCGCGAAACTAGAAGAGCTAAGGGGCCCTTATAGATGCGCGGTGATTGCGATCAATAGGGAATCCCTTAACACTCTAGCGCAGACTAAAGGCATGATTCGGCTTGAGTAAATATACCTAAAGGTTTACAAAAAAGATGAGCTGGATGGTGATAAGCAACCTCCTCCTCCTTTAACTGAATTAGCAAATTCAGCCTCAGATCTTGGACCATTGACATCCTTTCCTGAAATAGATAGCGACGACTTCAGTCTACATATGCGAGGCAACAACTATCCGTTGGTCTCCTCCTTTGATATTGTATCGGAAATTGAAACCGACGAAGAATTAAAAAGATATCTTCTACGATCTGAGGATGAAAATGAGCTTTTGGGCACATGTTCAGAATCGGAGAACTCAAACAGCACCGTGGTGGAGACTCCTCTGGTAGATGGTAGCAATGATGCAACGGTTTCTCCTGATTAATCTCTATGACCCCAAAAAGGCCTTGGCCGCACTCATCCTGAGTCTTTCCAAAAACGCAGAAAACATCATCCTAATCCAGGAACCATTGTAGATGGCATCGTTCGTGGACTTGTAACACCTGTATATACAGGTCTCTATACAAGAGACAAAGGTAAGACTTGATATACAAGTTCAATGTAACGTAGCCTTAATGCTTTCTTACTTCCTAATCTCAGCGACCCTGTTGTCAGCTTGAAGACTGCCAAAGGCATCTACTGAGTGGCATCGGCATATCTTGGTCACGACCATGTGGACCCTTTCCCAGGGTGGTACTGGAAGCTGGAAGGCTAAAAATTGACCCCATCATCGGGTGCGACACTAACACTCATCATACGGTATGGGGCATTTTAAGTGCTAACCCCATTGTTTGCATCATTGGTAATGAGGCCACTTTCATAACAAAAAAACCGACAGGAATTGCTTTTGTAGATCTCACTCATGTCTCCGACAACACCGCTCAAATACTATCGAACTGGACGTAATCGTCTAAACACTCATTTTCAGATCATAGATACATCCAATTCAGCCTGAATGATGCTCTTCTTAATCAACTTGCTTTCCGGGATTATTGGAAAACTGATTGACCTAAAGACAAGAGGGACACTTTTAAAAACACTCTCCTCTGAACTTTTAAGTCCCCACATGCTTGACAGGAAAGCCAAGGATTTCACATTGTCATCAGTCAATGGCTGCTTCCTGCCCTCTTATTCAACTACCTAGAGGCAAGAAAAAGCCGCACTGGTTGACACCAACACTGGTACCGTTTAGAAACGTGTGCAGGAAACTCTACATTCACTGACTAGCCACGTTGAACGATCCCTAAGAGTACACAATGTTCGCTTTCCAGGGAATAAAAGGTTGCGTTAACAACACATCTGCAATCATGACTGCGCTGTCAACTCTGAAGTCAGATGACCGATTTAGGGAGTTGATCAGTCTTATGCTAAATAGCAAGTCCAAACTGGGTGGGGCTTTTGCCAAAGGATGTGTTAGCCGCGGTACGCCGCAAGGCGGTGTCCTTTCATCCCTTCCCTAGAGTTTAGTGGTCAAGGAACTCTGTAATATCTTTAAGCGTGAGATAGCCAGGTGGTTGCCTACGCTGAAGACGTTGCTGTAGCCGTATCAGAAAAACATCTCAATGAGAACTCTTACAGGAAAATTTTAACAGATTAACCCGTTAGGCGGATCGCTGTGGATTGAGAGAAAACCCCCATAATACTGATCTTGTCCTCTTCTCCAGGACATATAAAACTCCAATTATAGAGCCTCACTCAATGAACGGACCCAGCTAAGTTTTTTCGATACAGCGAAATATCTCGGTTTTATTTTTGACAGGAAACTTAACTGGAATCCTAATATTCAAGAAGGAGTAAAGAAAGCTCTAGCAAAAAGCAAGACTTCGACCTCTCATTACGGGGTGGTTGTCTGGTGGACGGCCTTAGACAATTCAGTCAATTAGTGCAAACTATGCAAAGCCCAAAGAACAACATGTCTGTGTATAATCGGAGCGTTACGTACTGCTCTCTAAGCGTCACTGGATATTCTGTTTCAGCCCTCGATCTTTTCAGCAGGCAAGAGGCTGCTAACGCGTCCTCCAGGCAGAAATTTTGACGATTAAAGGTGTCCTGTCCTGGCTAAAGAAAAACGTAACATCCACTAAGGATACCCGCATCTTTTTGGATAGTCCTTGGACTCAGTCTCACTAAATTTTAGAACCGCAGGCCAACATTCACCTGTGTTGGATGGCGGGGCATAAACACATTCCAGTTAATTGCAGGGTCGACGAACTCACCAAAATTGGAACCACTCTACCTATTCTAGGTAGGCAAAAGTGGCTGTTGGAAAGACCAACCCACTTAGGCTTATTGGGCCATCAGTGATTTGCCTACTCTTGGAACCAATTAGAGCTTATGATGAAGCGTGGGAGACTGTTTACGTCTATATTCTTTAGATCGTTAAGGTCATTGTAGAAGAAAGCTCCTAAGTGAAGTTTTCTTCTATGGGAGAGAGCTGGATGTGTACAGAGTAGGTGGAGGATTGTTTCCTCTTCCTCCTAGTCCATGCAGCGTATACAGAAATGGTTTGTAAAAACGGCAAGCCTTCTTGCATGCTTGTCTATAAGGTAGTGGTAGAAACATCTAGGGATGGCTGTGGTTTACTCCGGACTGTAGTGCCATCTAAGTAAGCAAATAAGCAATGTGCTGTCTTCGTAAAACGTAGGAATTCGAAGGGCTTTGGCACCAAAAAGCAACACCTTGAATACACTGAAGACGTTTACGTTTACTGCTACCCCATAGGATTAAGATCCAAATGACAACTGGTGTGGAAAGCTAACCTCACGTGCAGTTGGCAGCATGGTCAACTCGGCCAAAACTAAAATCATCAGTGTGTCCACTTCAACCCGACAAGTAGGCATTGCAAGTCAATAAGTAGAGAGGCTAAATTGTTTCTAATACATTGGAAATATAGTCTTTGATCAAGGCGGGTCTGAACTCTTAACTCTTATCTTTCAGCTGACATCCAGCTTTCAAAATATTCAGTAAGGTTTGCCATTTCATCATGCATCGTTTTACGCCTGCCGTAAATTCCGGTTCAGTTGTAAATACGCAACGTGAATTTCGTCGTAAGGTCGGTCGTCATCATGGCTTCAGTATGCAGGTATTCGTCGCACCGTTGAAAAGTTTGAGCCTGAGTACATTCTTTGGAATTTAAGCAACCAACCAAACAGAGATTGGTGCGAAATGAAGAAACCATAGCCGCCGTAGGGGCCAGTATCGAAGCAGACCCAGAAATGTTGATTAGGCGCCGATCAGCTGAATTGGGCATCGCCAGAGAGTAAATTTGGCTTATATTGCGATAGGATTTGGGCCTACATCCGTATAAAGTTATGCAACAATTGAAGCTGGGCGGCCGTAGACAACGCCGTGAGCTTGTTAATTGGGCGCTGGGAATGTTGGATCACCCTCTCGGAAGAGGCCCATTTTGACGATTGACTGTTTGTTGCGGTTTATGACATGGCAGCATCATCGGACCTTATTTCTTTCGAAATGAGGAATGAGACATCGTTACCTCAGGTATAGAGCGATGTTAATCGGCTTTCTGAGGTCAGAGCTCGACAGCATCTATATATCCGAGCTGTGGTTCCAAAAAGACGATGCTATATGCCATACAAGCGACGTAACGCTCGAAGTTGTGAAGGAGAAATTTGGCGACTGGGCCATCTCACGGCGAGCGTTCATCAATTGGCCTCCGCGATCATGCGATTTGGCACCACTCGACTATTTTCTCTGGGTCGACGTCAAGTCCTTAGTCTACGCTAACAAGCCACCAATTTAGACGAGCTCGAGGCCAACATTCGACACTCTATTTCCGGAATAACGCCGCACAAATTGGACCGAGTCATCAAAAACTGGACCGACCGCTTGAAGCACTGCCAGCGAAGCCGAGGCGGCCACTTAAATGATGTGCTATTCTAGACATAATGGCATGAACGTAGCTTCAAAATAATGCCAGAATCAATTTTATATCTCACACCGTTGTTGTTTTATTTAAATTTTTTTTCCTATCGTTTTACTTGTTAGGGGGAAAAGTTGAAGACTAGTTCAGGGTATCAGCTGCATGACTTCAACGTTAGGTATTCGCGTGGTCTTATTGACAAGCCAAATCAAGTGTTGTCCGCAGCGAAGATGTGTATCGCCTTTTGTTGGCTGTTGACTGCCCTGATTGTCGAAGCCACACAGAATTGTGTTGAAATCGCCCGCAATAACGATTGAGTATGAGGATACAAGGATACAATTGTTCGTATGGAGTCAAACAGCGTATCAAACTCGTTAAAGGTAGAATTGCTGTCCAGTTTGGGGCTTCAGCCAATAAAGCAGTAGAGGATAATTCGCTTAAAGAGATGGAATTATAACAAGAAGCCGATGTTTTGCTTTTCTGCTTGGCTCGTAAGTTCGATTCGGTCGTTTCTGACAGTTTAGAGGCATATCAGGCTAATGTTTACAATTTTGGAGTTGATGCTTCTTATTATTGTACAATGCGGTCGATTACGTGCTGAAATCTGAAGACCGCCTTAGTCGGCTGTATACAATACATTCGCATCCAAAAGAACACTGTTCTTTGTAGCTTTTCATTTTCACAGTTTTTCATGCTTGGTTTGTCCAGCCTCCGCTAGTTATTCGGCTGTCCGTGGCATTTCGAACGGCGTTGCCGTTTTTCGTTGTACAGGGTCTTCCGCTTGAAGTTCTTGGTAGATTCGCAAAAAGGCAACGTGCTCGGGTTGTTAATCACATTCAGAATCCCCAACCCAGGCCCTTTATGGGAGTATTTGGTCAAAGGGGGTCCCATATTGCGGACTCGTTTTTCGAGAAAATGGGGGCCATACAGATCCATCTGGCACTATCTCTATTTCAGCATCTGACGAGCTCTGAAAATCCTTATTCAGTTCCAAACATGTTGATACCACCGGTAAATTATAGATCTCGATCCCGATTGAGCGTTGTAGTTTTGCAGATCAAGTCCGGATTGGCGGAACCAGTATCCCGTGGCTTCCATGATGGGGTAAAATAACCCCAATTGATGTATAGTCGTTGCTGTAGCAACCTGGGCATTGCCTCTGTATTGATGGCAACTAAACAGGCTAACATGAGCTCTGAGAATACCCTGCTAGTGGATGGCATTGGCTTAAGTACACCCATTAAGCCCACATCATCATATAAAGTCATCTCCTGGTCAGTTCAGACAAATTTAGGATTCATCCAGGAGTATCTCAGTTAGCAGGCAACACAATTCAATACACACTCCAGGGGTGGGACAAATGATCTTGAAGCAACTCTCATGACCTTTCTGTGATAAAACCTTGAAAAAAGGATTTCATTGTTAGCGGAGCATTTAAGATTCGCGTTATATTTAGAGCGCAACAAGTAAAATATATCTCTGTCTGAACCTTGTCTCTAATCAATAGATTCAGTCTCCCATGGCAGACATACACTTGAACCGATCTACATAGTACTTTGTATTCAAAGGAGCATTTTTAAAATTCATTTCGTGCAGGAAGTCGTGATTTAAAAAACAAAGAACAAACCATCTATAAGGTATCTCTTAATCCAGTAAGCCCTTTAAATTTGTAACGAGTATTTATCACTTGAAGAAGCAACCAGTTTTCCCTTTCCAATTCGATAAACAATAATATTCGAAGGGTCTTCTCTTCCATTACGGCCAAACCATTCAATCAAGATAAACCTCGAGAAAAATTAAAAAAAAGAAACACACAAACAACATTTTCTGGCATGGTAATAACAACTTAAACTCAGAAATCCAATTTTCTCAAACAATAGGTCAAATCCCTGATAAATGCTATCCGAACCCTTCTTAAAGGGACGAACAAAAGATGAGCCACGCATGATTGATTGAAAAATAACCTTCCAACCCTCCAAAAGGTCTTCAACTAGATTCAGATCAGTCCGTCACGTAGAGCCTTCTCTATTTTCTGTAATTCTTTCGAGGTTATCCTTTCCCTCACAATAGGTGGTCGGCTATTGTGTGATCTTTCCCTCAATGACCCGAAAAGATCCCATTACCTACCGTGATAGGTGTGGCAAACCAAAGCAAAACAAACAAACTCCACTCAGAGGGATTTGGGTTCTTGAACCAATGTCCGCGTTTCTCATCGAAGAAGGAAGTCAATTTGGAATTCCACTGCAATTATCTGATTAACTGCAGTGCAATAGTGTCCAGATGCCACCAAGTGTCACTGCGGTTAGAATGTGCCAATCTGCTGAGAAAGCAATTAACCCTCTGTCAAGCGAATGGTTTCATTGTTTGATTAATTACTTGTATCAGAATTTAACTGCACCTCAAAACTGGGTAGCGCATTAGATATCCGTAGACCATCCAATCGAAGCTAGAAAATCACCCGAAACATGCCAACATGCATGGCGTCCAATCAATTATTCTAGAATGTCAGCAGCAAAGCGGGAAATGCCACACATCCATCAGGTCGCGTTGGTAATTGATCTAACACACCAGACTTGGCACCATAACAATTGGTCAGATAGTCGCAGTCAGGCAGGCCTCCCAGCATGAAGACGACGTCTACGATGATGATGATGATAATCCAAATCAGGAACTCAAAAGACGATTGACTTGGCACGCGTACGCGACTGCACGCATATCCATCAAAATTCTATCTCACGTGAAACTGCATAATTTTCACCTACCTACAGACCGTGCTGCTGCCGCATTAGGCGCACACATGCGTCTATGAATTTGTGCTGGTCCTTCATTTAGAACTTGAAATCCAGTTCTTATTGTTCGGCTACAACCACGCAGTCTCCTTTGGAATTCTGAAACTTCATGGGTTCTTGACGGTTTTTCTACAGGACACCAACAGTATACCTCCGACAAGACCGCAAGTAATTCATAACGAAATAAGAAATAACAATAAAGGCGAAGAGACTGAATAGTTTCAGGGATCGAGGACTGGGGAGCGGGGATTGGGAGTACTTTTATCTTCTAAACCTAACACAAAAAGGATGCTGAGAAAAAAACAACCAAATGAAGATTGAATGGAGTGCGTGCCATAGATCATCATCGGACCTTAAAAGAGGGTTTAAAGAGGTAGACAATGGAAATACCACAAGTGGTCGTAAGGGGACCAGAGCACGTTATTCGTATACGTATGCACTTATACGTGTGCTATGTCGCTAGAATCTTGTAGATAGTCATCTCGTATCGAGTGCGCTAATAGTTGAGTACTTGTTACTACAGGAGCGAATTCAACAAAATTTGGCCGAGAATTGTTCTGAAATCATAAAAGGCGCTAGTTAAGCTTCTTTGGCCGGGATAAAATATGGCTTCTCAGGCAACTCGGCGCGTCCCCAGGTGGCGAATAGGGGAAGGCAACGAAATATGGTAGAGGTTCCCAAACCTTCGCGGACGAAGAGTTACGACATGCCGGGCCTAACCAGCTTTGCACCTGCATGGGAGCTCTGTAGGTGTGGACTTTTTATCCTCCCCTTACTCGTGGAACAACGCATGAATAAAAATAAGAAGAAAAATAACAAAACAATTCTCTACTCCATTCACCAATTTCTGAGATGGACACAGAAGAGACGAATTTCATCCGATCTCAAATTAATGCTACACGGCCCCCATCTGAAAACTCGGACAGGATAGTTGCTCAGAAACGAAATTTACCAAGCATCGAGATGGTAGCAAATACCGACGTAAACAAGCCTCAGCAGAAATACGAACATTTCACTGAAGCCAAAAATCGTTGAATCGCTGCAATAAATAGGGACGGAACTGAACCCGAGGAGACGAAACTGCTGGAAAGAAAGTTCTCTCGCAGAGGAAAAAAGAAAAAGAAGAACAAAGTGGCTCAAGCACCAGCTAGCTCTCCTATAGCAGGAACAGAGGCAGAAAATACTACAATGTCCCAAAGGTTGTAAACATTTTTGTTTGTTCGTCAAAAATATTAGAAATTCTGCCTCATCCTCCATCCCAACGCTCATTTACAATGACATTCTAGCCGTCAGCTCTTTGGACAAAGCAATCTGCTTGCTGCACATTTTGCGGCCAGCTCAACACTCCCAGATTGTGCTTTGTCTCCGCCTACACTTGAGTGCGTAATCTTCAATGGGACAAATCCACTTTTGCACTCGTGTAGTAGCAAGAGTTCTTAAAGATCTTAACATTCACAAATCCGCTGTTCCAGATGGTATATCAACCCTCCTTCTGAAGAGGTGTTCTTCCTCGCTGGCAAAACCATTGCGTATGCTTTTTCATCAATCCTGCTCTTTAGGACTCTTTCCGAACAGATGGAAAACAGCATTTGTCCAGTCCGTCCCTAAAAAAGGCGAATCTTCTTCTTTCTCTTCCTACAGATCCATTGCACTGACGTCCCTTCTCTCCAAGGTCATGGAAACGCTGAAATATCTCGAAACACGAGAACTTCTTAATGATCGGCAATATGGTTTTCGTAGCAACAGGTCCACTGGTGATCTGATGGCATGTCTCACCGAAAAGTGGAACCAAAGCGTACATCCACCTTGCGAAAGCAAGATAGTTGTACTTGATATTTCTAAGGCATTTGACAGAGTTTGGCATCAGGCTCTTTTGTCAAAAATGCGTGCTTTTGGGATCGACGACTCTCTTCTTCAATTCAAGTTGTCTTGGATGGTTTCTAGTCTGATATTCACAAAATAAATGCTGGTGTGCCCCAGGACTCCGTTCTGTCTCCGACACTCTTTTTAATTTTCATCAACGATCTCTTGTCTGCTACTTGTAATCCAATATATTCCTTTGCTGACGCAAGTACTCTCCGCTTTTCATATTCGTTCCCGGACTCACGTCCCTGCATAACCAATTGGGGAACTATCAACCGAGTGGAATTTAATGCTTCCAAAACTCAATGCTGTCTGCTGTCATTAAAGCGAAACTCAAATACCCAGCCATTATCCATGAATGGCACTTGCATCGTCGAAACCGACGATTCTCGGTATGTGTGTCAGCGACAACTTACTCGTACGTTGGAATGACCACATATTCGGTATCGCCAAAAATGCTGCGAAATGTCTAGATTTCCTCAAGCGATGTAAGAAATATTTTGCCCCCTCTGATCTGGCCACAATATATAAGGCTTTCATCCGTCCAAAATTGGAGTACAATTCCCACATCTGGTCGGGTGCGCCCAAAACATCTCTGCACCTGCTAGATAGGATTCAAAACCGTGCGATAAAACTCATAGGTGATACCAATATCACTCAAACAATGGACACCCTTGAATACAGACGTAATGTCTCGTGTCTCATCTGTTTTATCGCTGTTTCCACCACCATTGCTCCATAGAAATCGCCAGTATCATTCCGCCCATTTAAGCTTTTAACCGTAATACCCGCCTCGCGATGAATGCTCACCAGTATACCCTCAAGCCCACTTTCGGACGTACGCTAAAATATCGTGATTCGTTCCTAAGCCGTACAACTCGCTCATCGAATGCCCTGCCTAGCTCTTTATTTCCTAGTCATTATAACTTTCAAACATTTAAAACCAACGTTCACCGGTACCTCTCTTTCCAACCTCCCTGATTTTCCTTTCGCCCGCGCTGTGTGCAAACATTTTAAGGGTACTTAATCCGTTGAGCGCGCGCAAATTATAAAAAAAAAAAAAAACGAGACCACACATAGAGTCACTTAAAGACACATGTGAAGGTAAGCCTAACGGAGACGCTAAACACCAAGAGTTTGCTCACAAATCCCACCCTGAAGCGGTCCAAAGCCCAAGTGGAAGCAAAATTAAAGGGAGTTTGTCTAAAAGGCCTGGCGGGACGGACACTGCGCAGGAGTGGCCTAGAACTTCAGGGCTATTCTATAGAGATACTACAGCTCAATGCGAGAGTGCGCTTCAGAATCTGGTAGGCGAAATTGAAGGCAAGAAGGAATACACCTTGAGCATTCTCATCGACGTTGAGGGTGCTTTCGACAATGCAACTTTTGACGGCATGTGTAACTCGGCCAGACAACACGGCATGGACGAATCACTAGTTTTGTGGATAAAAGCAATGCTGGTGAATAGGACATTGATTGGGGATGCTGGCCGCGGCCAACATGTGGTGGCGGATGTAAACAGGGGTTGCCCGCAAGACGGCGTTCTGTCTGCTATGGTGCACGTTGGTCGACTCACTGCTTAACGCGCTTAATATTTCTAACGTCTATGAAGAAGCATATGCGGATGATGTAGCCTGTTGGATCGTGCCTAGTGACTGTCTGCTCTAAATCGCACACAGCTTTAGACGTGATTGACGAATGACTATTAATGGGCTCTCAGTCAATCCTCTCAAAACTGAGGATGTTCTCTTTACGAGAAGGAGAAAGCTGCCTGGTTCGACTTATCTAGTGCTTAGAGGCATCACCATCCAATTCTCCAAAGAAGCTAAGTATTTGTGTGTCATCCTGGATAAGAAACTTCTGTGGACTGAACATGTTACATAGAAAGCATCTAAAGCGCTGTCGGCCTTCTGGCAGTGCAGAGGAGCTATCGGCTAGGTTCTTTGGATCCTATGCGTCGGTTGTCTGGTAGAATAACCTCTCGCGAAAATACGTGATTTCTGCTTTTACCAGAACGGTTTGTCTCGGATGCATGGGGACTTTCCGTTGGCTCTGCTCTAGACGGTGGGTGGCCGTGGCTCAAGCTATAGTGTATTTGCTTCCCTATCAGACGGTTCGGGGTTCAATACTAGCCGTGGACTAAAGTCCTTTTTTCAGGCAACTAAAATCTCGTGATATGAATAGTTGCCTAAATATTTCATCATGTCAATTTACACAAAAAATTTAATCTTCCCATTAAATGTTGGATGCCAACCATGGAGCGAAATAACTACTGAGCCCAAACATCTTTCTTTCTCTTTCTGTCCCATTTTCCGAAAAACTTAACACATGCTTTGGCATCATAAGTGTAGTCATACCCACTTGAGTGTTAAGTTCTTTAAAAAGGGGAAAAAAAAAGACGCATTGATCAATCTCCCTGCCCTTGATATTCATATCATAGAGTGCAACCCATACACTTCCATCTTCCGTTTAAAAAGAAGTGGTCTTTGGTACAATACCTTGCGCGTCGGCTCTCTTACGACTCTGGCCTTATGGACATGCCATCCGATGCAGAACTCCTGTTGAGGAAAAAATACGAAATCGACTTTCTCTGTGCCCGGGACTGGTTTCGGCCAGAATCTAAGCCAGGAAAGGAATGCAGTCGGGCCTTCACGGACGACCCCAAAACTAATATAGGGTGTATTGCTCGTGTCTTTCTGGAGGACGGCAACGTTAGATTTCACTTTATGTTAGGAAAGCGCGCATCAGTCTTCCAACCGGAAAATTGCAGCGAACTATATTGGGGAGCGACAGCTAAGCTTCGCTTAGAGCCTTATTGAGCCCTCTTACAATTTCCAAGCTAGTTCAAGAATGCAGGAGATCACTGAACGCAGTCTGAAGGCTAAATTCGGTGACCCCATGTCAGGCTCCGCACGATGCAGGCAGACCTGACGAATGCTTCTCGACGTCTTTAGGTAGTCAGCGGCCTTTCTGCTGTCCCTCAGCAGGTAAG
Source organism: Volucella zonaria (assembly GCA_963966105.1). Taxonomy (NCBI): domain Eukaryota; kingdom Metazoa; phylum Arthropoda; class Insecta; order Diptera; family Syrphidae; genus Volucella; species Volucella zonaria. Next base: position 182,743,618 of record OZ014530.1, on the reverse strand, counting down.
ACTGCAGGTTGATTACTGGCGTCGTGACAGGACACTATACTTTTGCCAAGCACTAAAAGTGTACTGGGCATAAGTGACACAACATCCTGCGATCCTTACTGTGAAAGTGGTGATGACACCGCGGAGCACTATCTCTGTGAATGTAAGGCTTACGCTCGCATCAGGCTGCAGGTACTCGGCGCTGACATGATGGGTGCTAGTACTGTAGGCACTTTATTACTAAAGTGCTTACTAATCTTTCTTCGTAAGACTGAAAGATTTCGTTAAAAGGAACTTTACATAGAGTACAATGGACTAGTTCTTTGTTTGAGTGCTCTATTCCGACAGAAAAAAAAACCAAATTCAAGGCCGCTATCATGCACTCCATGCACCTAGAGCAGATCCTTATTTACCAGAAGATCAAGCTAGTGAGGAAGAGCCTTCTGGATGAGATGGCCAAACTCGAAAAAAACTGTCCCATTCCATCTCAGCTAGAGATGGATGGTTATATATTACCAGCCACGACACAGTAACCAAAAACTGGCTCATGCCTGCGATAGGAAGAATAAAACCATAAAAAAAATTAAAATCTACTTATACCAATAACTCAGGTATACGAGGTAAAATTATTCACCCGGGTTGTCTTCATTCCAGAAGCAGACAACCTTGCCAAGGACATTTTCGATCGCTAAACAAAACCCCGGCATAAAAAGCTGGCAAGTCCTCAGATTCCCTTAGGAGAAGAGCGGGGGTGAAACCATTCATATCCGCTGCAGATGAGATTTCCAAGGATTACAACCAACTCCAAGCATATTAACTTTTCCTCAACTTCTCGCGGTTTAGAATAAAAGGATCATCGAGGCCAGTCTAGAATAAACAATCTGAAGCTAAAACTGAGGATAGAGCGCCAGCTCATGTAAAGTTTAGCTCTCAGCAAAGACTGCTTGACGCGAGAAAGGGGAGTACACAGGGGAGTCCAACAGGACCACCAGACAGCTGAAATCATAACATCTGGAACAACTGGCTCACTGGAAATGGCGAAAGAGCTTCAAAGGTCAAAGACTTTAGAAGACTCGTCCTGGAGAAGCTAAAAATGTTGGCAGTTCTGCTAACATATCTCTACAATAGATTTTATTATACATCCTGAATGACTCGAACTGCAACCAAATTCAGACTGCTATAATTTCCAAACCGTTCATGACAGTGAGCTCAAATTTTGACACATGACAGATAATTTTATTATTTACAAGCCTCTTAAACGATTTGCGTCTCAGTTGTGTTGAACAATTTTTAACCGCGATAGAATTCAAACGTGATAGTGTGATTGCTTTATATTTGGCTGGAAAACCACAAGTAGCTCTCGTTAGAGCCCTCCAGCACCTCAACGTGAATAAATCATATGTGTCTCGAATCGTAGCTCGTTACCGTGATACTGGCAGCGTTGCAAAACGCCATAGAGATGGTCATAAAAAAACAGCAACATCGGCAGAAACGGTTCGGAAAGTGAAGGCTCGAATTGAGCGAAATCCGCATCGAAGTGGAAGAAAAATGGCCCGTGAGCTCAACATATCGTTGGAACGGATGCAATACATACTGAAAAATGAGCTTGGGCTCAAACCATTGACGTTCCAAAAAGCACACGATCTTACACCGCAACAGAAAAAAGTTTGAGCCGAAAGAGCGAAAAAGTTGCTACCCTTGCACGAAAGTGGTGAGTTGCCGAATTTGGTGTTTTCCATGAGTCGCCATTTGTTATCGGGCAATATGTCAACAAACAAAATGACCGAGTTTACTTGCCAGAGAGGTCCTTCGAAAATTTACACCTTCGGACGGCTGCTAGAAAACAGACAGCACCGATGGTGATGGTTTGGGCCGCCATAACCGCCGATGGTCGCTCTCCGCTCGTATTTTTGGACCGTGAAACTGTCTTAGAGGCAGTATTGAAGCCTTGGGTAAAAAATCATTTCGGTTAGAGACCGTGGACATTTCAACAAGACTCGGCACCGTCTCACAAAGTGCTCGTCAACCAAGATTGGTTAAAAAACAATGTTCCACACTTCATTTCTTCGACACAATGGATTGCAAATCCGTTGGATTTCTCTGTCTGGGGTATTTTAAAGGCGAAGGTTGGCACAAAAAAATACCAAAATTTGGATCACCTCAAACAAGCACTTCGCCTTCGCCGGGAATGGTCCAAAATACCGCAGAGCCACTTGCGTGCAGCGTGCGATGCTTTCTTCGGCCGTCTCAAGGCCATTATTCGCGCCAAAGGTGGACATATTGAAAACTACTGATACAATTTGAAAATTGATGTATTTTCCAACATTTTTTGCTTTGGCACAATAAAATTTATCAAAAAATAAAAAAATTATAGCATTTCAAAAGTTGGAGTTCGAGTCATTCACCCTGTAGAAGGTGCATCCAAGTTAATCTACAGCCTACGAAAGTCGTCTCTGCGGTTTAAGTCATAGATTTAATAAGGATCACCTAGGTAGGTAGGTAGGTAAGAGTGGCTGTTGGAAATACCAACCCACTTAGGCTTATTGGCCCATTGTGATGCCATGTGGATATATGATCGTCTTACTGATGGAACCAGTTTGAGCTTCTGACGAAGCGTAGGAGACTGTTTACGTCCATATTTTTTAGATCGTGTAGGTCGTTGTAGAAGAAAGCTCCTAAACGAAGTTTTGAAGTTTTCTTCTCTGGGAGAGAGCTGGACATGTACAGAGTAGGTGGAGGATTGTCTCCTCTTCCTCCTCGTCCATGCAGCTTCGGCAGAAATCATTTGTAAAGGCGCCAAGCCATCTTTCATGCTTGCCTATTAGGCAGTGTGCGGTGATGACACCTATGATGGCGCTGAGATGTTCCTTATTTAGAAGGATCAGACACTTAGAGCGATTCAGTTCCAGTTTTGGCCAGATCTGTTTGGTCGGTCGACATATTGGTCCAACAGTCCACCTAGGGTCTGTTCTTTTATTGGCATCCAGCTTTACTTAATGTTAGTATGCACGCAGCGATTGGTATACCTATGCTACCATTTTCCGGTAGAATAGGTAGAGTGGTTCCAATTTTGGCGAGTTCATCGGCTCTACAGTTCCTTAGAATGTCTCTGTGGCCCGTCAGCCAACAAAGGTGAAGATTGAACTGCTCTGCCAGCTCCATAAGAGATGATCCGCATTCAAGGGCGATTTCAGAATTTAGTGAGACCGAGTCCAGGGATTTGATAGCGGCCTGATTATCCGAAAAGATGCGGATATCCTTTGCAGATATCACGATTTTCTTCAGCGAGGACAGTGCTTCTTTAATCGCCAAAAATTCCACCTGCAACACGCTACAGTGATTTGGAAGACGGAAAGAGAGACTTTGATGTACAATAGCTTATCTGAGAAAACACCGCCACCAACCCCGCTATCGGTTTTAGATCCATCTGTGTAGAAGTGGATTGGCTTGTTCACCATGAGAGCATCTTCCTTCCAGAAGGACCTAGACTCTAGAGGGGAAGCTGACGTGGAAGTCTTTGTCAAACCTAAGTTCAGGTCAGGATAAGGGGCCTCTCAGCTGAGTTATGAAGGAAGACTTAGAGCTTGTATTATATTAAATTAGAATATAGCAGCTATTCCAATTGTAGAACATACAAATATAGACATGTCAGCAGCAATAATTGAAGGCAGTAAGACTGACGCAGTAATATGCTCAACCTGCCTGACGAGTGACTCCTCCGACCTGAACGTGCAGCTATTGCAAGGACTCTTGGACTACTGTAGCAGAACGAGACTCCAGCTGATAATTGGATGTGATACGAAGGCCCACCACGCAAACGCGGGCAGCTCCAATATCAACAAAAGTGGTGAGTCCATTCTAAAATTTATTTACAAAAATAATCTTGAAATTCTCAACTACAGAAATAGTCCTACCTTTATAAATAAATATAATTAGGGAAGAAGTCCTAGAAGAGCTAAAAGGGAAAAGTTATGCAGAACTCTATGACATTCCAAGCACCGCTCGTATCCACAGAATTCTATTCAAAAAGCACACAAATCGAATCGAATTAATGAAAAAACCAAATGGCACCCATGTGGAAAGCGGGCTACAGACTCTACAGTTCTTTGCCAAAACCTATTTCTTAAGGATGATCAGAGAAAGATCAATAGAGGAATGGAAGAGGTCAAAGGACATTTTTTATGATGGCAAAATAAAATCAACTAATTTGACCCATTCAAAGGCCCTGCTGAAGATGGAATATTCCCAGCACTCCTCCAAAAACGTACTACACAAATAACCAGTTATACACGGAGTTAAATACCAAAAAAGCTGGAAAGAGATAACGATTAAGTTTATACCAAAACAGATAGTAAACCAACTGACCTATAAGCCTCAACTCGTCGACAGATATATCCAATATGCCTATGAACCAAGAAAATCGGTTTTACGATAACTCACCCTAAAAATTGGGAAATCCCTCAGAGACAAAGAAATTGCAGTGGAATGGTTCTTTGACATCGAAAGAGCTTTCGACAACACCGAGGACGTCTAGATATATGTACAGATGCATCCAAAATACAGGCGTAGATAATACTATATGTAACTCGATAAAGTACATGCTTAGCGGTAGAAATATCAATACGACCTTAGGCAGTGACGGAATCAGCGTTACGGATGCGAAGTGTTGCCCCCAGGGTTGTGTTCTCTCCTCCCTCCGCTAAGGTCCATCGTAGTAAATGAACTGCTAAACATAACCAGCAACGACGGTTTCTATGACCAACAATACGCTGATGACATTGCGATGCTTATCAGAGCCAAATTAGAAGAAACTATCTCGGAACTCATCCAGAAGGCACTCAACTGCTGCAAGAAAGTTGTCCTAAACGTCTATCCCAAAAAAAACACCATAGTTGCCTTCACCAAGAAAAGAAAATTGGAAAAGCTTAAATATCCAACCCTTTTTGGTGAAACCATAAAGTTTTCAAGTGAATTGAAGTTCCTAGGGGTTACCCTGGATCAAAAACTCACTTGGAACACACATACCAAAAGATACATAGAAAATACTAGGATCTGACTACGGACCAGTAAACGTCTACTGGGTAAAAACTGGGGCCTTAACCTATAACCCCATAACTTCAAGATTACATTCCCTGATCAACAGAACTGGGAACAGAATAAACTCCAATTTCAAGGAGATTCGCAGAGTTGGAGCAGGCATATAAAGAGAAACTACCAATACCATATTGCACGCAAGTATGAACAGTAGCATCTCCGCATTTCAAGCCGAGATACACGCAATAGAGCTCTGTACTAGATGGAGTGAAAAGCGACTTCCTTGACCGCCAGAATGCGCTGCTACTGCAAAAAAGGTTATGGTGCCTTGAAGTCCATTCATATTTAGGCAGACGTGCCAAATTTCAGTGCGATACTGTCTTTCGTTTTGTTTTGACAGCTGATTGTTGTTAACGTGTTTGGCATCATGTTGAGTACGAACAAAAACGATTTTCGTTCTCTCATAAAACGAGAGGCAAAACGGCGAGGGAAACAAAAGAAAAGTTGGATAAATATTATGGGGTTAATGCTCCGTCAGATTACACCGTCGAGAGTTTCGTGGTGGCCGCAACTCCACTACTGATCAAGTCCGCAGCGGCAGGCCCTCCGATGCGGTTACAGAGGACAATGTCAAAACAATACATGAAATGGTGTTGGCTGACCGGAAAGTGAAGGTGCGCGAGTTAGCAGATACCACAAAGATTAGTACTGAGCGCACACGCCATATTTTGGGCAATGTTCTGCATATGAAAAAGTTATCCTGCCGCTGGGTGCCGCGCATGCTCACTCCTGACCAAAAACACCAACGCTATAGCACTTCGAAAGAGTGGTTGGACTTGCTGATGCGGAATCGGGCGGACTTTTGACGTCGATTGGTAACTGGATTTGGATTCCTCGGACTATTATCTTTTCCCAAACCCAAAAGATGGCTCATCAATAAAAAATTCAGCTCACGCGAGGAAATCATCGTATTTTGCAGACCTTCCGGAAAATTACTTTTCGGACGGGATCAAGAAGTTGGAAAATCGCTGGAATAAGCGTATCAAACTAAAAGGGGACTATATTGAATAAAATAAAATAAAATAAAAAAACATTTAAAAAAAATTTTTTTTCATTCCCAAGGAGGTTACTTTTCACTCCATCTAGTACATATGTATGCACTTATCTTCGAAATTGCTCACATTCACGCATTCCAGAACTAGGCTCTTTCCTCGTTTTGCCAGTTTATTTTCTCGACAGCAAAATTCGGTGCTGATTTGGTTATTACTCGCCGTTCTGCGTTAGTCCGGCATACGAGTTGGTGGTAATTCATCTGGATTTGGCGTACACATCAGCAGTTCCATTAAAACATGTTATGTATGCTTATTGGTTTGATACTTTTCCTCGTCATTGTGTCAATGTTCCATTGCTCGCCCTCTGACACAAATATTTTTATTTCATTTCTCCGCTGTGCAGATGAAGTTCCCGGCGGGGCATCACGCCTAGGTGCTGATCAAAAGCGTAGCGCTCTGTTACGGCGCCAGTAAGCATTCTGCAGTCTTTCCGATCAAGGACCAACGAAAAAGTCGCAGATCTTTCAGATACCCTGGGGTGAATCCGTTTCGTCCGTCAATATCCTGGAGCGCCATGCTCTCTGAAGTTATGCTCACAAGAAACACAACCGTCAACATAAGCCCCAGAGATCTTGATAGATCCACATTCTAGATCGATTAGGACAATTTATGAAGACTCCAATACATTCTTTGCCTGGCTTACATTGTGTTCAAAATCATTCCTGAGCCCAAATAAGTTCGACTTCTTATTTTCGCAGCAAAGGGAGTTCTGTTGTTAATGCAGTGATGCCCATAAGAGTCAAAGGACAAGGTCATCGAAATTCTAGAGCGCGTTACACCAAAGGCTACTTCTTTATAAGTGGAGGCTTTGTGAGTGAGCCCATGATATGAATACCAGATTTATCAGTGCGTCTAAAGCAGACCCAGGCACGCTAGGAAAAGCCGGCGTGCGGCTGAGATAGACCGTTCTTTGGTGTCCCGTAAAAGCAACAATGAAATATTTTCATGAGAGCTTATTCCAGCAGAAAACCGACCCATTTGATATAATTGGCCTTGGTATACGCATATGGGCCCATAGGACCCTCCCCTTACACTGCCAAAAGGCCGACAGCACCTTAGAAGATTCCAACGTAACTTGTTTATCCTTAAAAAGTTTGCCATCCGGGATGACACCCAAATACAATACTTAGCTACGTTCGAGAAACGAGACCAGTCAACTTCCTCCTTCTTGTAAAGCGAACAACTTCAATCTTGAGAGGATTGACTGAAAGCACATTTACTTACTTAAAGGGCTACCGACCCGTGAAGGGTCTCTGCCTGAGACACTTCAGCCTTCCACTCTCTTCGATCCCGTGCGCGCTACTTCCACTTGTCTAGACCAGGGACTCTGACATCCGCGATAGCCTAGCTCTTAAAACGGAGGTTCGGTATTCCTTGTCGCCTCGAACGTGAAGGCTATGATTCGAAGACCTTCCTTCCTGCTGCATTATTGTCCGTTCGCTCGATGTGGCTGAGCCAGTCGACGTGTTTTAGCTTTTTGAACTAAATCCTCACCTTGATACAACTCATAGAGTTAGCGGTTGTATCTTCTCATCGATTTGCCCTCCTCGCGTACCCGACCAAATATTCAGAATATGAAGAATTTTTCTCTCCAAAATGTACAATACCTGCTCTGCTGTCCTGCTTATCGTCCGGATCCATAGAGTAGAACTTAGATCAATGTTTTGTAGAGCATGCATTTCGTTTTCCGAGTTAGGAGTTTTGAACCGATTTGTTTCGCCAAACCGAAGTAGCAACAGTTTTCTTGTGGAGTCACTCGTGGAGTCGATGTTTGCTCCGAGGAAGGTAAGCTCCTTAACCACTTCGAAGTTATTGTTGTCAACAGTGACGTTTTGTCCTAGGCGATGGACAGGTGCTTCTTTGTGTAATGACAACATGTATTTGGTTTCGTACTCGTTTAGTTCAAGGCCAGCTCGTTTCGCCCCTTCTTTGATCACCGATGATGTTGATGTCGCCTGCGTATGCCAGCAGCTCAACAGATTTGTTGAAGATAGTGCCTTCCGTAACACCCGTCGTACGCACTATCTGTTCCAGCACTAAATTGAAGAATTCACATGACAGTGCATCTCCTTGCTGAATTCCAGTAGAGGTTTGGAATAGTTCGGAGGAACTGTTCCTAAATTGCACATTATACTGCGTGTTTTCCAGCTTTACGCGATAAAGTTGAATTAGTTTTTCCGGGATCCGGAATTAGAGTTCAAGGCAATGGATTCTATCATATGCGGCTTTGAAATCGATGAAAAGATGGTGAGTGAGGATTTGGCTTTGTGTGAAAATTTGGTCGATTGCCGATCTGCCGGGCTGGAAATCACACAGATACGTGCCGATTAGTGTGTCGCAGAAAACCTTGAGACTTTCATACAGTACATTGGATAGGTTCTTATATTTACAATAAAATGGATATACCTCGATAGTTCTTACAAGACATAGGATCGCCTTGAGGCAGGGGCATATGGAACTGGTAGCTTAGTCATCGGGCGTGGCTTCATCCACCCATACTAGGCTGAAAATTTGGTGCATGCAGCCTATGTCACCTCCATGTTTGAGGTAAACCATCGGAGCTGGCGGACTTGTTGTTCTATCTATCACGCTCTCTACTTGATGCCCATTAAGTAGCTGCTGGAAGTTCTCAAACACATCTACTATTCCTTGCACTTCGGTGACTAGGTTTTCTTCACCGTTTCGAAGAGCCTGCGTTACGGACTTGAAGCCAGCTGCGAGTGGTTCAACTTTCCTGAAATACATCCGGATGTTGTTTCTATGACGGGACTTTTCGATATCTTGAGCTGGGAGACTGCTCCCTTCTTCTCGCTCGATACTCTTCCTTCGCTGCTTTTGTTTTGCGCTGCAGAGTTTAGAAGTTCGCATTTTCTTTCACCGGCGCACGCACTCATCATCATGCCAAGGGTTCCTTTTCGATGGTGGGTGGCAGCCTACAGTGGTCTCATTTACCTCTTTGATAATCTCGCGATACTATTGTAGTTCCACAGATTGTTGGCGTTTGTGGATGGTGATGTTCTCTGTAGGCTCTGGCTATTCCAGTCATGTTAAGGCTAACAATGTTGAATTTCTTTTCCTGGACGGTTCACAGCTTTTTCTTGTAGAATTTGGCTGCAACAAAAAAGAGGTCAAATTCGGTGTTTGCCCCTCTGACTGCATCCACATTCAATATGCTTGATGCTTACCTCGCTTCTAGCACATAGCCGTTTTGGGTGGTGGTTCGACCATCTGTAGTACTTAGTGGATTAGTAGTTTTTGAAACCTAGTAGAACTATCACCGTATTACGAGTTGCTGCAAAATGGATTGGCCGGAAGCCGTTGTCTGTTGTCCTGTCGTGGAGGATGTGCTTTCCGATTAATACGCCGAAGATGGTTTTCTTACTCATTTTAGCATTCAAGTCCCCGAGTTTTGACATCATACTCCGGACAGGCTCTGTAGACTCCGTCCGGGAGCTTCATCGGTCGAGACGTGTGTTCATATTAGGCTGATGGCTTTTAATGATGTCTTGATGCAGATCACAGGTAAGTGATCGCTTATGGGTTTAAAGCTAAGTTAAGTTTTGTTCAATAATTTTTGTTAGTTCAAAATAGGCAAAGGACAACGGCTTAACAGTAACGAATATCAAGTAGCTGTCAATCTTCAAAAAGAAAATATGAAAATCGGTGAAATCGCAAAACATTTATGCAGAAGTCGAAAGGATCCCGAGAATCATGCACAGATCACAGTAGTGGACGACCGAGATCTGTAACGTCCAGAGAAAAACGAGCTATTTTGCGTAGGGCATCTAATTTCGACCTTACTGCTAGACAAATCGCGGAAAGGGCGGCGTTAAATTTAATGTCCGCAACGTACAGAGGGTTCTTCAAACAACCTCCAACCTGGAGGGCCAGTTCCGTTGTGAAAACCGCTAGGACGAGGCGCCGGTGGAATCGACCCACTTCGGGGATGTGAGCGCTGCCGTTGATCCATCAAGAGCTCACCCGCCACCATCTCTTTTTCAAGAGCCCGACTTATTCTTGGAGATCTTTGTCGGCGTGAACTCCAAAAATGCCAAAGTAGTCCAGATAAAATTTGTTTTATCCTTCCCTAGCGACCGTCTAGGGAATTCGGTGGCTATCATGCTTATAGTGCTGCTATTTTTATCTCTTGTTCAGCACTCGCGCTTATAAGTTTAGCAAGTCGAGTCTGGATGGGCAACAACCAGTACCCGATGGCTACCACTTGGAGGTAGAATAAGCACAATTGATGTCTAGTAACAGTTACAGCAGAAAAGTGCAACAATCGCCAATCAAATCTACGGCTGCTTCGGCTTTAGACAAGACACTTGTTTGGTATTATCGAATAGGCAATAGAGCTACATCATTTGCATATTATGACTCAGCGTGCACATTAGATAGCTGACCAGAACAATACAGCTCTGATGCAGAAGAATTTAATATTAAAAAGCCAATACCGGAAATGCAATAACCGCGAATGACACCCATTACGCCAACCTGCAACAACGAATCCTTTTTTTATCTTGACTAATCGACCATGATACGCATTCAAGTATACTTGTGTAGATATTTTCATTCGAATAGCGCCCTGGTTCATGGGTCGCCCTGTGAGTTCCATATCAATACACCACGCCTGAGCACTTGAGGAATCTATCATTTCCACAGAAGGTACACCAGAGAATATCCATCTACTGCGACGGTCGACTGAGGTCGTAATCTTGATCTTGATTCCATACCAGCAGGGACCGGGCATCAGCCACCAGCCACCAGCCACCAGCCACCAGCCACCAGCCACCAACCAATAACTTGGCAGTGTAAACACATAGATTCCATGAATTGAATGACCATGAGTGAGAAGCACGTACGAATCTGTCGTTCTAAGTAGTTCCCTGTGAGGCGTGTTTGCTAACACGTTGTGCTGCGATAGTTGCATGTAGCCGCTTCCCGCATCTGTACACACATAATTGTTTTTGTAACCATGAAAGAAGGGACCAGGAGCGGATATGAGCTGTTTTGTGTTCTTGCCGCACCATAGTGCGTCGTCTTCTATTCGACCATTATATTCCTTCATCATGGTGCCGCATTTTATGCGTACTACGTCTGCATGTATTTGTAAATGTTTCAACGATCTCGTCATTATGAATTCCAATATATCGCTGACCATTGTCAGTGTGGAAGTCCCTCCTAACTCTTGGAGGGATCCTCTACAGAGGGTACGTATTATACAAAGGAACAAGAAATGAGCAATTGAACGAATGTGTTCATGTTTACTTTACAACGCGGATGGGTCGACTGTGATCCCACTTAAAGTGGGATCTCCCGTGGGGGAATCGCTAAACATGCACCAGCTGAAGAATACCAGGCGGTACATACGTGCTACGTACTATGCCATTGTTTAGACAAAATCGAGGCGACATTAAGCCATTTGCTAAGATGAAGAGGATACTACCTAGAGCTCCTCTCCCTGCTTGTGAAAGAGGTGTTATTCTATTCACTTGCAGTGAAGTTGTTGGCTTATAAGTGGTTTGACCCTGGCAAAGAAGTGGGCTTCCATGTGGTTTAAGTAACTGCGGTAGATCGTTTAGTTGAGTATTTATTTGGTATCCATACGGCGGGGGCACGAGTATTGGCATTGGTATAAAGCCATTGAAAAATCTACTCAATGATTGAGAAGTAAAGTCGTTTTGGAGTGAACATTGTCAAGACTTGGGTCTTATAGTAGTCATAGATTAGATAGAGGGTCAAGAGGGCTTTTGATAGTGAGAAGCAATTTTAATTACTTTGAAATTGATGGATGCTGTGGAAATGGGGTAGGCACTGAGACGTGTCAACCTGGCTATACCTAGTATTGCAACTGTTTCTACACATCAATTGTGCACATTTTCCCTCCAAGTGGGAACCATCGAGTGCTTGTCGATCCCACTTGCTAAACATACAAGCGCTAGTTCTAACCAGCAGATAAAAATATCAGCACCATAAATGGCACAAATGGAACAGCGGATGAATTCCCCAGATGGAAGTAACGGTGAAGTAAAACCTCGGAACAAAACAAATGAGACAAACAGGCTACCCCGACATATTTGGACCGCAGGCCGGTAGAATTTCCGAGACTAATTCAGGGTCTCGTCTCATCCCCGAACGGGTTACTAGCTTCTGTCTAACATACTCCTCGTCCTAAGGGCATCTACAATTGAACTGGCCCTCCAGGTTGGTGGTTATGCCGCCGGGGTAACTACTCGGCCATGGAAAAATATGTAGTTACGAGGCAACAAAAAGCCTCGGATACGGACGGATCTACTGTTGACAACCCCTGCAAACGAAACGAGGACAACGAACTTCGGAAACGAATGTAAGGTCCCTTAATACATCACGTGCAGCCGAACAACTAGCGGAGGCCCTGGACTGCTGAAAAGCAGATATTACCGTCATCCAATAAATGCGATGGGATGGACTGGAAAAAGAGAGGATGCCGACATTTACTACGGCGATGGTTATCGACGGCGAAAGCAGCGCTTATTTGAATGCGGATTCATTGTTAGAGGCGGACATAAGCAAGAAGTCATGAATAACAGGCGGCTCGTAATAATCCGTATTGAGGCTAAATTTGACAACATTAGCTTTGCATGTGTGCATACCACAGAGGAGAAAGACAGCGACGCCAAAGATGGCTTCTACGAGCTCTTGGACAAAATCTACGAGCAATGCCCTAGCTATGACGTTAAGATTGTCCTTGGCGATTTTAATGCAAAGCTGAGAAGAGAAGGCATCTTTGGTAGTACTATCGGAAAGTAACTATAGCCTGCAGGACTCCAGATTGACCACATTGTGATCGATGAAAGCACTCCCCTAGTATTATAAATGTCCAACTGTAACGAGGGGCCAACATCGACTCGGACCATTACCTTGTTAAGCCAAGGTACGGTGCGGTTATTCCGAGCATCGCAAAGGCAAGCTAGTACTGTGAGGAAGGAGCGTTGCAATCTCAAGCGATTGCTAAATCCTTTTCCGATCGAGTCTGCTTTCATCTCTTAAGAGGTCATATGCCGCTAGCATCAAGTATCGAAGACCAGTGGCAACATTGCCAAAAAGGAATCAGAGATGCCGACTCTGATGTGCTGGGTTTCACTCGGCCACCACAATGAAATTCCTGGTTTGACGACGAGTGACTGCAAGCACATGCAGCTAAGCAAAATACAAAGGGGCTCTGCATAGAAAGACGAGCGCTGCTCACGAGCTCTACGAGCAGAAGAGGAGAGACAAACACCGGCTTCTCAGGAGGAAAAGGAAAGAGATGAGAAGCGCGCTGTAGAGGAAATGGTAGTAGTTGCATCTCTACTCCAGGAATGAGATTCGGCAGTTTTACCAAAAGATAAAAGAAAACATCCTACGGATACAAACACCGAACCGCATCCTGTAGAGACGAACACTGGAACATCGTAGTAAAGTCGCAGTCGATTCTGGGGATTTGGAAAGAGCACTCCTGTAGACTGTTTAACGGCGATGACGAATCAAATACCACTGTCAGGCAGATTGAACGTTTCAACCACCCAACCTGGATGAAGTAAAGATAGCTAATCTAAGCTAAAGTCCAACAAAGCTGCTCCCAGCTCAGGGGCTGACTTCCGAGCTCTTCAAAGCGGTAAGCAATGACTTGTTGAGTAGCATACACCAACTCATCTGCAAAATATGTCCATTCAGGGCAGGAAAGTCCACCATCGACCAAATATTCACACTGCGGCAGATCTTGGAGAAAAACCCATGAACTCCAAATATATGTATACGCACCACCTATTCATCGATTTTTAGACCGCATATGACAGCATATATAGAGGCGAGCTATACAGAGCAATGTCTAGTTTTGGCATTCCTGCCAAGCTCGTCCGATTGTGCAGGATGCCGATGTAGGGTTCACTCTGCTCCATCAAGGTCGGTAAAGAACTCACCGAGACCTTTGATGTCAAAAAAGTATTTAGGCAAGACGATGCGCTGTCATGCGATTTCTTTAACATCATTCGTGAAAAAAATTCCAAAAACTCTTATAAGCCGATGATATTGACATAATCGGAAGAAAGCAGCGTGATATCAGTGGAACTTTCGCGAGTATTGAGAAGGAAGCTGCGAAGATGGGTTTAGCGGCCAATGTGGGCATGACCAATTATATGCTGTCAACCAGAAAGGACACCCAACACCAACGTCTCCGATAGAACGTTACTCACGACAGATATAGCTTTGAGGTAGTAGTTGAGGACTTTGTCTACCTAGGCTCCGCTATCAATTCAGACAACGACTCCAGCGCTGAGATCTTGCCAATCGCTGCTTCCTTGGGCTAATTGACTAGCAAAACCCTCTCTCGAACAACAAAAGCGACCGCAGAGGCATGAACTTTATCAAAAATGGATGAGGTTACTCTTGGCTGATTTGAAAGAAAAATTCTTCGGGCGATTTTCTGTCACGTCTGCATAGACGATGAGTGCCGGAGATACAACGGCCATACAACATCAATGCTCCGGTCCGAAAAGTTTTCAAATCCGCCCCCGAGAGACCGCGATTCAGTTCGCGCACGCAAGTGGAAGGAGACCTCTTAGCGTGCGAAACTGGAAGGAGGTAGCTAAAGATCGAGCTGGGTGGAGACGCTTGTTGTTTGAGGCCCAGGTCCACCCCGGACTGTAGCGTCACCTTGAGTAAGCAAATAAGTAAAGAAATCAAAGGAGAAAAGTCAGACTATTGTGTATTAAGGACCTATTGAAAATAGATACTAAGCGGCGTACGAAGACAAGGTACAGTACGGTTTCTTTATCGGATATCGGATTCATAAGGTCCACAATCAACAGAATATTTATAGAACCTACTTGCTTGATTAGAGATCTGCGCGGCGATTGATCGGGAATCTGTTCGTTCTGTAGTGATTACCCTGCCATACAACTAGCGGAGATCCTCAACTGCTACAAAGCAGACAACAGTCATCGAAAAAATGCGATGGCATGGATCACACAAAAAAAAAATTACGAAAAACTGTGATTTCTACTATGGAGACTGTTACAAACAAACGAGAGCAGTTGGAGCATTTGTTCCGATGCGGATTTGATGTAAGAGGAAGACTTAGGGAACAAGTCCTTAGTTTCAGGGAAGTAAGCGGACTCCCTTCGTCGATTTGCATAAAGCCTAGACAGCTGAGTAGGACTGCTTCTACGAACTCCTCGACAAAACCTACGAGCAATGCCCTAAACATGAAGTGAAAATCGTCCTTGACGATTTTAACGCCGTGTTGGGCAAGGAGAGCATACAGCGGCGAAGTCCACGCCATCACCTTCGGAAACGGACTCAGGCTTATTAACCTCGCGGTGGGGAGCCACCCGGTTTCCACACCTTGATATCCATAAAGGAGCCTAATTGACTCCTGTTCGACATCCCGTCGGACGATGTTGAGAGAGGGAATCAAGCTTGCAGTAGACAACAGCAGCGTAGTCAAAAATAGCGTTTTCACAAGTCTGAGCTTTGTGCTTATAGGCGTGAGGTGAGAAGAGAGCCAGAGTTTACGCATTCCAGCGAAGATTCCCCCAATAACATAATTTGTGTAGTCAACAGCGGAAAGTGATCTATTGAATTTGTAACCCAAATTAGTAACCACGTCAACAAAGTTGAATTGTCTGTCAATCATTCAGGCATTCCGTCGGTGTTGAAGTGATGTTTGGATATTAAAATCAGTTGTAATTTCATTGGGTTGAGATGAAGTCCATTACAGATAGACCAGTCATAAATTTTGGGCAGGTCTTCGTTTAATCTGACGACTAGGTCTTCAACGAGTCCAATTGGTCGGGAAATATAGATCTGTGCATCGTCAGCATATAAGTGGATATCAGCATTAGAACAGACTTTTGGTAGATCATTGACAAAAAGACAGAATAGAATCGGTCCAAGTATAGACCCATGAGGAACTCCTGCAGCTAAGAGGCCGAATTCTGACGAGGCGTTGTTAACGGCTGTCGAGGTAATTGTATAGTAAATCAGGCGCACTGAACTTTCACTAAAGCCGAAATATAACCTAAGCTTTTGGCATAGTACCTTATGGTTAACACTATTAAAAGCCTTCGAGAAGTTAAGCAAACATAGCATGGTTAAATAATCCCTATCAAAGTTAACTGTATAACAGCTATGATTAGCTCGAAAGCCGGACTGCAAAGGAGATAACAGACTGTGTTGTTGGATGAATTTTACAATTTGGTGAGCCAGAGCTTTCTCGAAGGCTTTTGATAAACATGGTAAAATGCTTATGGCTGTGGCTTTTTCGGGACGGGTATGACCGTGGCCAACTTCCAACAAACAGGAAAAGTGGAAGCAGTTATGCAAAAGTTAATTATGTGCGTGAGGCAACTTAAAATGTGAGGTAAAATAAGCTTCACAAAACGGATAGGTATTCCATCTTCTCCTATAGCATTCGATTTAAGGCTACGAACAATATGCACTACATCAAGCTCTGAAACAACATCAAAATCAAAGTCAAAATTGATAGTAAAGCCATAATTTGGAGTGAAACGTGGTTTGGTTGTAGCACTGGAAATAAACACATTGTTAAGATCGTCAATATTAGGGATACGAGTACTATCGACTATTAATTTCTTACCAACGCCAATTGAACGCAAATTATTCCATAGTCTTTTTGAGCTTTGCTCAGGTTTTAATTTAGATAGAAAGTATCTTTTCTTTGCTCTTCTAGTAACTGAGGTGGAGAAATTACGCGCACGATAAAAAATTTCCCACTTAAGAGTAGTTGGTCTTGATCTCCATTTAGAATAAAGCTTGTTTCGTATTTTGATAGCTTGGTGAACTTGGTGCGTGAACCAAGGGCATTTATTATTTCGAATTGCGACAGTTTTCAGGGGGACATGTCTATTGAAGAGGTCTAATATTAGTGTTTGCAGAAAATTTACTTTGTCATTTACTCGTATATTTGAGGTGTAATAGCAATTGTGCCAAGGTAGGTTGCCACCATCAATTTGCAGCGCTTTATTATCAATGCTTGAGTAGTCTCTAAATTTAAATGATGTCGGACAAGGGGGACGATATAACTCAACGTTGTATGTGCAGAAGATTAAGTCATGATCAGACATACCAGCTAACGATAATTGGTTTAGAAGTAGAACATTGGATCGATTTGAAACCATAACAATGTCAAGATGGATTGGAGGGTTATTAGGTGAAAAGCGGGTGGCGAACGAGTTCACTACAGACAATCCTGAACCAGCCGTAAAATTACACAGCTGGCGAGCTTTATTGACACCTTTTAAAAGATCTGTATTTAGATCGCCACAGATAATTATGTGCTCGTAGGTTGCAGTGTACTCATGGATTGCAGAAAATAAGGGTTCAGGTGAGTAGCATCGGTTAGGGTTGTAAGCAACACAATGAGACTTCCAACAACATATACTCCACCACGCTTTTGAATTTTGACTTTTTTAACTTACTACAGTATACTGCAACTCCACCGCCAGTAGTAGTTGTAATTCTATCGTTTAATATGAGCTTATACCCAGGGATCTCGAAAAGCTTCCCTTTTGCCAGATGGTCTATATTCACATCAAACCAAGTCTCAGTTACACAAATCAGATCTACTTCCGCGTCATCGAGAATATACTTCAAGAAGTCAAGTTTACTCAAACTTAGACTACGGGCACACTTTTAGGCCATTTTTTGCACTAGATAAGATTTTAATTATCGACCGTCTCGCGATTCCACCCACATTACCAGACCTGGCTAAATTATTAAACACCATTTAAGCGTATAGAAACAAACGATGGAAGTGTGAGATTACGAACAGTCACGTATAGAGAACATCGAGATCCGCAACAACAACAACTACAGACGATTCTGACTAAGTTAAAGGAGATATTATGAATAGAAAGATATAAGAGGGAAGAAGAGTAACTGGGAAAGGTAAAAAAGAAAAAATAAAACGTTAGAAAGAGGAAGTACAATAATATAAAATAAGTCAATACTATTAATAGAAAGTTATAAAAAAAATTTAAGACAATAGTTTGAGAGGTCCTGGTTAGATGAGTTGATTTAGAGGAGAGTGACGTTAGCGCTAGTTGACATCTGATTTGTTCCATCCTTGTCTTGTTGTTTACAAGCATTGACAACTTCGTTTAGCTTTTCAAGACTATTAATAATTGTAGGGTTTGAAGTTTCGGTGGTTTTAACAACAATAGCTCCTCTTGACGACAATGCGGAAAAAAAATCAATTTTTCTCGTTTGATTTTTATTGCACTTCGCATGATAATTCGGTTTTTGGGTGTCAGACTCTCGTGCAAATAAAAAGATCGGTTCTCAGGCGCAAATCCAACATCTCGGGATGAGAATTAACGCGAGTGTGTTCTTCTAAACGACGACATGGCTTTAATTACCATCATCTTTTCATAGGTCGAGAAGAATTTAACTATGATTACCGAGTCAGACTTTGGTTTCACTCGAAAGATTTGACTTAAAGAAGGTGATTCGCAATTGTTCCGATTTGAGTTCTGTTTTTTTTGTTAAGTTGGTAGATCTGTTGTTGACAGTCCCTCTAAATGTTAGTATCATAGCTTGACATTTGCAAAAGTTGCGTAACCAAGAGTACATCTATCTCTGTGCGTGTTGGCGATTTTTTACAATTTTAGAAATGGATTTAAATTTTCAACAACGAACTTGTAAAAAACGGATTTAATGGTGCGCGAATGTTGGAAAAGTGTTCCCGCAACGATTCTCTAAAGAAAACGATCGTTTACCAGTGTCACGAGTGGTTCAAAACTGGTATTGAGTCAATCGAACATGATGAACGCAGTGGCAGACCATCGACATCGAAAACCGACGAAAACATTGATGAAGTAAAAGAAATGTTGATCCATAACCGCAAATTAACCATCAGGGAGATAGCGGAGGACTTGAACATTGCCTATGGATCCGTCCAATACATTTTGGTTAATGATTTGGGTTTTCGTCGTGTAGCAGCAAAGTTGGGGCCAAAAGACCTCAATTTCATGCAAAAAAGAGACCGTGTTGACGTCGCAAAAAAAATGATTTGCGAGGCTGAATCCGATCCCACATTCATCAAACGGATCATTACTGGAGACGAGACGTGGGTTTATGAGTACGACATGCAATCCAGACATCAGGCAAGAAGGCAATGCTCACGGTTTTCATGGATTACAACGGTGTAGTGCATCATGAATTTTTGCCAGAAGGCCAGACAGTAAACAAAGAGTACTCGTATTATTTGGGCGTTATGAGATGTTTGCGTGAAGCGATTCGCCGAAAGAGACCAGAATTGTGAACAGAAAACTCGTGGATTTTGCACCATGATAACGCACCGTCGCACAGTGCCATCATTATTCGTAATTTTTTGACGAAAAATGCAACAAATACCATCCAACAGCCACCGAATTCACCTGATTTGGCTCCCTATGACTTCTTTGTGTTCAATCGAGTTAAAAAACGACTACGGGGAACGCGTTTCAGCAATCAGCAGCCGAAAGGAAGTAATGGAAAAATCGCAGGAAGCACTTATGGACATACGAGTATGTAGGTACCGAAAACCGAATATAAAAAATGTTTCGAGGATTGGATCAAGCGCCGGCATAAGTGTGTTGCAGTCGATGGGAATTACTTTGAAGGGGACAATATAGATTTAGATGTATACTTAAACTTGCATTTTTAATTTTCTGAATAAATTCCGGAAAATTTTTGATCAATTTTGAACATCAGGGCAGAAAGGCACTCCCACTAAGACAGCATCAGTGGCGATGTTTTTTGCATGTAGTGTTTCAATTTGTTGCTTTAAATGTGAAAAATCTTCAAGCATTTTTTGATCTGGTGTGTTCAGTTGCGCTTACTCTTATTGTTACCGGAAATTCGTCAAATGCAGTAGCGCGGCTTTTCAGTTCTACTACCTCTTTTTCGACCGATGCGATTTTCTCATTTAAGTCGTTAAAGAAGGACTCGATTCGAGAGGATAATCTTTGTTGAATATCCTTCAAAGATGATTCAAATGATATCAGTAACTCACCCTGCTCTGTGATCTTCGCATAGAGGCTGGAGGAGCATTCTGACGTCATTATTTTTAAAGACGGAGACAAAAGACTGGTTGGTGATGGACACGGTGAGGTTAACATCTGCTTCGGTTTATCCGTCAGTGTATTGGATCGGGTATTCTTAACACTACTGCTTGTTGACATAATGTGCTCGTATAGCAAGTGTTGTTGTAGATGAGAAGTCAACTTAGGACCGTTTAGCAAGAGAAAATATATTTGAGTGAGTTTTTGATTCAGCAACAAAATTTTATTTAGAGTTTGGCACAGAACAACGATGAACCTAGTAATTTTATTTAAAACACTTTAACGCGTATCTTAGTAGAAGAGATCGGTAGAGGTTAGGCAAGGCAAAAATCAGTTTTTAAACAAATTAAGCTAGTAAATTGGTCCGCTTTGACAGACACGACTACTCCATGGGAAGAGAAACACTTCATTCTTCGACAACACTTGCCGGGTCTTTGCGTTGTAGGTCTGTCTCATGTCATATTTTGCTCTTAAACTACCTCTTAGATGGTAGTCTGGTAGTCTTTCAGAGTGCGCCTCTTCTGGAGCTCGTTCGATCTTATCGTTTTCCCGGGATAAATCGGTACTTTGACCAACTACTATTTTCTCTGCAGTTTAACCGTAAATCTAGCAATCGAGAATCAGAACCTAGATTGGATTGGAGTTTTCCTAAGTATGTTGTTTGCTGTCTCTAGAATCCGTTTCCGGCTGCGATCGAAAAGACCACGGGTGCAGTGCTGCTATTCCGAGCACCATATTGAGTACATGGATCTGTTGGGGTCGCATCCATACTGCTTAACAATTTTACGTCCAGTCAGGACGTCTTTGACTCCAGTACACATGCGGCAGAAGTTTTTCGTTGTGTGCTAGATCCAAGTTCGTCGATTTCACCGTACTCCTCTTGCTTGAATTCTCCATCAACATCATCGCATTAGCATCGGTCGAAATGCGGTCAACATATTGATTCATCAGCTAACCACAAAAAAATGGGCATGTTCACAGTATTCGCTGTGACATGTGCGTGAGACCAATTAATTTCGTCTTTTCGGCTTTTCTTTTGGAAAGGGATGATGTATGCACTTTTCCAAGAGTTAAGTAAAATACCCCGTAAAATGGAGAGCTGAAAAAGAGCTGTGCGAAGTTGTGCCAAGCAATTTACACATCTTTTTAAAATGATGGCGTATAGACAGACGGTCAGGATTAGCCGAGTTTCGATCTTTTCTTTTACTAAATCTGGAGTAATGTTCACCGAAATAAATAATGTTTGTGGACAACTGCCCGAGTAGGAGAAATAAAGCTGATCGGCGTCTTTGACTGGCTAAACAAGAGCAAATAGTCCCGCGGTCATTTGAGAATCCTCAGAGGATGTATTGCCGAGTTTTTATTCGGAAGGGCAAGTTAGTTATCCGCTTTTCTTTTGACATTAATGAATTGTAAAAAGCATTTGGGGTCAGACATTAAACTGTGATTCATATCGTTTAAATAAGTTAAATACTAGGTGGAGTGAAAAGTAACCTCCTTGACCTCCAGAATGCGCTGCTACTGCAAAAAAGGTTATGGTGCCTTGAAGCCCGTTCATATTTAGGCAGACAAGCCAAATTTCAGTGCGATACTGTCTTTTGACAGCTGATTGTTGTTGACGTGTTTGGCATAATGTTGAGTACGAACAAAAACGATTTTCGTTCTCTCATAAAACATAATTTTTTGAGAGGCAAAACGGCGAAGGAAACAAAAGAAAAGTTGGATAAATAAAGGGTCCGCCAAAAATGTTTTTTTTTGAAAATACTATAAAAAAAAAACTACTGAATATTTTCTCAAATTTCTTTTTTTATTTGAAAGTACAATCCTTCCGGTTAATAATGGAAAATAATTTCATTCAAATGGCTGCCTCGGCTGGCCATGCAGTAGCCTACACGATCGGTCAGATTTTTAAGCACATTATCGATTGTGTGCAGCTGTATTTCACCAATGGCTTCACGAATATTGTCCTTTAAAGCGTCAATTGTCTCTGGCTTGTCGGCGTAACACTTATCTTTTACGGCACCCCACAAATAATAGTCCAACGGTGTCAAATCGCAGCTCCGGGGTGGCCAAACGACATCAGCTCTGCGGCTGATAATGCGATCTTCAAAAACAGGGCGCAAAACATCGAGTGTAGCTTCGGCTGTGTGGCACGTAGCGCCGTCCTGTTGAAACCAAATATTGCCAATATCCTCCTCTTCAGTTTTTGTGAACAAAAATTCGTTCAACATGGCCCGATAACGATCGCCATTGACTGTAACGGCCATTCCTTGCTCATTTTCGAAGAAAAATGGCTCAATTATGCCTCTGGACCAAAATCCGCACCAAACAGTGACTCGTTTTGGGTGTATCGGCTTTTCAATGTATGCGTGCGGGTTTTCTGTGCCCCAAATGCGACAATTTTGCTTGTTTACATACCCGCCAAGATCAAAATGAGCTTCATCTGAAAAGATGATTTTTTTGGCAAAATCGGCATCTTCTCTAAGTCGATCGCAGGCCCACTTAGCGGAGCGAAAACGCATTGGATGGTCAGTTGGCCTCAACTCCTGAACCATTTCGACTTTGTATGGCGTCATACCAATGTCTTTATGCAAAATTCGTCTCAATGATGTCAATTGTTGAGAACGACGGTGAATTGATGTTGATGGCGCTTCCCGCACACTTTCTGCCACAGCAGCAATATTCTCGGTTGTACGCACTGTTTTTGGCTTTTCACGCTTTGGTTTATCGATGAGGATGCCAGTTTCTTTCACTTTTTTCACAAGATAACGAACATACGGAGCTGACGGTGCTTCTCTTCTTCCAAAATCCGTACGCAATTTTCGCACACATTCTGCAACATTACCATAATTTTCAAAGTAATGTCGCAATATTTCCCAGCGTTGTTCAAGCGTATACACAACCATATTCGTTCAGCGGAAGGATAAAACTAATTATCTGTCAAATCAGACATGAGCTAAGTGTTACCATTCACGAAATAAGCACTAGTTAAAAAAAAAACGTTAGATGGCGGACCCTATATTATGTGGTTAATGCTCTGTTAGATACACCGTCAAATATTGGTTTCAAGAGTTTCGTGGTGGCCGCAACTCCACTACCGATCAAGTCCACAGCGGCAGGCCCTCCGATGCGGTTACAGAGGACAATGTCAAAAAAAATACATGAAATGGTGTTGGCTGAGGCTGACCGGAAAGTGAAGGTGAGCGAGTTAGCAGATACCACAAAGATTAGTACTGAGCGCACACGCCATATTTTGGGCAATATTCTGCATATGAAAAAGTTATCCTGCCGCTGGGTGCCGCGAATGACCAAAAACACGAACGCGATAGCACTTCGAAAGAGTGTTTGGACTTGCTGATGCGGAATCGGTCGGACTTTTGGCGTCGATTGGTAACTGGATTTGGATCCCTCGGACTATTATTTCTTCCCAAGCCTCAAAAGATGGCTTATCAATAAAAAATTCAGCTCACGCGAGGAAATCATCGACGCCACGAAGGAGTATTTTGCAGACCTTCCGGAAAATTACTTTTCGGACGGGATCAAGAAGTTGGAAAATCGCTGGAATAAGTTTATAAAATTAAAAGGGGACAATATTGAATAAAATAAAAATTTAAAAAAAAAAAAAATTTTTTTATTCCCAAGGAGGTTACTTTTCACTCCATCTAGTATAGTGATCCACAAAGTCAGAGAATTGGGTGTAAACAAGATCTACTCGTACATCGGACCGTGATCTCAAATAATGTGCCGTAGTTGATTTCTCTTGTTACGGGTTGCTCCTAATTCTTTATTATACCAGGGAAGGGATGTTCTTTGGCCAAAGTTGAACAGATTGTAAAAAATAATTGAAAATTTTAGTATAAAAAGAAACAAGAGTATTGTCTATAGAAAGGTAAGACTTTTCATAGAAAAAGTTGAACTATACTTAGTACGTTGTTTAGTTTTGGATAGTTTGCTCTATTGAGATTGAGTTTTGGGACTACTGTCATACTAAAACGTTAAGCATGGAGATGGGTGGTAGTGATTTAGATCAGAAAGAATGTGACTGCTCACTGAAACGATACAATGATCCTCATCAGAAGAAAATAGGAGATCAAGCTGTCTTCCAAGATTGTTGGTGATATTTTTTAATTGGAAAAGACCTGAGTTCGCAGCGGTAAAATGTATTCGATCCATATGAACCTATTTCAGCTTAGGTAGATTAAAATCACAAAAAATAACTATGATTAGAACTACAGCTTGGTGGTAACTTTGGACTTGCTCAGAAGGACGAATATAACTTTCGCACTTGTGTAGTAGGAAGAGTACTTGAAGATCTTAACATTCACAAATATCCTAGTCCAGATGGTATATGTCCCCTTCTTCTGATGAAGTATTCTTCCACTCTGGCAAAATCAATGCGTACGCTTTTTCATCAATCCTACTCTTTAGGACACTTTCCGAACAGATGGAAAACAGAATTCATCCAGCCAATCTCTATAGAAGGCGAATCTTCTTCCCTCTCCTCCTACAAATCCGTACTTATCGTACTTACGTCTCTACTTTCCAAGGTCACGGAAACGCTGATAAACTGTCAGCTCATGAAATACCTCGACACTCAACCGGCAGTACGGTTTTTCTAGCAACAGGTCCACCTCTGATCCACCGAAAAGTGGAACAAAACCGTACATCATTCTGGCGAAAGCAAGATAGTTGCACTTGATATTTCTAAGGCATTTGACAGAGTTTGGCATCAGGCCCTTTTGTCGAAAATGCGTGCTTTGGGATCGACGACTCTATTCTGCAATGGGCTAGAAATTACCTTTCGGAACGTTCAATTCAATTTGTCTTGGATGGTTTCAAGTCTGATATTCACAAAATAAATGCTGATGTGCCCCAGGGCTCCATTCTGTCTCCGACACTCTCTTTAATTTTTATCAATGATCTCTTGTCTTCGACTTCTATTCCAATATATTCCTTTGCTGACGACAATACTCTCTGTTTTTCATATTCGTTTTTGGACTCACGTCCCAGCTCTTCGGCTGTAGAACGGGAACGACAACGTATATTAAGCTCATTAAATTCCGATATTAACAGCATAACCAATTGGGGAACTATCAACCGAGTGGAATTTACTGTTTCCAAAACTCAACGCTGTCTGCTGTCATTAAAGCGAAATTTGAACACCCGGCCATTATCCATGAATGGCACTTGCATCGTCGAAACCGATAAGCTTTCCATTCTCGGTATGTGTGTCAGTGACAACTTATGTTGGAATGACCACATATTCCATGTCGTCAAAAATGCTGCGAAATGTCTAGGTTTGTCCAAGCGATGTAAGAAATATTTTACCTCCTCTGATCTGGCCACAATACAAGGGTTGGTTGAAAAGTTTCCGACCGCAATGTAAAGATAGCGGCACCCGTCAATAAAAGCTAGTGAATGCTAGTTGCGCATCTTTTGATAGTTATTTACCGAAGTTTCAGTCATTTTGGACTCGCAGTTTTTAGCTGACAGTCGTTTGAGTGAGTCGATGTGAGTGTTTTTTGTGAAAATGGAAAAAATTGAGTATCGACCGAGCTGTTACTAAATTCTTGTTTTTGAAAGGCAATACGCCTACGCAAATCAAAAATGAGTTGGACTCTGTGTATGGGGGCTCGGCACCATCATTAAGGGGTTTTTTTTTTTTACAGTTTAAATGCATTTTTATTTGATCTCTAAATTTACTCTTACATGCTAGACAAAAAATGCTTAAAAATTAGCTTAAATAACTTACAAATAGTCTTATTCTAACATACTGGCCCCATGCGGGCACTCTAAGTTAAACCTAACTCTTAAACTAAGTCTTTCGACGAATCTTACAGTCTATATTTAATTTTATATTGAAGTTAAAACTAAAACTAAGAAAATAAATTTTAATCAAAAACTTAGTATATGAACTTTTTTTTTTAATTAAACTTACAGACTACCTAAAGAATAAATCTTAATCTACTTAACCTACTTACATATAATACATTCATACACATATATACAATACACAACGCATATACACTTCATATATACATATATGCCTATACATGTACATATATGTATATATTTATATTTTTTTTGGATTTTTTTATTTTTATTCATTTTTTTTTTCTGTTTTTTTTTTATATTTTTTTTCTTAAAATCTAACTTAATACTACCTAAAACAATATAAGCCGGCCATGGCTAAAAAAACAAAAATTAGGCTGGCCCACTCTGCTTCACATGAAGCTACCTATCACTGGAGGAGATCGACGACGAAGCATCCTCGCCTTCATCAAGCCACCAAAATTGCTGGTGCTGCTGAGCAACATCCCTCCTGTCACGACTCCCTACCGCCCTACTGAACCGGAGACGCTCCGCACAGATCATTAAGGGGTGGCCGTGGTTTAGTGGTACTAGCAATCGCTTCTCACACGGAGGGTCAAGGTTCGAATCCTAGCCATGACAAAGTTTTCATTTGTGTAATTGGAACTCAGTCAGAAAAATCTGCGTGTGAAGGCATAACACTGACATGTAGATTTGACTGTTGCAGGGTTTTCAAACACAAAACAACCGTTAAAATTCACAACCGAGTGAAGAAAATCCTATTTGGACTCCCACCCCTGGAGAGTCAATATCGAAACCAAACACACCTGAGTTTCAAACCACTACATCACAACAATGCTTTCCTTTTTTCTGGTTCTATCTTTCTGCCCGCGCCGCGGCAACAGTAAAAGGGTATCATAACCTCTTAGGCGCGGGTAAATTATAGAAAAAAAAAATCATTTACCACAGTGAAATTTTGAGCAGCTGAATTTAAACGTGGCCGTAAGAGCTTGGGAGATGATGAACGTTCTGGACGTCTAAAAACTGCAACCACTGACGATAACATTGCTAAAGTTCACCAAATGGTGTTAGACGACCGCCGAATTAAGCTGAGAGAGAGATAGTAGAGGTTATGAAAATGTCCAAAGAACGTGTTTGTTACATATTAAATCAAGATTTAGGCATGAGAAAGCTGTCAGCGCGTTGGGTGCCGCGTTTGCTGACGTTAGACCTAAAACGTGTTCGAATGAACATTTGCAACGCTCTGTTGGCGTAGTTTAGGCGCAATAAATCCGAGTTTTGGCGCCGATTAATTACTGTAGATGAAACTTTGATACACCATTATACGCCCGAAACAAAATAGTCAAAATAGTCAAAACGAGCCGGCTCCAAAAAGCAAAAACTGTTTTTTCGGCTGGGAAAGTGATGGCGACTGGTTTTTGGAATAGCAAAGGAGTTATCTTAATCGATCATCTTCAAAAAGGAAAAACCATTACAAGGAAATAGTACGCATCATTACTTGCCAAGCTGAAGGCAGATATTGCGGAAAAACGTCCACATTTGCAGAAAAAGAAAATCCAGTTTCACCAAGACAAAGCGCCGTCTCACACCTCAGCGGTTGCCATGGCAAAAATCCATGAATTACGGTTTGAACTGCTTGACCATCCGCCTTATTCACCAGATCTAGCCCCAAGCGACTTCTGTTTGTTCCCTTATCTAAAAACTGCCTTCGGAGGGCGGAGATTTTCATCAAATGAGGAGGCAATCACCTTCGTGAACAATTATTTTGCAGAGTAAAACGCCAAGTACTATTTGGACGGGTTAGAGTTACAAGGAGACTATGTAGAAAAATAAAAAAAAATTTTGAAAAAAATGTCTTGTATCATTTTCAGGCAACCCTCGTATATAAGGCATTCATCCGCCCAAAATTGGAATGCAATGCCCTCATCTGGTCAGGTGATCCTAAATCATCCCTGCACCTGCTAGATGGGATTCAAAACCGTGCGATAAAACTCATAGGTGATACTAATATCAGTAAATCAATTGACATCCTCGAACACCGATGTAATGTCTCCTGTCTCACTTTGTTTTATCGCCAGTAGTATTCCGCTCCTTCAAACCTTTAACCGGAACACAAGTCTCGCTATGAATGCTCATCAATATACCCTCAAGCCCACTTTCGGACGTACTCTAAAATATCGTAATTCATTCCTAGACCGTACAACTCGTTTATAGAATGCCCTGCCAAGGTCTTTATTTCCTAGTCATTATAACCTTCAAGAAAGATCATTTGTCCTGAAAAACTCTTCTATGAACCTTGCTTAGCAAATTCAACGGCGATACCATTTCCCATGTTAAGTCTCAATGAATTTAGTATTCCCACTGTGTTCAGAGAAATCTTGCATTCTCGAACTAGCTTGGGAATCTTGACAGAGCTCAGCATAGATTTAAGTGCAGCTTTGCTGTTTCCATAGATTCAGATGCTTTGCCACTTCCGTCGATTCTGTACATTCTACAAATAAGTTCATCGCCTTCAATGTCGCTTGAAATAGAAAAGCACTTGGAGTGAAATCTAGCGTTTTCGTACTTCAGAAAGACACAAGCGGCGGATTTTAGAGCCATCCGTGAATACTTCCTGGCTCGGATTCTTGCCGAAACTATTCCTGGGTATGTTAAAAGACGACTTATCACTTTCATGATATGGTATCATTGCATAAGGCAGCATCTCCATAAGATCAGAGTCAAAAGAGTGTCGGCACGCAAGGTCCACAAAACTCCAGTGTGTGTTATACCAAAGACCACTTCTCTTCAACCGAAAGATGGTTTTGAGGGTGCAGCCCATGATATGATCATTAAGAGGAGGGAGATTCATCAGTGCGTCTAGAGCAGAGCCATGCGAAGGAAAGCCAAAATGCAGCCCAAACTGGCCGTTCTTTGGAGTCCGGTAAAAACAGCAGTGATGTATTGTGAATGCTTCTTACACTATGCAACCGACCCATAGGATATAATTAGCCTTATTCTAGAGCCGTGTAGATCCAAAGGACCCTCGTTGGTGACATGGTCCATGTCTTGACGAAAGCTCCTTTAAACTGTCTGGATACCGACAGCGTCTTAAGAGTTTTCGATGTGACATGTTTAGTCCAAACAAGTTTATTATTTAGGATGAAGGGATGCTTTTAAGCACTAGCTGAGTCGGACGAGCCAGCTTTCAGCTTCTTTTCATAAAGAGAACAACTTCGGTTTTGAGAGGGTTGACTGAAAGCCCATTTCTAGTGCATAAATCGTCGATCATATCTAGAGCTGACTACCCTTTGCAGCTAGGCATGATCCAATAGAGATACGAGGCAGCGGAGTATTATTGTATTTGAAGTTATGGATCTGATAAGTGCTTGGATGCTAAATTCAGGCTGAGGCTAGAGTGAGTGGGTAGACTGCGTTGATTTACGTTTCCTCCATTCAATTTCAAAAAATCATTTTTGAGTATCTTCCAGAGGTTTGCCACCTAAAATGCCAATGGGTAGCAAATGAAACAGAATTTGGAGGGTTGCACTTGGAGAGGCTCTTAACGTGAAGGTGATGTCCATATTGGAAGAAGATGAGTCTTTTTGTTTCCAATCTCAATGTATTATGCAGGATGAGAGCTGCGAGCCGAAGAACAGAGTATACCTAGAGCACAGATAGAACCCAATAGAAGGTACAAGACAACGACCACTCAGAAGAGTACGAAAAGCTGCGAAACCAATACATTTAACCAACAGCAAAAACGGACATGTCAAGAAAATAAATGTGAACTAAAGCTCGCACAACGTACTTCAACAAATTGTGCAAGGTTCGCTAGCCAACGCAGGAAGAACAATCTTTTGGTAGCATGTGCAATTTAACCAGGTAACCATGGCTTGTTGCTTGCAGATTTTGCAACAACTCCAAAGGCATTAATCCATTTTTTTTTCAAAAATCTGCTGCTGAACTTAATCTGAAACAATTAAGTTAATACTGCTTTGCCAGAAAATATGGTTTCTTTAGCATTTTTTAAAAGAAATTCCGACTCAAACTTTCAGGAAATGCAACTGCAGATGTGTAAATCTAAGTCACCTGCTACATTACACGTCCCTTTTTATTTTCCTCACACATGGTATTACCACCGTTTATATCAAAAGGGCCAAAAGGTTATCGTACTCCAACAATTCCCTTGCAGCAAGAAACAGGAAATGATATTACTCACAACTTCTAGCCGGGGTGATAATATTCAACACCATCGTAGTCATCACCTATCCAAACAGACGCACATTATATGTTTCACGCATTTTCTGGAATCTGAAGAGGAAACACCTCCGATTCCAAGCCGCTGGTGTTCTAATTTCCCTTTCCCACACAGTAGGTGTAAGTATCGCCGGCCGGTCGGTGCTGTTAAAATACCTCAATCATTTGCACCCAATTACGTTTCTCGAATTGCTCTGTTGATTCTAACAATTAATACGCAGCTCCTACAAAAGACCGGGCGAGACACATTCTTTTGGTCGCGCATTGTTACTTTGTTTACACTAACTGGCGCTAGGTTAGCCTCGAGCATTCCTCTTCCTTCGTCTATCGCCTACCTACTCATGGACCCGCCTGGAAAAAGCGTACGAATATGTGGGTGCCATGGCTGAGAATATCCAACAAGATCACATGCTATCATGACAGATGCATCATGGTATCTTAGTTTCACAAGAACTTTTTTTTCTCTCATAGTCTGGATGAGCACAATATCTTAATCTACTCGAACACATCTTTAGCGCTCATAGTGATCTTCAATATTTGTGATCCGATCAAGATCGCTGGTATGGATAACAACCTCTGTCCAAGACAGCGGCGGCGCAGTGGATGTTAATTAGACTGCTCCACATTTCAACGGATGCTGTAGAAAAAGTGAAAATCCAATAATTGATGCGACACAAAATTAGTGCATCAAACAAACGGACAGGCACCAGAGGAAACGACAAACGTCAGGCAGCAGATACATTTGTATCTGCATAAATGGGACTGCATTTCGGATTAATTTGTGGTCGGTTTGATGTTTTAATTATTCACTGAGAGTAATAAAGTAGAATCCCAACGTCGCTTATTGACGTAATCGGTTAGTTATGGCCCATTTGGAAGGAGGTTGCGACGTTGGGGAATCTCTGGCGCAGGCGGTAATTTGTTTTCGGTCAGCTTATGCAAGAGATTTTCGCTGATTAATGAGTCGGTGATTCGGTGGGTCGTGTTTTTGGAAAAACAAACGTTAAGCGGTTCTTAACCACCCGGTCCGATGGATCGATTCGATTCTGAAGAGAGTTTTAGACGCGCGTACTCCGGCGGAATAACAAATGAAGTCGAGGCAGAGGTAGATACTCGTAGACCTGGTAATGTCTACTCGCATGTCGAACGTCCGAGTTCGAATCGTTTGGACTTTTACTTCTTCGGCTGTGGTGGACATTGTGGTGTGCTGGTGCTGGGGATTCTTAGAAGTCATGCGCTGATGTTTAATTCATTTCGAGTGGATGGTAGGTAGGTGCGCACGCGAGTTTTACTCGTAGTTGGCTGCCACTCAAGTGGAACATTGACTTTGTTTAGCAGTAAATTGATCGATAGAATTCGTATTCCAGCAGTCACTCTATTGAAGAGTTTTCAATGGAATAGTTGTGCATTTCGATAGCGGAAGTTTTGTTGCAGTTGGCAAGGGTTCAAGTGTACAAACCTCAAACCATGTCGTTGAATTTGAAGTAAGATGTTGTTTACAAATCGTAGCAATTCACTATTCATGGTCGTGCGCAACATGTTGATAAACAGAAAACCAAGAAGGACATTGCCACTGATGGGGCTAACAATACAAACTGAAGAGCAACGACCTGTTGAATGTTAGAGAATAAGAGTGATGGACGTTTGGAAGTAAGACAAGACAGACGAGGACTGTTGCAAGTACATAGATACATATGTATATGTAAAAATTCCGCTAACTTCAAGAAAAATTCTTGGAGAAGGGAAACGTTGAATTGCGGTGCAACTATAATGATGATTGTACTTAGAAACCGCTTTGCTTTAGCCCTATTCAAGGTATGCAACATTGCGTCTACCGATGGCTATAGCTACAGCCAAAGCCATTGGCATGGAACTCGATAATCTGAATGGCAATGGACCGGGAAACTGTTCACCGCTCAAAGCCTGGATTAAGACATTGGTGCAACAATCATGTGGTGTAACTATAAGCCTGCTTTATCTCCCTGTGGGATCCTTGGTTAGTAATTGTATATGCCCTTATGCAATGTAAGGTGATGTTGTAAGATCCAAAAATTCTAGCGTTTCTCTTCTAACTGACGTAGGCAAGCATTCTACGCTACAGAGAGACTGAAAACATGCCTCAGATACTATGTTGATGGCTTTTAGCTACTGTACTCGGATTTCGATTGGTTTCTGCAGTGTTAAGGACTTCCCGACTTCAAAAGTAAATGCCCACTGAATTTTACATTCCTTCAACTGGAGAGAAAATTCTGTCGATGTAGGTTGGACAATTGGAGACTGAGTGAAATAAGGTGGTTGGAAGAGAGAGGGAATATCAGTCTGCAATAGGTAACACTTTTTTATTCAGAAAAACTGTCCGATGGATCCCGGAAAGCTGGCGTATTGTAAATGCCAACAGCATGAAGGGACTCGATTTCTGGGTAACCCTACGGAGCTAGGATTCCGAGAGTCAGATTGCGGGTGACATATCGCGATTTTACAACTCTCGGGTAATGACGAGAACGACAAACCACTTGGCGCTGTTTTCAGCCAAAGACCAAATGTAATAACAACAGACATCATCACGTTGATGGACACAGGTAGGTAATAACAACAACATCTGGCGTGGAATACGAAGATTCTGCAGTAGGTACGAGTATGATAGCACAACTCAATTCAGGTCTTAGAAAATTCGTCGAAAGCAGAACCTTGCTATCATGAAATCTGATGAGCACTCTCATAGTCATAATACAACAGCTCTTACTAATTCGTCCTGCAAATTTTTGCAGTATTTACGGCAATTGGTTACTCTTTTGCGAACAGTTCAGAACGGCAATTCATGAAAATAACAATTTGGCATCAACAGATAAGTTCAGCTGTTTGGAGTCTGTATTGGTTGGAAATGCCAAAAAGATGATCGCTGGTTTTATTGCTTCAGAGATTTGCTATGATGCTGCCGTGTCACTCTTACAAGAGCAGATTGGAGATACGAAGCGCTTGGTTGAAAAATACGTGCAGAAGTCAGTTTCTCTGCGACCAATACACTCAGATTGGCTTACGCAACCTGTATAAGCCGAAGAGCAGTGACGTGAGTCCGGGAACGAATATGAAAAACAGAAAGTACTGTCGTCAGCAAAGGATGAGAATTAAAAAGAGTGTCGGAGACAGAACGGAGCCCTGGAGCACACCAGCATTTATTTTGTGAATATCAGACTTGAAACCATCCAAGACAAATTGAATTGAACGTTCCGAAAGG
Organism: Volucella zonaria; assembly: GCA_963966105.1. NCBI lineage: Eukaryota > Metazoa > Arthropoda > Insecta > Diptera > Syrphidae > Volucella > Volucella zonaria. The sequence goes on along the minus strand of OZ014530.1, from coordinate 182,710,103 downwards.
TAATTTCTAGCCCATTGCAGAATAGAGTCGTCGATCCCAAAGCACGCATTTTTGACAAAATACCCTGAAGACAAACACTGCCAAATACCTTAGAAATATCAATTTGCTTTCGCCAGATTGATATATGCTTTGGCTCCACTCTTCAGGGAGACATGCCATCAGATTACCAGTGGACCTCTTGCTACGAAAACCATATTGCCGGTCAGTGAAGAGTTTTCGTGTTTCGAGATATTTCATGAGCTGACGGCTTATCAGCGTTTCCACGAGCCTGGAAAGAAGGAACGTAAGTGCAATGGGTCTGTAGGACAAGAAAGAAGAAGATTCGCTGTTTTTAGGAACGGGCCGGGAAAATGTTGTTTTCCATCTGCTCGCAAAGAATCCTAAAAAGTAGGAATGATGAAAAAGGCTCACGCAATGGTTTTGCCAGGATGGAAGGTCACCTCTTCAGAAGAAGGGGAGATATACCATTTGGACCAGCGGATTTATATATTTTAAGATCTTTAAGTACTTTTACTACTATACGAGTGCGAAAGTGGATTCATCCCATTGAAGATTCGACGCACACAAGTGTAGGCGGAGACGAATCTGGGAGTATTGAGCTAGCCGCAAAGTGTGCAGCAAGCAGACTGGCTTTGTCCAAACTGGTGACAGCTGGAATGTCATTATAAATGAGCGTTGGGATGGAGTATGATGTAAAATTTCCAATGTTTTTGACGAACAACCAAAACTTTTTACTTTCTTTGGGACATTGTAGTATTTTTTGCCTCAGTTTTTGGTCGTATTGAAATTTCGCACGCTTAAGAAAGACGTTGCAGTCGTACATGGCTTGCTTGAACTTTTTTCGGTTTTCCTCTGTCGGGTTGGTCTTGAAGGACCGAAAAAACATTTCTCTAACACTGACAGCCTCTTTACAGTCGTACTATGCTTTCACCTCCGGTCTGATATTCTTAATCCGATGAGGGATAAAGGGTCTCATTCCTAAAGAAGCTGTTAAGTCTGCTCCAATTGGCTTTCTCGTATTGAAATTAGATGGTATGGTCAAATGGTCCGGCGAGCCTAGAGGGGAAGGCACATCAACAGTGTTATTATCAGGGTGAGAAGTTAAAAACAAGTCCAGGGTGTTGGCGGTATGACTATCAACGTCTGGTATTCGTGTGGACTCATTTAAAAACTGGGTCAAGTTGTTTTCCGCAGCGAAGATCTCAACACGCTGTTCTTCGCCCAATTATCAAAGCTTCGCCTATCAATGACGTTGTCTAATAAAAAGCGAGGGGAGGGCATATTACTGGTCTTATCGTAAACATCTTCAGATGACGCCACCGAAGGTTGCTACGATTTGACCAGTTACAAGTTGCCGGTCATAGGTACCCGGACTTAAATCACACTACCATGGGAGTCAGGAGCCCTGGATTTCGGTCCGGGCCTGACTTGTTGAGATAGGCCCCTTGTGGAGCGTCATGGTGGCTGTGGTCTATACCCAAAGTTGCGGGAAGGGTCTTCCTGTTGCTTTGATCCATTGTAAAGTAGCAAATAAGTACTGGGTGCTGTGACCCTAAGAGCAGCAAGAGGTTTTAGATCGGCCTCGACCCATATCAAGGGTAGAACTCGTACCTCCAGCACAAGTTCTGCTTTGGTATTATACTATTTATGTAGGTAAGCGATGGCAAGGCGTATCCTTGATGTATGGGCATCCCGTAAATTTAAGTCTACACAACAGATGTTTACGTTAAAAACCAGAGATTATGTCCTTCGTATGTTGTCTCTCCAAATTGTCGAAGTCACCCAGAATTGTGTACATTGAAATCGTCCGTAATAACAATTTCAGTATGAGGATACACTGATACAGTTCTTTGAATGGGATCAGACAGCGCATTAAACTTGTTAAAGATCGCATTGCTGTCCAGTTTGGAGGTGGATAATCTGAACCAAATGAAATTGAATTCCTGTTTGGAATATCATCACTATGCACGTCATATTAAAAATTGAAATCAGTTATTTTCAGGCTATCTGGAAATATTGCACTGTGAATGCCTTTGATGAAGATATGTACCAACACGTCTACAATATTCCTTTCAAAAGTCATTTGAAAACACATTACGAGTGGCCGAACCGGATTATCTTAGATTGAAAATATTTTTATAAAGCCCCAAAGTGTAAATAAGTTCAAAGAAAAAACTTCTTGATTGATTTATTTCCTCCTTGAATCAATTTGCCGAAGAAGGGTTTCCAGACACTGCATTTAGGGCTGCATCAGGCACAGTATTGGTATCAGTACGTGTGAAGAACTCGTTAAAGATATATCAGTTGGGTTACTTATGTCACTATCTTCAAATTTTACGCAACGCGGTTCTTCAAGAGATGTATTTTTGTTTAGTAATTTATTAACAACTCGTGGAGAGTGTAACCTTTATCTCTATTTACTGTTTTTCTGCTTTCAGAAGCAACTACTGTGCATAGCTTTCCATGAGCTTGTTTTGTTTACAACACAAAAAGTGATACATACGGAATATTTTCTAGGTCCACACTGTAAACAACGTGTCGTAGAATGGTCTGAAATTCTAAAATCGGATATTGAATCACAATTAAGACATGAGGTATTACATTGGGGAAGAGCCTCTTATATTGGACCACTTCAACGAATACAAACAAGAACGCACAAAGCAGTACATCAGGCAAGATCAGGGCAGTATTACGACCAGCAACAAACTTATTAGTAGCCAACTGAAATTTTTAAATATTGAGCAACTCCACAAGATGGAAACCATCTCAAAGTTCTGGAACGACAGCAGCTACATATAAAATTCCAATACAACATAAGAAAATGTAGAATGTTCTTTTGTTCTTCCACATTTTATATTGGTGTCAGAAGAGACAATCACTTTTGTGATTGTGGTAAAGAGGTCATGGGTCGAACACTATTGCATTTGACCCTCGTCCAAGTCAAATCCTAGTTGAACAAGAGAAACTTCAGTGGAGAAAAAAGCGACTTGGTGCTCCGACTTCAGGATGCTTTGAACAACGAAGGGCTTGAAACAGGTACAGTCGTTTGACGTTGACGAGGAAGAACAGATAAGTACTGGTAATGACATGGCTGCAATGATGCAACTCCTTTTGAATAGCCTCGAACCAAAAATGGTCGAACAAAAGAAGAATTTGGAAGGACAAAAGAACATCCTACAGCGAAAGTTCAAAGAAATAGACGAAAAATTCGAACAAATCAACAGCATAGCTGAGCAACTGGCAAAATTGCTCTACACAGTGCGAAAACAAAAACTCTGAGAATGTTCTTTAAGCGATCCGAGGAGAAAAAGAGTTGAAGCCTCCCTCATTCGTTGGCTAGATCCCATGGTCTGCGTAAAAAAGCAGTACAATGAAGAGAAGTGCTTTGCCGTAGCAATGGTCTTGCAGCAAAATTATTGAAAAGAATAGACATCGAAAAGCATAAAGATTATGTGGCTTTGGTACAGGCTGCAAAGCCGAATGCAGTAACGAGAAGAAACACTGCAGCAGCATTCATCAGGGGAATTGCAGATTCGAAGCTACAGTCAGCAGTAAAGATGGCCAGGAAACGAACCCTTGCTGAAGCACTTACCTTCGCTCTGGCGATAGTAGCAGCAAATCAGGCTTTCAAGGGAACACATTTCTTCAGGGAAGTAGCATCTGTTCAATGCTCCTGCGAAAGATGAGATACTCCACGAGATAACCGAAGAATGCGCTGCTGGAATTGCGATGAAATAGGACAACTTCAAAGGCAGTGGAAAGAACCGATGAGACGAAAAAGCTGCCCTCATTGTGGTAACAAGCAAATAGATGAAGAAACTGGCAGAAATGGCTATCAAGAAGCCGGTTCACCTTCCCGAAGCCATCAGTCGGGAAATTCTTAAGCACCAACTTCGCGGCACAAAAGTGCGCAGTACTCACTGCGTTTTATAAATAAAATAATAACGTAAATAAACCTCCGCAGATAAACCCCTAATTATGTCAAAATGTTAAACTTTAAAAAGTGTCAATAAAGAAACAATTCTAATTCTTCTGTGCAGCATTCTCTTTATGCTTATTGTTTGCCTTGAACCACTTTCCGGTATTCCTTGTTGAACTAGACGTTCAATTGTGGTGGCCAAGAGAGACCCAGCGTACCAAAGGCAATCCGGATTACCGAACTGCACTGATGGATTGCATCGATAAATTGGCAGCAACATCCGATGCAGCAACAGAGAAGCATCCAGAATCAGTGGTGAGTTCTGTGGAAACAAATAAAAGTCACTATAGAGATTTAAAATTGCCTGTTATTAAAGTACCTACGTTTTCTGGGAGTTATGAAGATTGGAGATCATTCCATGACATTTTTGCGTCTCTTATCCATACCAACAAATTCCTTTCTGAAACTTAAAAACTCTATTTTCTAAAATCGACTGTCACAGACGAGGCTGATAGGTTAATACAGCATTTAGGAATTACGCAAGGCATGCATGATTTTAACTTCGAGGTATGATCACAAACGCATCAAATCAAGAAACTGCGACAGGGATGAAAAAGCTATTGGATACTACCACGGAATACCAACATTCAGTCCATAATCTTGGTCTTCCGGTTGAGCGATGGTACTCAATCCTCATTTATTGTATGCTGCAAAAACTTCCTGTAATGACTCAACAGTTGTATTGGAAGAGAAGTTAGGGATAAATAAGTCTTCATCTACTTACCAGGAATTTTCGGAATTCCTTGAAGCGAGACTTAGGGCACTTGCAATTTTAAACGAGCAAAATGGAAAAAAGTTCCGGTGTAAGGTCGGTAACACAAATCCACATTCCCTTCGTTCGTGCAATCGTTTTCTTAGGATGGATATAGGTTTGCGAAAAACAGCTGTCGAAAGAATAGGGGTATGTGAAAATTGTTCCACTTATAGTCACAGTACCCAGCACTATCCAAGTCGAAGGTGTTGTTATTTCAGTCAACAGCCACACCATTCTCTGCTCCACTATTGTGGAAACTTATCAAATACAAACTCATAAAACCCACATTTACACACTCAATATACTCCACACCGTTCTACAACTTAGAAGCAACACAACACTACACACTCTAACTTACCACATAACTCAGCATCCTATAATAACTCTGCAACTGAGCAACCAACTTTGCCCACTACAGAATCCTGTCAAGTCTCTAAGCTTAATGCCAACACCACGTCTTTTCACCCATCTGATCGTGTTCACGAATCAACACCCAGATGTTCAGGATTAAACACTTTCCACGTTTCCAACAATAACATCACCCAGGTACTTTCAGCCACGGCCTTGAGAGCCTTAATAGATCCGCTTACATTAGTACTCAGACATAGCGTTTGTCAGGCTCAGGCTCAGAGGTCGTTGGTTCGAACCCCAACATCCCCGATTGTTTTTTTTTTTTGTTTTCTTTAATTTACAATAAGTAAAATACGGTAAAGTGTCACGTCATGGAAAAAAACGAGCGACCCGCTCGACAAAAAACGGGCGAAGTGGATGACATGAGGTCCTCCGCTGATAATACAGCACCAACAACTAACCCAGCACAGGTAACAGCAAAGAGGAGGGGGACGCTAAAACGAACTCCCAGCCCGGTTGAAGTTAAGAAGGAGCTACAACAGCAGCTAAACGTAAACGTGGGTAGGATAACGAATACCCATATGTGTCCGATGAGGGGGAGGATCGCTACATGGGAGGAAGCAACAGTTTCGTCACATTGGCAGCCTCAGATTCAGACGACGAAGAAGAACAAGTCGAGTCCCTGCATAGTACTATTAAAATGCTACAACAGCAAATACTAGATATAAAAGCCAAACAAATGGCAAGGAGAGAGAGGGAACAGCAAAATTCCTACCAACAACAACACGGACAAATGGAGCAATCCAAAAAACAGCAACAACCACAGCTGGTTAAGCCTAAAGCTCAATTGCAACAACAACAGCAGAAACAGCTACAACAAAAGCAGCAACAACAACAACAAAAACAACACCAAAAACAACAACAAAAAACACAGAAAAGAGGGTGCCACCAATCAACACCTTCAAGATGGAATTGAAAGACACAATCCAGTTATGTAAGTCGGCCATAGGCAATAATTTTTTTATTAAGAGATTAAGTATAGATAGGCATGCGATTCACTGCAACTCAGTGGAGCGCTATAATAAGATAAAACAAATATTAAAGGACACGACGACGGAGTTCTTCTCCTTCACACCGAAGGGTGAAAAGCTGCAAACTATGCTGCTGAGGGGGTTAGAACCGTCTACCGAACCGGAGGAGCTCCTCGCATTGCTCAAAGAGAAGGAGTGCGCCGAGCTCAAATTCGTGGGGGTTAAGCCATTCGTAACAGCTAGAGTCAAAAGGGAGAAGCGGAAGCTACCATTCTTCCTGGTTCAGCTGACTCCCAATAGCAAACTGGATGGTCTAAGGAGCATCAAAGTCCTGGAGCATCAGATTGTGTCATGGGAAAGAGTAAAGCGAAGCGACAACATTTTACAATGTGTTCGCTGCCAAAGGTTCGGGCACGCCGCGTCGAACTGCGAAATGCAGCCTCGATGCGTGAAGAGCGGAAAGAACCACAAATCAGAGGAATGCGCTCTAGGTAAGGACGGAGCGTCGGAAAAAAGCCAACTCTCTTGTGCTTTATGTAGGAACACGGGACACACCGCAAACTATTGGGGTTGTCTCAAATTCTAATACATCAAAAGAGTAAATCTGGCTCGGCAGCAGAAAGTGGAAGTTAAACGTCCACTCGTGCAAGCAAATGGCGGCAGGTAGGGGAAATACGGTACACCAAGCGAAGGTTGCTTCTCAGGCCCCTGCGCCTAGAGCAACGGAACCAGTACCTGACATGCTAGCTATCTTGCTCTCTATCCAGGGGCAGATGGCTCAGCTCCAACGTCATTTAACTGAACAGACCGCGCGGGTGCCGGTTGCTTAAAGACCAAGCCCCTGATGTGCTTTTGGTAGCTCTCAATTCGCGGCCAGTAGCAACCCAAACAGGTCTACTGCAACCGGGTCCAAAATCCAGGGTCTGATCACAAGAGACAAACTGCTCTGCTTCAAACCATACAAGTCTGCTGGTCCGGACGGTATAATACCTGCCGAGCTACAAAGGTCCTCAGATAATATTCTGCCTGCGCTAGGAAATATTATGAGGAGCTGTGTAGAACTCATCCACATTCCACTGTCATGGAGAGAAGTCAATGTAGTGTTCATCCCCAAAGCCGGAAAATGTTCTCATGTCGTCCCAAAGGACCTCAGATCTATAAGTCTATCATCTTTCCTTCGGAAAACTCTAGAACGACTGATTTATATCCATATACGAGCTAAAATTGACCCTAGACTTCTGTCAACGGCTCAACATGCCTACTGTAAAGGAAAGTCGGTGGAAACGGCTCTGCATTCACTGACTAGCCACATCGAACGATCCCTACAATATAAAGAGTACACAATGGTTGCTTTCCTGGATATAGAGGGTGCCTTCAACAACGTCAACACACCCGCAATCACGACTGCGCTGTCAACTCTGCAGGTAGACGACTCACTTGGGGAACTGATTAGTCTTATGCTAAAAAGCAGGACAATCAACTCCAAACTGGGTGAGACTTCTGCCAAAAGATGTGTCAGCAGAGGTACGCCGCAAGGCGGTGTCCTCTCTCCCCTTCTCTGGAACTTGGTAGTAAATGAACTGCTGATATACCTGGAAGCGGGAGGTAGCAGGGTGATTGCCTATGCAGATGACGTTGCTATTGCCGTCTCAGGTAAGCATCTTAATACCATTAAAGAACTCCTCCAACTAAATCTCAATAGATTAATCCGTTGGGCAGATCGCTGTGGATTGGGAATAAACCCCCATAAAACTGATCTTGTCCTCTTCTCCAGGAAATATAAAATTCCAACTATAGACCCTCCTTCGATAAACGGTACCAGTCTAGTGTTTTCCGATACAGCAAAATATCTGGGTCTCATTTTTGACAGAAAACTAAACTGGAAACCTAACATTCAAGAAAGAGTCAATAAAGCTACAATAGCTTTATGCTCTTGCAAAAAAGCCATTGGAAATAAACGGGGCTTTCAACCTCGGATTACCCACTGGCTGCACATCCCGGTCATAAGACCGATATTTACTTACGGGGTGATAGTCTGGTGGACGGCCTTAGAAAGTGCGGTTAACTGCATTAAGCTAAGCAGAGTCCAAAGAACAGCATGCCTATGCATAAGCGGAGCTTTGCGGTCCACCCCCTCTGCGGCATTAGATATTCTGCTTCATCTAATACCCCTCGATATTTTCAGCAGGCAAATAGCTGCGATTGCAGCTATACGCCTTAAAGCGACTAAACAGTGGACTAATAATCCATTTGGCCACGCTAATATTCTTAATACATTAGGAATCCCCACAGAGAACATCGATTACACCATACCTGAACTTTGGTTTGACAAAAACTTCCATGTAAGCTTCCCCTCTAGATCCTTCTGGGAGGAAGATGCTTTCATGGAGGACAAGTCGATTCATTTCTATACAGATGGATCAAAAACCAATAGCGGGGTTGGTGGCGGTGTTTTCTCAGATACGCTAAATCTAAGCCTCTCTTTCGGGATTCCAAATCACTGCAGCGTGTTCCAGGCGGAAATTTTGGCGATTAAAGAAGCTCTGTCCTGGCTGAAGAAAAACGTGATATCTGCAAAGGATATCCGCATCTTTTCGGATAGTCAGGCCGCTATCAAATCCCTGGACTCAGTCTCACTGAATTCTAAAACCGCCCTTGACTGCCGATCATCTCTTATGGAGATGGCAGAGCAGTTCAACCTTCACCTCTGTTGGGTGCCGGGCCACAGAGATGTTCCAGGGAATTGTAGAGCCGATGAACTCGCCAAAATTGGAACCACTTTACCTATTCTACCGGAAAGGAGTAGCATAGGTATCCCAATCGCTGAGTGCAAACTAATATTAAAGCTGGATGCCAATAAAAGAACAGACCTTAGGTGGACTGTTGGACCAACATGTCTAGCGACCAAACAAATCTGGCCAAAACTGGATCTGTATCGCTCTAAGTGTCTGATCTTTCTAAATAAGGAACATCTCAGCGCTATCATAGGTGTCATCACTGGACACTGCCTTATAGGCAAACACGCAAGAAGGTTTGGCGCCTTTACAAATGATTTCTGCAAAAGCTGCATGGACGAGGAGGAGGAGGAGACAACCCTTCACCTACTCTGTACATGTCCAGCTCTCTCCCAGAGAAGAAAACTTCACTTAGGAGCCTTCTTCTACAACGACCTAAACGATCTGAAAAATACAGACGTAAACAGTCTCCTTCGCTTCGTCAGAAGCTCAAACTGGTTCCATCAGTAAGAGGATCATAGATCCACGTAGCATTACAATGGGCCATTAGGCCTAAGTGGGTTGGTTTTTATCCAACAGCCACTCTTACCTACCTACCTAGGTTACCCGACTCTGGTGTTGGGTACAAGCGAATGCAAGTCCTAGAACAAGCCCTCTCAAACATCCGAATTTTTTCCAATAAATTTGCTCTCACTTTGAAACACACAAATTACAAGTATAGGCCGGGTTGGCTGCTATAAAATAGTCTCTTTGTATGTGCAAAAGCATCTCTTCCTCTAGCCATAATAGCATCCACATACTCGTATATGTTTGCTGAAATATAGGTAACTGACCACATTTCGACAAGCAAGTGGCTGCACATATTGTTCCACGATCGAAATTCTTTCAGAAAGGCGTCTAAAAAGAATAGTTTTCGACTTCACTTTACAAGACCATATTAATGTACTCGATCTTTGGACCTGATCTGTACGCAATTAAGTCGTCTGCGTACGATATCGCATGGTGAAGCGATGTGTAGATGTTTAAAAGGATCGGCGTAAAACAGGTGCGGTTAGCTTGTTGCAGACCGTTTTTAATGTGAATCATTCCAGCAGAAGTAACCTCGCCATTCTTCACTATGAACTGTCTGCTGGTGAGCATATTAAAAGGAAGAGTTCTTCTAACCATACGGTGTCGAAGGCACACCTGCATTGTTTCTTGCTTTTGTTGAGATATATGTCCTGCCGTGAAACCGAATTGGTTGCCCAGAACTATATTTGTGCCCTTAACTCACTTAGTTAGATCTATATTGATCACCCTTTCGAATAACTCGCTGGTATTCGGGAGGAGACGCTTCGACCGAAGATTCACCGGATTGGACTTGTCTTTATCCTTCTTGGGAATTGGATGCACCACTGCAGTTTTTCGATGCGCTAGATAATGCGCATAATTCATTGGATTATTAAGCAGGGAGATTTAAACGCCCACCGCTTCTAGTGGGAGATGTCGAAGCACAATGTTCGGTGTGCCATCGCTTCCCACTGATTTCTTGCTTCTCAGTGATTCGAAGATCGCTGGGAGCTACTTCTTCGAAATGGACTGAGGTAGTTCCCTCTCATCGGCGATGACATCATCTGCCATATTTGAACTTAGTGAACCCTGAGTTCTCGAATCGCCAGATCTCCATACCATTTCGAAGGTTGAAATTATATGTACAAAACGACCCAATTCTCCAGGTGGTGGTCCGGGCCAATGACACCAATCACCAATCCTTGGTCACAAAGATGTTGTCATCATCGTGCCTCGTTGATTCTTTTGGTGAACAATGCATTTTTATTATTATAACAAAGAGCGATTTTTAAGTCAAGCGTAATAGATTGGACTACACTCGAACTCTCGCTAAATGATAGGTATGAGCACAAAAGCATCAAAGTCACTATACACTCGATTTTCGCAATAATTTCAACTTATAAAGACTCGCTGTCTCAAGAAAAAATATACATAAAAGTATGTACATACGAATGAATATAAATTTAGCGAAAGAAATGACTACTCAGTAGAGTAGAACAGAACCCCATGAGGAGGAAGTAAGAGTCGCATCTGTGCTTGTCTGCAACAGCTGGATGACTCAGCATATCATAGTACGCAATCAAAATTTTTTCTGATCTTTAGCACATAGATCACGGTTTCCAAAGTGACTTACATCTTAATAACTTCTGACGCCATTAAAAATGGTGATTTACTTCTGCTTCAAATATATGTAATCGCGCATTTTAGTGTGCTTACCCCAAATTGCGAAAAATGGAATGAAAAATCCCCGCGACCAATCCTATGTTCTGCGAATACTTTTCAGAATTCGGAGATAACAATTCAAGACCACTTTCCTTGAACTGTCTTATCTCACAACCGACTCAAGCTAATAAAGACTGCGCTCAACTTCGTTCTATATAAAGCACAACGTAGAGTAGAATCAGCATCACAGTTCAATTGGAATCTCTGAAAACAACTCATCTATCTATCAAAATGAATTTCAAAATTTTCGTCGTCCTTATTTTGGCTATAATTGCTATTTCAACAAAATCAGTTGAGGCCAGGCGGGGATCAAGATTTCCACCCTCCAGCACTGGACCACACAACCCAAATCCTCGATCGAGGTTCTAACCATCTGCTGCTGACACATAATTTCTAAGGAACTCTTTTCTTTATTAAATAAAAAATATAAACAAATATAAATCTCTGTGTATTTTAAGTCATTTAAAAACTATTTTTGAAATTTATTCAGTGCTTCTAGAGCAGAGCTAAGTGTGCTAGGAAAAGACACCATTCAGTGGAGACAGAGCTTTCTTTGGAGCAGTGACGTATTTTTGTGAAAGCTTATTCCATCACACAACCGATGCATAGATCTAATTGGTCTAATCATAGCCGTGTAGACCGAATTGACATTCCACAGTAATTTCATGTCAAAAGCTCCTTTACGATGCCTTATATAACTTAATCCGTGCGGTTTTTTTTTCAAAATTTGAACGTTTCTTTAAGAAAAACATGTACAATAGTATTATTCAAAGTATTGCCCATCTGAAGTTATGACTTTTTCCCATCTTTCTGGCAATTTGTGGATCCCATCCCAAAAGAACTGCGCCGACTTGGCAGCCAAGAATCAATCAAGCCAATTTTTGATATTCTGCTCTGATGTGAACCGTATTTCAGTGAGGGCGTTCTGCATCGACCGGAACAAATGGTAGTCAGAAGGGGCAAGGTCTGGGCTATAAGGCGGGTGGGGTAAGACTTCCTATCCACTGTTTTCCAAATAGTTCTTAACCAGAATAGCAACATGGGGCCGAGAGTTGTCATGATGGAAAATTATTGCCTCGTGTCTGGTTGCATATTCCGGGCGTTTTTCGGCCACTGCTCCCTTCAAACGGATTAATTGTGTTCGGTAGCGTTGTCCATTGATGGTTTCACCCGGTTTTAGCAGCTCATAATACAGCACACCCATCTGATCCCACCAAATACAGAGCATTACCTTTGCGCCATGGAAATTCGGCTTTGCCGTTGATTTGGCTGGTTGGCCGGGTTTCACATATGAGTTTTTGCGCTTGGGGTTGTCATAATGGATCCATTTTTCCTCACCAGTAACAATCCGATGCAAAAATGACTTCCTTTTGTGGCGTTCCAGCAGAATTTCGGACATGCAAAGCCGCCTTTCGACGTCTCTCGGCTTGAGTTCATGTGGAACCCAATTTCCTTGCTTTTGAAAATATCCAGCTGCTTTTAAACGTTTTGAAATGGCTGCTTGAGTGACACCCAAAGATTCTGCGAGCTCATCTTGTGTTTTTTGCAACAATCTTCATAGACTAATGCTTCCAGTTATTCATCTTCAAACTTTTTTGGCTGCCCAGGACGTTCATCGTCTTCCAAGCCAAAATCACCACTCAGTCGTTCATAGACCTCCGCGGAGATTAAACGTGTTTCGACTTGTAAGTGAGAAGTGACGCTTAAGTAAGATAGTAAACAAATTGGATTTAGGCTCCAATTAGGGCAGAGACAGTGTGTTCGCTTGAGAGTGCAAAGGTCGTGGGTTCGACTCCAAGTAGTCGGAAGACAATTTTTTTTTTTTTTTTTTTTTTATATATTTTTATATAAAAATAAATATAAATCTAAGTGTGGTATTGAATTAACATCACGTGATGGATTGTGGTGAGCGGTCCGCTATGCCTATAGCGGGATCTGCTGAAATGTCAGGTGAGGCTTGAGGTTCAAGCCAAACCCCAAAGACAAAGGGAAGGAGGAAGCTACCAACGACCTCTGTAAAGCTGCTTGGCGGAGTGAAGGAAGGGAACAACTTCGCTTCATTGGCCGCAAGCGAATCCGACGATGAAGAGGAAGAAATGGAGGCAATAAGTAGCAGCATAAAAATGCTACAACAAAGAGTGCTGGCCATAAAAGAAAAACAAATGGTAAGAAGAAAGAGGGAAGAGCTAGAGCAATCCCAACAACAGCAGCTTGTTCAAAAGCAGACCCAACAACAACACCAAACAAATAAAATAGCACAAGTGCTACACCAACAAAAGCCTAAGAAAGACCAGCAACAACAACAAGAGCAGTCACAACACCGGCAACAGCTAAAACAGCAGCAGCCACAAAAACGGCAACTGCAAAAACAGCAGCAGCAGCAGCAGTAGCAGCAACAACAACAACAACAACAACAACAACAACAACAACAACAGCAGCAGCAGCAGCAGCAACAGCAGCAGAAGAAGAAGGAGAAGGTGCCGCCTATCAACACCTATAAATTGGAGGTAAATGCTACCAAGGACCTGTGTAAGTTGGTCATTGGTAATAATTTTAATATTAAGAGATTGGGGAACGATCGCCATGCCATCCACTGTAATACAGTGGAGGGCTACGCGAAAGTGAAAGAGCTCCTAAAGGAAACGACGACGGAGCACTACTCGTTCACACCGAAGTGTGAAAAGCGGCAATCGATGTTGCTGAAGGGGTTGGAACCGTCTTCTGATCCTGAGGAGATCCTAGCACTGCTCAAAGAGAAGGAGTGCGAAGGACTCAAGTTCGTGGGGGTAAAGCCATTTACCACAGCTAGAGCCAGGCGGGAGAAACGGAGTCTGCCGTTCTTCCTGGTGCAGCTCAGTCCCGAAAGCCGTCTGGATAGTCTAAGGAGTATCAATGTCCTAGACTACCAGGTGGTTCACTTTGAAAAATTAAAAGGAGCGAAGGCGTTGTACAATGCATTCGCTGCCAGAGGTTCGGACACGCCGCGTCGAACTGCCAAATGCAGCCTCGATGCGTGAAGTGCGCAAAGAACCACAGTTCCGAGGAGTGTGCTCTGGGTAGGGACGGAGCGTCCGATAGGATGCAGCTATCGTGCGTATTATGTGGGAACGTGGGACACACCGCAAACTATTGGGGTTGTCCTAAGTTCGCTGACATTAAAAAAGCAAAACTGGCTCTGCAGCAGAAGGTGGAGGTCAAACGTTCACCTGTGAGGCTTCAAACACCAGCCGTCACGCCCCAAGTTTCCTACGCCCAAATGGCGGCAAGTAGAGGGGCAGCAAGCGACTGTTGCTTCTCCGGCGCCAATGCCGAGAACAACGGAAGCTGCACCTAACATGCTGGCCATCTTGCTCGCAATCCAAGGGCAGATGCCTCAGCTGCAAAAGCAGGTACAAGAACAGGCTAAGCGGGTGGACCAGAGCTACGCGCTGCTGCCGGGCCTAACGCAACACATGTCGTAATGGGTACGCACATGGTGGAGCAATCTTTGAAGGTCCTTGCGGTGAATGTTAATTCACTGATTAGGATCGAACGAAGAGCCGCGATGTTTAAATTGCTACAAGACCAAACTCCTGACGTGCTTTTCGCTAGCGAAACCAAGCTAACCGATAAGCACAAACTGGAGTACAATAATTATATTGTTAGAAGAAGAAACCGGCCCCGTTCCAAATGTGGAGGCGGTGTCGCGATCTTCATTAAACAAGGTATAAAATTTCACAGAGTGTACAAGGGAGTGTTGTGCAGGTTCCTGGTGCTGGAGGCAGTCGTCATTTACATCCCGCTCCGCAGTGGAAAGCGGCTGTACTTGGCTTCTGTTTACGCACCTGAGACTTCACAATCCACTTTATTCACTACAGAGCTCGATACGCTTTTTCGAATATTGAGGCTGGAATCGGGGGAGAATTATTTTATAATCGGCGGGGATTTCAACGCTAAACACAGAGATTGGGGAAATAATTTGCCAAATACTAGAGGGAACCTACTACTCGATTGGTGGGGTCAGCACGATGTCATGTACAGACTCGGTCTTAAAGCGATGGATAACCCATCGTTTCCCAGAGGCGGGTCTTATTTGGGTCTACTCCTGTACGACGAACGTATACGACTGACATGTGCGAATTTACAAACGCTAAACTGTCTGCGCACATTCGTGTATGACAGTGACCATTGCGGTTTTAGCACCGAAATTACAGTTCCCAACGAAATTGCAGAATTGGAGGAGTTTGTCCAAAGATATTCTTACAACTACAGTAAGACTCGATGGACACGCTTCTCCACAACCATGACAAGTGCGCTCTCCTCGAATACGCTCCACCCACCGTCCAATAGGAATTTGTCAAACGAGGAGATCGACAATTACCTAAAACAAATGGACGAGATAATTAAACAAACTATGGACGCTACAATACCGCGGTGTCGACGTACTCCTAACGAAGACCTGTTCCGCAATCCTACTATTGACGCACTGCACCGACAGAAAAGTAGACTTCTGACAACACTCAAAAACTTGTACAGACAATTTACTGACAGACAAGACCCGGAGATTAGGACACTGAAGTCGTCGATTAAAAATCTTCAAACGTTAATAAAAGAAAATTACAGAATATCTGTAAGTTTGTATTGGAACAACAGGGTTCGGGCTGTAAACACCAGCAACCCGAATATGTTCCCGCAAATAAATAAAATATTTCGGAGAAAAAATCAAAACGACCTTCAGTGTCTTAAAATAGCCCGGACAACAGACAACGAACGTTTACTGACAATAGCAGGTATTGATCCAAATGAGGCCGCTGATGATGACGACTTCTTTGTGATCGAGGATCCACAGGAGAAGGTTGAGGCCATAGGGGCGACTTTCCAGGAAATATACAAGGCCACTGATACCATTGGCCCTAATTATGACCTGGACAATCGCGTCTTGGTGCACGACTTCTACATTCGAAATGAAATAGAGAACTGGCGATCCGAGGGCTCTGGTTTCACCCGGTTCAGCGACGAAAATATGGCAAATAATGTCATTACCAGAGAGGGTGACCTACCTCCGTTCATTTCGAAGGAAGAGCTCCATGAGATCTTCGACACAATCAGGGCTAAGAAATCAGTGGGGACCGATGGTATTCCAAACATCGTGCTTCGACATCTTCCTCTAGAAGCGGTGGACATTTACACCACCCTGTTTAATAATGCAATGAATAATGCACATTATCCAGCACATTGGAAAACGGCGGTGGTTCAACCTGTCCCCAAAAAGGGAAAGGATATATCCAATCCGGCGAATCTCCGGTCGATAAGTCTCCTTCCGAATATCAGTAAGGTGTTTGAAAAAGTAATCAATAGAGCTCTGTCTAGGTGGGTTGAGGACAAACATATAGTTCCGGATAATCAATTCGGTTTTAAGGCGGGACATGATATCTCACATGCCGCGTCTAAACTGGTGTCCGATATCCAATGGAATAAAGGCAAAAACCAATGCACTGGTGCCTGCCTTGTTGACTTGGAGAAGGCCTTCGACACTGTATGGTTAGAGGGTCTTTTCTATAAACTGACAGGGCTGGGGATCAGTAAACCACTCTTGTACATTCTATATAATATGCTAATCAACAGACAGTTCATCGTGAAAAATGGCGATGTGACTTCTGTTGGAATATTTCAAATTAAAAATGGTCTTCAGCAAGGAGCGGTCAATTCGCCGATCCTATTCAACATTTATACAAGCCACTTGATAGGTTCACTTCCCCATACTATTGCGTACGCAGACGATTTGATAGCGTACAGAACAGGTCCAAAAATCGAGGTCATTAATACTCTCTTGCAGCGTGACTTCGATAAGATAAGACGATTTTGCGATGACTGGAAGTTGAAAATCAACTTTCAGAAGTCGGAAACCATTCTCTTTAGGACGCCGTTGTCTAGAGCCTCTAGGGATACCAGAAAAAATTGGCGAAAGTTCTCGATCATTGGACAACACGGACAGCCACTTGCCTGTCGGAATGTAGTCAGATACCTTGGGATCTGGCTAGATCAGTTTCTGTATTTTGACAAAAATGTAGATGCTGCTCTGGCCAGAGCCAAAGGCGCTTTTGCCCTTACAAAGAGACTGTTTTATAGCAGCCAACTCGATGAGAGGGTAAAGGTAATCTGCTACATGGCCCTTATCAGGCCCATGCTGGTATTCGGGTGCCCCGTGTGGTTCAATGTACGAGCAAGCTTAATGGAAAAGATTCGGGTGTTTGAGAGGGCTTGCCTTAGGGCTTGCCTTCGCTTGTACAGAACACCAGAGTCGGAGTACAAAAAATTTTATCGTAATGAAGTCCTTTACAACAGGGCGAACCTAATGCGAGTGGACAACTTCGTAATTAAGCTGACTCGAAGGCACATTGCAAGAGCAATGAACTCGACGAATAACCTGATATCTGGGGCTTACTACCCCAACTACCTTTACCACGAGAGTGTGCGCTCTGACGGCTTCGTTCCACCGGAAGCATTCCTCTACCTGGATCAGATAGGGTTGATCCAGGATAGATCAGCGGTCCCGTTAATCTTCCATGTCGCTCGGAAAGCTGGGGACAGGCGACTCAACTACGGCAGAGACGTCGCACACGGCAGTGTGGATCGTCTCAGGTTCAGTAGGGCGGTGGGGAATCGCGATAAGAGGGATGTCGTTCGGCAGCACCAGCATTTCTGGTGGTTGAATGATGGAGAAGATGTTTCGTCGTCATTTCCGTCAATTACGGACCAGCCTCACTATTGAGGCAGAGCTGACCAATCTATTTGCTCTGTGAATAGCAATGGCCAGCTTACATAGGTTTAGGTTAGCATTTAAGAAATATATATTAGTATATACCTTGGTATATACTAATATATGTATATAATTATGTATAATATCTGTGTGTGTGTATTGTGTATGTAGGTTAGGTAGACTAAGGTTTATTTTAAGTTAGATATTAAGTTTTATAAAAAATTAAGTCCATATGCTAAGTTTTTGTTAACAATTTTTTCTTAGCCTTAAGTGTAGAAAATAATTAGTCCTAAGTAAAATGTAAATATAGTCGAAAGACATAGTATTAAGAATTTAGAGTAGCTTAGAGTGCCTGTGTGGGGCCAATAAGTTAATATAAGATTATTAAGTAATTTTAAGCTAGCATTTAAGCATTTTTTGTTAGTATGTAAGGGTTAATGATTAAGATAATAAAATGCATATAAAACTAAAAAAAAAAAAACTAACAAAATCACCACTTTTAAATCGTGCAAACCACTTTTGGCACGTTCGCTCAGCTAGCGTATGTTCACCATAAACTTCCACCAAAATATGATGACTTTCGTTAGCAGTTTTCTTCATATTAAAGTAATGAACAAGAACTCCCTGCAAAAACACTTTTTCAGGCACAAAGTTCGACATATTTGTGTGAAAAAAAATTATTGTTGTTTACGCTTCAAATGAATGACATATACTGAAATGACGTACAATGACAGTAGCTTTCCAACGCATGTTCCAATGGAATAATACAAGTTACGCCATCTCTTAGCACGAATTAAGTTATAGACCCAATAGTAAGCCTCGTTTAAGGCAAGCATCTCGGTAAGCGTCACAAATATAAGTATCTACAGTCCGTAGAGATACAAATAAGGTGGGACCTATAACTTCATGAAGGAGTAGTCTTAAGAAGAAACACTCGTGTTGGCTGGGATGGACAGTATATACTCTCCCTATGGCAGTATCATATTTAATGCCCTGATAGCCTTCTACTATTTTACCCCTTTTCCTCCTGTTCCACTTGTTATTGTTCCATGTATAATACGATGGCACCTGATTGTATAGCAAAGTTCGAGCAAAAGAGTCTTGTTGGCATAATTTGAAGAAACCTGTAAGTGTGGTATCTCTTGGAGTTCGTGCTTGTTGTGGGGCAGTATCAGCTGTAAAATAGACTCTCTGACCATTCTCTAAATGGACAGCAAGATGTTGCACTGCCGGATATCGATCATGAATGGAAAAACCGAAAATTCTCCAGAAAGCTTCATTGCTGCTTATATATCGACCCATTTGGTATTGACTAACTACATTTTGAACATTTCGGTTTTGAAGTGCATACATTGCAGCGTCTGATCCCTTGTTAACGTATTTGCACACATATTTAATTGATTTTACCGAGTTACAAAATTCTACGTTGTTAAACGTCTTGGATAATAGTGGGCAATAGGGTACAATCCACTTGTTATCAACTTCATGTTGTCCTATCTTCGTTTGAAAACCACCATCTTCAGGTTTTCTTCGCCTATAAGAGGGATACCCATCCGCACCAATCTGTGTTTCATAAAAAATTTTTTTAGGGAATCGTTTGTTGCACTTGCCATCTTTCATGCAAGGGGAATTGTAATTGAAGGAACCACATGCACCACATGGACCACATGGACCACATGGACCATCTGTGCCTTAACGATTTCAAAATGTAATTTGTCCGTTGTAGGATCTGGAAGCTCTGCAGAGATGAGTGAATCGATTTGATTGGAATGGATTTTCGTTTGAAGCCAAATCAAGATATGCGCATGAAGCAAACCTCGTTTTTGCCATGCTACGGTATACATGTGACATAGTACAGATCCAAATATGTGAAATTTTGTAATAAGATCCATTAATTTTATCAACAGATGAAAGACTCTGGCAATAAGGTCGTGTCTATGAATAAATGTTTGACCATGCAGTAGTTCACTTTGAATTTCGCGTCATTGCATCCTGGGTCCGCTTATGCATGGGGCTCATACCTGGGGCTTCCTGTGAAACTTGAAGGAAGAATGCAAATTTGACCAAGATCTCTTCCAGTAGCATCATTTTCGATACCATCTTTCAAATGTATGTATACGAATCAACTCTAAGTTCCTTCCGGTGAGTAATTGGAATTGGATCATGAAGTAATAACTGTAGAAATTCATGCAAGAAACATCCCTTCTAGAGCTTATACCAGCTTGAGGATATTGTAAAGTATCATATGATCTGTGCGTGTTGTTTATGTGTTTGAGAGATTCATTACTATATCTATACTTTAAAACAATATCTCTTCTGCCATGTTGTTCATCACCCATAATTAAAGCAACTTCATTGCATTCAGGAGCATTGAAGCGTCGAGCGTGTTCTCCAGATCGTCTTCCTTTCTAGAACTGTCTACGGTCCCTCATACGGTTGGTCTAATGGTCTTCTAACCCTGTCGACTCTTACGAACACACGAGAGCTTGAAAAGAGTGACTTGTGTGTAAAAACTTGAGCTTTATAGTGATGAGCTGTAGGTTGCGATCGAACTTTACGAATAGATTGTATGAGTTGTTCGAGGAAATATCGCACCCGCTGTTGCGGGGTCCGAGCATGATAGTGGGTAACACTTTTGTCCAGTCTGATGTTTCATAGTATTTGATAGATGTTTTGATAGTACGGTGCCAACGCTCAATTGAATAGTTTGATTGTGAGTGGTATGCAGTCGTCCGACATGTTCGGCTTCTTATCATCGCTGCTAATGCGTCGAATAGTTGTGAGTTGAACTGTGAACCTCTGTCAGTCGTTATGACCGCTGGAGCTCCAAACCGTGCGACCCATGTTGAAAAAAAGGCGTCGATGACTATTTCGGCTGTGATGTTTTTTATCGGCACTGCCTCCGGCCAACGTGTAAAATGATCTGTCATCGTTAGGCAGTACCGAAATCCCTGCGATTCAACCATTGAACCTACTATATCAAGGTGTACGTGGTAAAATCTTTCGTCTGGTACTCTGATGTGCTCAGGTGCCCTTCGAATATGCCTGTGGATTTTAGAACGTTGGCAGGGAAGACATGTCTTGGCCCAACTGATGATATCCTTGTTCATGCACGGCCACACAAACTGTACGTTGTCGAAAACTCGTTTCCTGAGTGATTTTGGTATGTATGGTCGGATTTCTTCGGTGGAAATATCGCAAAAAATTGATGTTTCTGTGCCGTCGACTACTGGATCTTGAATAAGTGATTGCACTTCAGAATCTCTCTCTTCTTCCATGGCGATGTTGTCGGTGGTGATAATGAGTGGCAGGTCAATATTATTAATTCGTGAAAGAGCGTCTGCTACTTCGTTGTCCGGTCCGGGTATGTAATGGATTTTCTTGATGAATTGGCTGATAAAATCTAGTTGTCGTTGCTGCCTTGGTGATGCTTAAGTTGAAGGTTGCTGGAAAGCGTACGTCAGCGGTTTGTGATCTGTGAACAGTTCTGTTTCCCGGTCTTCGATCATATGCCGGAAAAATACCCAAGTAGGCTGCTTAGAGAAAAAACCGAACGGCTGTGGAACATTGTCGACTTTTCGTTTTAATGTTGCTCCTATAGCAGTATCTGAAGCATCTGTGGCAAACCTCAATTTTGAACGTTCCATGAGTTGCATGTACAAGCTGGTTTTTGCACTGTTCAAAAGCACGTTGCGTTTCCTCGCACCAGGTTAAAATTCGCTTGTCATTCTTTCTTGAACCTGATATCATTGCATGTAATGGCGCCTGTGCTTCTTCCGCGTTAGAAATGAAAGGTCGGTAAAAGTTTATGGCTCCAAGAAACTTGCAAAGTTCGATGAAGGTCTTCGGCAACTTTCAGTCTAATAAGTCTTGGATCGTTTGAGGTAATTGTCTCTTTCCATCGGCCGATACCAGATAGCCTAAGTATACTACTTCTGATTTCCCAAGCTTGCCCGTGTTATTGCAAAGGTATGAAAACTTCCCTTAGATGTTCTTTGTGTTCTTCAGGTGTTCTTGAAGCTGTCAAAATATCATCGATATAACAAAATACGAAATCCAGCCCTCGAAGAACTCTATCGATAAAGTGTTGGAAAGTTTGAGCGGCGTTGGCCAAACCAAATGGCATTACATGAAACTCAAACAATCCGAAGGGGGTTATTATTGCCGTTTTTGAGCGATCTTCGGGTGACATCGGAATCTGGAAATATGCTCGTTTGAGACCAAGGGTGGAAAATATTTGACAGCCCTGCAGATGATGTGCGTAGTCTCGTATGTGTAGAACAGGGTATTTGTCAGGCACTGTCATAGCGTTTAGTCGCCTGTAGTCCCGACAGATACGACAGGTTGCATTCTTCTTTCATTTCGAGGGTTTTATGATGCCGTCTGCGATCCATGTTTCGATTTTTCGTTTGGCCCAACGTAGCCGTTCAGGAGAAAGTCGTCGAGCCCGATCGTAGTACGGTGGTCCTTTCGTTATTATATGGTGTCGGATTTGGTGTTGAGGCTCTGGAAGTCTTGCGGGTAGTGTGACACTTATAAATTCTCGAACTATCGTGTAATAGCCAGAGTCCTCGCTAAGCGTAGTCACTGTTGGGGCGTCCGTTGTGATTATTCTTTCAATAGTCTTGATGTTCGTCGTGCCGTTGATCAAGCGTCGATTCCTGAGATCTGGTAGGAGATGAAATTCATGTAGGAAATCGTTTCCGATGATGGGTTGCGTGACGTTTGCTACTAAGAAGTTTCAAACGAAAGGTCGTCGCAAACCCAAATCGAGGATTAATCGTGTTTCGCCGCATTTATCGATTCTGGTTTGGTTTGCTGCATAAAGTTTGCGTTCAGTATTCGCCGTTTTCTTCTGAGTCTGCAACAAATACATCGGCTCCTGTGTCAATTAGAAACCGCATTCCTGTCTTTCGATCTGCAACTAGAAGACGTTTCGAGGTTGGAGATACGTCGGCGGCTACCTCGATTCGCTCCGACGAAACTAGTTTCCCTGCCGCTGATTCCAACGGCGTGGTGGACGACGATTTCGGGCTTTTTCACCAAATTGACTGAGTTTTGCTTTCTTCTTTATTGCTGTCGTGACGGTTGCGCGGACGGAATTGGTTTCTACAGATCTCATGTGACAGGGTTTCGATAGCTAGTCGTAGTTCGTTCATGTCAGTTCGGTATATCTCACCAGGAGCTGATTCTATTGTTGCTGTGGCAGTTGATTTTGTCGTTGTCTTCGCATTCGGAAGCATGGGTTTCACTAGAAAGTTCAACCATGTTCATGTACGCAGGCATGGCTTCCATAACGCGGTCTGCCTGTGTGGCCAATGCAGTAAGGTCGGTGGTGGCGTTTGCGGCTAGGATACCTCGAACATTGCCTGAGAACTGCTCCAAAAATAGAGTTCTTAGTACAGGATCACTTACTTGTCCCCCTGACAAGTTGCGCAGCTTCTGAAGGAAAAGGGATGGTTTTTCGTCGCCGATCGTCTGTCGACGTAGGAGGCGGCGAAGTTGAGATTCTGCTGAGTCTCCGAAACAGGCAATAATACTTTTTTTTAATTGTTTCGTGTTTTTCTGTTGGTTTAGGTGAATCAACGACATCACCGACGACGGAGAGCATGTCGCAATCGAGGTTTAAAACGATGCGTCTGAAACGAGTCTCATCAGAAGTGATTCGGTGGAGTCCAAACCACCTAGCTGGCATGTTACGCCGGAAAGGTTGTGGTAGCTTGAGGACTTGGACAGATCCAACAAAACCCGCATCGGTCTGTAGATTTGGAGGCGAATTCATTGGCGCAGAAGTCATCTGGGGCATTGTTTCCTCTTTAAGTGTGTCCTTAAAAGAAGAATCCTCTTCAGCCATGTGCGTATGAGATAACTTACCGAATTTTGTAGTGGATAACCATCCTTAGCTATCACGTCGAGGTTACCAACTTTATTGTGGGAATTTCTTCACAATAAAATAACAAAAAATCAATAAAAAGCGCTTTTACAAATTTATTTTATGAAAACTCTTTCAACAACTTTTTCTTTTTCTTTCTTTTTCCAATTCCGCTACTGATGATGTCAGTGGCAGACAGAACAGGGATAAGAACTCGCTCTTAAGGGCGCTAATGCTGGTCCGCCACACTTTTTAAATAACAACTGCCATCTGTACGTCGGGTCTGGTACTCCTGGGATTACCCTCGTATTTTTTTCGATTATTTCGCTCCAAACACCTGTTTATCCAGTGAATTGAAAAGTTTTGCATTTGCTTAGTCCCACCCGAAAATTGAATTTTTGCCTAACTGGACCACTGTCGATCAGCCTTCGTTCAAAAAAAACACTGACATTAAGTGTGGTGAATTTAGAAAATGAGAGGTGGAATTGAAAACAGTGAGGCCACTTATTCGTGACGTACTAGTTGCCAATTCCGACCCTTTACAGCTGGGGTACAGATTGTTTTATACTCGTACTATAGTTATACAAATTAAGATATTAATTGTATAATAATGACGGTAAAGTAGTAACAAAACAATGTTTAGTACTATGCAGTATTAAAAAATTTAATAATAAATTTAAGGCAGGATTATCACATCGTTTTGTAGATTCGGGGATTTAATTTGCGGCCCGGGTCAACCCCGGACAGATTTATTAATGCTTATTTCAAGCTTATTCTTAAAACTAGCAATTTTCGCTTAAAACTAAAGGGTGGGAGCGGTTAAAAAAAGTTAAGACGTGAGGCATAGGTGGAAGTAAGAGTGTTCTTAAGAGAGAGTTTGGTGAGATGGTAGTCGAAGAGAGGCAGAATATCGTTAACTTTACGAAGCATTTTAGACATTGGCTCCAAGTGTCCGTTATTTGTTCTGTGAAGATTGAGCCGGAAAAGTGGCACAGACTTAAGATTGCATGGGTTGGTGTTAAAAGAATTAAGTTGAAGTAAAGAAGGACAATCGATATTACCAACTAAAATTTGATAAATAAAAAGAATGTCGGCAACTTTTCGACGTATAGAAAGGGGTTGTAAATTTATAAGTTTCAGCCGGTCAGTATAAGGAGGTAAGTTTTGGCTATCATCCCAGGGAAGACCACGTAAAGCGAATCGTAAAAACCTGCGTTGAACAGCTTCTATCCGGAGGATGTGTGTTCTGTAGTAGGGTGACCAAACTTGGCTTGCATATTCAAGAAGAGGCCTAACAAAGGTTATGTAAAGAGATTTGGTAACATAAGGATTGGAAAACTCCTTAGACCAGCGCTTGATGAAGCCAAGGGCAGAGTTGGCTTTCTTTATTATATTATCAATGTGAGAACGGAAATTGAGTTCCTTATCACAGATTACACGTAAATCACGCAACTCATTCGCTAAGGAAATAGGCAGATTAAAGATTAGATAGCAGCGAGGTGAAGTAGGGGGCCGTTTACGGCTATACGTTATAGCCTGACACTTATTGACGTTAAGCTCAAGAAAATTCTTCTGACGCCAAGTACAAAATCTGTCAAAATCTTCCTGCAGTGGTAGACTGTCTGAGGAAGAAGATATATATCTAAAGATTTTCATATCATCTGCGTAAACAGATATATATGAATTTTTAATGATGCGATCAACATCATTAATGGCCAGAATAAATAGTAAGGGGCCAAAGTGGCTGCCTTGAGGGACACCAGAGGAGGCTTTAATTGGGTCAGAAACCATTGACCTAAATAGAACATAGTAATGTCTTTCATTTAAATATGATTGAACCCATGTTATAAAGTTTATTTGGAAACCAAAAGCTTTTAATTTCTGAAGGATTATATCATGTGAAATGCTATCAAAGGCTTTGCTGAAATCGGTGGCAATCACATCAACTTCATTTCCAGATCCCAGTGCACATAAAGTGCTTGATACGAATTCCGTTAAGTTGGTGGTCGTAGATCTACCTTTAAGAAATCCGTGCTGGTTTTGGGAAACAATAGGTTTACAATGGAAAAGCATTATGTCATAAATATGTAATGCTTTCGAAAAGCTTAGGTATTCAGGACAGTTTAGAAATTGGTCGATAGTTGGAAATATCATCTTTTCGGCCTTTTTTATGTAGAGGAATAATAAAAGACCTTTTCCAGGTCGAGGGAAATAATCCCTGAGTGATAGAAAGCTGAAAGAGAGCTGTAAGAGGTTGGGCTAGGTGCATTTCACATTTCTTTAAAAATACTATAGGAGGAAGATCATCAGGGCCGGCAGAGTAATCATCTTTGAGGTTTATTATTTCGTCTTTAATCTACTCTAAAGTTATAGACATAGATTTAAAAGTTCTTTGTGGGCAGCTATTTAAGTAGGAAAAGTAGGAGTGGTCTAGCTCTTGGGAATGGGTGGCGAACGCTTGGGTAAAAAAAATTGCGAAGAGATTTGCTATAATTTGGGGATCGCCCGAGGACTTACTCGTATCTAGAAAATTCAGAGATGATGAATGTACTAATATATACAACGCTAATAGATATAGTGTATATTGTGTATAATCTTAAGGGAATTATTCACATGAGAGTATTTGTACATCAGGTTGCTTAAAATAAGTATAATTTAGTTCATATTGTATAACCTTAATGTAACAAAAGTGCACTATGTAAAAGTATCTTAATACGAGTGTAAAGAGTTATTTAGATAATTCAGTCCGGTGCTTAGGTCTATAGTAACAAATTTACAGATATTTACATTTGGGATGGGTCTTAAACTCTCGGTGGGGATTCGCTCTTCTATAGAAAACTGGCAGGAGTGAGTTGTCCGATGCTAAGGTCAACTGCGAAGTCGAGTCCTCGTTTATGATGCTTATTGGTGAAATGTAATATCTTTCAGTAATGTTGAAGTCGCAATTTTCTAGAAAGATATTTCTTAGAATTCGATTCACGTGGTTGTTAAGTAGTTTCAAGCGCTTCTCGGACAGTAAAATTAATTATTCTAACAGAGGTGAAATTTGCACAGTTATGTAGATTGTCTCGTTTCTAAATCATTTTCCGGACGTTCTTCTATGCTTGGAAACACACTTTCTGAGC
Organism: Volucella zonaria; assembly: GCA_963966105.1. Classification (NCBI taxonomy): domain Eukaryota; kingdom Metazoa; phylum Arthropoda; class Insecta; order Diptera; family Syrphidae; genus Volucella; species Volucella zonaria. Next base: position 182,683,246 of record OZ014530.1, on the reverse strand, counting down.
ACGCTTCTTTCGAATCTTTGCATTTCTTCTGCGACATTTGGGGAGATATGAAACCAGGCTGTGAAACCATAAGAGAGTACTGGACGGACTAGTGTCTTATTTATAAGGGTTTTGCTTTTGAGTTCAAAAGTGACTTCAGCCTTGGGGCGGCGGCTTTAACCAGTTTAAGTGCGTTCCTGGCTTGTGGATTCATTTTTAATCGTTCGAGAAGGATGACACCCAGATATTTTATTTGTTTTCACAGGAATATTTCTCCCTTCAATGGATAGCGCAAGCTGTTTGCTCTCTCTGACGGCTAGATGATGACCTCTTGATGACGCATTTCGGAAACAAATTAGCTCGCACTTATTGTGATTTAGGCTTATTCTTCAGATCTTGTGGTACTTGAGGATGTTGTTTAAGTGAGACTGGATCCCCTGAAGCGCTACATGAGGCTTTTCGTGAGAGTCAATTACTATGGAATCATCTGCAAAAAGAATAGAGTTGCTGGAATTATGTTGAGACGGGAAATCGCTATGGCAAATATTGAAGAGGAGAGGACCAAGGGTAGAACCTTGAGGGACTCCCGCGTTTATAGGTACTGTCTTTAAAAATTGATTGTTCAATTTTATTCTTAAGATTCGGTCGGTTAAAAAGCTGGAAATGATTTTGCAGAAGTGGGTAGGAAAGCCTAAAGATATGATCTTAGAGAGCAGATCATCGTGCCAAACTGTATCGAAGGCCTGACGCAGATCAAGTGAGCATGCGAGGGTACATTTCTGCTGTCTTAAGTTATTGAGGATAATATTTTCCAAGTGCAGTAGGGCATGTTCTGTTGAGTGACTGTTTTTAAAACCAAATTGATTATTGGGGATTAAATTACGATCTTCTAAAAGTGGTCTGATTTTATTGTAAAGGACTTTTTCTAAAATCTTTCCTAGGTTAGATAAAAATGAAATAGGCCTGAAATTGTCTATATTACTTGTATTGCATTTATTTTTTTAAAAAGAATGAGGGTGTCACTTTTCCTGGAAAGGGGGAAATAAGAATTGTTAAGACAATTGTTTATTATCACTATAAAAGGAGGGGAAACTGTTTTGATACATTTTTTAATTACGAAGTTGGAAATTTTGTCTGGGCCAGAGGATTTCTTGTTGTTTGCATTGCTTATTGCTTGAGCTTTCGGAGGTGAACTGCTCACAATTGGGGCTGCTAGCCAAGTTTTCGGTTGAGAAATTCGATGTTCTTTGTTCCTGATTTCAGCCAAGAAAAGCACTTACCAGAGTGCGTGCTCCGATGGTGTTAGGTCCGTTTGCAGTAGGAGTGATACGTTCATAGATCTTAGTATAGTAGTTTTGGAAGGCTAGCAGTTTGGCTTCCGTGTCGTGAAGGACGCTATTACCTACTGTTAGCGGGGCTTGTTCGGAAAATCGGTTTATTTTTTTTCTGCCAGTAAGCTGATCGATTACTTTAAATACTGCTGGCGACGGTTTAAGATTCACAAGTTTTTCTCTAAGACGTTCATTTAGATCATTACAAACCGCGTCTTTGATGATTTTCGAGAGACACTTGAGGCACTTATACTCAACATTTATTCTGTTACAAGAGCGATGAAAGATTCTTTTCGATTGTCTTTTCCAGATTTTCCTAGTTTTGAATAGGTTTACTGTGTCAGAGGAGATGTTTAGGTAGTGTTTTTTTTTAAGAATTAAAGGCTTAGAATCGGACTGAATACAACTTTGAAGTGAGGTTGAAAGTAGGTCAACGTGAGTATCTATTTCACTGTTAGAGAGGTTGCGATTGAGAGGAATAGGATTATTTGAGATTAACTGTGAGAGTTCAAAGTTGAAGAGATCCCAATCGGTGTTTTTTAGAGTGACTAGGAAGGGCTCTGAGAGAAATGGTAGAAACGACATTTCCATTTTGATGGAAAGTAGTAGGGTAAAGTGGTCGGAAATACGAGGGGCGTTTAATATATTATCGGTATCGATATGAAGGAAAATGCGAATTCAATTTAGATTGTTTTTGTTTTTCAATATAATCTCCCCTAACATCAATGCATTTGTTACATCTTGAGATAAGCTTTTTTAAACCCTCAAAAAAATAAATTTCCTCTTTCTCTGCAAAATACCGACTTGAGTTCTTCATCATCCGAAAATCTTTCTCCACGAAGACATTTTTTCAAATCCGGTCTGGACTATAGGGTGGGTGTTGGATTTCTTCGAAACCACAATCTCGCGCAGCAGCCTTGGAAACTCGTGCCGTGTGAACAGGAGCGTTGTCATGAAGAAGCAACACACCCGCTGGGAGTTTACCCCGTTTTTTCTTTTTAATTTCCTCCCGCAAATTATGCAAAGTGGAAGCGTAGGATGTGGCGTTGATGGTTTCACCTTTTTTTTTTGTACTCAATGAGCAAGATTCCCTTTGAGTCCCAAAAAACTGTGGCTATGAGCTTCCCGGCAGACGGAATGACTTTGAACTTATTCGGGGGGTCTGTTCCTTTTTTATGCCACTGCATGGACTCTTGTTTGCTTTCAGCGTCATAGTGGTGGACCCATGTTTCGTCCCCAGTAACAATTCGATCCATAACACCGTCCGCGTTCTCACTACACATCTCCAAAAGCTCTCTACAGCATGCGATTCTCACTTTTTTCTGAGGCGCTGTGAGCATTCGTGGCACCCACCTTGCACCGACCTTTGAAAGGTTAAGATGGTCATGAAGAATGGTGTGAATGGTACCAATTGAAAGCTTGGTGATCTCTGCCATCATTTTCACCTTTATTCGGGCATCCTCAAGAACAAGTTTTTCGACTTCTTTGATGCTTTCTCCCGTACAAGCAGTAGCCGGCTCGCCGGAGCGGGGGTCGTCTTCAATGCTCTCTCTGCCTCTCTTGAACTCACTTGACCACTTTTGCACAGTTGATAATGAAGGTGCGGAACCCTGGTAAACAGCCACCATCTCTTCATGAATAGTTTTTTGACTTTTTCCTTGCTTAGTGAGAAATTTAATTACAGCGCGATGCTCAATTTTCACCATCATCGTCTCAGTTGCCATTATGATTCTGTTTAACTAGAGATAAAACGCGAATTAATAATCACATCTATATGAAATTTTACATGAATGCACTAAAATAATAGTATTACTTGATAAATAAGTCAATTTATATATACAACCACAGCTTCACCCCGATACCGAGAATAGTTTGAACGCCCCTCGTAGCATCTAGAGTTACGCAGGAGAAGTTTTAGTCTAAATTTTGGGGGGATAAAGTGTTGTTAGAAATTAAGAGGAAATCAATATGGGATGCTGCAGCTGGCAGCGCAACTATGTTCAGATTTAAAAACTGACTAGATTGAAACCAAATAAACAACAACTGTCCGTTGTGGTTACTGGTCGTATCTCCCCAGTATTGATGTCTAGCGTTGAAGTCGCCTCCCAGTATGAAGTGCTCGTTCGTTCCCGCTAAATTAAGTAGATCATCCAATGCTGGCGTTAGTTCAGAGCCGGCATTACAAGGTACGTAGATTGAGGCTAATGAGCATTTTGAATTTCTAGAGTGGTCTATTGTGATAGAGATTAAGGTGGCCGAAATGACATGGTTAACAAAGGGGATCTCAGAAAATTTTACAATTTGAGATAAACTGATAACCGTAGAAATATTTTTTGTGATTTTTGGTCAAACGTGTTTCTTGGAGGAGAACGGCTACTGGTGAAAAATCAGTAAGCAGTTGGCTTACCTCGATCATTTTGTCTAAAGCAACAAGCGAATTGACGTTTGAAGACAGTATATTTATCATGGCGAAAGAGACGCAATGAAGTCTAGGTAGGCACCAGACTTATCAGGATCACTTAGTTTTGAGTATGTCGGCCAAAATTCACGGACTTTTTTGATCAAAGAGAAGACAGATAGACCGAATCATTTCTCGGATTCTGTTAAGAAGTTGGAGAAGATGTTAGCTCCAAAATTGTCATTTGAGGGCTGGTAATGGTGCGAGGTTCCACGGGTCACATCAGCGTAGGAAACTGAGCTTAAGTAGCTAGTTGGGGGTACACTTTGGTTGGGAAGCCTGTTATTAGAAATTGGGTGATTGATTTTCCTTCTGCGTTGTAGGAATTCAACCCGCTTAGGTCAGCTCTTAAAGTTTGTCGGGTGTCCAACTTGTTTGCAGTTTACACATGCGACTTCTTCGGATTTTGCTTTTAGGATGTACTTGCCTTCATCATACGCATTATTGCACTTCACACACCTTGGCCTAAAAGCGCAGTAGGAACTAGTGTGTCCGAAGCGTTGGCACCTGAAACATTATAGAGGGCCATTTATTTTAAAGGAATCCCATCAGATTTTGTGCTGCAGGACAAATTTGATACTTTTAAGTCGGACAAGATTTTCCATGTCCTGGACCGAGCACGAGAAAATACATACTTCGTTCGACCATTTTGTACCGAGGGGCTTTACTTCGACCATCAACGAGAGATTTAGTCTCTCCAGTTCTTCACTAACCTCCTGACAAGAAAAACCATTAGATAATCCCTTTAGTAAGACGGACGGTCTTCTTAGTTGCTTAGGCATTAACGAATAAGCTTCAACTGCATATTCTTTGAAATGTTTCAGGAAGGTGGCGTGAAGCCCTAAATCCCTTACCGGGACTTTGAATCTTCCAAAACCTTTGCTTTGGAGCTTAATGTTTTTAGTTGAATTGTTTTTGTGATATGTTTTTACATAGTCCAATAGTGATTTTGATTTGATACCCTTAACAAAAATTGGTGCACACAATACCTCATTGGGCTTATCTTCGTGGAGTGGAGAAACATTAGCACTATTTGTTCCACGCCGACTTGTTGATGGTAGTTGCTCAGTTGAAGGTATCATCCATCCAATAATAAATTATTAAGAGTACTTAAATTGTTGTTAACATGTAAGGATGGCATCACTGTATCGATTGTGTCGCTGTGGTGAATTTCATCCATTGCGACATGTACATCATTGTGGTGCTTTTACACTGCTGCTGCTTACAGATTTGTTTAGCTTGCATATCTTCGCTATTTAATAAGTTAGATGGGTAGCACGAGTTGATTTTTATTTTGCTTACAGATTGGCGTGCTTGCAATTTGCGCACTAAAGGAATTTGAATTTCGCACTGATTGTTTAGAGGTTTCGGAGGGAGGTTTCGGAGGGAGCCCTCCTATTTTACCGGGTATCATTGCTTTGTATACTTATCAGCAAACACTTTATTAATTTAATGAAACACTTGTACAGTTTTGTATCACTTACAACACTAATGTATTTTTCGTTGTTGGTGGGTTGGTTGTTTAGGGGGTTGCAATTGATTTACACAGGCAGAGAAATTCACCAAACGTCCGAACACATCAAATGCGCAAATCGCACCCCAAATTCGTTTCCGAAAACACAATGCAATCAAACCACACACAACAGCCAACCGCATGCAACATACTGTTCAGCTGAATTCATTTTCTCTTATCAATCGACTCAACCCAACCTAAACATCCCGCAGCTGTCTTTTGCCGGCACAAACAATTCAAATTCATTCAGCAATTCCCGCGCAAATTTCCCACTCAAACATGTTCGATGTCACTACCCATTCCACTCTGATCAAATTCTGTTTGAGTCACTAAACCGAGCACAAAATTAAAATTCTACAGAGTTGAGTGAGTGGCACTCCATCTGTTGTTTACTCTCTGGAGCGCGATCAGTTGGCTAACGAATGCCATTTGATTACGTTTCGTTTGTCGGGTAAATACGTTCGTTTCGATTTCAACATTTCGCCGCGTCCTCTACGTTATTTACCAAAAAAGAAGAAAGAAAAAACAAATTGTTTGTTGTCTTTTTGAGATAAACACGTACGTGAAGTAGCATAGCCTATGTGGATACACAGCCACATTATCGAAGTTCAACAGAAAAAAGAAAAAGCAAAAAAAAAAAAAAAAACGAAAAACAAAAGAAGAAATAAATAAAAATAAAACGAACTAATTACGAGATTACGAGTATTACGATCATATTATCAATTCATCCATACACACATAGATACACCCGCACAATCCAATCGAAGCCCTTTGAAAGACGCTGGTCGTTTGCGTTTGGTTTGACAGTGGAACAAGAGAAAATAAGAAGGTACTTGCGCCCCAGACTGATAACCTACATAAACGAGTGTCGAGTATTTCCCTATCTTTGACATAACCAATCAATTGCCAACTAGCGCCCCCCCTCCGTGTGTTATCTTAATGACGAAGTCCGTGCGTCGGTTCACTGTTTTTGTTTACTAGAGCAGGTATAGACTTTTCCATTCTGTCGTCGTCGTTGTCGTTGTCGTCGTCGTCGGTTTCAAAGTTAAGGAGCTTCACCTACATACCCGATATACGAGTAACATCGAATGGCCGTTGGTTAAAATTTTTAATGCAATTTCCATTGTAAAACTACCATCGAGAGTGATAGTGCTCTAGTACCGTGCCAGTCTACTACACAAAATCGGATTCCATGTAAAAGTCGTTCAATTGGAACACAACCCTAGCACACTACACACATCTGGTTGACAGTTCCAAATCGGTTTATCCAATTTCTGTCAGCTTTTTCTTGTCAATTCGTCGGGAGCCACACATGTTTTCCATTTTGTAAACGATTCATTTTTGTTTTGTCACAACTACGAGTAACAACAACCCGTGACGCTTCATTATTTAACGGTCACAAAACAAGGGCGAGTTCTTTTGACATAAGGTCCCTCCTAGTGCTGGGCAACTTTAGAGTTTGAATGTCAATTCAATTCGTTTCATCGAATATGCGAGTTTTAATCGTTGTTCCTTTAAAGTGTCAATAAAAAAGAAAAAAAAGTTGAAAAAAATCATAAAATTTTTGAGTGAATATGAATCACAAAATGATAGTGTCAATGTGCGCATAAAAGTCACGAGAAAAGAAATCTAAAAAAGAAAGGAGGAAGGAAGAGTTCTAAATATATCAATTTGAACGAGTGATGTTTTGTCTGTCATAAGTAAAATAGTGTTTTTTAGTGATCTTTTTGAGTGAAAATAAACGTGATTTTAGCTATTCTTATTGAAAAAATAAAAAAATAAAATTGAAATTGAATTTGGATTACAATCTTCCACGAGAATCACCGCCAAAGTTGGATTTTATTTGGCACATTTCCGAGTAGTAAGTGTCAATTTTTGTTACGACTCTGCGTCACATTTAATTACTTTTTTGTTTTTTTTGTTTTAAATAAAAAACTCACTTAACTCATGATACTCGAGTTCACTCGAGTACTTTACGTTCAACTTTGTTTTGTTTTTAATTGTTATTGAAGGAAAGAAATTAATTAAATCATCGTAAAGCTGCTTAAATGGATTTTCACATCACAGGAAATCTATTTTTATTTTCGAGGAGGCTTATAAATTGTTTTTTGTTGTTTTGGATATTTTTTTTTATTTTTATTTTTGGTGTGGCGTATTCTTTTTTTATGACATTTTATGAATGGGAAGCGAATTTCGGGTGTTTTTGTGTTTTTGTTTTTTTTTCAAGTTGAGAGTGGGATTTTCGAAAATTCAAGGTTTTAGGGGGATGGATGTTGAGGTTTGAAATATTAGTTGGATTAGGTTATAAACAAAATTTAGGATTAGCGGGCGAGTTTTTTTTTTTATTTTAGATTTAACGTTGATCGTTGAATTTTTTTCTCGGTTTTTTATTTCTATTATTTTTAACATCTTCAGTGGGGTCTTTTGTTGGGGTTTTCTGCTTGCTGTGATTAATGGTTTGTCGGTGTAGAGATTTTTGGGTTTGGATTTGAAGATTTTTTATTTTTATGAAAAGTAAATGATTGCAAATTTGTTGAGCGGGTAGGATTGATTAATTATTTTACTATTGAGCGTGGCAGTATAATTTGATTTTGAGTTTGAGGTAAGACTAATAGTTGACTATATTATTTAGACAAAATTTTGATAGATTACATTAATTAATTTGCGGAATTACAATTGGATGTATAGGTACTTCCTTACTTAGTGATTTATGTTTTATTTATTTGGGAGTTTCAATGAAACTGAGTTGAGGTAAGTTTGGGTAAAAATTCAATGTCAGAAAAGCTTCCAAGCATATGGCTCTATTTGAGTTATCGTGCAGCAAGCAAGTTCAAATTGAAAAGACACTTGTTGATCAGGCAATCCTTCAGTTTTGAAGAATTTCTGTGCCGGAATGATGGTATACAATTTCAGCCGATGCTTTCGGACCCTTCTGATAAGGTCAATGTCACAGTTTCATCCGCTCTTAATAAAATTTAGATTTAAGTGCCATACACTAAAACTGGGACGATAACCGTTTTGTAGAGTGCCGCTTTAGCTTTTTTTTCTGTAAAAGAACTTGACACTCTCAAGTGGGTATGAATACACTTATAAGGACTGAAACGAATAAAATTTGGAAACTTCAAAGTAAAAAAAAAAAATATTTTCGCAATTCATGTACATTTTTTTTATTTGCTTTAAAACTTTGTTTTTATTAAATTCATTTGCAATTACAAAAAATAAAAAAAATTATTTGGGTTCCCATTCTTTCCTCAACTTCTTTCGAATGTCCTTCATAGGGTTGGTGACAGTTATATCCATGATCTTTTTGGGCGCTCTTTTCCATTTAGCACTAAAATCTTTTACGTCCTTTGCACACTGCTCACTTTTCCTCAATTTAGCTTGTGACCAAAGCCCAATACCTTTCAATGGGACGGCACTGTGAAACATTGGGTGGATTCATGTCTTTTGGGACAAAGTCGATATTTTTAGCAACAAGCTCAATGTCGCATGAGCATAGTGAACTGAAGCTAAATCTGGCCAAAATAATGTTGAACCCTCGTGTTTGTTTAAGAATGTAATCAACCGTTTTTTTAGGCACTCGTTAATGTACACTTCTCCGTTAATTGTACCCGTTGTAATAAACGATGAGCTTCTGTGTCCACATTGGCAAATGGACTGCCAAACGAGATATTTTGACCCGACTTTTTATATCCCAATCGATGTTGTTGATTGCGGAAGAATCTCAGCTTCAAACGAGTTGTAAAACTGCGCACCTGGAAGAGTAGTAAAGTCGGCTTTGACATAAGTTTCGTCATCCAAAACCAAGCACGCTTCCTTGTTGCCGATCAACTCGTATAGCTTTCGGGTTCGTGTTTTTATGACTTTTTTTTGGTTTTCAGTGACTTCTTGACTCATATTTTATAAATATTTTAAACCGCACCGAATTAAAATCAATAACAAGCTGATACTAGAGGATATACAATCTAATTTGGGTACAAAATGGGATTGCAATTTTTACGCATTGGAAGTATAGCCCGTATTAAAATTTACAGATTTTATTCATTTCAGTCCTTAATGCATGCTAAGGGCGGACTTATTTTTCAGTTGTCTTCAATTTCAACGATCGACAAGAGAGGTGTCTACTTTGGTGTCGTTGTTTGAGCATGGCATATGGCTCGAGCTGTTCAGGTTTCTAAATTTATTTCAAGGTTGGCTTACAAAATTACTTAGTTATGTGACGCTACTGTCCGGGAGGGCATAGACCTCGGCCATTAACCTCCTCAGTTACTTTAGTCTTTGCTGAACTGTGCACTCGTAAGATGGTTTGACTGTGAGTGCCACTTAATGCGATGTCTCTCTGTACTGTACGAATTGATACCAATTCGTTTCACAGGTCCTAGTCATCTCAGGCGACTAATGCGCACTTTTTGACAAGATCGACGTCGCTGTTGAAACGTCTCCTCCATTTTTCATTGATGCAAACAGGACCGAACATTACTCGAAGAAAAAATTTTCTCTTGAAGCGCCCGAGAACATTTTCATCCCTTTTGTTAGTGTCCAAGAGGTGATCAGTGTCTTGTATGTTGTCTTTTTGGTTGCTCGGGAGAGAGCTATCGAGTAGTAACTCAATCGCTCAATTGCCTTCTAAGCCCGTAGACTGTGGGCTTCTTCTTACTACCTCAGAGTTGTAGCTGCCTATCATGTTGTGTGTCCCTCTTTATTGAGAGCATATGCTTTGTTTCTCCTTTTCCCAATATGTCAACGTCGTCTATGTGTGTGTGTGTGTGTAACTGAACAACATTTTTTAATATAACGCCTCTGAAGTTGGCTTGCAAGTTTCACACATTTCTATTAAGAACGATGTTGGAAAAATTAGTTGACAACGTATCGCCTTGTTTACTAGATCTATTTCTGGAATCGAAGGTTTCTCACCTCCATCGTTATCCTGCACAGTCGAATGATGCCAAAACTAGACATGATTCTGTATATATGAAGGTGGTTTGTCTCATAGATCTTGTCATATGAGGCTTTGAAATCGATGAAGAGATATTGTGTATCGATTCGGAACTCCTAGGTTATTTCCTAGATTTGTCATTATGTGAAAAATGGCCTAAATCCTCGCCGTCCTGCACTATGTGCGCGAACAATTAAGCGTTTAGCTGAGCGTCTCGTGAAAACTGGGTCCACTAAAGATGTCGCTCAAAGTGGCCGGCCCCGTATTTCTCGTTCGACCGAAAATATCACTGCTGTGGCAAAGGACGTCCGAGGGAGTTCACAAACATTTACGAGACAACGATGTACACAATTTGGCATCAGCAGACGTCCGTTCCGTCGAATTTTGGTGAAAGACCTGAAGATGTTCCCTTATAAAGTGCAAACCGTTCACCAATTGCTGCCTGCTGACCGGCAAGTGGGATCAGCTTACTCCCATGCTCTGTTAAACCTAGTGCAAGGAGAGTATGGTTTCGTATCCAAAATCATAATGAACGACGAAGCCAATTTCCACTTAAGTGTTTATGTCAATAAAAAAAATTTGTCTTTCTGGGCCACGGAGAATCCACATGAAATGCACTAAGAGCCATTACATCCGCTCAAAGTGGCCCCTGTTTTTTTGAGAACGCCGAACGGCGCCACCGTAACCGTAACTGGTAAGCGCTATAGACAGATGTTAAACAATGCCGCAAGTTGCTGAATTTGGTCTCGAGTATTGTTGGTTCCAGCAGGACAGAGCAACCGCTGATATAGCTCGACCAAATTTCCAGCCTGTGTGATCTCCCGTTCTAACAAAATGGCTGCTAATTCACATTACGACATTACTTTTGCTCCACCTTATATTAATGAGATTGATGCTTATACTCGTATAGCCGGCACAGTTTAGAGGGTTTCCCTTTTCGTGGATCGGCTAAACGATGGTGAAGTTCCATTTACCAAGCACTGTTTCTTCTGATCATGGAAATAAGTTGGTGTATGTTGTCTACAAAATCATCTCCTGCAGCCGTATATTTATCGGCAGTAGATCGTTCGATCCGGCAGCCTTGCTATGGTTAACGTCAGATATTGCTATTTGAACTTTATTTTAGTCGTGTGGGAAGACTGGTTCGTTCTACCTGACAGCGGAACTTTCTTTTATTTCTGGCGATTGTGTATTTACCAAAACTAAAACAACACATCAGATTGTTGAAATAGGATTTCAAAAGTAGGCCCTTTTGATGATCGGGACTAGAGCATTTCCTTAAGTTTGGTTGCAGTCAGGAAGTTGACAATCTTCCCAGGGTTGAAAGTCGGCAAAGTTGTCGAAACTGTCGATCTTTGTCAGCGAAATAATAATAGGCTTTCTGTTGAAATATGGAGAGCAGTCTCGCAGTTCTACGAGCAAAGTCTGAATAAAGAATTTGTCAAGACCTATAGCTACTTGGAAATCTTGGGAGCACCTGAAGGCCGGTCCCATTGAAGTTCATTAGGAAGAATTTTGAGTTTTGGGACCAAGGCGTGGAGTTTTGCAAGATTTCAGGAGATTTTAAATAACTCAGACTCTTTGCGCAATAACTAAAGAGGCTTTTGTGAGCCTTTTTGTTTGCAGAATACGTTTTGTGTCCTAGGGGTTATGTAGGATAAGTATGACTTTCCTTGCTAATTTGTAACTTGTTGCTATGAAGCAACTTTGAGTGTTCACCTAGTCTGACGGAAAATTTACTGCAGACTGATTATCTCTTCCATTTTGGAATGATTTAAAACAGACAGGTTAGAGGGCCTCAGGAGCGGTTTCTGATTCTCTCAATCGTTCCTGTGTTGGATAACTAACTATTAGAATGTTTAACTTGCTTCCTTTTACTAAACAGGGATAATTATCTTCCATAAAAGCTCCTAGGTTCAATACTGTTTGTATAGTATAGTCAGTGAATGCCTAGAATAGTTTCGATTTGTATATGGATTTTGACAGAAGATGAGCCTAGTGCGAAGTCGGTGTGTTCTTTAGGTTGCTGGTCATGCAGATTACAGCAAGTCCTCGAATCTGCTCCATTGTTTTCACTGTGATGAATTTGTAGGCCTTGACTCACCAGGGTATGTTAGAACCGGAATATCTGGCTTAGATTCCCCAGCTCTTTCCACTGATTTTGCGGACAAAGATACCCGCTTCTATAGGGACTTAATGTCATTATCGTCGATGCCATTGATTTATGAGTTCCAGGACATTTAAAGACGATTTCTATGTAGTCAATTTCCTATCTCAATTTTAAAATTTCAAAGATCAAACTTTTGCTCTTTTAAAAGGAATGACATTTAAAAGCAGGTTTCATTGATACAAGGAATATGTAACTACTATTTCTTGCAGCTTCAGGTTCACCAGTCTGCACAGAGAACCTTGATCATTCGACCACAAAATATTTTACTTGGAGTCCTCGACAGTGCTCGATCCGTAGTGCCATGACAGTTGTATTGTTTAAAGATTTCTACACGTAGAAAACAATAGATCCACAAACGTTTCTAGGATCGACTTGACTAACGAATCACTATTTGATGTTATCGTTTTGTGACATAGACAGAGGAGTGCCTTTTATCTGTATTCGGCAACTAACTGAGCTGCTTTTCCATTCATCAGAAAACGTGAAGATGAAGGGGCCTGGACGGCAGCACAATAGAGGAAATCTCAGTGATCTTACCGACAAAAGAAAAGATGAATATCTTCACGTTGTTAGTTTCAATTGATGTTTAAGAAGACAATACGCTTTGCAAATTTCCACGTTCTACGACCAAATTTGGACTATAGAAGAACATGTGCTTATTGTAATCGAAATAGGGGTGAACACATTTCTATATTTTGAGAAGTTGCGTCAAAGATATTCCAGATGTGGAAGGTGTGTAACGTTGGCCACTGCATAATTTTATGAATCTCTCACAAGGACTGGGTTTGTTAGTAATGATCCATTTACTATAGCACAAACCAGAATTATTCAGTCACAACTGGCGTACAATACATTGACAAGGTACACCCCAGGACCGTGTAATCTGCCAAATTCTGTCTGAGGTCCAAAGAGATGGCTTCAAAGAAGACGATATCATTTCAATCAGTTTAGAATAACAGAACGATCCCTGGCAAAGCTAGCACTTCGACTTTAAGTTATGGACTTGACTGGGACTAAAGCTGAACTGTCATGACTTTCCAGTGTTAACAATTTTGCTACCATCTTTTGGCCTACAACTTAAGCGGAAGATAATCATTGAACAAAAGGCGAAGAAAGCATCCACTGCTCCCTATGTCTGGAGAAAAATAAAAGCGCTGTCACTAAATACCGAACTATTAAATAATACAAGCGAGTGATTAGCGATGGCAAGGCGTATCCTTGCTCCCTATGGGTGTATGGGCACCTCGTAAACATTAAGTCTACATGACAGGAGGTTTACGTTAAAAATCCAGGTACGTTCTGTCACTAAATACCGTTGTTCAGTTATGGCTATACAGCTCGGCTAGTACACTGGCCTGCCTTAAGCAAGGCTTACAATATTTTAGATCTAAACAGTACATGTCCAGGTGACGCATTTTATGCAGTGGGGCTAAAAGAATAAACCCTACGGACAACAAGGGTGTCCATCACAGCTCCTTACATGACGCCGACATCAGATCTCAATAAAATATTCCAACTCAATATGCCTACAGGAATACAGTGGTCTCCCACAACGTGTTCATATCAAAGTACAGAACAGCATTCTTTCTTCTTATCTTCAAAATGGAGTGCGGGTGGAATCAAGTCCCTTTGCTTAACAGAGACGTGTGAGCTATTCAATTCTTGAGCGAGTGAAATTTCAACACGACCAAAAGTTGAGGAAAAAATTACTACAATATCCCAAAGGTAGTGAAAGATTTTGGTCGTTTGTCAAAAACATCCGAAATTCTGCCTCATCCTTCATCCCAACGCTCATTTACAATGGCATTCCAGCTGTCAACTCTTTGGACAAGGCCAATCTGCTTGTTGCACACTTTGCGGCCAGCTCAACACTTCCATATTGTGCTTTGTCTCCGCCTACACTTGAGTGTGTCGAATCTTCAATGGGACGAATCCACTTTCGCACTCGTGTAGTACCAAATGTACTTAAAGATCTTCACATTCACAAATCCGCTGGTCCAGATTTTATATCTCCCCTTCTACTGAAAATGTGTTCTTCCACGCTGGCAAACCACTGCGTAAGTTTTTTCATCAATCCTATTCTTTAGGACTCTTTCCGAGCAGATGGTGATCAGCATTTGCGCAGCCCGTCCCTAAAAAAAGGCAATTCTTCTTCTCTCTCCTCCTACAGACCCATTGCACTTACGTCCCTTCTCCCAAGGTCATGGAAACGCTGATAAACCGTCAGCTCATGATATATCTCGAAGCACGAAAACTTCTCAATGACCGGCAGTACGGTTTTCGTAGCAACAGGTCCACTGGTGATTTGATGGCATGTCTCGCTGAAAAGTGGAATCAAAGCGTACATTAATCTGGCGAAAGCAAGATAGTGGGACTTAATATTCCTAAGGCATTTGACGGAGTTTGGCATCAGGCTCTTTTGTGGAAAATGCGTGCTTTTGGGATCGATGACTCCCTTCTTCAATTACCTTTCGGAACGTTCAATTCAAGTTGTCTTGAATGTTTCCAGACTGATATTCACAAAATAAATGCCGGTGTGCCCCAGGGCTCCGTTCTGTCTCCGACACTCTCTTTAATTTTTATCAATGATCTCTTGGCTGCCACTTCTAATCCAATATATTCCTTTGCTGATGATAGTACTCTGTGCTTTTCGTATTCGTTTCCGGACTCACGTCCCTGCTCTTCGGCTGTAGAATGGGAATGGCGGTGTATGTTAAGCTCATTAAATTCTGATATTAACAGCATAACCAATTGGGGAATTATTGACAAAGTGGAATTTAATGCTTCCAAAACACAATGGTGTCTGCTGTCGTTAAAGTGAAATTTAAATACCCAGCCATTGTCCAGGAATGACACTTGCATCGTCAAAACTGAAAAACTTTCCATTCTCGGTATGTGCGTTAATGACTACTTATGTACATTGGAATAACCACATATTCGATGTCGCCAAAATTGCTGCGAAATGTCTAGGTTTCCTCAAACGCTGTAAGAAATACGAGTACTTCTTCTCTTTTGATCTGGCCTCAATATACAATATAAGGCGTTTATTCGCCCGAAATTGGAGTACAATGCCCACATTTGGTCAGGTGTGCCTAAAACATCTCTGCATTTGCTAGACAGGCCTCAAAACCGTGCGATAAAACTCATAGCTGATACCAATATCATTCAGTCAATGGGCACTCTTAAACACCGACACAATGTCTCGTGTCTCACTTTGTTTTATCGCTATTTCCACCACCAGTGCTCCATAGAAATCGCCAGTAGCATTTGGCGCCTTAAAACTTTTAACCCGTCTCGCTACGAACGTTCATCAGTATAACCTCAAGACCATTTTCAGACGTACTCTGAAATATAGTGATTCGTTCCTAAACCAAACAGCTCGCTTGTGGAATACCCTGCCGAGCTCTCTATTTCCTAGCCATTATAACATTCAGACATTTAAAACCAACGTAGATCGGTACCTGTCCTTCTTTCCTCCCTAAATTTCCTTCGCCCGCGCTGTGTCCAAACTTTGTAAGGGTACCTAAACCCCTTGAGCGCGCGCTAGTTGCTGCCCTCAAAATGCTATCGTCTAAAGTAGGTGCTCCTGGTAACAGCCGGTTCTCAAACTCAACACATACGAGTATAGTGGAATAAGAAAAACTGATGAACGTACTATATTTCAAACTTTGGCATCTCCATGTGGAGGGAGTCAGCTTTTTAAGCAATTTTTTTCAAACGATAATTCAAGCTTGAGCTTAGACTGTAACGTCATTGATGTAGACCACATAAAACAACAGCAGAATATCCACTTTTATTTTAATGTTTGTAATCTGTGCAGAACATTGGCCATCCGGCATGCATACTTCTCGTCTCTGTACTTGCCTGCCTTTTCCGTCTACCGACCACTGGGTAAATCTTCTTTCAACCACTTCTTAGATATTTGGTAACTTAGCCAACTTCCCTAACACGAGAACACACTCATAAACAACGCAGTACGAGTGGCATCAAAATTTCACACATGGACATTTGTGAATGGTGAAGCATACCATCAGTGACTCTGCCAACCTTTCTTGTTTGGCAATCATTATAATATTAATTTCGTCACCAATTCTTAGGTATTTCAATTCTACCATGTCATTATTGAAAATATTCAAAATATTTAAGAGTTTAGAACCGAATATAGAACCCTGTGGAACCCCGCTAAAAATGTTCTTTAGATTGTAATTTTATAACTATTGGCTATAAACCCAGCATGCTTCCGATTTCATCTATCAATCTTCTATACTTAAACGTGATTACTAAAGCCTGACTAAAACATTGATGCTTAGACGTATCTTTGTATCAAATTAACCTCATTTGCCTAACGAACTAACCATATAAATATCTTTAAAACTTTCCTTGACTAGATTCTAAGCTTACACGGTAATTAAGTCTATTGTTTTATTGTTTAAAATTCTATATCGACGAATTTAAGACATTATTGTCAATGGTGATCATAAAATCAGCATGGAACGGATTGAAGAACCATTTAATGGCTTTTGGAGAAAGATGTTTCGACTCTTTAAGGTAAAGCCGCTGACATAAAACTTTGGTCAAGTTAGGCAATCAAACGTTGAATAAAGACTGATGCTTCGGAGCTTAAATATTTGTATGTGGTGCTGTGAGAGGTGCTTTTGCAATTTCTTGTTTAAGTACAGATCATGTACATGGTTACATCAACGTCAAAATGCCACCAAAATATACAAAAACTAAATCAAGTGAGCATTTCTTATGTAATAGTTTAATAGCTCTCTGTATTTTCGTTTTGTCCATTCTGACACGAATTCCAATCGACTGCGTAATTACAATATTTACCCTCATCGATTTCTGAATACGATAATAGGTTTGCATTGGCACTTCATTATCACATCAATAAAAAAACATAAATATTTCCCAATAACTGACATTCACTCGTCACTGTGTTTCCCCCCATAGAAACGTTAAGCTTACCGCTAACCTTAGAGCATTCTAAAAACTATATAGGTGTACGAGTACATGTTTATAATATTTTTTTTTATCTTGTTCGCTAATCGCAGTCAGGGTTCGAAAAAAAAAATGATAAAAACATCTAGCAGAATGAGGTAATACTCGTACTTCTCTAGAGTCGTGACATCCAAAGTTGACGCGACACCTCTATACGTATACAGCTGGGTACGCTCAATCATCGCGCAATTATACTTCGGTACTTAATCCATGACAACTCTAGAAATAGATGCTAATCGAATTTGCTTATTGCTTTCGACGTTCAAAGTAGGCTAGGTATTGAAACGACGTCCCTGAGAAATAATGAAAATCTCATTTATTAAAGTCAACTTCAACATCTTGTGAGGTATCCGATCTGTATCTGTAAATGTATCCGAATCCGTATCCGTATCCGTATCAATGGTAACGTGATACTTTTGAATATTCCCAGCATCACCACCGCTGTTCAATTATAAACTGTTAATGGGTCATAAAATTAAAATACCCTTTCCTAGACATAGGCAATAGGGCAACCCTTATTTGCCTTTGATGGCTATTGCCCATGCCCGTACCTAATTTGACAGCCGGCATGAGAGCAGGCACCACAAGAACCGAAAAACGGGGAAATAATCGGAATTGAAAAAAAAAAAAAGAAGGCGAATACCAAATCGGGGGAAAAGAGAACAAACAAACATCATTTGTGTGTGATGTGAGGAACTTAAAACAAAACAAAACAAAAGTGAGGACAAAAAGGACAGACCCGTATATTCAAGTCGAATTCAATTAAGAAATCACCACCAGTCGTTGCGGGGTATTTTCATTAAAATTCAATTGTCATCACAGTATATGCGCGTACAAAAAAAAAAAACAAGAAACAGACCAATGCATACATTCAGGTTGGTTAAGCGAAAACCCAGAGGACGAACAAGGCATATCCGCCAAATCGTGGTAAAATGCAAATTCTACCATTGCCACCCGTCCTCGGCTCAATACATTACTCGCTCAGCTCATTATAACACAGCACAAGCAACCAGCACAGCCTAGGTGTTGTAAATGACAGCTGTCATTGAGTGTGTTTCTTTCGCTGAATGCAATTAACCCGACACGATGCTCTGGCCGATGTCATTGCATCTAGTTGCATCCACTTTGTTCACCACAATATCAACATCATTATCCACTAGCTGACCACCTTGGCGATATCTTTATGTACGGACACATTCGGAGCCTGTCCGAGGAGACACTGAATTAATGACAATAATACGATTCCAATCAATTCGACAATTTAACAATTGAACAATTGAACAATTCAATTATTAATAACAAACACAACAACCAAGCTGAAGGTACGTTGTCCCGTACACCATACGCATGCACGACAGCATTCAGCTTCAATTTGAATATGACCAGGCCTCTCTCGGGATGGTTAAAACAACATTCGAGAGAGGTGAACAATACAGGTCTTGGCTATAGCATAAGTGTTCATAGACGTCGGCGGATGTTTTGACAGTGCAATAAGTGCACTGTGGATATTGATCGAAAATGCTGGGTGGTACCTCCTCAAGATGACGTTGGTAGGAGTAAACAGTTGTGGTCACTTGGAGCAGCAAGTCTGCAAAATGAGAGCATTAGTTCAAGTTACTGTTTAATGGTCGAAGTGTCTCAGTTAACTAGCGCTTGCGAACGGAATGGAATTTTGCAATGATGCAATTTTGACGTGCCTCAAAGTGGCTTATTGTCTCCACATCTATTTACTGCTGGGTAAGGTGTTTTTCTTTTGTTGGTCTTACACACATACACATATATGTTACATCTCATCAAGTTGAGTTCTATATATAATATGATATACGAGTACATACAATTTTTCGTTCTAGCAGTATCGTTCAGGTTTTGATTATGAGGCTCAAGCAAACTTCGCCGATGAGTAGAACACTTACGAGTACCTCTAAGTAGGTAAAGATCTATTATTCATATAAATTTTTTAGTGTTGTGGTACGCCGAAGATTGTCTATTGAAAAGTGTGTGCAACACTAGCCAAGCGCTAAATTAATCGTACGTCGCCACATAACTTAATTCTTGTAGCCTCGTTCTAAACTCTAAACTACCGAACATTTTTTAAATTGTCGCAGTATAGTAACCGTTCGCTGTTCAATTGAATAGGCCACATTGAGTCCTGTGCAGCGTTGTCTTCGTTCTTATCCGTACAAGATAAACAATATGATAATTAACGATATAGATTTTTATCCACAAAGTAGCAGAAAAGCCAATGAACCTCTCCGAATTCGAATAATCATCGAATGGCATCACTGAGCACCAACGATCACATCATTGCTGACTGTGATCATATGTATGTGGTCGTTTCTTGAGTGTAGCGATCTTGAGGTTATTTGTGGGCAAGCTAATACATAATTTTATACTCCTACTTATAAATAGGTGACTCAACAAATTTTCAAATTATTCCATCGAGGAGCATTGAGATCGCAGAGCATGAAAGCCACTTCTTTGAGAAAGCTTTAATACATAGAATTTTCATACAGATGAGTATGTACATATATCCTATCTAATTAATAGACTCCTAACCTAATGAAGGTGTTTACTTGATTATACAAAGATTTGTGGTATCAGCGATCGCTTGATCCATAAACTAGAGATAAGTACCCTCAAAGCTGGAGCGTTATCGTTCATTTGATCTGAGTAAATCTTTTTAATTATTCGGTTTTAGTTGGGACGAAAATGATGTGGGTGAGAATAGCATAGTTGGTATGTGCGTTCCATACCAACACCTCCCAGCAAATTTTATATTTCATCAAAGCCACAGGATTTCCTGTCAAAACCCTGCTCATGTCTACAATAGGTCCGAGCATAAGGGTTACACGACATAGCTGGAAGGGCTTTTACGGGATATAGGCATCAGGTATTTAGTTTTATGTAGTTTTAGAAGATTTGCAATGCCAATCAGCTTCTCCAGCCGAATGCATTAAAAAGCTTTTTTTAGAGAGGAAAATCCCAGCCTGCGCATTCTTTAAATTTGGGAAAAAGTCATATTTTGGTGGGCTCACGTCTGGACTGTATGGTGCGTGAGGTAAAGAGTTCCGAATAGTAGTGGTGAAGTAAATCAACGACAATGTTTCCGACATGAGAGAAGTGCCTTGTCTTGCAAAATCCGTAATCTCTGAGTGATCAAGCGAGGTCCTTTATTTTTTGCTCTGCGATCTTCATTCGAAAAATCTGACACAAACTTTCCAATTCGCTCATAAAATGATGTGTTTGGCCTTCCTGGGCGTGGGTAGTACACAGATTTCATGGAACTGGCTTAACGCCAGTTACCTGCTCACCACAAATCTCACCAAACCCATGAATTTCCGCAGGGTTTTTTAGAATGTTTTTTGTAGACAAGCGAAATGCAGGTACCATCTCTATCTGTCACCTAATAATGGCAATGGCGGCACGATGAGTTACGACTTGAAATTCTGCTGGTTTTTCCCAGCATTTGCTTATGCGTGAAGATTTAGTTCAAAATCAATAATCTCAGACAAGACGATGGAAAAAGGTTTTAAACATTCACGTTCGCACATTCCTGGATATGCGACATTTTACAGTCCTCGGGCATTGTTCCAAGACATGGATCACTCTTCTTATGAATGTGACATATAGAGCTGATATTTCATTTATCGGGCTTTCATTTCACAGGAAAGGTCTTGGGTAGTGCTTTAGACTCGGCGGCTTTGTCGTATTGTACTCTACGATGAAGGCTTCTTCTTGTTGCGGAATAGCTCTCGGATTCTTGTTATTCTTAGTAAATTAATTTCTTTGAAACTAAAAAACTTACAATTAACTGCTTCTTGCAGATTTTTGTTTTGCAAGCTCCCTATATACTCGTTCCTATTGAGCGAATTTGACCGAATTTCTGTCGTTTACTTTTTTTGGCTCGGTACTCTTTCGCCTTTGGCATAGTTTTTTAATGCAGCTCCTTTTTGAGAGCCTGCTCTGTCACTCTTTGACTTCATATTCTTCCTCCATCGTAGCAGTGCATTTTTGTGGGACCCTAAGGCTGGTCCACTATTTGATTGCTTGAGCGCGTACACATGCCACAGGGATTCGTGTTGAGTCCCTCATTTTTTGTTTGATGTCTTATTTAGTAAGCAAAATAGATCTAGTGGGTGGAAATGGTCAGATATCATTTAAGGGGGAGCACTCCTCTGCTCACACCTCCTTAGTGGGTGGAAATGGCCAGAGACCACTTAAAGGAGAGCACTCTGCTGCTCACAACTCTGCAAATATAGTTCTGAATAAAAAATAAAAATTTCAATGCAAAATAAGTGTTTTGACAGATACCTGACACTTATGAATGAGATTTGTCTTCAAGTCACTTTGCGCACAAGATCATTTCTCAGGTCTCTTGTTTGACATTTCATTTCAGCAAATACCCTGAACGCACGCACAATAAAATAGTGTAATTTATGACAACTGTCCTGCCAATGAGACAAATGCCAAACGAATCTATTTGTTAGCAACAACGTATTACTAATTACATTTCACAAATGAATTACAATTGACCCAAAGGCCATACTCATGGGTATCTACACCTCAGCTGGCCGTCTAACCCAGTTATCAAAAACCAATTACAAAAAGTCAAACACACGATCGAGCACACACAGCAAATCGACTTCAAGATCGAATAAGTCAACTTTTATTGTGTCCACCCAAACGAAAGGGAAAGGTACAAGTATCCCTATATCCCAGCGCCGATCGGGTCTCCTTCTACACATTCATGCACCTGGAGGTGACCTAAGCGCAACTATCATCCAAAGCGATTGAACACGCAGCATGTTCCTAAGAAGGCGCAATCACAGGACGGGTGTGTCACTACTTTTCTAAATGGACGCGGACAGTGTGTTATTTTAAATAATGAATACTGTTCGAGCACACACACAGGAGATTGCCTATCCACTGGTTCACACTATTCTCCAGCACTTTAGGTGCTGGTACAGCCTCTAATACCATTACAACCGGAGCCACCTTTTAGCGAGATCATGCTGAGAGTGTTTAGCATACTTTAGTTAGGATCCGGTGAATGCGACTGCTGCATCTGTGTGACTCGTTTAACCTCGTTACACTGGGAAAACTTCAATTCACTAGTTAATTATGGTATATCGTGTGCTCCTATTAAGCCGATTGAAATGGTGACACTTACAAATTGTACACAAAACTGACAGAAAAGAGTGGAAAAAAAAAACGAGAAAACGTCACAGAACCTCGGCGAGCACAGGCGGTCGTTTTTTGTTTCTTCTTTTTGAAGTACGATGCTGTGGAAGTGGAAGTGGAAGTGGAAGCGAAGGAAGTCGAAGTTGGAATTGAAGTACGAGTATCTCACAGTGCGCGGGTACTCTTCGAATCGAAAGCGAAGTCGATTTGAATAAAGCGCCTGACTGCTGGATGAGGTGTCAGGTGAGGTATGTAGTGTCGGTGTCAGCTGATGGTGACAATTGAGGAGGTATCTAGTCGTCGTATCGACGTATGGACTTAGAAACAGACGACAGCAGAGTTTATTTGCTTTTATCGCAGTGCTGTGCTGTTTGTGTTTGCATAGAATTGTTTGGTCCAAGCGTGTAGTGTACTCTATAAGCGCTGCTGTCGTCGACTTTGTCGATGTTGTTGTCTTTGACGTTGTGGTCGTCGTAGTCGTCATAGTCGTCGTCGTCAGAAGCCAAAGGCGGCGTTTTGACCCTGTTTCGATCCGTATCAATGTTAATTAATTATTTATTTTCTTTTGGCACACGTAACGTAGAGTGTTACAGTTGGGCCTTTATTTACTCTTTTTAGCTCTTGTTTTTGTTGCTTTTCTTGTTGGTGTGGGGCTCGTTTTCGTCTCAGGGCTTGTGTGATTGGAAATCTAATTTTATGAATGGAAACGTGACGCGGTTTAACCAATTAAAGGTTTTTTTTTTTTTTTTTTTCCATTTCATCTACTCTCTGTTGTTAATTGTCTGGTATTTGGCCGGAAAAGGAGGTTTGGCCGATGCGATAGTGATCGAGTTTGAGGTACCTTACCTACCTACTAATAATAATTACAAGTGGATAGGTACTGGAGATTTAAGTAATTGAACTGCCTCGCACTTTGGAGTGGTGTTATTCAATGTTGATCTTGGTATTTTGATTAAATTCAAAGTGAGTAGATTGCCCTTATTGTTTTGTCAACAAATTGCATAAGACAGTGTTGTGTACTTGTTCGCCGTACTCAAGTCTGGCGATAGGGATCTCGTAAAAGTGTTTTCTATTAGTAGACAATTGATGGCATCTGTTTGAATTTATGTTGACTGGGTGCTATAAATTTTCGATGTAATCATGCGATGCAATGCAATTTAGGTAGAGAGAGAGTTTGATAGATTCACATTGACTGCCTGTTGGTTGGACTATTCCAGTCGAGTTTTTGCTACAAAAAACTAGGTCCTAAGACAAGTAACATGAACTCTGAAATCCATGTTTAAAGGACGTTCACACATACATATGCATCTTTTTAACTTCGATGGTTCGAGGTTCGAGAAGAGGCCAGCAGAAAATAGTTCGATCACTTAAATGCGAAAAATTCAGAGAACCCTCGGCTTGAGTAACGATGTGATCCAAAACAAAGCGGCCTACTGAACGTTTCTAACGTCCACAAATTTAGACAATCCCCAAAGCGGAACTTATGTATGTATATTTGTGGACAGGCATTTATCATTAACTGTTGGCCGCGACTTCGACTTGTGTTGTGCAAGTGAAGTATAAACATTTTTTCTGTCAGAACAGAGCACTCTTGCACTCCTTGGTTTGCGTTTTTCTGTATTTGTTTAGTCTTTAGTTGGTATGTGGTTAGTATGTATGGCCATTTTACGATGAATAGATTAACGCCAGAACAACGCGTGCAAATCGTGCAAACTTATTTTGAAAACTATGGTTCGGTTCACCAAACGTATCGTGCGCTACGTCCATTTTACGGGCGACATAATCGTCCATCTGACCAAGTTATTCATTCGTTCCTGTTTCCCCTTGTGGATCCTAGGGCCTCACTATGCCTACGCGCCATCGAGTGCGGTTTCTGGAAATGTTCCTCAGCTCTCCCCAACGTTTTCCCAGTTCCTTCCCAGCTTCCTTCTCAACTGTTCTGCGCCACGTACTCCTAGGACCGCCGCGCATCCTGCTATCCTGAATAGGTGGTTTCCATTGCATCGCTTGGTTAGCTATGCACCTGTCACCCTTTCGGAGAGAGTGACCAATCCACTGCCAATTTCGTCGTCGTATGGTTGTGCCTATAGGTTCATGGTCCGCTCTCTGATAAAGCTGTTCGTATCTCTACGGCTTGGCCAGAATGTCCTTAAGATGTAACGTAGGCACCTATTGACAAATGTTTGCAGCTTCCTCCTGATAGTGGTGGTCACCCTCCAAGTATCACTTCCATATAAGAGCACGGATTCAACATTGGAACGGAACAGTCGTAGCTTGGTGTTTAAGCTAATTGCATTACTTCGCCAAACTGTGGATAGCATCGCAAACGCAGATTTTGCTTTGCCTATGCGGTTGGCTATATCCAGTTCGGTTCCGCCATCGGTTGAGACAATACTCCCGAGGTATTGGAAACTCTCTACTCTCTCTACTCTCTCAACCATCCAGCAATACATATATGAGTTGATGAGTTTGGTCTTAGGCTGATTATTTTTGTTTTTGCCGAGTTAATTTTTAGCATTATTCTGTGAGACAGAAGGCATACATCGTCGGCGTAGTCAAGGTGTTTGAGTTCAAATGTAAGAGTCCATCGAATTCCTCCGTTTCCTGTTAACAAGGCCGCATTCAGCACATCGCTAATCACCAATAGAAACAGTATTAGTGAAAGTATGCAGCCTTGCCTAACCCCACTTTGGACTTCGAATTCCTCAGACAGTCTTCCTCTGTGTAAGACGTGACATGTGGACCCATCGTATGTAGCCTTGGTAATTGCTTTTAATTTATCAGGAATGCCTCTCTTGCACAAGGCACGCCAGATAAATTCCTGATTGACACTATCAAACGCCTTTTCAAAATCGATGAACAGCAGGTAAAGTGGTGATCGGCACTCAACATACTGCTCGGTGATGGTCCGCAAGGTGTTGATGTGGTCGACACAGGAGGGTCCAGAGCGGAAACCTGCTTCTTCGCCGTCGAGTGTATCTTCGAGGTGTTCTTTGATTCGCTCCAGAATGATTTTAGCTGTTATCTTGGCCACAGCAGGCAGCACGCAGATACCTCTCCAGTTTTCGCACTGCATGAGATTGACTTTTTTAGGGAGCTTGACGACCATTTCCTTCCTGCACTCGTCCGGAGAACTCTCGGCTTCCCATGTTCTCTCGACAAGTGGGAACAGCAGCTCAGTTGATGCCGTTGACGCAGCTAGAAACAACTCCACAGGTATGCCGTCAAGTCATACCGCCTTATTGGTTTTCAGTGCTTTGATCGCTTCAAAAATCTCTTCCTTACTGGGGGTTGTGGTGCGAATTCGGCAATTTCTTTCTACGGACACTTCAGTCTGACTTGGGTGCATATTGCTGGCGAATACTCGGTTTAGAACCGAAGGAAAATGCTCCTTCCATCTCTTCAGTTGATCCTCATCCGATATTAGCAACGAACCGTCTAAGCCTTTCACTGGGTGTTGAGTGGAGCTTCGGCCACCTATAAGCTCTTTGGTGATTCTGTAAACGGTTCTGCTGTCGCACCTCCCGCTGCTTCTTCTATTTGCCTGGCCAGCGCATTAATGTAATTGCGCTTGTCACTTCTCACGCTACGCTGCACTTCTCTCATCTTCATTCAATATAGGGACTCCAGCTCGATCCTCCCTGCTGTTGGAGCTGCTGCAATTCGAGCTCTTAGTTGTTTTCGTTCGTTGATCCTTCTCCAGGTATCCTCGGAAAACCACGCCTTATGGCTTCGCCGCGATCGACCGAAAATCCTTTCAGCACCTGATATGAAAACAGTTTTCACAGCACACCAATGGTCTTAGATGGTGAAGAGCAGTGAGCTGCTGATTGTTTCCACTCCTCGTGAGAGATGGTCCCTTAGTTCTTGGCACACTGTGGGAACTCTCAGTTGGTCTACGTTGAACCTAGGTATTCTTGTGTCGTTAGATCTTCAAACGGCAGCCGTACGTAATTGGACAGTAGCTATCATAAGATGGTGATCTCGTACCAACCCCATGTAGGCTCCTCGTCTGTTTCGGACGTCTAGAACACTACTTCTAAAACGGCGACTGATGGAAAAATGGTCGATTTGGTTGGAGGTTGCTTGCCTGTCAGTTGACACCCAACTGATTTTATGGCAGGTCTTGTACTCAAACATGGTGCCACCTATCACAAGACGATTTGCGTTGCAAAAGTCACCAAATCTTTCGCCGTTGTCATTGCGGTTGCCTAATCCGTGTCGTCCCATAACATGTTTGAGCCCTTCGTTGTCGCTGCCTACCTTAGCATTAAGCTCCCCCATCACAATGACAATGTCGCCTTTGGGTGTTGCTTTATAAACAGCTCCCAACTGGTTGTAGAAGGTCTCCTTTTCTTCCTCAGACAAACCATCCGTGGGGGCGTAACACTGTATAATGGTGACGCGACGTACTCTCGTCCGGGCTCTGGCCGTTAAAATCTTATCACCGTGCGGCTGTCAGAAGATTAGACCTCTGCGTGCTATAGGTGTTAACAGCAGTCCAACTCCATATCCACGGGGGCTTCCGGTTGGTCTTCCAGAGTAGAGTAATACAGTGTCACGCCTTATCTCGCTTACTCCCAATATGTCCAGCTTATATCGCATAAACCCATGCTCTAATTGAAGGAATCTGGCGTTCTGAGGTCTGATAGTCAAGGAGCGTCTTCACATTCCAGAAACCAATCTTAGTCCGGGTACGATAGCCAAAGGTCGTCAACGTGTTATCAGTCTTTATCCGAGGCATTAAGCCGGTTTCGGTTGCGGGCTGGTTTCGGTAACGCGGATTGCTGGCCCAAGTTACCTAGTCTTGGAGTAAGACCCTAGTCAATCTCGCACTTGCAATTTTGGCCTACCTGTATAAGGATTTATACACGTAGTTACGTTACTACGTTACGAATTTGATTGTTGCGCTACTGCTCCAATCCATGTTTTGAACAGTCAGTAGTCTCGCGGTCAACCGTCATGCAGGCCCCTAGATATTCGGAACACGATGAATCGTTTTCGCACCACGTACACTCTAGTGGCTAATACGCTGGATTTATCCCATTGAAGATTCGACGCACTCAAGTGTAGGCGGAGACAAATCACAATCTGGGAGTGTTGAGCTGGCCGTAAAGTGTGCATGCAGCAAGCAGATTGGCCTTGTTCAAAGAGTTGACAGCTGGAATGTCATTATAAATGAGCGTTGGGATGGAGGATGGGGCAGAATTTCTAATATTTTTGATATTGCAGTATTTTTTGCCTCAGTTTTTGGTCAAATTGGAATTTCACACGGCTAAGAAAGGCGTTTGTAGTGGCATTCCGGAAGACTGGACATCTCCTGCTGCTAGCTACGTGTTTAGTATCGTCTAGATGGTCTTTCTTGTGGAACATGGTGGATGGTTCCTTGTCGTAGTTATTCGCTATGTGGCCTTCTATACTACATCTCCTACATAGTTTGCTGTGCTTCTGCATTGGTATGTGGCCGAACTCAAGGCAATTAAATCATTTTTTCAGCAACGTCTTTTCGCGGACTCGGCCACTATCCCAGCCGATTTTAAATTTTCCTTCTTTAAGAAGCAACTTTGGATCTTCTGCGGGGAGGCTGAATTCTGCATTGCCTTTTTATAGCCGCACAGATATCCTCCTTTGTGGTGATGTCATCCCTGAGCTCGATGGCAGTACGATGGGTGTGAGTTCTTATGTTTGCTTGCTCTCACAAGGCTATTCTCATAACGCTTTTAAATTCAGCTGTCTTGTCTCCTGTCTCTTTGAGCTGGATTAGGAGTTCCGCTTCTCTTATTTTTCTGATTCTAGATACAGCCCCACCAATCGCCTTA
Source organism: Volucella zonaria (assembly GCA_963966105.1). Classification (NCBI taxonomy): domain Eukaryota; kingdom Metazoa; phylum Arthropoda; class Insecta; order Diptera; family Syrphidae; genus Volucella; species Volucella zonaria. The sequence continues at coordinate 182,654,855 of OZ014530.1, read as the reverse complement.
ATCTTCCCGTCTGTTTTTATGCTACAGAGAATCTCAGCATAGCTTAGATCGCCGTATATCTCTATGACTATAGCATTCGGTTTTCCGCTCGTTTCAGGGATTTTTTCTTTAGTCGGTCCTTGGTTCTTGGCTTGCTTATTTTTTTTGACGACTTCATACCAGGCGCCCTTATCGTTGCTTGTGGTTGGTTTGTCGGTTTTTGGGTTTTTTTCTTTCTTGTCCTTACTCCCATTAGTTGAGGGTGGGTTTTGCCTCCACTTCGTGCATATACCCTGTATCTTTGAGTTCGCATATCTTCTGATTGAGTTAGCCGATTGTGATAACATATAAGCTAGATGCTTCTCCAAGTGAAGGGTTCTATTTTCCTGGAACACCGTCCGAATTGAGATAGTAGTTTACACGTGATGTTTGGACAAACAAACAGGCGAAAATTCTTAAAATGCATTCAATGCACCCAATTTATTTTTTATTTATTTAATGTGCAGACACTTAAAATTTATTTTGTTAAGAAAGTGTGTAACGGCTTGATGATACTCGTATCTGACATTTGTGTGACACAAGTGTGACTGGAGACTGGGTGCGCCAAAGAAAATGTCAAAGTCAGTTGTTTTGTTTTGGGATGAGAATGCAGGCCGTCTGCCAGGATGAAATTGAGGATGCTATCAGAGATGATTGATTGTTCAAAAATTTGCTAAAAAGCGACGGACAACACAATTTTGACAGCCCAGACTTGGTTATTATCGTTCTGTTCAGTGCCACAAATACAAGATCACTACCAAGTTTAAGTTGAAGGTCATTTTATATTTGACTTTTCGAATTAGAGAATGATCTCATCGGCAACCGATAATAATCAATTGAAATTCCTTGCAGTTTTTAAAAACAAAAAAATATCAATGAGGGTTTGTGTCATAAATCCTGGACTCAGCAAACAAGAATTTGCAGTTTTTTCTGACTATTCAACGATGAAATATGGAAATGTTCGTTCTGAAAATATTTAGTGATGACAGCATTTGACAGTTTTAAGTGACTTATTTGAATATGTCACCAAAATGACAGTCTGATTGTCTTGGGATGGAAACCAGAAGTTGAATGGAAGGAAAGTGAGTGTTGAAAATTTTGTAAAAGTATTTTCGTATTTTATAAATTCAGCAGTTTTTTGAGAAGGAAATTTGCATTAAAGTGATAATCGAAATTATTTAGTACAAATTCGGTTGTTTATTGACGCAACGTTATAGTCAATTTGACTAGTGTCATTCCTTGTACGCAGTGTAAATTCTAAATGCATTTACAAATGTGATGACATACAAAATATGAAAGACTTGTTTACTCAAAATGGACTGATTTTCCGCCAAGTTTAGGGGCGTTTCATATTGATCAGTCCACCTTCTCGCTAGGAATTGTCAAATTGGTTCAGAAATTTGAACTATCGTGACAAATAACACTGGTCAACAAAAAAAATATTTATTTTTTACTCGGAGATAAAATTATGTGATTCGTAATCGTTGGAGTTTATAGAATCAGGAAAACTATATAAAATTGGGATTTTGTGAGAAAATGCTTTTTTGAATTTAAGAACTTAACCAAAAATATTACCGAAAAATGTCATTTCTTGTAAAATTTTGTTGTTTTTTTTTGAAGCATCTGCATTCCGTTTATAAGAGCACATCGGAGTCTCTCTTATAAGCGACCAGCAGTAATCTGCCAACATTGATGGCTCCCAGTTTCCTTGGTACCGTTGCTCTATTGCAGCAATGTCTTGGTGGAATCTCTCGCCGTGCTCATCGCTTACATCATCCATATTTTCAGGAAAGAAATTGAGATGAGAATGCAAAAAATGAAGTTTTAGCGACATGTTGCATCCCATTTTATGATAAGCATCCAGCATTTTCTTTACAACATCAGCATTACCTGGAGTCTTATTGTTACCTAGGAAGTTTTCTGCTATTTTCACAAATGAACATCAGGCCTGTTTTTCTAATCCAGAGTAGGAATGAAATCTGGATCTTTTATAAGCTTTCTAATGTCTGGACCCACAAAAATAACTTCTTTAATTTTTGCTTCGCTTAGTGATGGGAACTTTTGTTTCAAAAAATTGAAACCAGCTTGGCCTTTCTTCATCGCCTTTACAAAGTTTTTTATAAGACCCAATTTGATATGTCATGGTGGTAGAATAGCACGCTGTGGTTAGATAGATAGATAGATAGATATTTATTGTGGCACAAATTTACAGTCTTTTAGATACAATTATCACTTTATAGAGATTTGGTTTAAAGTACCTTACACTAAAATATATATATAATTTTTTAAATGTAATATCACAGATTTTATTGAAATTTTGAAGGAAAAGCCACTAAAAACCTTCATTAAAGATAGCATTATGTCTCAGCGAGGAAGAGAAAAGTGGTTACAACACTTGATTTTAAGCAATTTTAAAATTGAGTGACAATATAAGTAAATTATAAAATGAATAAATAAATTAATAGATAAACGTAGAAATAGATTAGTAACAACAAAAAATAAATCACAACAAAGGACCAACTAAAAAAAATGAATAAAAAAAAAAATAAATAAATAAATAAATAAATAGATAAATAAATAAATTTAGAAATATATTAATAAATAAATAATTCAATAAATAAATAAATAAGAAAACAAACAAATAAATAAATAAATAATTAACAAGTGAATAAATAAATAAATTCAAAATAATTAAGCCATACTCTCATGAGGCTAAGCTGGAAATCAAGTCATTATCGGACGATAAGCAAGGAATATTATATTGGCGATAAAGTTTTTCGATTCTATTTGTAACCATTTCTACATTAGCCATTATATGTAATTCCTTTGTTGAAAAAAATGAGGGAAGATTAAGCATCATTTTGAGCAGTTTGTTTTGTGCTATTTGGAGTTTGCGCAGATGACTTATTGTACACATGCCCCAAACAGGAGAGCCGTAGAATATAATTGCTTGGAAAATAGCTTTAAAAATTAATAATTTACTGGCATCATTCAATTTTGAATTTCTGCATATGAATGGGTAAAGGATCCTTATGGTAACATTAATTTTCTTAATGACTTCTTGAATGTGAGGCTTGAATGTTAACCGTTTATCTAAGTGTATGCCAAGATACTTTACATTCGACTTCCACTCGACTTCCACTCGACTTGTACACCGTTGATTTGAAGACTGTTACTTGGAAGTAAACAAGCTTTCCTTTTACGTGTGTAAAAAATAGCTTGAGTCTTTGTAGGATTAATTTTAATTTTCCATTTACTACAATACGCTTCGACAGCATTGAAACCGATTGCATCTGAGGAATAAATACACGTATCGTCAGCAAATAAGGCAATATCACAGTTGTTTAAGTTGGGGAAATCCGACGTATATATATTGAAGAGCACTGGTCCAAGAACAGATCCCTGAGGAACTCCAGCATGCATCAGTTCATTGTTTGAGAGGCTACCGTTAATGGATACCTTGAAACTTCGGGAGGATAGAAATAACTGAATGATTTTAATTAAATGTAAAGGAAAGTTAAAATTCACTAGCTTATGAATCAAACCATCATGCCAAACAGTATCGAACGCTTTTTCTATGTCCAAGATGACCATGCCAGTACTTTTACCCTCTGACAGATTTTTTTTAACATGATTTGTGATCCGATGCACTTGATGAGTAGTGCTGTGAAAAGCTCTAAATCCGAATTGCTCTGGGAGCAAAATTGCACTGTTAGCAACGAAAGTTAGAACTCTGTTCTTTATAATTTTTTCCAGGTACTTACTAAGTGAACTTAGCAGACTAATTGGCCTGTAACTACAAGGTAAGTCAGGTGCTTTTCCAGGTTTTAAAATTGAAATTACCTTACCAATTTTCCAGTCATTGGGGAAGTATCCCAATCTAAGACAGTTGTTAAAGAGATCCGTCAATTTGTTAAGAGCAAAATCTGGGAGATTTTTAAGACAGAGGTTTCTTATTCCATCAAAACCGGAGGCTTTCCTCGTTTTTAAATTACTCATAATATCTTTTAGTTCCTTAAGGGGTATTAGAGTAATATTATTAAAAGTGGAATGTGAATTCACAAAGTTCACTGACTGGTCAACGGAAGATTGATTGTGCGTTGTCGGCGAAGCCCTACTAGCTATCGAATGATTTTTAAAAAAGTTAACTGCAAGCGAGTTTGCTTTTTCGGGGCAAGAAAACATTACTGAGCTACCAACCTTTAGTGAAGGAATATAGTTTTTTTTTTTTTCTTTATTATTTTAATGACATTCCAGAATGGTTGGCTTCGCTTATCTAAACCTTGTAGTCTTTTGTTCCACGATTGGTTTCTAAAGTTGGCTATAGCATATTTAACTAGAGCATTCATTTGTTTATATTGTCCGAGATAGAAGTCATTTCTTGTATGTCTCCATCTGAATCTGCAAGTGTTTCTTAGTGCTATCATTTCAAGAATGTAATGCGGAAGAACATTGGAAGCATGTCTTACGACCGTTCTTTTTGGCACTGACTGTTCAATGCTTTCCAAAATGGCATGAGTAAAAGAATTGACATTCTTATCGATGTGAGATGGGCTGTTATTTTCAACCAGAGAATTTTCTAGTTTTACCTTAGTCAGGCTCCTAAACAAGTTCCAGTTTGCATTTCCAAAGTCATAGACTTGGTTTGTGCATTGTACTGGAGAAGCTACGAGGTCGGATCAATAAGTCCGTGACTTTTTGAATTTCTGACCTCTTTATTGAAACAGCAACACTGCTCCTGTCAACAGGCATCTGTCAGTTGACTCCTGTCAAAATTTAAACTTGCTGCGTCAGTTAGTTTGTGTTTGACAGCTATTTTTATCAGACTACTCACTAATTTGAGGAGAAAATGGAAAAAAGTGAATTTCGTGGGCTTATTAAGCATTATTTTTTGCGAAAAAAACCATTACCGAGACCAAGGCTAAGCTTGATAAATACTATGGGGACTCTGCACCATCGATTTCAATGGTAAAAAAGTGGTTTACTGAATTTCGTTGTGGCCGTACAAGCACTGAAGATGCCGAACGTCCTGGACGCCCAGTTGAGGTCTCTACACCCGAAACAATCGAAAAAATTCACGATATGGTGTTGGCCGACCGAAGATTGAAAGTGCGAGAGATTGTGGAAGCCGTAGGGATCTCGCATGGCTCAGTGGTTTCAATTTTGAATGATCACTTGGGCATGAGAAAGCTTTCCGCAAGATGGGTGCCGCGTTTGCTCACAGTCGACCACAAACGCAATCGTGTAACAACTTCACAGGAAGGTTTGGCGTTGTTTAATCGCAATATGGAGGAGTTTTTGCGCCGTTTTGTAACCGTGGACGAAACATGGATCCATCACAACACACCAGAGAACAAACAACAGTCAAAACAGTGGGTTTCTAAGGGTGAATCGGCGCCAAAGAAGGCCAAGGTGGGTTTGTCAGCCAATAAAGTTATGGCGACTGCTTTTTGGGATGCACGCGGGATAATCCACATTGACTACCTTCAAAAGGGAAGAACAATCAATGGGGAATATTATGCCAACTTATTGGACCGATTCAATGACGATTTGAAAAAAAACGACCTCATTTGGCCAAGAAAAAAGTTCTTTTCCACCAAGACAATGCAAGGGTGCACACATGTACAGTTGCCATGGCAAAAATCCATGAATTGGGCTATGAATTGCTCCCTCATCCACCCTATTCTCCAGATTTGGCTCCGAGCGACTACTTCTTGTTCCCAAACCTGAAGAAATGGCTTGGTGGAAAAAGATTTGACTCCAATGATGAAGTCAACTCGCAAACAAAGGCCTATTTTGAGGACCTCGACAAATCATTTTTTTTGGAAGGGATAAAAAAATTGGAGAAGCGTTGGACAAAGTGTATAGAGCTCAAGGGAGACTACGTTGAAAAATAAAATTATTTTTTTATCAAAAAATCTGTGTTTTAATCCAAAAGTCACGGACTTATTGACCCGCCCTCGTATTACAATACACTTAACAGGTAAATGGTCGGAACTTAATGGACCCTTAATGGGTTATAGGTGGAGTAAAGAGGTCAGGCATGTTTGTTAGAAATAGATCTAATGTGGATGGGTTTCTATTTCTGCTAAACGGAATGTAAGAAGGATTAGGTGGAAAAAGAATTTCAAAAGGATGTCTTAAATTTAAGTCAGCTAGAATGTTACCCCAAGCATTTGCTCTAAGGCAACCTCAATTCCTATGCCTGCAATTAAAGTCACCACCTATTAGGAACAAATCGGTAATATTAATTAAACGTAGAAGGTCATTGTGGAGATTGACTCTTTTTTGAGGTGAGGTTGCCCCACCTGGAAAATAAGAGCTATAAATTTTTAGCGATAGGCCATTAACAAAAGGAATTTCAATACCAATGGCTTCAATTAATTTCATTTTTATAATAGGAAGTACTTTATGCATTAATCCTATCCAAACGATAACATTTATACACGGAATTAGACAAACGATCTGTTGAGTTTAACCATGTCTCAGAAACTAATGCTAAGTCAATATTAAATTTACTAAGAAAAGAATGAAATTCTAATTGCTTTCCTCGAATGCTTCTAGCATTCCAACAAATTATGTTTAAGCTACATAAACTCATTACTTAGTTTTATACAGATATTTAATTGCAAGCTTTATAATGGTATTAAATTGTTCTGCCTTAGTAGTACAATTACCGAGCAAGGTGATCATCTCTGCAGTAAGTGAATTTATTTCTTCGAGAGAAAAGAGCTCTTCGTGGTTCTTCACGCCATTGTTGTTGGTAGTTTTGGTCCATGAATTCGATGTGTTGTAGTTGAAGGTGTTTGCAGTTTTGGGTGTCATGCTAGCTGATACACTTCGATTTAATGGTAGTTAGGGAAAATCCATGATGTTGGCTTCAAAAGTTGGTTCTGCCCTTCTAACACGTTTTGTTTTGTTTTTGGCAGAGAGCTTTTCTCTCATTTCCATAAAACTTTGACGACTAACACATGCAAGATCGGTTGATTTGTGTGTTCCATTGAAGTTGGCACATTTAAAGTTTTTTGAAGCGCATTCATCAGCTTTGTTGCACTCGGAGCAAATAGCGCAATGAGTCTTGATGTGGCAGTTTTTCTCGCCGTGTCCATACATTTGGCAGTTATAACACTGCGTAACAAGATTTAATTTTCTCCTTGAGAAATCCCACTTAATCTGATTCTTAAAGACTGATCTGAAGTTTTTCTTATGCTCTCCGAGTCGAATAGATCCGCTTCCGAGAAAAACTAAATAAATTACATCGACGAAACGATCATACTGCTTTTTAATAAGCTTAATGTTTTGACATTTCAACCCGATTGACATTAGTTCAGCTTTTAGCTCTTCTACAGGTAACTCATCTAGTCCATACAAAATAACTTTAAATGACCTTGACGTTGGTAGGTCATGAGTGAAGAACTGTAGGTTTTTTATTTTAAGTGTATTGCACAATTTTTGATGGGATTCTACACTTGCACAAGAAACCTTTATGCCGATACTCATTTTTTTAACAAAATAATTGTCAATTTTATTTTCGCGAAGGAGACCATGGATTTCGTGGAGAGTTTTTTGCAAAACGCACACCGAGGGGATTTTTGCTTTTTTATCCAAGGCGGATGGAGACAAAACTTCATCACAGTCTATGTCTTCGTTGTCCGAATTAGGTAGACACTGCAACGGCGCGAAATAGTTTGTTCTAGAATTGTTTTCTCTAGAACCCATTTTAATTACCTTTATGTTAGAAGACCGGTGGTCTTCGACATTAGGTGACCGATTTCGTTTGGGAATTTTGGGTTGTTTTGACACACGCTTATATTCAGAAGTACTTTACCGGTCAAAGCTCCGAACAGCACGTAGTCCAAGAAGTAGAGCAACAACTTTTAAATCCGAACATATCGACCAGTTATATTTTTTATATTAAATTTTTTCCAATATAAATTTCATAACATCGTAGGTTTCTTTAAAATTCAGACCATGCGCTAGAGGTATTGAAGGAAACTTATTACCATTATGAAGCAATACAGCTTTCAAACTAGCCTTTGATGCGTCGATAAATAGCCGCCATTCTTCGGTTTTGTGCTCATAACCCAGTGACAGCATTAAGCCATTAATATCATTACAATACACTGAGTTATCGGCTTTCGAAAAATAAGGAACAAATTCACTTTGTCGCGTACGGTACTCTGTTTTTTGTTTTTTTTTTTTTATAATCGGCGCGCGCTCAAGGGGTTTTTGTACCCGTACAATGTTCGTACATAGCGCGGGCGAAGGAAATTTAGGGAGGAAGAAAAGACAGGTACCGATGTACATTGTTTTTAAATGTTTGCAAGTTATAACGACCAGGAAACACAGAGGTCGGCAGGGCATTCCATAAGCGAGTTGTACGGCTTAGAGTACGTCCGAAAATGGGCTTGAGGGTATACTGATGAGCATTCATAGCGAGACGGGTGTTACGGTTGAAAGTTTGAATGAGCGGAATGCTACTGGCGATTTCAATGGAGCACTGGTGGTGGAAATAGCGATAAAAAAAAGTGAGACAGGACACATTACGTAATTGTAATTTTTACCTCAGGCTTGAGCAGATTTCACTGCTTTAACCTTGAGCTCAGTATTTCAGACTTTTGTTTTGACAAATCCAAGTCTCTGCCGAGGTCATTAAGCTCAATCTGACTGATGAGATGTGGTGCATCAAAAGATGTAGGGAGCTCAAATTCGGGATCATACATGATTTCTTCTGAACAATATGACGAACTTATTTCTGTGTTCGAAAGGCGTCCGGAAGGTGGCTTTGGAACTGGCAGAATTTCTGTATGAGGTGCTGATCTTGTTACAGAAGAGACATCTGCATATTTTATGTCCGAGTATTTTTCATTGTTGTCCAGTGTAAGTGATGTGAGGGACGAAAATTATGCCCGCCGCGAAAGTACAACTGGGAATATTGTTTCTGCAGCTCGAAGTCTGGCCGAGAACACAGATTTGTAGATTTTATAGGAATTGGGTATATACGAACAACGACTCCACCAAATTTTGCATAAGGACTGGGGTCATAAGGTTCAATTGGCGTACGAACTAAAGTCTATTGACCATCAGTAGCGTCGTCTTTGACAACTGGGTGTTGAAAGTCTTGAAATAGGTCGAGAATTTAATCCAAAAATTATTTTGGACCATGGGGTATACTTTCATCTTCAAGCCTTTCTTAATAAGCAGAGTTGCCGCACTTTTTGGGCAGGAGGCATCATTGAACCTTATTCCTTGGCAGGTGTGTCCGTCAAAGTGAATGGATTGCGCCATTAAGCTTGAAGGTGTGGATATGGGCGATGTTTATTTCCAACAAGACGATGATACGTGCTAAACAAATTAGGTATTTGTTTAGGTATTAGGAACCATTGCTCTTTTGCGGAAAAAATTTCCAGACTGAGTCATATCTCGAAATGGTGACCAAAATTGGCCAGCACGTTTAACATTGTGCGACTTCTTTTTTTGTGGCCATTTGAAAGAAAAGGTTTATGGCAATGCTTGCCACTCAAACCCAACATCCGTGCTGTTATAATTTTCCCAAAAGTTGTGAGCTGTGCAACAAAGGTCGTGGAGCTTATTTGGATGTTCATAATTGCTATCCATTATTTATGTTAACCATTCTGCTTGAAGCGGTTTGACGAATTTTATGCACGTGTCGGTGCCCTGTTGAAGTATTAATTTTCGAATTCTAAGTATTTTCTGCATAGCCGATTCGCCAATACTCAGATTCCACAGGCAAGAGCCTTTTAACAATTCCTTGTGCGAGGCGTAATCTTTCGGTTGGGTTTTGTATTTACAAGTTTTATTGCATATGCTGTCAGTTCTTTGATCAGCAAGGCAATTTTGAATGTCTTTCCTTGCGTTGTCTTTCGTAGGTTTGCTCAAATTTCACTGTCAAATCCATGTCAGGCGTTTCTCTTTGGATGCTTCAAAAAAAAAAGAAGCGAAACCTCTTAGATCAATATACTCACGTTCGATTGTGTTCTTTTCACTATGTTAAATCATCATCATATGATTGATATCATTTTAGCTTGATTGAGAAACGAAGGATGCAGAAGCTGGACTAGCCTTGTATTGGTAAGCTCCATTAATAGGGTTACAAAGTAAATGGTATTAAAATCGATTAAAAAGTGATCTGCATCGATCCTGAATTGCCTTCATGGCCTGAAACTACACCGATTCAAACCGTTGCTCGATTGTGCATTGCTGTAGGACTTGTATATCGATCAACAGATTTTATATGCGATACTTTGTGAACCGTACGTCTATAATTGGTTCAACTTAGAGGGTCTTCTTTCAGATGGATCGGCAAACGATACTGACATTCCGCTCACCGGGCATGTTCATATCAGATTTGCTTCTGTTGTTTTAAATAACTGAGCGACTTTCTGCTCAAAAGGCTTATGTTTTAGAGCTCGGATGTGGCAAACCTCATTTTATCTTAGCCAGGTAGACGAAATATTGCTGTCATCGGCCTTTGTTGAAAGGATCATCCTATCTGACAGAAAAATTGTGGGTATTCGCCCTTGAGCGTTCTTTAGAAGTATTCTTTATAAATTCTCTGAACTCAGATGAACACAGTAATAGGTTTTCTACATTGTCTACATTGGCGATTTCTGCTCTTTCATTGTATCCTTGGATTATTCTTCTTATTGTATTGGCAAAATGTCTGAACAAGATCTTGCATCTCCCAATATCCTTGAAGCGCGTTGTCTTTTTTAAGAAACCTACGCTACTATATTTTTTTTTTCTACAAAAGTACACGATTTATGTTTGTGTAGGACCTCTAGAGTGGTTATGGAATACACGATCGGAAAAGCTTCTTTCAGCCTTTTTTTTTTAAGGAAATATCGGTACCCTAGTTAGAGATTGGCGGTGATCTGAGTCAATATTTGCAATTCGGGACGTTCAAACATCAAGGCATGTCTTGCGTCGATCGCAATCTGATTGATTGTCAGAATATGTGGTTATAACCATATCCACGATTTAGTATAGAGGTCCTGAAACCACGTGGTAATGTCTCGCTCCGCAGCAAAGTTCATCAGCGTAAGTTTTTCAAAAATATGCTGGAAGTATGTCATCTTGCAGAAGAAAGTCCTTATAATCATAGAAGATACAGAGGTGAACCACAGAAGTCTGTGATAACCAAACAGATGTGAGATGATAATGCAACAAGGTCAACACCTTAAAATCCTCGCGATAACTTTTCTAGGAAGCGTTGCTTGTTATACGTTTTTCCGAATGATCAATAATACGTTGCTCTATAGGTCAGGGAAGTTAACTAAGATTGTAATCTACCATCATCTTATGGAAGGTAAAACCTAAAATCCTCTGGTGATTTGATCTCATTTCAGGAATGAAAGCGCAAAACATCATATTTAAAGGTGGTAGCTCTGCAAGCTAGGAAGTTACGATCGCGATCTTCCATGATCTAACCGAGTTAACTAAGGTTCTAGTAACCAAAAGTGAATTTTTCATAGATAATCCAGTAAGATTCCGATGGCAGATCAGTGATCTTAGTAAAAATCTTATTCCCAGAGCCTAAGTACAAAACATTACGCTTAAAGCGTAACTTGAAAGTAAGTTACGAGAACTGGTTCTGTCGAAGAAGGCTGTGATGTGAGGGTCTATTACAATTGTATCTGATTCTATTCCGCGGATGTTGAACAATTCATGGAACATTCCATGGCATCTGTTGTCCATGGCGAGCTTTTTAGTATCACCATGAAGTGTCATATCGCTTAAGCGAGGGCTGCTCATCAAGATATCACGTTTCATAGTGCTTTCTGCTGGTCATTTTGTCGGCAACAATCATTCAATTTAAAAGCGCTTCACATTCTTATTGCACAAGTGAATTGCCAGAGCTCTGGCTATCCCATTTCACATATGCTAGTGCTACAAATTGAACTGTAGGCGTACTCGCTCCACACACGACTCATCTATGACTCAACTAATTACTTTGCATTGCCCAGTGATTGGAAGATTCTACAGCAAAGAGACGTACCGGAAGACAGAGGCCAGATCACGGTGATTTAAATGTGCAAACTTGTCGTGTCGTCCACATTACAAAGTGCTACAGCACATGACAGCAGCGCGGCGTCAACATGTGTCGAGCAACCTAACCAAGTGATTATATGTATGGATGTATGCGGTTGGTGAGTTCAGAGCGCAACGAGCAGTGACTCCGACCGCCGCCGTATGACTGTATGTGTTCTTGTTGTTGTTGTTGTTCTTGCTCTTGTTGTTGGCTTCTAATGGAACCAACCCAGGAAGCAGATGTTTGCCAAAAACAAACAACGAAACGATGCCCAAGAACACAGGAGGAAACTAAGCTCGCCGCTGGCCATCGTCGGCCTTCGCCACCAGCTGCCTCAGCGACGACAGATCGCTCGCGCGGTCAGAAGAGGAGTTTATGTTTGGTGTTGGCGGTCGACTAATGGTGAGGTGATTTCATCTTTTAATTTCGGCAAGACCCAACAAAGGATAGAAATACATTGACCACAACAACAACAATGGAAATAATGACATTAAACTGCTGATGTTGGTGATGAATTCATTTTGTGTGCATCCATGAGGTTGTACCTACTTGTTTCCCTTGGTCATGGACCATGGTATGTATTCGTATTTGTAAGTATTTTGGGCATTTTTTCTCCTTATCCGTCATTTGTTGTTGACCTTTAGGTGTCGCCTGAGAGGGCACACTTTTCGTGCTGTTTGACGTGTGAGTTGTAGGGAAGCCTCTTCGGTTCTGCTCTGTTCTGCTTGATGAATGAACGAACCTTTTTCGTTTTGGATTTTCAATTCTCAAGAATGATGGAAAATTTAAAAAAAAAAAAAAGGAACGACTTTGACTGGTAGAATCCATTAAAGAAGCAGGGAGTGAGTAAGTTAACAGAACGTTAAATGGACAAGCAGAATGTTTGATGAGTTTTTATTGGTTTATTGTACACCCTCGTCATTGTTTCCTTTGTGTTTCTGTTTTCTCCCGGTTTTGAGTGATGGTGTTGTGCATTTTTGGAGTAAGTAATGGAATTCAGGGAACGCAGACAGGATGCAGGAATTTCCTGTGTGGACAGGCTTATCACATCTCAAAATTCGGATAATTGATGTGATGTCAGAAAGGTGGGAATGGTGAATTGTTTTTTTTTTTTTTACGAGTTATTAAGAGAAGTGGGGTAGGTAGAGATTGAGTAAATGATAAATGATTTCCGAGGAACTCGGATTGGATTGTTTGAGTTGTTTCCTATATGAATATTTGCTGTCAATTTGTTGGGTCAACTTCCTGTAGAAGAATCGAAACCGTGCAACTGCTACATAGATACCCCCGGAAAGATTTTCTTAGCTAGAACATACTACATACGTTCTAAGCCCACGAGCTTACCGCTCAGGCAACGTTTTTTCCACGGCGTAATTCGAATCGGTCGGTGACAGAGCAGTTTTTGGTCTTGTGAAATGATGCCAAATCGACAAATCACGCACTTGAGTAACTCGACTCTTTTTTACCGCTATGGCCAACAGTCTTATTGTAAGAATTTGTCTATAAGATGGACTCATGCTCACGAAATCTTGGCCTGAAGCTTTATTATGGGAGCGAAATATTCAGCGGTTTTAGTCCCACTTGTTGAGGTAGGCATTCTGATAGGAGTGTCGTTCTGCCTGTAGGTTAAACGTAACTAGTGAAAGAGGCCATGACCCTTAGATTGGCGCAGGCGTTGGATGACCCTCAACCTACCTCTCACCAATTTGAGCCATCTAAAGGGCGATGATCAACTTGTTATAATATAATTCCCTTTCAAGCCACTTTGACAGGCCCGTACATTCACGGTTTTAAGCCGGCAAAGTCCACCAACGATCAAATATTCACGCTAAGCGAGATCTTGGAAAACTTTCGGGAATTTCATTCCCTCTCTCTCTCGTAAAACCAAAATGGTATTAAACAAGACCCTAGTCATCCCGGTGCTGCCATGCCGCAAAGACCTGGATCTTGTCGAAAGTGGAATGAAAAAGTAACTTGGCCGTTTCGAGAGAAAAATACTGCGCGGAATTTTCGGTCCCACTGGCAATGACGGGGAATGGAGTATAAGTTTGAACCACGAGCTGTATGATCCAACGCCAGAGATGGTTGTGCCTTGTTGAGCCAAAAGATTCCACAGTTCGGGCCCAAAGTGTTTTCTCTTTGAAACCCGAGGGACGACGCCACAGAGGATGGTGGCACACGCAAATGAAAGGGTACTTCATCCCGCTTGGAGTGTGGCACTGGAGATAGCTGGCGAGAGCTGAAGAGACTTGTTGAAGTGGACTATCTTACCACCTAAGTAAGTAAGTTAAGACATCTGTCCATTTGTCACGACCCCTTAAGTCGTTAGACTCGAACGCTTTTGACTAGGTCCTTGCTGCCGAACATCCGTTTATCTTATGATTAAATCTTCTGCAGAATGGAGACTACAAACGTATTTTTCATTCGAACTATTGAAGTTCCTATGAATCATTCATAGGGAATGTTTTATTCGTCCTTATTTTGCAACTGAGTTGGTGTTTTGAATAATTCGAGAGTTCTGAGTTTTCTTCGTAGCCTATCAGTCTCTGTATCTCTCATTCACAAAACAGCTCTTAGAAATGCTGTTTGCATTTACGATTTTCTGTTGATCGATTACAAAATGCTGGTTAGAATCACGAAGAACCTTTGTTCGTTCCTATTCTATTTGTCTTCTGTCATTAGCTTCCTTTGCGCGTGTTTATCATCATATGACCGATATTTTCTCACGAATGTTTGGTAACTCACAATTGTCCCGGTTAATTGCATGATGATTCCGCGACACTGGATTCCAGGTTTGTTGCCGATTGTGGAGGCTGACATAATATAGAGTTCTATGTTGAGGCGTCAACTTTATTCTAGGCAGGCTGAGGCGTTTAAAATGAATTTTTTTCTTTGTCATACCGCAGCGTCTCTTTGGGCTCAAATTCATGCGGTGATGTAGAAATGGTCATTAACGACATTTGCACTTCTGAAATTGCATGCCTCCATGTGGGAATATGCCTTGCATTGATCGACACATGGTTGATTTAGATGACGGCCAATGGATGTACCAGTTAGATGGATACCGCCTTGGAACCATATACTACGCCGGTTGCTGTTGACTTTTGTTAGATGTGGCTCTTAACCTGAAGGACCATTTAAGATTCTATAATTAGCAATCTCTCTATAGCTTTCGGGGTAATGGTCTAAGTGAGTCGTGACTGACTAGTCAGGGGCACCCATCTATGATACTTTCAGCTTTACCCAGTTGCCGGTTCGACGGCTCCGAGTGAGTCAAGTCAATAAGTCAGTCCTGTTTAACTGAAACCCTGTGCCGTGGAGGCTGTTTTTCCCGACTTGTCCACTGAAGATGTATTTTTTGTTGGTTTTAAGTCCGTTTAATGTCCTCTCCAGGTTGTCTATGATCTCAGCTTTCAGTCGAAGGCTTGTTTCCTTTAAATGCAGAACTTTTCTTCGAAAAATTAACGAACGTTTTTTTCTGCGCTTTTTCGGCAGGCAAAACTCAAGTCATTCCTCCTTTTCTGCGCTTAAAACGACACAGGATTCCTTGATAAGCAATGCTAATTGCAGTTAGCATTATTTGGGATATTGTTCGATAAGCCTGTATGCGTTTTCGCATTCAAAGTTGGGGCTATTCCAAAAGCCCCAAGGAGCACAATTTCTATGGTTTTCTTGAACAAGGTAGAAGTTCTGTTTGGTCCCTTCACTTAATTTCTCTGCGTGTAAATTTTTATGTCTGGATCGTCAACGAATTCGACTTTTATGTGAATGGCTATGTGATGATCGTTTACACGCCGGAAATTAGAGAGTTCCTTACGAATCTGCTCCTATCGCCGTAATTGATATTGCAATTTTAAGTCTTTTTATTGCCCAGTCCATTTTCTAACATTTTTTAATGTTTTCTTTTAAGTAGTATGTCCACTCCTAGTTCTTAGGTCCCACGTCACTGGTACGAGTCATCTTTTAAAGGGCCTTATGTTCTGTTGTTGTAGTCGTCAACATCAACGAAGTCTACCAGAAGTCTTGTAAAAAAAGATTGTTTCAATGGAAACAGAATTCTTGATCGATCAAGGACCAGTTTTCTTTAGAATTCGTCTATACTCATCTCATCAGCTCCGGTAGCAGAGATTGATGGCAGTGATCTGCTTGATTGTGCTAATAGGTTCAACTATGCCTGCTGTAACTGTTCAGTATCATGGCAAGACATCGCTGATTAAGTGGATATAGTAGTTCATGGGTTGATGATTTTTCCTGTACAGATAGGCGTAAGGCCTAAGACTCTCTAGTCTTAGGGTAATTGCTTCTCTCTCCACATAAGATGACATTTGACGGAAGCTCGGTCTTCTAATAGTCTTTTCAATAGGAACATAACAATTTTGTATTTGAATACAAACGCACCCTTAAGCTTTTTTTATGATTTGTC
Source organism: Volucella zonaria (assembly GCA_963966105.1). NCBI lineage: Eukaryota > Metazoa > Arthropoda > Insecta > Diptera > Syrphidae > Volucella > Volucella zonaria. The sequence goes on along the minus strand of OZ014530.1, from coordinate 182,638,362 downwards.
AGTGTCAAAACGTCAGTCAAGGCTTACATATCTCTCATGGTGAAGTTAAAAAAGGCGGAACGTTTGGAAATTACTAAAAATTACTGCGACGGCGGCGGTCGCAGCTACAAGAACGCTTACTTCAACTTTCGACCGTAATAATCGTTCCCCCGGACAGTCTGTGCTTTCATAGTGATAAATTCGAGTCAACATATTCACTATTGAATGTTGCTGTGCCAGTAAGACAACGCACCGGCCGAAGTACCGAAAATATCGCAGCCGTAAGTGCTTCAGTTCAAAATGAGCCAAATGAGTCGATTCCACGCCATTCACAGGGATTGGGAATCTGTCAGTTCACATTGTGGCGAATTTTGCGTAAAGATGTTAGCCTACACCCTTAACAGATCAATTTAACTCACGAACCGAAGCCTCTTGATCATGTGAAGCGTCGAAACTTCTTCGATTGGGTTCTGCAAAAGTTTGAAGAAAATTCTGAATGAAGCTCATTTTTGGCTTGATGGCTTTGTTAATAAGCCAAATATGCTTCATGAGACTCCATTGCATCCACAAAAAGTGACCGTGTGGTGTGGATTACATGCCAGAGGTGCGATGGAGTTCGCTATCGTGTCATGTTAGAAGACCATTTTTGGCCAGAACTGGATGAACTTGACATCAGGGATATGTGGTTCCAACAAGATGGTGCCACATGGCACACAGCTGGTCAAACGATTGATCTATTGAAGCGGAAGTTCGAGAATCGTGTAATCTCAAGGAATGGTTCGGTCGAATGGCCACCTCGCTCATGCGACTTAACGCCGTTGGATTTATTTTTATGTGGGTACGTTAAGTCGTTGGTTTATGCCAACAGGCCAACAACATTTAAAGGAGCTCAGGAACAATATCGAACGCGAAATTGTCAACGTTGCGGCCGATATGTGTGGAAGAGTGGTGGAAAATTGGCTCCAAAGAATCGGTCGCTGTAAACGTGCTCGCGGTGACTATATGAACCAGATCGAAACTCATACTTAAACTCAACATTTGTACTAGATCTGGAATAAATTTCAGCCCGATATCTCAATTATTCTTCGTTTTATTTAAATACAAATTGTTGTGTCCTTATTGAGAAACCCGATATACGATATGGCAGCAATCAAACGTCACTAGCGAAGCCCAAATGTTTGAACATAGATGTTCGAGATCATCAAAAACCTTCAGTTTCGTCAGTAAGAACAGCTTCGGTGAAAGGTTATATCCTTCTCCTACATTGCTTGCTTTGGAATTCCTTGGACGGTTTTTTCCTATGGAGTATGTAACTTCCTGTGCAAAGAGAATTTTAACGGCAATGGAAATTAGGTGGAATTGTAATCCATATTCAACAAGCTACGATGGAGAAGAAATCAGAGCTAAGACCTGCTATGAATGATCTCACTTTCTTTAGTTAATAAACGAGCTCAGATGTTGTCATCATGCGCTGAAATCTCATCGTTGACACCGCTGTGTTGTTTTTTAAGTGTTGAGTATTTATTTTTCTGGTCACCATATGCTGTCACTTTTCTGAGTTGCCAAAGAGAGTTTGGGCTAAAATACGAGTAATATACGCCACTCTGAAACAGCGATTAAACCCAACTCAGCCATGATACTTAATTGTAGTAATTAAAAAAGTCCACAATGGGTTAGCTTATCCACTCAAGTGTTCTCAGCAGCTTTGTCAATTAGCCGCCTGTAATTAGACGCCCACTGACGGCTGATAATGACACCATTTCCTCTCGACATTCCACAGACCCTGTGTAACATGAAATCTTGAGTGTGTGTACTAAGCATTAGTTATGTCATTTCCCGAATTGAAATTCACTATTCCGTTGTGAAGAATTATTAGTCTTTGTGTTTTTTTTTCTTTCCAACTACGTCATTGCGTATGTAAATTTCCAAAGAACTACAACTTTCTCACCCTCTAGAACTCGGCATAACTCATTGGTGTCAGATCATTTTCTTGAGAAATGCTTACTCCCTATCAAATAACACGCAATCGCCTTTAGTTGACCCTTTTATTCGTTGCAGCCGATAAGCTGTGTGATGTGCGAGTACACAGAGCACCCGCATTCTAGTGTCAGTCGGGGAATAGAACACTCAACAATTACGCGTGGAACAACTCAATGAACACACGACGAACTTCATGTGGTGGCTTCTCGGTAAGATGTTGACCATCTTCTTCCCCTCTCACATTCGTTTCTTAGGGATATACACAGAACGGATACATCATTGTGCGTGTACGAATACCTAGGGACTGCATCATTGTGGAACTACATCATGATGGAATTGCTGCACCATCATGAAACTACGGCGCATGATGTACGAGTATACATAGAACAGAGCCACCATCATGTACGAGTACCAAATGCAACCATGTGTCTGACTGCATTCAAAAGTCAGCCAGATCAGGCCAGAATGGTGTAGCTTGGTACTGACTCTGGCTTTGCGTGGAGTACTTCAAAAGAAATTACTTACGCGACTAGAATCATGTTGAGGGCCGGCAACAGCAAGGGCAGCGGCAGCGTTCGTCATGTATTGTAAGTTATAAAGAACTTTAGCGTACCTAATTACCAACAGAAAAAGAGATCATTCGGTGTGGCGCGCGATCAGTATCAGTTGAACGGTCATTTGCCCGACAGAAGGGATCATCTTCTCGAAATGAAACTAATTTGGTGTCCCATTCTCGGTTTTCAGTCGCCCATCGAACTATCGACCGAAGATCGGAGCCCATCTGCTCGTTTAGCCATTTGCCGTTTGCTAACTGATCAACTGATGATCGTTATACTGTGTACATAGTTGTTGTGGTCTAGTGCTCTTGTATCGATCGTTTCAGTATCCGTCAGCTGCTACTGCTTAGATACTTATTTCTACAGAACAGTTTAATAGTTTTGTTTTACGTTTTCCGTTTTCCGTTCTAGGTTTTTTCTGTATTTTTTTGTTGTTGCTAGTGTTGGATTGCCTTGATGCACAACATGCATGCAGTATGGTATAAAATAGAGAGCAAACTTTGCTCGTAGAGCAGAGACAAACAGAGCGTGGCCTAATGGTTTCGGCCTTGTTGGTTCATTTGGTGCGTTATGTTACGGGTATCCGTACTTTAGACAACACACGATGCTTGTTGTAGGGGTTTTGTAATCATTACCAGTTTGAATACTTTGTAGGCGGTACAAATGTGTGCAAGCGGGAAGTTTTAAATGAATTACTTGAAATCGGAAACCTTTGTGTTCTGCACTACTTCAGAGATTTCAATATGAATTTTTAAATCGACTTTTGATGAGTTTATGGTTCTGAATTCCTTTGACTAAAGCTGACTGAAATGTTAAGTATGATAAAAGCAAGTTCCTTTGGCCCCTCAGCTGGTTGTTCTAACAAAAGAAAATAAATACGAGTACGTCTCAATACGACACATAGGGCACAAGATGTTGTCATAATGTTGTGCCATCGTATTCGAGGTTCTGTAGGTTTTACCTATGTAGGTCTCATCTAAGAGCTTTTTTTCATTAGGTGCGATCTTGCTCTAAACGCTTCCAGCACTCTACTTTAGCTAGAAACTTCCTCGACATCATTACTTGAGCACGTAATAGCACAGATATTTGAACAATTTTACTGAAATATAGTTTAAGTATGACAGTAAGGAGAAAAACCTGTTCCTGCCAGGTCGAAAACGAACTTGGAAGGCTGTCAACAAGGCATCCACAAAAGGAAACAGAAGGAAAGCACACGTACTTTGAAGATCTCATCGACGGATAGATATCATTTATCAATGTTTCGATACCCCTAAATCGTATGAATGGCAACGATTTGAAGGTACCTTATTAAAGAAAAATAATGGCCGACTCTCTTTTGTCAAAAGTCCTTGACATTTGTGATGTTTGATTCAATTTCCGCCAACTTCATCAAGGTGGCATACCATATGTCACATTGTCATATCTTAAACGTCATGTTCATTAGAAGTTATTCAGATCTTCATTCTGATATCCTGATCAGGTTAAGCTAACTTCACAAATTATCCAACAACTAAACAGATTCCTGTTACAAACATATGTACGAGTAGTTGCACGATTTTGTCATCATAGTTAACTGTTAAACGATGTCATCGTTTGGCATTACATAAACACAATACGTAATAGGCATCCATTAGATACAAAGTTCGCTCATCTTTGATCTTGTTATGGTTATCTTCAACATCTACTCTAAAGTAATTTACCTAACGACAGCAATTTTTCTTTTTCCTTCCATCTATCTTTGTCACATTTGTATAATCTGACAGTAGAGGAAATCTGACAGCCTCTACGTGAGGTGCGAGTGTTTGTGGTGCCGGTGCCGGTATCGGTGATTTGTTGGATTCCTGCTCCCCTTGGTGGCAGTTGTTGTAGAAGGGGACCAAATAATTCTTTCACGCAACTTGTATCTTGTCCCGATTGGAATTGAAAGTTCGATGACATATTAACACAAGCTGTTTCTTTATTTTTATTTTTATTTTTATTTTTGTTTTAAGACGAAACTCTCTGAAGCTTAATTAGCTACCGTGTCCCTATTGGAACGAACGTTTAAAGCAATCAGGCCAAAATGTATCTGAACGATTTTTTACATTTGGTTTTGTCGGGTTCCGTACGAAATGTATGTGTTAATTTGGAGGAAAGAATTCAACTTCAATTGAGGGGTACACGTTATAAGTGACATGTAAGCTTTGATCGTTCAGATACGTACAATGTACGTACATATTTGACAGTCTAGCAATTAAAAAGCAAGTTTCGGTACAGCGTGGGCCTGATGAGGAATTTCCGTTTGTTTTTGGACAAATTTTAATGACGTTTTTCTTTCTTGTGTGTTGTCAACACTGTAACAAACGTCACTGATCGATTCAGATGACATTTTTTACTTTATGTACTCGTACCTTTCTTTTGTCACTTTGGCATTTCGAATAAAATATGGCCGTCGATCAAACCTTGTCTCCGAGAGTAGCTATATAATGAATTATAATGAGAAGTAGCGAAAGAAAATATCATATGTCCACCTGTCACTTTGACATTTCAGAAAAGGAAATGTTGGGTCTCAAATTTAGTCCAAGTCACAATATCTGTTAAGGAACGATATAAAAAGAAATTCCTTCATCTCTTCTATCTCGATAAGACAGCCGGTAAATGGCAGACAGCGGATCAACAAGTGGATCAAGACAAGAATAGTTGAACAGCTGAATAAAGCATCACCAACCGCTTTGCAGTATGATAAGCCTAATTGGACAAACATGGCTGGTACTTGCACTTTTTTTTTTTTGCATAATATGCGCGCGCTAAAGGCATTTAAGTACCCGTAAAATGTTTGTTGCACACAGCGCGGGCGAAAGAAAGTCAGGGAGGATAGAAAGAGAGGTACTGGCGAACGTTGGTTTTAAATGTTTGAAGGTTATAATGACTAGGAAATGAGGAGCTAGGCAGGGCATTCCATAAGCGAGTTGTACGGCTTAGGAAAGAATCACGATATTTTAGAGTACGTCCGAAAATGGGCTTGAGGGTATACTGATGAGCAAAGGTTTGAAGGGGCGGAATGCTACTGGCGATTTCTATGGAGCACTGGTGGTGGAAATAGCGATAAAACAAAGTGAGACACGAGACCTTACGTCGGTGTTCGAAGGTTTTTGAGTGATATTAGTATCACCTATGAGTTTTATCACACGGTTATGGATCCTATCTCTCAGGTGCAGAGATGTGGGCATTGTACTCCAATTTCGGGCGGATAAACGCCTTATATATTGAGGCCAGATCAGAGGGGTGAAATATTTCTTACATCGCTTGAGGAAACCTAGACATTTCGCACCATTTTTGATGACGCCGAATATGTGGTCATTCCAACGTAAGTTTTCATTGACATTCATAAAGGGAATGGAAAGTTCATCGGTTTCGACGATGCAAGTGCCATTCATGGATAATGGCTGTTTGTCTAAATTTCGTTTTAACGACAGCAGACAGCATTGTGTTTTGGAAGCATTAAATTCCACTTTGTCAATAGCTCCCCAATTGGTTGTGCTGTTAATATCAGAATGTAATGAGCTTAACATACGCTGCCATTCCCGTTCTACAGCCGAAGAGCAGGGACGTGAGTCGGGGAACGAATATGAAAAACAGTGAGTACTGTCGTCAGCAAAGGAATATGTATATTGGATTAGAAGTCGAAAACAAAAGATCGTTGATGAAAATTAAAAAGAGTGTCGGAGACAGAACGGAGCCCTGAGGCACACCAGCATTTATTTTGTGAATATCAGACTTGAAACCATCTAAGACAACTTGAATTGAACGTTCCGAAAGGTGATTGAAGAAGAGAGTCGTCGATCCCAAAAGCACGCATTTTCGACAAAAGGGCCTGATGGCAAACTCTGTCAAATGGCTTAGAAATATCAAGTGCAACTATCTTTCTTTCGCCAGATTGATGTACTCTTTGGTTCCACAAGCCATCAAGTCACCAGTGGATCTGTGGATATTGCCGGTCATGGAGAAGTTTTCGTGTTTCGTTATATTTCATGACCTGACGGTTTATCAGCGTTTCCATAACCTTGGAAAGAATGGACGTAAGGGCAATGGCTCTGTAGGAGGAGAGATAGGAAAATCCGCCTTTTTTAAGGGACGGGTTGGACAAATGCCGTCCAATGCAATTTTCCATCTTCACGGAAAGAGTCCTAAGGAGTAGGATTGATGAAAAAGCTTACGCAGTGGTTTTGCCAGCGAGGAAGAACACCTCTTCAGAAGGAGGGTAGATATATCATCTGGACCAGCGGATTTGTGGATGTTAAGATCTTTAAGAACTTTTGCTACTACACGAGTGCGAAAGTGGATTCGTCCCATTGAAATGTAGGCGGAGACAAAATACAATCTGGGAGTGTTGAGCTAGCCGCAAAGTGTGCAGCAAGCAGATTGGTCTTATCCAAAGAGCTGACAGCTGGAATGTCATTATAAATGAGGATGGAGGATGGAGGATGAGGCAGAATTTCTAATATTTTTGACGAACGACCAAAAATGTTTACTACCTTTGGGACATTGTACTATTTTTTGCCTCAGTTTTTGGTTGTATTGGAATTTTATACGTTTAAGAAAGACGTTGCAGTCATTCCTGGCTCGTTTAAACTTTTTTCGGTTTTCCTCTGTTGGGTTGGTCTTGAAAGACCGAAAAAACATGCACTAGCGCAGCTTAGTAAAGTTACGGCTTTAGTTCGATCCACATAAGGCACAATACAGATGTTTCGGCTGAGAAATTTCCATAGAGGGCGGCGTCAGAAGTCGATTCAGGTATAATCTCATTTAAGTTATTTTGACATTACTGGAGCTCAGACCGATCGAGGATTCGTCATCGAATCAGCAAATCAACGTTTTGTGGGGACAAACTGATACTTTTGCAGCTGGGAAAAACCACCCCCATTAACACCTCAAAACCTACAAAAAGATTTGGCTGTCAGCTGCTCGAAAAGTCGTGTTTGCTGATCAATTGATTTCAGAATCGTCTTCGATTGACTTCGCGAACACTTGGAGACAGCATACTAGTGTAAGATCACTTATCACCTCTAGGATTTTTCTCTTTTCTGAATGAGGCCATCGCTAATTTATGTATTGTTACTTGCTATAGTGGCGAGCTGTCGTAGGGTACACTTCTGGTATTCTACTCTTTGATCATTGTAGTGCTGTGTTTGAATTTGAAGGTTTCTCTTCCGCTTATCACCATTAGATTTTGCAGCTTTCTCCACATTAGCTTTGTCCTACTAATCATAGGTGACTAATGTGAATTGTCTGACAAGGCCAATGTCACTGTACAAATGGGGTCAAAAATCACAAAATCACTCGACGAATTTTCTGTATTAAACGGCCAATGATATTGATCTTTACTAACGTCCATGCTTCTTCATAATAAAGCAGAACTGAGATTATGAGCTCCTTATATAGAGCCACTTTAGTGTGTCTTGATAATGCCTTATTACTAATTTGCCTTGTTAGGCCGAAAAACCAGCGACTGGCAAGAGTAACTCTTCCGATCTCTGATGAGATGTCATTATCAAATCTAATAGCGAAGCGGAAAACAAGGTACCTGACTAACTCAGAGTTCAAAGCTGTGTAATGAAATGGGCTGTTCAATTCGTCGATATTATGTGTCCCTACTTGTTGACTAAACTCTTTTTTGCCGCTGCTGTTCCAATACTTGCAAACGCACAAGTGAATTCTGTCAATGATGTGAATGTCATCGGCGTATACAAGTAGTTCTACAGGTTTTTGGAAAATTGTGCCTCTGGTGTTGACTTGCGATCTTCGCACAATTCTCTGAAGTATAATTTTGCAAAATAATCATCATCATCATGACCTCGCGGACCTTGCGCATTACCTTGCCTTAAGCCTTTTTAAGCGGTCTCGATCGTTATTTTGCATAATTTGACGAGTTTGGTTCTGTATAGCTCGGCTCTATAAATGCTAGTGTCTATTGATTTGGATTTTTTTTCAGTGTCTGCAGTATAGCGAAAAGTGTGGACTCACCGGGTCCAAGGCCGCACAGATGGAGAGATTGGAGATTGATGCCTCTATATTCGCATAGTTAACGGGGTCTCCTTTTCTATGGATCAAGCAAATGTTGTTAAGGTCCCATTATTCAGGCATACTTTCTGCCGATAGAATCTTGGAATTGAGTTGCTGGATGCTCTTTCCCAAGTTTTCTTCTGTGGGATTAAATAGATCGGCAGGTAGGCCGTCCGGTCCAGTAGTCTTGTTGTTCTTAAGGTTAGATACTGCTATGCTCACTTCATTTTGATTTTTACCGTCCACGTTGAATGGTTCATTCTACTCGACAACGGAATTTGGGTTGTCCTCGTCGCTTCACAGCCTACAGAAATGGTTTTTCCATATCCTCAGAACCGACTGCGATTTTACAACTTTGTTTCCTTGTTCATCTCTATGGGCCTCTGTTCGAGTCTTGTTGCATTGATACGTTCTTTTTTGCTTTTGTTAAAACTTCCCAACTACCTCAATCGCGCGTTTATTAGACTCTTTTTTTTTTCAAAGAGCTCACAGGCCGTTCTCGTTCTTCTATGCAGTGCTGATTCGTAGACGAGTTGTTTCCCTTCATGTGCTTACCTGCATTCTTAATCAAACCATAGAATTTGTGGAGCTGATCGGGTGAAACTCACAGAGTGCTAGGTATAGTGACGTTCCGCCGCGCAGTAAAATCCACTAGTCATAGTCGGCTTTGCAGACGAGATGTCGTGCAAACCATGCTTCACGACTGCGCTCTCAAAAATGTCCTTCCTTCCTATTTTGTGGTTAAAATCGCCTAAGTCAATTTGAAGCATTCTGTAGTATACGGAGGCGTGAGCGCATATCAGATGGATGTTGACGAATAGAGCGTATTATTATAAGGCGTTCGCTTAGCAAAGAACCTCTGTAGTAGTAAATATCGTATTTTTTCATCCTTCTTTTACCCGGCCCACACCACCACCACATTTCCTGATTGACTATGATATCTATTTTATAGCAGTCGAAGGCCACCGGTTGTTCGGCTGGAAGCGATCTGTTCAAGGTTCAAACGTTCCATCTGCAGATACGAACGTCGCTGTCATTTTTTCGTTTCACAGAGTCGTCAACAGAAGAACCGTCCTTATCTGAGGCTTTTTAATGTTTTTTTTTTTGATTGCGACTGTTGAAGCCATTGGTAGTCCAAGGATGTGAATTCATCCGTCGTACGCCCTCCGTCTGAGGTTCAGTCACTTCTGACAGTCTAGGTGACGCAAAAGTCATCCACTTTGACTTTAGTCAACAAGACATGAATCGCTAAACTCCAAAAGAACGCGGAATAATTGTTACGATTTTTTTGCAGAATGGTCTTGGCGTTCTGCTGAGAATATTGCAGCTGTGGTTGAAGTAGTCGCAGAGGACCCCGGAGTATCGACCAGACGACGTGCCACGTGTTTGGGCATCCATCGGCGGTCTTTACAGAGAATTTTGGTGAAAGACTGTAAGATGTTCCCTTACAAAGAGCAGGTAGTGCATCAGCTGTTAGCTGTTGACCGCCAAATGCGTGTAACCTACGCTTAAGACATCCTGAATCTATACCACGAGGGAGCAAACTTTTCATCAAAAATCATCAAGAGCGACGAGGCCCATTTTAATCTCTGTGGATATGTGAAAATGCGAAATTATTGCTTCAGGGGCACTGAAAATCCGCGTATAACCCTTGAAGGGCTATTGCGCCCGCTCAAAGTAATTACATGGTGTGCTGTTTACGTCGGAGACGTCATCGGGTCTAACCGAATACTGTGGAGGGCAAGCGCTACGGAGCCATGCTCAGAGACTTTCTCCTTCCGCAATTGAATGAATTGGGACTGGAGAGCAACAGGTCGGAGCAACGGCGCTTATTGCAAGAACCACAACCGCTATTCTCAGGGCTGTATTTCCGGGTCGCCTAGTCTCTCGTTTTGGCGATTTGTACTGCCCAGCAAGATCGCCTGAAGTTTTTTGAACTCATGTGTCTATGTCAACAAGCTTCAGTGAGAATGCGATGACCTATCGCCGGAATTTCTGGCAAGGGTAATGGAAAATGCCAAAAATCGGTCCCGAATGTCATCAATTTTGGCGGCGGCCACTTAGCCGATATCATTTTTTCGACTTAATGAAAATAAATTCAAGACACCAAATAAACATAATCCAAAAGCGGAGCTAAAGTTTTTCATTCATAAAAAAATGACAGCCAAAGAACAACGGGTGATAACTTTTGCGCCACCTTGTATTTACCTAGTAATTTTTCAGTTTAACCCTCCTTGGTACATTAAGCTATGTCCAGTACGCGAACATCTTAATGTCTATATGACGTCTTGAATATGTTTGTAGGTATACAAGTTGGAAACTTTCCGTTATATCCTCCCAGCTATACTGGCGAATTTTAAATTGATGATGGTGTGCTCCCCGGTTAGGTATCGCAAGATCGTGCTAATACTTCGCCTCTTCTGTTCGTTACCTCATTGGGACAATGAGATTTTTCTTATACATCTGCTACAATTTGGGACAGGACCTATCGGTACTTAACAAAGTTAATGGAATCTAAGATACACCTTATCGTGTTTTTGTAAGTTCCCGTACCGGTTAGATTAATTATTTCCTCCTTCACAGAATGAGCGACGTACTTTGGATTGAGTCCGTCATCCTCCTTGATCAGCTACGTTCTTACAATACTTCGTAACTTTTCCATAATTAGGACATTAGCACAGTAGCAGTAGATAGTAGCACTGTATTTGTTATTTGCATTTTGCAACCTCTACTGTCGGTATGCGTTCTATAGAGTGACTACGCTTTGTACGCCTGTTGATGGCCTAATTATGTTAACTTGTGCCCGTCCCTGAATTTGATTGGATCTTTCCTGGTCCTTTGATACTGTAACTCTAACTAGATCACAGTGCTTTACCGTCATTTGCTGAATGAGTTTTTTTCATATCTTCTCTGAGTTTTTCAGATTAATTCTTGAGCTCTATGAGCAGCTCGCTAAGAGCTATTTTCCTGAACGTGCGTGATATTGCATTCCTTCTCTCATTTGATATTAATTTCATCGTTCTACTTTGCTCATTGGCGCGCATTACGTTCTTTTGTAATGTAGCAATAGGACTCCTATACTCATGTCTAGTCAATGCTTCCTGTAGTATGCACTTCTTATCGTAGCACAGCTTTTCCTTTACGTCGCCTTCTTTGCCATTTTGATTTATTCAAATGTGTTCCCTCGTTTTGGTTGTATCCGCTCATGGATAGGTGGGCCAAATAGCTTTTCGACATACCTACAGTCGGTTCATACCTTTTTCCGCTCTAAAATACGAGTACGTTCTGACGCTTTCGTGCTCCATCAAAAGCCGACTGACTTACTATTTTCTAAGCATTGATTGTAGGCATTTGTGGATGAATTCTTTCTGGAATTCGTGTCACTTTTATTTTTGTTCTCGTATTTTGTCCACTTGCTCGAGTTCAGTAAAGGTGTCGAGGGCGCGTGTAGTGCTCGCTGACGCCCTCACTTCTGTGCAGATCGTTTCTGATCCTGTTTTTAATAATTCCCGCGGGTTTTACGATTGCTGTGATCTGCCCTTTAAAAGCATTTAATTTCAAGTAATAAGCAATGACCTTTGATGTGTCTTATGAAATTCTCGCCTCTAGTTTGATGTGTATCATCTCATCAATTGTTTTCTTTTAAATAAATAAATAATTCCATGCATCGGTCGTTATTCTTAACCTTCGCTGCTTGTTTAGATGTGAAACTTCTTCATGGTAACCAAGTGTGTATGGAAAAAAGTTTCCTGTAAAGCTAATGCAAGCCAAATGCATTAGATAAAATCACATTTGGGCTACATATCAGGGGGGAGAGAATAATCAAAACAATCCTTCAAAATACCAGCGAAGGCCACCTGTTCAGAAAGGCGTAAACGATAAATTTCCTCGTTGTCTTTTTCGTAACTCTTCCATCGTCTACGACTTTGGCGTCTAATTATTTACAAACATCAATCCGACATCTTGTAGGTTTTTTTTAGAGATCAAAAGCCCATTAAACTGCTATAAACCACATTGCAAACAGCAACCTCTGCTCGCCCATAACTCATCCGCCGAATAAACAATATTCATATCTTTTATGCGTTCTCCAAAGAGCGCAGCTCCTCTATAAACATTACAACAACCTTCTGTTCCGGTCGGTCTCGATGCTCCCCCTTATTTGTTCCATTTTGTACCACCTACAGCGTCTATGGTTGGATCGTTTCAAGAGCTCACGTATTGTAAATTCCCAGAGATTTTGTTGGAAACGCAATTCGTTCTACCGAAATCCAAATAAACGATGACTTTCCAAAATTCGATAAAATTTGCTGTGCTCGTTGAAGTCATCGTCGATCAAGCAAAATCGATCCGCTGCATATAAAATTGTCTAATTTTGGATTCATCAGTCGGTCGAAAATAATCAGAAACCGAAACGCGCAGACTCAGAATAAATTACCCCATCGAATGTCAATAAAATTCTGCTCATACGTCAACCGGATGCTGACTTATGTCGTTTGACATTCACTTGACGTGTGATCTGGTGTTAAAATATTCCCGGCCTGGCATACATTCAAATTGGAAAAATCGTTTATCCAATAGACTTTATGTCCGAAAACCTCGACAAAATGTAAATAAGATTCAATTAGTGTAGTCTTAAAAATGACAGGCACCCACCACAAACAGAGGGAGAGGGAGATAGATAGAGAAAGATGTCGAAGAATATAAACACAAGACCAAGCAAATGTTTGCACATACGAGTACTCTTGAATACAACGTACGACACTAGCAGCACTATGTGTTTCAATGACACAAGGTGTCATCACTCTGTCATCGGTGACCGTGACAGTAGCAATCTCGAAAAGGGTGTTTCGTAAAACATAAAAGGACGTTTTTTTTTTTTCATTGGTGTCGTTTCATTTGCAGCACTGAATCATCAATGAATTTGCTCGACGAGTTTTGCTTTTATCTGGTGCAACATTTGGTTACAAGCGCTTTGGCGAGTCAATCACGTTTTAGATAAACGTGCTTAGTTGTAAATTGTGTCAACCTTGGATGGTACATTTGGTCGCGCTTAACGATAGAAGCTTTGTTGTATGGCACACGTCTTGTTGTTGCAAAATGCAACACTTGAAAGCGCGCTAAAAAAAAATCTCAACGCAGCACAACAGCAAATTTCTTATCATGTGTAGGCGGAGCGACGCGACGCCAGCATACGGGTGTGTATTTGGTAGTACAGTGTACGCAGATGGATTTAGTTCAGTGGGTTTTCTTTTTCTGATGTTTTGTTTTCTACAAGGGCTCATGCATTTTGATTCGTTTTAAGCACGTCTTGTAGAATAAATGATTGATGGAGCAAAGGCAACGTTGTTTGAAAACTTTAATATTTTCTAGAGATTAGAGATTGTAAACATTGAAATAATGAAGGCGGTCACATTTGAAGGTTGAAGTTAGTAGACTGGACAGAGATTGAAGAAGATCTAAGCGTTGGACAAGACTTATTGCCAACCACAGACCTTAGTGTTATTGGGAGAGCAGTCTGTTTCAGGATATCGATAACCATAAAATAAGATCCTTTGAGTTTTGGAGCCGTAGAGGTACAGATGAGTTTAAGTTCGCTTTGTAAATGAATCAACGACCGGTCGTTATTACTCGGAGTTCAGCTTCATAGTGGATCAAATCTTTACTATGCGGCAAAGTTGGGAATCGCTCAAGAGCTCCGGATCGGTGTTTTAAATTCTAAAGCTAATCGTACTTTACCAAGCTCGCTGCGTCACAATAGAACAAGTCAGATTTGTTCATCTTAAATGAAATTAGCAATCATGATACACTCATTGGGTATTTTCGATAGCGGGGCACTGATTAACATTAAACTTTTTATGAACGCCGTCGGTATGGCGTTACTTTAGGTAGGTACACAACATAATCCGAAGTAGACCAGGACCGGGAAGTGCCCGTTTCCGCGCTCCCTCCAAGAGCCAGGGACAATAGGGATCTCATAGAAAACTTTTCGCAAGAGAAGACTACTTTTCAATTGCCGTCTTCGTTCAAGGAAAGAACAATTTCCAAGAATCAGTTTTCAGTCTTCGTAATTGTTCTTTTTTTTTTCTTTTTTTTTAACTGCAGAGTTTAAGCTCCCTTTTGTATTGTAGTATTTTGTGTCCCTCCTTCTCGTTACTCTAAAAATGTAAAATATTCTCTTCTATGCCGCAGTAACAACCTGGTAGTTTGCTCTAACTGTGTCCATCCACATGCTGACCTGTGAGCTATTTAGCCATCAACGGCCTTACTTGACCTTTATGAAGCAGCGAGCGCTCTCCTTTGTCAACTTGCGTTACCGGACGGGAACCCTAACCGATGTCGCGGGCAGACTTCACCTAGTTTTGGGTCCTAAAAAACTCTTCTTTGAGCCCTGCTGAGTGCATTCATAGGCGATTTCAGCCTATGTTTCAGTGAATTCAGTCTTCCGACTGCGTTCATCGAAGTCTTGCATTCACGCAAATCAAATCCGTAGTCTTCCAGAGAGACACCAGCGCTCCATTCTAAATCGATTTTGCAGGTATCCCTGAAGATGCTACTACTCGTACATTTCTTTCCTGACTTAGATTCCGCCCAAAACCATGCCTGTGCACAGTGAAAGTCGATTTCGTATTTTTCCTGCAACAAAATTTCTTGCCTCAGATGGCGTCGTTAAACCATGACTGGTCGATGAGTCAGACCAGCCAGCTTGCTCCTTCTAAGGAAGAGAACAAGCTCAGTTTTGAGAGGATTGACTGAATGTCCACGTTTAGTGTACTAATTGTCGATCACTTGTAGGGCTGCTAGAGCTTAAGAACATACAGTCGCTAGATACAATCGAACAGACAGTACCCCTACACCATCTGCACGTTAGAACTATTGATAGCTTTAAGTAATGAGTCGACCTACATGCATCATAGTAGTGGAGACAGGACATTACCCTTGCTCATCCCCTTAGTCAGCATCCGCAATCAAGGTTCTATTCACCAGCATTGCTTTTATCCACAAAACCAGTGATTCGCCTATGCCGTGTTGTCCGGTCGAATTACACATGCCGTAAATGTTGTGTTGCTGCAGGCACGTATTCCTTCTTGTCGAGTGCGCCTTCAGTTCTGCCTCCAAGATTCTGAATGGTACTCTCGCAGGATCTTCCGCGTTGGTGGGCATGTTGCATCGTAAACAGAGGATGTATTCGCAAGGCAGTTTTGCGCACATGGACCTCGACCATTTTCTCCATACCCTTCCACATAAAGGAAGTCAGACAAATAGGTCTGAAACTGTTGGAGTGAGTGTAGTCATTTTTTCGCATACTCTCACTGTACCCAAGGGTTTTTGGTATATATACATACTCGTATTTTCTTCACAGTTACTGGTAACTATACTTATGTACCATAACTTGGCATATGCCATAGGTATTAGGCAACTTAAAGACAACAAACGAAGCAACGGCATGTTTGATAGCCTCATCCGTCACCACAACCGATGAGAGATACCAGCTATGTCGTGTTATGTTATTTAGCTCATGTGCAGCAGTTTTGTTAGTAGGTGGTGGCGAGCTGGTTTCCATCTGCAGCATTGTCTCCCCGCTGGCCATATAATTTCAACGCACTTGATTAGGACACCGTTCAGCTTTTGAACAGCTTTCTTTAGTTTTTGTTTTGTTCTGCACAGAAGAGTGGGTACATGATCATTAGCTAGTCGTCTTCCGTTGCTTTAAATCATTTTACAGAGACCTCACCTAGGCGAGCAGTCTTCTTCGTATTCATTAATCTCTTCCTGGTTTGGGGAGCGGAATAATTGCTGATATTCACTTACCTCGATTGTTTTATTCTACTCGACATAGGAATATTGACTAATCCGTATTTTTAGCCTCGAATGTGACTCTGTCTAATACCTACCCTTATCTACATTATCTTGCATCTTGTTTTGGACTTGTAACACTTCCCACGTTGTTACTGCAGTAGCACCTTTCCGTGACCCAGATCGCGCAATGTTCTAGTTAATTTTATTTTATTTTAGAGAAGACGATGTTCCTCATGTGTCCCTTGCTCATAGAGCTTACAGGTCAATTCAGCATTTCTGTATGCGCTTGTTGGTGCTCTCCATCAAACCAGAGGTTTTGTTTCGGTGGTTAGATGAAACCTAGAACATGGGATGTAATGTTTCTGATGCCTTGATTGCAATGCTACGACTTGTTTATTGGTGCTATCAAGTTCTATCAGAGGCTATAGCAGTCCTGCTCCGCTTCAATTTTCCATACAGTACTCGTTAGGGTTTTAATGTCTAGAATATTCGAATTTGTATGTTAGTCGTAACAAGTCTACAAAAAAAAAACAAAAGCTGTCCCATATGCCGATCGACATGTAATCAATCTGATTGATGATGTTTCGATCAGACGAATGCTGAGTTCTTTTGTGGCTGTTTAGGTTTGGAAAGGAGGTGCTAGCCTTCGGTATGGTGCTTTGCAGTCTTAGAATATACTGTAGACTGTGGTGTGAAAGATGCCTACCTTTCCCAAATAGCTCCAAAAAGCCTTCACAATGTCGTGCTTCTCCTCTGTTGGAGTTATGGGGATTGTTATCAAACGTTCTTTCATATGCCTGAAGCTCAAGACCTCTAGCCTCAAAATACATTTCGAATAGCAGTGCTCATTGTTTGGCTGCATGCGATCTGTTTATTGTTTGGATGTTCCATATCCATCGCTTAAGTTTGGTTAAATTTTCGACTGTCAAAGTCGAGAGCAGCAACTCACCAAGTTACATAGTTGTCAAACTCAGATAGCTAAGCTATCCGTAAAGATTTAAAGATACCGAACAAATCGAGAAAGAGCATCATTTAAGACTGGAAACTAGATTCGCTTTGTCTGTGATGCAATCTGATTCAGTTCTTATCAAACTTGCAACCGTGCCTCGTGTGAAGCCACTACAGAGCATAGAGCAACTCCATAACTCGTTTAATTTCTTTTATCCGATTGAATGCTTACTTTCGATTTCCCAAATAATAAAATTTCTCCCAACGTGAATTTAGCTCGCATTTAAACGACGATTTTATCTATCGGTTGGCCATGCATGTGACGGTACCTTATCTTTAACATCACTTCCACCAACCCACGGAGTTTATAGTTTTTTCAATGATTTCCTCATTTCCCTATCGAAATCATCACAATCTCCCATTAATACTTTGGCACCAATTTATAGTCCCTCCGCTGTCATGGTGTGTCTTTCGATAACATCAAATATCACCCAAAAACTATGTCGATTCATTATACCACTAATCGATATTCTTTCGATGAAATACGGTGTCCCAACCTCGGCAGCCCGATAGTAAGACTAAAGCACTTTAGAACAAATATCTACGATCACTCAAAACTCTGAGTAACACTCCGTCGTTCCACCTTATCTCGATGAATTGCCGGGTAAAGGCAAAAAGCCAAGACCCCAAGTTTTGAATGATTTAATCTCTGAGCCAATTTAATTAATAATTCTCTCGTTTTTGCGTTCAGGGTTTCTATTCATCCGACCCACCATCATCGCCTCTGACTGTCTTAGCTCCACCCAATTCATTAAGAGAATTGTTTTTCTTCGTTTTTTTTTTTTATTTTT
Source organism: Volucella zonaria (assembly GCA_963966105.1). Classification (NCBI taxonomy): domain Eukaryota; kingdom Metazoa; phylum Arthropoda; class Insecta; order Diptera; family Syrphidae; genus Volucella; species Volucella zonaria. The sequence continues at coordinate 182,620,208 of OZ014530.1, read as the reverse complement.
TTTTTTAAATCCCTTACTACCCATTATCTGGAGTACGATCAGAATAGCCGACTAGATAAGAACCACAAATTTAAACAGATACAATTCAAGTAGGCTAGAAATATCCGTATCATAAAAAAAAAGCAACTCATATCGCCTTTAGCCAGTCCCGCAGTTCTTCAAAAAAAAAAAAAAAAAATAAAAAAATAAAAAAATGAATCGGAATCCATTAACAATCGTTCGATTCGAAAACGAAAACAAAAAGAACTCGAAAAAGAACAAAAATAAAAAAAAAAATATGTATCTCGAACGGAAATTTACATTAATTTCATTAAATATTCGAACCGAGGCGTTTTTAAGGTTGCACCACTAGCATCACTATCACCACGTACCACGTACCACGTACCATAGCCCCACAGTCCCGTAGATACACTATCTTTTCGGGTGGCTGATTTACTTTGCCCGATGTGTTTGCCTGTCACAGCGGACTAGCAAAGCAATTAGTAAATTTAAGAGAATACCTTCACTTAATTAAATGGTAATAAAATGAAATAGAGAATGCCTGTCATTGAGATTTTTGATAAAATAGAAAGAGACCGAGTGGAAAATATGTTAATAGTTGTGGTCCAAAGGGGGAATCTTTGGGAACTCCTTCAAGTATAGTTGTCATACTTTGTATCTTTGTTGTTATTTATGGTTTAAAAAATTGTATAAATTTTACCTGAATATATTTATGGTTTAAAATTCAACAAAACAATCATAATTTGCTTGAGTTGAGGTACACAGGGGGTTTATTAATTTTTTTTTTCTGTAGAAACATACCTGAAGTTGTTAGAAACTGGTTTATAGAACAACTATGATAATTGCGACTGGTTGTGGATGGTATACGCTGTAGCTTTATAACATACCAGTACATATCTATAGGAAGCTTAATGAGAATCGACAACGACAAGATCGATTACGTAATACCAGATATTTGCGATCTATTTCGGTTTCGGTTTGATTAAGATCTGCAGATACACTATCTGAACCAATTGAGTTGGGGTTTTATCTTAATTGCCGAACAAGTTGGTTTGGTAAAGAGAACTGCTTGCTTAAGATAAGAAGTGTTTTCTAGAAATGACACAATGAAACTTGCACAATCGTTCGGGGATCTGTCTGTCAACGGTTTAGTCGGTTTTTCAGGAAAACGGTCCGAAATTCTAATAATTTTTACGGTCGCGAAGATAGCGAACAGAGTGTTTTTGTAATCGATTATCGTTTGACAGAATTCATATTGATAGAAACATTCCACAGCAGGTTTTGCATGCTCATGACTTTGACAGCTGTCAGTCACATTTGACGTACATTCGATTCGTTTATAAGAATTTCTTAGTTAGATATAGTAAATATCGTTAATTAATCCCCTAATGATGTTTATGATCTTCTACCTTATGGACTACATTTACACTGAATTATTTATTTATTTATTTTATTTTCTTACTTACAGCTAACAATATGATTCAACAATTGAAAAATTTCAGAAAATAATAGTAATCAATCATTAACTTGATAGTTAGTGCGGATTGATACCACAAATGGTGGGGTAACGATCGGAATGAGTATAAAAATTCATAAAAAAAAATCTCAAAAATTTGCTATATAGGCAATAAAAAATTATATAAAAAATTAAATAAAAACTATAAACTACTCGTACATATATCAAGGTATAACTTGTGCTGAAATTAGTATAGCCGATCTATGGTATTTTAAGTAGCGATTCCAAAACATTACAGTTAAGCGTAAATAACCAATCTTTAATTTTTTAGATGTAAGAGGCAAATTATTAAACATTAAAGCAGCTGTAACAGGATACATATGTTACCTGTTCAATCTGAGTGTTCAATATGGCTCCTGCCCTGAACACCCTAAAACCGATGAAGTTATTCCTATTTTTAAAAATGGTAATAAAAGGAAAATGTCTAACTACAGACCTATCTCTCTACTACCCTCGTTCTCAAAGATATTTGAAAAACTTACAAAAGCGCCCATGATATCTTTTTTAGACCAAATAAACTTTTTTTTAGCAAGAATCAGTTTGGATTTAGAAAATCTAGGTCAACCGAAGATGATATTCTAAGAGTGTGTAGCCAGCTATATGAAGGTATCTCTTATCGACATGACCAAAGCAGCTTTCGATATAGTTCACCATGACCTTCTACTAAAAAAATTATATAATGCTGGCTTTAGAGGAGTAATACACAATTGGTTTACTTCTTACCTTAAAGGGAGAAAACAAACGGTCAACGTAAATGGAAGAAAAATGGCGTACCACAGGGCTCAATTCTTGGCCCTTTGCTATTTCTAATTTACATAAACTCTCTCTTAGGTGTTAACATTACTGGAATGCCATCGGCCTTTGCAGACGTCATTGCATTCACATACCAGCTTGATACTGAATTCGAATCTGTGAATTTGATTATTACTGAAAAAACAAAACTCATGTCCTTCAAATTAACGAACAACGTTGTAAAAGATTATAATTTATGTTTCCATGTTCATGATTGTAAAAAATGCTGTTTACCATTGCATATTTGTGGTAAATGTAATTTTATGGTTAATTCATGCTGTTCTAGTAATCGTTTTACTATTGAAACAGTATCTCATTTTAAATACCTTGGAGTGGTAATTGACCAAAACTTAAACTGGAAAGAACATAAACGAACCAATAAATCGCACTTGCTTTTGGTTACGCGAAAAATGTATCTTATCAAGCCATATTGTTCTATAAAAGTTTTGAAGAAAGTTGATCATGGCTTAGCTCACTCAAAATTGCAGTATGGTATCTCGACTTGGGGTGGTTCCTATAATATCTCTTCTAAGCCGTTGCTCATAGCCCAGAAACATCTACTCCGAATTATCTGTAATAAGAATCGTACTAGCCAAAGCTGGTCTTTATTTAAAGAACTTCACATTCTACCATTGAAACACCTTTATGTTTTCGAAGTACTAAAATAATTTTTTTAAGAAAAATTTTAATATTCCTAGTAGATCAAATCAATATTATAGTCTTCGTGTAAACACAATGTATCTTACAAATGTCCCAGCGGTGTGCAAAGACCATTTTTCTAACTTCTTCACCCTGAATGACTCGAACTGCAACCAACTTCTGACTGCTATAATTTCCAAACCGTTCATCACAGTGAGCTCAAATTTTGAAACCTGACAGATCATTTTGTTATTTACAAGCCTCTTAAACGATTTGCGTCTCAGTTGTGTTGAAAAATTTTTATCTGCGTGATAGTGTGATTGCTTTATATTTGGCTGGAAAACCAGAAGTAGCTGTCGTTAGAGCCCTCCAGCACCTCAACGTGAATAAATCATTTGTGTGTCGAATCATAGCTCGTTACCGTGACACTGGCAGCGTTGCAAAACGCCATGGAGGTGGTCATAAAAAAAACAGCAACATCGGTTCGGAAAGTAAAGGCTCGAATTGAGCGAAATCCGCGTCGAAGTGGAAGAAATATGGCTCGTGAGCTCAACGTATCGTTGGAACGGATGCAATACATAGTGAAACATGAGCTTGGGCTCAAGCCGTTGAAGTTCCAAAAAGCACACGATCTTACACCGCAACAGAAAAAAGTTAGAGTCGAAAGAACGAAGGAGTTGCTACGCTTGCACGAAAGTGGTGAGTTGCCGAATTTGGTTTTTTCCGATGAGTCGCCATTTGTTATCGAGCAATATGTCAACAAATAAAATGACCGAATTTACTTGCCACAGAGGTCCTTCGAAAATTTACATCTTCGGACGGCCACCAGAAAGCAGGCAGCACCAATGGTGATGGTTTGGGCCGCCATAACCGCCGATGGTCGCTCTCCGCTCGTATTTTTGGAGCGTGGCGTCAAAATTAATGCGATCGTATACCATGAAACTGTCTTGTATTGAAGCCTTGGGCAAACAATCATTTCGGTCGGAGACCGTGGACATTTCAACAAGACTCGGCACCGTCTCACAAAGCGCGCGTCAACCAAGATTGGTTAAAAAACAATGTTCCACACTTCATTTCTTGGACACAATGGATTGCAAATCCGTTGGATTTCTCTGTCTGGGGTATTTTAAAGGCGAAGGTTGGCACAAAAAAATACCAAAGTTTGGATCACCTCAAACAAGCACTTCGCCGGGAATGGTCCAAAATACCGCAGAGCCACTTGCGTGCAGCGTGCGATGCTTTCTTCGGCCGTCTCAAGGCCATTATTCGCGCCAAAGGTGGACATATTGAAAACTACTGATACAATTTGAAAATTGATGTATTTTCTAACATTTTTTACTTTGGCACAATAAAATTTATCAAAAAATAAAAAAATTATAGCATTTTAAAAAGTTGGAATTCGAGTAAGTCACCCTGTAGAATATCCATAACGTAAAAACATATTTTCTTCAATAACATACATATTTGAAATACCATTACTAGAACACGAATTTTTATTTTTTAATGATAATATGACCCTATGGACTTCCCTTGACGTAAAGGTTGGAACAACAGCAATCGGTTGAAATCACTGTAGATGGTTTCAGTTTTTCAGAAATTTCAGTGAAGTACTCATTGATTTTATTGGAAATATCAATTGAATTAGTATAGCTAATTCCATCTATTTTCAAATTGTTGATACCTAGTGGTTGCTTACATTTACCTAAAATGTTGTCAACTACCTTCCATTCTTGTCTCACATTTCCTTTAGCTCTTCCAAACAAATGAACATAATAATTGTTTTGGGTTTCTAGAATATTTTTGAGGACTGACTTTCTTAGCTTGACATAGAATTTTTTTAGTTTTACTTTTTGTGGATATTTGTTAACTTTTCTAGCAAACATTTGTTTACTTTTTGCAAAAGAGTATGTGTCATCCACGGCTAAAGAAACGTATTTTTTTTTGAGAAAGAAAATGAACCGGATGTGGTCAATTAAAATTTTTATGAACATATCAAAAGCAAGTGATGGGTTAAGTCCAAAATAAACTGAATTTATGGATTAACTGAGTATAGTTAGTGTAATATCTTTTTCTAATAATTGTAGTATTTCAGCCAGGATTAGTGATAATGTGACATATATGGTATTTAGGGTAATCATAAAATGATCAGTTATTTTTAAGTTAGATACAACACCATTAAACATTTTATTATTGGTTTTGTTTTTTGATACGAATAAAAAAGTGATCAATGCAGGTTTTAGTGGACTCTGTTATGCGGGTAGGCTAATCTTTATCTTTATCTTTATCAAATACATTCATAATATCAATATTTAAATCACCAACAACTATTAAGTTCTTTTCTTTACAAGACCTTAGGACATCGCTAAACTCATCAATGAAAACACCTTTGGAGATTGTATGTAATCTGGGTATATAACTTAATTCGTGCGGTTTTTTTTTCAAAATTTGATCGTTTATTTAAAAAAAAACATGTACTATAGTATTATTCAAAGTATTGCCCATCTGAAGCTATGATTTTTTCCCATCTTTCTGGCAATTTGTTCAATTTCAATTTGTTCAATTTCAATTTCAATCAAGCCAATTTTTGATATTCTGCTCTGATGTGAACCGTATTTCAGTGAGGGCGTTCTGCATCGACCGGAACAAATGGTAGTCAGAAGGGGCAAGGTCTGGGCTATAAGGCGGGTGGGGTAAGACTTCCCAACGTGGGGCCGAGCGTTGTCATGATGGAAAATTATTGCCTCGTGTCTGGTCGCATATTCCGGGCGTTTTTCGGCCACTGCTCTCTTCAAATGGATTAATTGTGTTCGGTAGCATTGTCCATTGATGGTTTTACCCGGTTTTAGTAGCTCATAATACAGCACACCCATCTGATCCTACCAAATACAGAGCATTACCTTCGCGCCATGGATATTCGGCTTTGCCGTTGAATTGGCTGGTTGGCCGGGTTTCACATATGATTTTTTGCGCTTGGGGTTGTCGTAATGGATCATCGCCAGTAACAATCCGATGCAAAAATGACTTCCTTTTGTGGCGTTCCAGGGGCCCCCGCCCAATTATCAAGGCTTCGCCCATCAATGACGTTGTCTAATAAAAAGCGGGGGTAGATTATTCTATAACTGGTCTTATCGAAAACATCCAGATTTTTTGTATGTATGGATGCTACGATTTGACCAGTTACAAGGCGTATCCTTGCCCCCTATGGGTGTATGGGCACCTCGCTTAATGTTAAGCCTTACGGCAGGAGGTTTACGTTAAAAATCCAGGTACGTTCTGTGGCGTTCCAGCAGCATTTCGGACATGCAAAACCGCCTTTCGACGTCTCTCGACTTGAGTTCATGTGGAACCCAATTTCCTTGCTTTTGAATATATCCAGCTGCTTTTAAACGTTTTGAAATGGCTGCTTGAGTGACACCCAAAGATACTGCGAGCTCTTCTTGTGTTTGGCAACAATCTTCGTAGAGTAATGCTTGCAGTTCTTCATCTTCAAACTTTTTTGGCTGCCCAGGACGTTCATCGTCTTCCATGCCAAAATCACCACTTTTAAATCGTGCAAAGCACTTTTGGCACGTTCGCTCAGCTAGCGCATGTTCACCATAAACTTCCACCTAAATACGATGATTTTCTGCAGCAGTTTTCTTCATATTAAAGTAATGAAGAAGAACTCCCCGCAAAAACACTTGTTCAGGCACAAAGTTCGACATATTTGAGTGAAAAAAAATTATTGTTGTTTACGCTTCAAATAAATGCCATATACTGAGATGACGTACAATGACAGTAGCTTTCCAACGCATGTTCCAATGGAATAATAACAATGGAATAATACAAGTTACGAAATCTCTTAGCACGAATTAAGTTATAGACCCAATATACTCGTAAACATATAACATTCCATAACTATCGTTCAAGAAATCGAAAGACAGCTTTAGAACGCCGGCACTAGTAAGACAAAATTTAGCACAATCGGGTGCAAGACCATCTCTAACATACTCGTAAACTACCACACCTCCAGCTGAATAATTTTCCAGATATGGAATAAAAATCTAATTTATTTTCATAAATCCAAATCTCACTCAGAACAATGACAACAGGTAAATTCTTTAAAGTTTCTAAATGTGTTACGAAGGCTGTAAAGTTTTTTCTAGCACTGCGAATGGTTTGGTGTAAACAAAGAATGTCGACAGAACTAAGAGTATTGACTAAATATGTATTAGGGACTAGGGACGAATCAAGAAAATGACAATTAATCATAAATTATTTAAAATACCAGCACAAGTTACTCTTACTAAGATATCGCGTTCCTTTTTCCGCATATAGAAAAGTTTCCGACCGCAACGTAAATATAGCAGCACTCGTCAATAAAAGCTAGTGAATGCTAGTTGTGCATTTTTTAACAGTTACTTACCGAAGTTACTCACGCGCAGTTTTTGGTTGACAGTCGTTTGAGTGAGTCGATGTGAGTGAAAATTTGAAAAATTGAGTATCGAGTTGTTATTAAATTCTTGTTTTTGAAAGGCAATAGGCCTACGCAAATCAAAAATGAGTTAGACTCTGTGTATGGGGACTCTGCACCATCATTTACCACAGTGAAATTTTGGGCAGCTGAATTTAAACATGGCCGTAAACAGGACGTCCAAAATCTGCAACCACTGACGATAACATTGCTGAAGTACACCAAATGGTGTTAGAGATGACCGCCGAATTAAAGTGAGAGAGATAGTAGAGGATATAAAAATGTCCAAAGCACGTGCTTGTTACATATTAAATCAAGATTTAGGCATGAGAAAGGTGTCCGTGCATTGGGCGCCGCGTTTGCTTACTAGACCAAAAACGTGTTCGAATGAACATTTCCAACGCTCTGTTGGCACAATTTAGGCGCAATAAATTCGAGTTTTGGCGCCCATTAATTACTGCAGATGAAACCTGGATACACCATTATACGCCCGAAAGAAAAATTCAGTCAAAACAGTGGATTGCAAAGGTGGAGCCGGCTCCAAAAAAAGCAAAAACTGTGTTTTCGGCTGGGAAAGTGATGGCGACTGGTTTTTGGAATAGCAAAGGAGTTATCTTAATCGATTATCTTCAAAAAGGAAAAACCATTACTGGAGCATACTACGCATCATTACTTGCCAAGCTGAAAGCAGAAATTGTGGATAAACGGCCACATTTGCAGAAAAAGACAACGCGCCGTCTCACACCTCAGCGGTGCCATGGCGAAAATCCATGAATTACGGTTTGAACTGCTTGACCATCCGCCTTATTCACCAGATCTAGCCCTAAGCGACTTCGTTTTGTTCCCTCATTTAAAATCTTCCCTCGGAGGACGGAGATTTTCGTCAAACGAGGAGGCAATCACCCTCGTAAACAATTATTTTGCAGAGACGCCAAGTACTATTTGGACAGGTTAGAGAGATTGGAGCATCGCTGGGAGAAGTGTGTAGAGTTACAAGGAGACTATGTAGAAAAATAAAAAAAAATTTGAGAAGAAAATGTCTTGTTCGGTCGGAAACTTTTCAGCCAACCCTCGTATACAGTCCTACTGGTGGGTTACAAATTTTACAAACACAATGTTTTTCTTTGGCTTGGAACTACTATCAGCTGTTGGAGTTTTCTGCTGTTTGTGTATATTTTTTATATAGCATAGGTCAATGTCTTCTTTCGCAACGTTGATACTCGTATATAGGCCATCACGGAAGATTTTCAGTGCCATATCGATGTTCGATGTATCGTTACTGCATTTCCGAGCAGCTGTTGTTCCAGATGGACGACCTTCTTTTCAAGTTGTCGAATTTGTTTTCGTTGGATCTCCTTTACTCCCAGAATTTCAGCATAGATTAAATCCAATGTACGAGTATTGTTCGGTCTTCCTTCTCAGTAAAGTAAATATCATAACCCTAAACCACTTGATGAGCGCGGTGCAAGTATTAAGACCCAGAGCTTAGATGCAAGGTACCGGCAAACATTGATTGTGAATGTCTTAAAAAAATATCTCAGAAAGGTAACCGTTTCATGGTCATGATCGGTCTTCACTTGAACGGTGCAAGCAAAAAGATCGAATTTCAAATATCAGATACAGGTTATTCAAGATTCCATTCTTTCGGTTATTACCCAAATTTCGTGTTTAACTTTTAAGAAATTGAATAAAATTGAATTTCCAGTTTAACTTTAGTATTTGCATACTCAAGGCAAAGATTCGGTATACACATACAGACATATGTATATCTGGATAACTAGTTCAATCAAGCTTCTTGTCGGGTTGGAAAAACGCCTCTCTATGAATTTAAATTGCTTTATTGTGAACGTGGATAAGGCATACCATATTCTTCAGGTCGTCGTTTTTTTTTTTTTGAGTTGAGGCAGGGTTAATGATAAGCCTTCTATTCTAGGAAAAAAGGATATCAGCGGACTGCAAACACAATAAATTGATTACTGATGATTTTTGACTCTCGATTAATACGGTGATTGGAGTTCCCTTTCAATACCAGTCATCCTGACAGCCTTGCACTTTAAATGACCACCTGTGAAAATCTTTCATCTCATTTCGGTGCTTATAAATATTGGTGAATAATTCCAAGTGTATGTGCGTAGCTGGTTGTCGGAGTTAGTCCTGTTGTTCAAGTCCACCGTATGGCTGTGAGGAACTCGATGACTTTACAGAATTTGGTATCTGAAATGTCTGATCGATCTTTTAAAAATGCTCCTCCAACATTGTTGGGAGTGTTTCTGCCTACAACAGGGCATTTGCAGAGGATCTGAAATGTAGTTTCTTAAGCGTATATATCCTTACAGCTGCGGTAAGGTACGAGTATTTTCAATGTGATGCGGAATGAGCACTAACGGGTATGCTTTAGTCGGGCCATATCCTCCTAGATGTGAAACAATTCATTTAGTGTTATCCATAAGTGATTGAGAAAACATGTTATAAGGTCAATTAAACCCCCACAGGGGGTTGGATAGTGCCCCAGCATGTTTACCATTGTATTTGGCCAGCTTGTCGGCCTCTTCCCTCTATATTGCTGTGGATTTAAACACAGGCAAAGTTATATTTAACCGGCTAGAGCTGGTAGCTGTGAGTTTTGATTTTATGATTGTTAAGTGGAGAGATTTTCCTGTTAAAAAATATTGCTATTTGAAGCTTACACGTCTCCCTGATGGCAAGAAATCTCGATTCAATTAGGGAGTTTGAAACGTTGAGCACAGTTGCGGTACACCCCATGTGTCCATTTTTATTCCTCCCACAGAGGGAGGTAGTATACGTTTGCTGCCTAGGTAGCAGATCCAGGATCTTGCTGTGACCGCATGGTTTTGATATCGACCTGGCAGACTATCAGCGTTCATCAGGTATACAGACATCGTTGAATTTGATATTTACGTCAAGATGGAAGTAGTTCTCTGAACTCTTCTAAATTCGATATTCGGTCGTTTAGGATGAGGCATCGAACAAGAGACCCAAAGGTGAGAATTGAATGACCTATGACTGTCTAGATCCAGAGATCTTGGGCGAATCATCGCTTCTAACACCTCCAAGCACTTAAACCAATAGAGTCTTTTCTGTCATTTTACTTAGTCACCACTCCAGCGTTTACGTTAGAAAAGACTTCTTCTGCAAAAGTAAAATCACAATTTTTCAGTCCTCTGGCAGCAACGTTCATACGAGGCAAAGGTGTTGGAATGGAGTTGAACCATCTTGATGGTAGGAAAGGCGCTGACAGGGTTCACCATATCAGATCTCTACGATATAAATTGCATTTTCTAGATCAAATCTGTTTCATCTAACAGGGGTCCAAACCAATGGAATGCGCTGTGATCACTGGGGCCCTTACACGTCCCTATACCACTTGGAACCACTGATAAGCTTGCATCAAGATCCCCAAGTAAAATTCGGTCACTATCTTGCTACAGGAGCAGAGACTCATGAACATTTAGGAAGTCATTGAGAAGCCGTGAAGAATACTCTTATGCCTACCCTATCGGCTTCTACATTGATAAAGTGGGAAGCTTTCAGCAGATACATATCTATTCGACAAAAAGTCGACTTCAGAGTAGGAAAACTGGAGCAGATCTTTGTGTCGGTGAGAAGAAGGCTCAGCCTACCATGAGGCATATATTATTCCATCGGCTTCAGAAGTTCAGAAAGCAGCAAGCATGTCCAATATCAAAGTCGCTTGGAGTCTAAAACACTTATATTAATTGTATAGTAAAATCCGTTGCCTTTAATAGAAACGCAAAACTGTCGATGATGAGGCCACCAAAAAGGCCAGTATCCTTTGTTGGCTTCGACCATTATGCTTAAGGTTTATTTGTGTAAGTTAACGACGCAACATATCTACGAGGACCATATTGTGTAAGTAAAGTAAAGTGTGAATTTGGGACAGTCTTCATGTTGGCTCAAGCTGCCAATTTTTCACTACACCTGACGTGAAAGCCTTGGAACTCACATTATTAGATCGGAAAAGGGAATTAATGTAACTGGTGACTAATTCAGAAATAAGTAGAATCAATTCGTTGTATTAAACTCTTCGTGAGTATAAAAGATTCAATTTTCCAATAAGTGTGGCGGTCTTGAGTCTTCAAACAAAGCAGAAAGTGTTGTGCATTTGGTCCGGGGTATTTGGAAGTCCTCCTTTAATTGCTTTGAGAAGCCAATCAGTCCCATCTGTTCGAACATCTCAACTATGATTTGTACGTATGTTAAATACTCGTATGTCCTCTTGCGTCCTTTTGAACGCCCTTCAACATTGGTGGACAGTCATTGTTGTGGCCATGCTGAGCTTATAGGGTGATCTGTGATCTGTCTTGGAAAAAAGACATCGAGCTACATTTTTGAACAAGATCCTGGAGGCTATGTCAAATTCCAACGTTTTCATCACCACAGGCTTTATATTTCTTTCGACTGGACCAAACTTAATTGATATGATACATTAGGGTGGAAAGCGAGTTCAAGCTGTGGTTCACAAGTAACTTCCCTCTAAAAATGCAAAGTAGAGTGTCAGTTATTTAGAGTGCTTGATCCACCGCCATCAAATTCAAAGAGGCTTAAATAATAATAACTAAGAACCTTTTTAATAAACTTCACACTGTGATGTGGTTCAAAACCCTTCAGAGCCGTTCCAATCTAATAAAGGCATTCGAAGGTGTTGCGTCTAATAGTCGAAAAGCTGAGAAATCCGTTCATTTGCCGGGCCAACATTTCAGTGCATAGTATCTTTTCAATTATCGTTAGTCTTTTACATGAATCCGTATATATGAGACTAACTCTATGACAATTCTTAGGCCTCTCACAGCATTCATTTGCTATAAATTAACCTCTAACATCGACTCCAATTTGTGCGAAATTAAATTGAACTGTATGCGCGAACATGTAATTGACAATACGCATAATTGTCTCGCTTTTTAATTAACGTGAGATACCAGTATGCACGAGTATATACAGGATTGATTTTAATTGCTATAAATATTTCATGCTTCGCCTTGGGTGTGAATTTCAACGCAACTTTAAACGACTTAATTGTCTGGGAAAGGTTTTTACTTATTAACCCCGTGATGTGTAAGTCTAAATGTAAATCTACGATTTAAAACTTAACTGTAATGGACAATATTGAATTTTTTCTGATTTTGATGTAAGCACTATATTTTACTCAAGTTTACTTGGAATTCTAAAGAACAAATTTAAAGTGACTGTATACGAAAATGTGAGAATCACAAAGAAGGAACATTTTCGATTAGACTAGTTTTGTTAGTTGGAGTTTACGTTTGTTACTTCTGCTGGAGTTGTCACTGATTAGATATTCGTCATTTAAGTATTCTGTTGTTATTGCCTCGAATTCGTAGTGAACCCATTTTGACAACGTTTCGTCAATGTACTGGAATAAGAGTAGCCTGAATCATGTATACAATTTCATATTGTCGATCGTTAATGCGGTTCTTTTCTAGAACCAAAGTGTGTAGAGCTACAAGACGTGCTTATAGTGAATTATGCCATCGATATACGAAAGGCCACCTATTGCTGATGTCTGGAGCCTTCAAACGACGAAGATTGGCTCGAAAAGCCATGCTGTTATAATCGTTTTTTCTAGATTTTGCATCACTTTTTGAGAGTTCCTTGTCAAATTCCGGTGATTTCATTGTCCATGTTGGTCTCATGGCATTCGAGGGATTCTGGCTTGTTGGCACAGACCCTGCTTTTAAGATATCCCCACAGGATGTCGGTTAGAGGACCATCGCCTTCAATAAACCAATTTCGATTGATTCACGAGCAGTATGCCATGTTACGTCATCCTGTTGCAACGAGCAATCCAAAAACTCACGTATTAATGCGCTTTATTGCAGCCGTCTCGTCATTATTGTCTTCGCAAAATTAAGGTACAATGACTCTTTAACTCCTAGTACTCACCTCCACGTGGTAACTGATGCGTGGTGGTAGCTAACGAGAGAGAGGAGGGGAGGGGTGCCATCAGACTAAGGTACTTTCTTCTGTATCCGGGCGGTAGCGGACGAATTCTGAGGATGATCAATGGTGGCGTCCCCAGTTCTAGTTAGCCCGAACTAGTGTTATTTCTATATGAGCTGTTTTAAATTACTTGAATACCAGGTCTATAGGGATCTCCAACACTAAGCCAGGATTTTGGAAAAGAGTTAGTGGCGGATGAGCCCTTAATATGGGTCAACGGCAGCGCTCACATCCCCGAAGCGGGTTACTTGCTCCCGAATTTGATCCGTCCCCTTTTGTCCTAGGTGTTCCAAAAAGGGCCCGGCCCTCCAGGTTGGAGGTTGTGCATGGGATTAACTGCCCAACCACGTAAAAAAGTAATTCCTACGAAGCAACCAGTAGCCTCGGATGAGAACGGATTCACTATTGACGAGCCTCTAAAACGAACAAAGGACTACGGCTTTTGGATCTGCACATGGAATGTTCGCACCTTGAACAGGCCGCTTGCAGCCGAACAGCCGAGCCCCTAGACTGCTATAAAGCAGATATAACCGCCATCCAAGAAGTGCAGTTGGATGGGTAAAGGAAAGATGAAAAACTGTGATGTTTACGGCGGTGATTGCTATAGAGAACGTAAGCAGCGTCTATTTGGATTCGAGTTTGTTGTAAGCGGTAGACTTAGGCAAGAAGTCTTGAGCTTTTCACACGTAAGAGAATGCTTTACAACAATCAAAGGTAAATTCGATAACATAAGTCTTATATGCGCTCACGCCCCAATAGAGGAAAAGGACGATGCTACTAAAGAAGGTTTCTACGAGCTCCTCGATAAAACCTACGACTTTATTGCTAAAATTGGGAAGGAGGACATATTTGGTAGCACAATCGGAAGACATAACTTTCCACTTCTGAAAACGGACTTAGGCTAATCGATTTCACTGCGGGACGTAACGTTACTATAGCAAGCACACGGTTTCGTCACCTCAATGTTGACCAAGAAACATGGCAGACACCAGATCAGCAAACTGTCAACCAGATTGATCATGTTGCAATCGACGTAAGACACTCCTCAAGTATTTTAGATGTTCGAACATTTCGAGCGGCCAACATAGACTCGGACCACTATCTAGTTGCAGCCAAGGTACGTCTAGGTACACAACGACGTGGATATACTATGAGGAGATTTAACGTTGAACGGTTGCAATCGCAACAAGCCGCCAGAATCTTTGCCGATCGGGTATCCCTCAACCTCTCGACAAGTCTTTTCCAGCCAGCATTAAGTGCTGAAGACCAGTGGCTTAGATGCTGATAAGCCATCAGAAATGCCGCAACTGACGTGCTGAATTTCACCCGCCCACCACCACGAAACCCCTAATTGCATGTTGCAGAACACCATGGCTACAAACTGGTACTACATAAAAGGACAAGAGCGGCTCGTGGACTCTACGAGGAAAAAAAGGGGGAAGAACAGCGGCTTTTCCAGAGAAAAAAAAAGAGCATGATAAGCGCGCGATAGAGAGGTGCTACTACAAGAATAATGTTCGGAAGCTCTACCAAAAGGTAAAAAGAACGTGTCAGGGTAATAAGACCCGAACGGAGACCTGTAGAGATGAACAAGGAACCTTGTAGTAAAGTCACAGTCAGTTCTGAGTGTATGGAAAAACCATTTCTGCAGACTGATAAACGGCGAAGACGACACAAATTTCGCTGTCAGGCAGAGCGGACCATTCAATATTGACGATGCAAATCAAGAATTCCGTCCACCCTTTCTAAAAGGGATGAAGATAACCGTGATCGTTTTGATAGAAAAATTTTTCGTAATATATTTGGTCCCGTATGCGTTGACAGGTTCTGAAGGAGACCATTCAACGATGAACCCTACGAGCTGTACAGAGACATCGAACTTGTCAAAAAACTGCGCATTTGGCGTTTGAGTTGGCTGCAACATGTAGAGTGCTCCAACCCGCAGAATTTTCGACTCTAGTCCGGAGGGACAACGCAGTAGAGGAAGGCCTCGCCTTAGGTGGAAGGGGACCTCAACCAATTTCGGGTGCTCAACTGGAAGCAGTTAGCCTAAGACCGCTCAAATTGGAGAGGTTTATTGGTTGAGACCCATGTCCACTCCGAACTGTAGCTTAAGTATAAGAACATGCACAGCAGAAAATCGCAGCTAAATGTAAAGGCCCATCAAATTAGTTCTGGGATTTGAGTGCTCCAATACCGAATAATTTGGGTAAAATATTCGTGTGCATATAATGATCACACGGTCCTAAAAATCAGGTTCACTAGCAAGGAAATTTTGCATGTTTCGGACGTATCGAACACGACGCGGCTTACTCGTATCAAGCGGCAATAATTTCTGAGCCATTTGCACCTTTAAAATCTTCCACATAGGCGATGGATACAAGCTAAACTGCTGAACTTGGACGAGGTTTACTCTTTGCCTTTGATATTAACACTTTAATTGAATTTGGTTAGACCGCGATCGTTTTTTTCTATCTGGAGACAATGGAGAACTGATTTCAAAAGTGGCGTTCCATGACAAAAATTCCACTCTTATGAAATTCCTAATACGAGCTGCCGAAGGCCATCATTCCGTCAGAATTTTCCATGATCAGTTGCGTGCATTGGCAAAGGGTCATTACGAATGATCCGATAGAATGCATCAACATCATCTACGTATGGCTGGCGGTACAATAGATGTTAGAACTGCTGAGAACCTTAAGAACACTCACCATAGCAATAAAGAAAAGACTCGGATTTTATGCCGAGTTTTCTATATAAAAGACCCGAAATTTTGACCAGTGCCAGGCTAGGAATGAAGATTCTGTTCCAGCAGCAGCTCAATTATATTAGTACGCAGCTTAACCGAATCTATGCTATCGGTCGTATGCAGCTTGCTGTCATCGTGGAACTTTGCAGCGTGACCACAACCAATTCAAATACCAGCCATATTTTTGCATGCCTGTCCATTAGACAGTGCTCGGTGATGACACCTATCGTGACGATTAAATTCTTATTATGTTTCAGATTCAGATTTATCGGTAGAAGAGTGATCCCTTTGTTCTCTCAATGGCTAGCTGCAACATGTTCGGTTGAAGCTCATGTTAGGTGAGTTTCTATCCCTTGCCATGCAAGCAAGGTTAATGTTAAACTACTCCGCTATTTCCATGATCGATGAACAGCAGTGTAGTGCTCCTCAAGCCTTCATACAAACTACAATAATTCCAAGCTTAACTCTAAAAAAAAACAATGAGGATATCCTAATTAGTCTTAGATCATTTGTAATCCACCAGATGTGTGTGCCTTGCAGCAGTGTACGGTCCGAAAGTAGTTTGTCTCTAGTTATCGGACCTAAGGAACTGAGTAATTAGTCACTGAATCTGTTTTTTCTAGTCACAGACTTTTTTTTGTCCAGGGGCCATCGATTTTCTTCAAGATTTTGACACAAAAGAGTCTCCAGGATGACTTTCCTAAACAGATCACTCTCGTGTTTAGCTAGATTATCCTACAATAGTTTTTAATTTTCACATTCAGTTATCCCAAAGACTGTTCCCTTGACCTGAAATGGTAACAGCTTTATCCCGATAAATTGAACAGGCTTTGTAGAACACTTTAATCACTCCTGTCATACTGAAACATAGACTATCAAGGGCGGATGGACATGTCTACCGAAATTTCGAAAGAAAAACTCTTTGAGGACTATCCGCTTTCATTTCAGTTAATGAGGGACCACATGGGAACTCTGTACACCGCGTGCTGTTGACAAAAACGCCACATGGGCATAGTACCCCGACGTAAAATCCTGGACTTTACAAATTTATTTGTATCGATCCTTTGAAAAATAAATAAATAGATATCAGAAAGGGGAGGACTCAACGATGAGTTTTGCGAGCTGTACAATGGCACGTTGATCTTAATGATCTTTAACGCTCATCGCCCCGTAGAGTTTAT
This sequence comes from Volucella zonaria, assembly GCA_963966105.1. Lineage (NCBI taxonomy): Eukaryota > Metazoa > Arthropoda > Insecta > Diptera > Syrphidae > Volucella > Volucella zonaria. Next base: position 182,602,881 of record OZ014530.1, on the reverse strand, counting down.
AATGTTCATCAAGTAGAGAAGACTGTGACGTAAAATAAACGCCAATTTAAATACAGGAGGCCTTAAGTAGATTCTAGAACACGACTGAAACTATTTAGCTAATCACCGAGATAGAAAGTATTGCTCAATGGAAACAACATTAACGATGCTACTACACTTTGTATCAGATGAAAGCCTCTAGTGAAATACTTAAACATTTCGTATTTTAAAAATACGGCAATGACATGTTTTTAAAAATGCGTAATAGAAAAGAGAGTTCTAAACCGGTTGACAACGAAATAAAATTTGGTTATTTGGGCTTCCAAAATAATCGGGCTTCACGACGACGACTCATATTTCAAAGAGGAGCCGTCTATCCGTAATCTTTCAACATTACCTCAAAGAGACTTCGGTTGAATAGAAAAAGACTGTACAAAGATAAGAACTGAAAAAAATATAATTTCTAATTAGTAAGTCGTAACTAATATAACTTGTTGGGAATGGCTTTTATAATTCCCACTTACTTGCAACAGCAATGTTTTCTTTGACATTGCCTACATCTGAAAAGAGTGTTTGAGAAGTCCGCTTACTGCTTACCGCTTACTGTACTCACACGTAATATTCAAATAAAATTAAAAAGCCTAACGAAATCATAAGTACCTACCCGTATTCGTATCCGTACCCATACTCGGCTTATAACAATCGGTGGCCTTTCAAAGCTCTGTCCGCACCGCATATGCCTTCTACGAATTCAATTCGCTCTTGATGGAGTGCATTGGCTCAATCTGGAATCAAGATAAGACCCATAAAAAGTTAGTTAATTCCGTTTTTGTTTTTTTTTGTTCGTCGTTTTCTTTTTTCTTATTTTATTTTCTGTTTTTTCTCTTTTACACCTTTAGAGACAGGGTTTTGTGCTCTGTCGACCAACGCATTTCAATGTAACCTCGTGCCCCATTCAGACAAGCGACACCACTGTCATGTCGTGAATTGTTTCTTTTAAAAGGGGACCTTGTCAAATGGGTGCTGCCGCTGCTACTACTACTATTACTAATACATGAACAACTAGAGTGCCTACTCAAATGGAATATGGCGCTTAAACCAAGCGAAACGAAAATTATTCTGAAACCCTAGTCCAAATGAGATTCACTTCAAGAAATCGACTACATATCCGTAGCTTCCATCTCTTTCACTACACAACACACCGAGCAAATTGCTGGTTGTAGTTTTGATCACTGGATTCGTATTCAACTAGTTTTTAACCATCGCATACGCGCTCGAAGAGCAAAACATACATTGTGTGTTTACGAGTACGAGTATGTAGCGATAAGATTTGATACCTTGATAAACCTCCTAATTATTGCACCTGTATTGTGCTCGTTGTCGTTCTGCTTACTTGAACAATGACAATAAAACGACACAACCAAACATAGATACAGCTGTATAGATACGAGTACACTTTTTAAATTGAGTTTACGCCGTTTCCGGTGTTATTAAAAAGCCATTAATGCTAGTTGTTGTTGCGAAAAGTAATTTTGCAAAACTATTATACGAGTATTTCCCCCAAACAATCACAGACTCTAATTATGTGAACGAATTCGTATAGGTTGGTCTTAATGGATACGACCTTTGCTCTATAATTTAGCTGCCATCATCTGTGCTGACATCAGTTTTGGGTAAAATATTTACTCAAGTCATGACACATGAGATCATAACATCAGCCACTTGTTGCCGCTGCTAAACGCTTTTCTGTTTTTTTTTTTTTGTGTTTTGGATAGAGTCGAGCGTAAATTGTAGACACGTTTGGACGATTCGTCTGAGTTAATAGTCGTGTACCGAACAAGGTTATTGAACTATGCGAATTAGAGGTTCACCAGTTTCTGAATGGCCAATCAATCAAAAGGTATTAGGTAGGATGGCGGGGGTTTAATTGTATGCTACCGCTAGGAAATGCTACATCAAAGGTTAACGATTTAAAAATGAAAGACAACAAATACGGATTACATAGGAGGGACCGGTGCCTTAAAAAATAAAAAAAATAAAAAAACTGCTAAATCATACGATTGTCACCGGTCTTGGAGGACTTGACGATGGAATTGTTATAAATGAAAGTGACATTTTAAATGAACGACAGCGCTGACATCATTTTCTGAAGTATGTAATTAGCTTCAGTTGCTCCCAGCCCACTCATGTTGTCCAAAGTTTTGCGCCGAGTTTGATTGATTGGACGAATGGAGTCGGCTTCGTGTCTTATCCTTCCACCTTTGTAAATATTTCGCCTATCTATTGTTAATTCCGCTTTTGTAGGGTAAGGAATGATATATAGCTGCTTAGAGGCAGTCGAATTATTACAGTCAAAGTGTTTTGACTGCTATGTTATTTTAGTCTGAATTCAATATTGTGTGGAGTACGTTACTGGCACAAGCCTGTGGAGCTCCAATTTGCATTATAATGTCCTCTGAAATGCAAAAAATGCTTTTACTTTAGCGCTAGCGCTACAGCCCCGAGTAGGCTAACCTTTAAAATCTTCCCCATAGGCGATGGATGTTAGCTAAACTGCTGAACTCGGCGACGATATTAAGTTTCTGGATGTCAGTCAACAAAAGCTTGAACAGCATCAATGGTCTCATTACATCGACTTGGACGTAGCCTTTGATATTACTACACTACAACTTTAATTGAATTTGCTTAGACCGCGATAGTTTTTTTCTATCAGTTCGTTCAGATCCTTGCCCACTAAAGGGGGGCTTTTCTCTTACTCCGTTGTCTATGCGATATTAATCCAAAGACATTTCGGACCAAAGCGGTGGTGCTAATTCGCTCAATGGTCAATATGTCTTTTCCAGCCAATTTGATCAATTCGGGGCCTTCTGACAAGGTTTATCATTGCATAGCCCATACAGTTCGTTGTTGTATCTTCTTTTCTGAATTCCGTAAATGACGGGACCGGAAATCGTACGAAGAACTTTTTTATCATCCGTGTTTATTACAGTATGGGCTTCAGCCAACAGTGCGCAAAAGGTAGCACATGGACCATATTCCTATGCAGATGTCTCTTGTATTTTAACGTGACAATAGATTGACTTATGTTCATGGGATGCCCATATATCCATGGGAGCCAGGATATGCCTGGGCATCGCTTACCCACATTAGTAGTGTAACACCAAAGCGGTACCTTTATTGAGGGCACAGGCTGAATCGTTGGTATGAGTCGAGGCCGACCTGAAACCTCTTGCCGATCTTAGGATCAGTTGTTGCAACTCTACATCGGGTCAAAACCAATTGCGAAGCGCTTTCTGCGTTTTAGGTTTAAACCACAGCCACCGTAACGCTGCCACTGGGGATCTACCTCTAACAAGTCCGGTGGGCTTTGACTCCCACGGTACCGTATCCATACCCACTGGTATGGATTATGGGTAATCCTGCCTTCCAACAAGATCTGTGACCGGCAGCTTGTAATTGGTCAAACCATAGCAATCTTCGCTGGCGCTAAAATCTGAAAATTTAAGATAAGTCCAGTGATTGCCATACTCTACCCCCTGTTTTTTTCCAGACCACGTCAATAAGATTCCTATGCAGTGCTTAACCTTGTTCGTGTGAGAGACTTGTTTTTCGGTTGCCTTCTTAGTCTAAAGACAGGTAGGAATGATTTCGCCAGATAGTCACGGTTGTATCGTTTAAATTTTTAGCAGAGGTCAAATAGAACCAAACAGAATATTTTACAATCTCAAAGCTGCAGTTACCCGTTGCTGCGTGTTATCATTAAATATATCTTCGCTGAGTCTGCTTCAATGACAGCAAAATTTCCAGTGATAGCTCCTTGATTTCTTTCAAGTCTTACTTGCTGGCAGTTTTACAGATTTCTAGTAAATAGCGCCCCAAGTTTTGACATGCACATAACTTTGTCTTCGGTTAGGTTGGTTTCAAGTTAATAGAGCAACAGCAGGCATTTTCCTTCTTCATTCTGCGCAATTTGAAGTATTTGGCGGGAATGCCAATATAAGGCATGGCTCTGTATATAAGAGTCGATAGAGTGATTGAAATGCTCAGGTTTTCTCTACAATCTGCCGTAATATAAGTATTTGAACCATGATGCACTTACCAAGTCTAAAACCGCATTGTAAAAATGCAAACCACTAATGTTACAAATGTAGTAAAATATATTGAGTATGCGTACCATTTTCTTTACCGATCGCTGGCTTTGATGCTTTTAAAACCTTTAAATTTTATTTTAAAAAATAAAAAAAAAACAACAATTGTGGGTTTAGTGTTAATATTTATTTAACGCAGCAACTTTTAAATTATAACTTGATCTATCGAGTCTGTAAAACTACTGCAAACAACGAATATGTGCTTTTTAAAGCGACCACAAATGTACTTAAATTTATATTGAACATCCCCATGCAGACAATAGCAACAGGCTGCAGACCGCGTTGTGAAAATGTTATAACATTCTTTCGAAACTCTGCATCCTGATACACCCAATTACAACAATAAATCGCATGTGACAAATCAACAAATTCCTCTTCAAATTGACTGCCAAAATAACAGCATGGAAATATTTCCAACGATGCCGACAACATAAAAATGCAATAGTAGATCGTCGCAAATAAATCATTCGATCCCATCAAGAGACTGCAAGCTGTGCAACATAAAATCACACTCGAAGAGCAGACTTGCAAGAACATTCCCTTTGATATGACCCTTTGCATACAATGGTAGAGCCTAAAAAATAAACTTTTTACTCGTAACGATTCGTCATTCTATTTTGTATTCAAAAACTTACTCAATCAATCGTTCATGATCCTTAATACACAATTTCAACTCGATATTATTAGTCCTTACATTTTTCTTCTTATCCTTTCCTAAATTTGATATCCTTAAAGCCAATATTCGAGTATGGCCACCCAATAGGTAAATACATGCAGGCCCATAAGTATCGCTACCAAGATTACAAACACTCACACAGATCAAAGCAGTCAATTGAAAGATATGGAAAAATAAATAGTTTGCCATGGATGCTGTCGCATCGATTGGAAACCAGGCCGGATACATTAGGCGCCTTTGAGAATCACGCACGGTTGACACCTCCGAAGATGTTATAGCAAAACTGTACAATATTGCAAACATCGCTACCAGTAACTTCCAATTGTTGAGAATCTTTTGGTAAAGAATTTTTTCATCTTTCGTGTGAATGCGGTTTTCTAACATTTCCATAACGTCTTCCATTCGTCGGACATGCTTGATATTGAAGAAAAATATAAACAATTTCGCTGTACTGAGAAGATAGGTAAAACCAATCGATAGACCACTGAAAAAATCGTCCTGGCCGAAGATCATTAATGTACCAAGCATCAGGGAAAAGGAGTTAAAGAAACTTATGCTAAAATGATAGAGGACCGAATAAATAATATAGACAATTCGATATTTATTTGGCGGTAAAATTCCGAAAAACTTCCAAATAAACCAATACATCCTGAATAAATCCTTACTCCCTTTGATTTGCATTGTTGGAGTAATTTAAATAGCAACTCAAACTGCCAAGAAATCCAATATCCTACTAAATATGGCGACGAATTTTTTCGACAATTTATAAGGATAATAAGAGTGATATTGTATGCTCACTTAAATATTCATCATTCGCTTTCTAATTGATATTTTGCACATAATTACATGCAGGTGTTAACTTACTCAGGAGTTCTGTCCGCTGCTTCAAGCCAACTTAATGTATGATATTAATTGGCAATTAAATAAAATAGTCGGTGAGTTTGCTTGCCCAAATTATTCAGCTTCACAGCGTTTCCTTTTAAAAACAAAAGCAAATTAAATTTTCATTTAGTAAGAAAATGTTCCTTCTTCGTGATTCTCACGTTTTAATGTATGATGAGCAAATGTCAAACGCTAAACATAGACTCTTGTCAAAATCTTTACTTGTCAAAACCTTCAACATAAATGTATTTCGGTATTGTCAATTTAGGTGTTGGGATTGATCCAATTGCAAACTCGCCCTTAACCGCAGCTATTCTACGACCACGCCACCTAGATTCCAACACATGAATTTTCCTTCAGCTGTCAGCTTAAAATTATTAAAAATGCTTTCTTTCTTATTTCGGAGCCATCAAGAGAAGGAAGTGCAAAGCACGGTAAAATCCTCTTTATTTTAGCAATCCCATAGATATTGTATCTCCTTTTCCAGGAAGACACAAATACATCTTGAGTTTGTACTCATTTCAAATAGTTCGGCTCCGGAATATTCTTTATTTCGCTCACTTAAATTGCTCACGCCGGCAGAAGAAAACCATTTTTATTCGCGCACTTGACATGCGCACGCCGCCGACAAGACGATCATCATATGATACGCCACATACCGCCTCGCCGAATTCCACGTTTGCAGAACATGAATGCCTCGACTTCTATTATAACCAGCGCCGCCATAGCATCACAGAACTCTCTTTTGCCCACCACCTCTGCCACTGCCGGGTCTTTTTCTTCTGACCGCATTTCAGCCGCCGTGCCTAGTGCAATGCAGGAAGAGTTTGTCAAAAGTGCTCTCCCCCCGTCGCCGCAGCTCAAAGACAAATTGCTTCCACGTCTTCATTAGATGTCACCACACTAAGATCAGAAGCAAATGTCACCAAAATCTACGCCGCCGCCGCAAAGCCACAACGAAGAGATAATGGAGGTCGTGTTCTATTTGTGGGCGCAAGCTAAGGTGAGGTCTTCAACTACTTACTGCTTTGCCTCTCGAGTTTCGCACAATTTTTATCATCCACGGTATCCGTGAGATTGCTTCCGACACATACGAAGCATCGGCCTTTCTCCACCGCCGTTCTATACTAGATGGAGTGAAAAGTGACATCCTTGACCGCCAGCTTGCGCTGCTACTGCAAAAAAGGTTATGGTGCCTTGAAGTCCGTTCATATTTAGGCAGACATGCCAAATTTCAGTGCGATACTGTCTTTAGTTTTGTTTTGACAGCTAATTGTTGTTGACGTGTTTGGAATCATATTGAGTATGGACAAAAACGATTTTCGTTCTCTCATAAAACATTATTTTTTGAGAGGCAAAACGGCAAAAGAAAAGTTGGATAAATATTATGGGGCTAATGCTCCGTCAGATTACACCGTCAAATATTGGTTTCGAGAGTTTCGTGGTGTCCGCAACTCCGCTACCGATCAAGTCCGCAGCAGCAGGCCCTTCGATGCGGTTGCAGAGGACAATGTCATAAAAATACATGAAATGGTGTTGGCTGACCGGAAAGTGAGGGTGCATGAACTAGCAGATACCACAAAGATTAGTACTGAGCACACACGAAATATTTTGGGCAATATTCTGCATATGAAAAAGTTATCCTGCCGCTGGGTGCCGCGAATGCTCACTTTTGACCAAAAACACGAACGCGAGAGCACTTCGAAAGAGTGTTTGGACTTGCTGATGCGGAATCGGGCGTACTTTTGGCGTCGATTGGTAACTGGATTTGGATCCCTCGGACTATTATCTCTTCCCAAACCTCAAAAGATGGGCCATCAATAAAAAATTCAGCTCACGCGAGGAAATCATCGACGCCACGGAGGAGTATTTTGTAGACCTTTCGGAAAATTACTTTTCGGACGGGATCAAGAATTTGGAAAATCGCTGGAATAAGTGTATCAAACTAAAAGAGGACTATATTGAATAATATACAATGAAAAAACATTTAAAAAAAAATGTTTCTTTAATTCCCAAGGAGGTCACTTTTCACTCCATCTAGTACAATCCAAAACCTGACATGACTCCGCAGAGCACAGCATAGAGATGTTGCCACGTGTAAGAGAGGCATGGAATGACGATCTCGACTTGTTGAGTTCTATTGCAGTTTGAATATTTGGTTAGATTTTGGACTAACCAAAACCATCCGTATGACGCTATTCAGCTTTCATAAAGAGTTTCAGGCGTTCACACGATACAGCAGATCCTCTCCTTTTGTAGATTGAGCAAACGATGCTAAAGTTCCATTTAGCAAGCATACTTTTCGCCGACCGAATGAGTTGCTGTAGACCAGGTCATCTCTCGCTCATCTTAATAAATCAGTCGGCCCGACAGTCTTGTTATACTTAAGATATCCTTATTTCGCTTTAATCGGTTGGACGCAAATCTTGGTTTTTGCCCGGCTGAATGGTTTTTTCGGCCTGACAGTGGAGTTTGGATTGTCCTTGCCGTTTAAAATTCCTCAGAATATTGACTCTACGGCTAAGTTTCATTGCTCATCTCGAAAGATTTCTGTTCGAATTTTATTTGACACATCCTTTTTACCATTTTGTAAAATTTTCAAACGTTGTTCCTCGAGTAGCACTTTTCTATTACTTGAATCACTCGCTTTTTACGCTTTTTTGTGTTTTCGGAGAAACCGACAGATTAGTAGCGGCATTTCTGACGGCTTTCTTGGTACTGATGCCATTTGACCTTTATAATTTGTTTTGAGAAATGCGATCAGCAAAAGATGTGGCATTTTATTGCGACAGTACTCATGTAATGTTAAAACTCCTCACGGTATTTCCAAGTTGTTGTGGCATCCGAGATGTCAAAAGAAATACGTTGTCTGACACGTGGTGCAATTCTACATGAACAGCTCGGAATGCTGGGCCATCTATATACAATACTGAAGGCGTGCCTCGGAACATCAAAATACTTACCATATGCTCAATTTGGTAGAGTATTGTATTAATACTAGGTGGCCCAAAAGTCACTAGAAGATGCCATCATTTTTGCAAATGGCGGCAAATGTCAATTCCACTCTGACATTTGTGAAGTAGACAGATACAAAATACACGTCATCAAGACATGAATCGCTATATTCCTAAAGAACTCGGAATAATTGTTACGATTTTTTTGCAGAATAATTCGTCGGTGATGTTGGCGCTGCGTGATTTTCGGCGCAGATTTTCCGGTTGTCCGACATCAACTGGACAAACACTACGACGTTTAGCCGTTCGCTTAGAAGAGTATGGGACAACACGAGATGTTGCCAGGTCTAGCCGTTTTGCTGAGAATATCACGGCGGCTGATGGTTGAAGATGTCGCAGAGGACTCCGGAGTATCGACCAGACGACGTGCCACGCAATTGAGCATTAATCGGAGGTCTTTACAGATAATTTTGTTGAAAGACTGTAAGATGTTACCTTACAAAGTGCAGACAATGCATTTAACTGTTAGCTGTTGACCTCCAAGCGCGTGTAACCTACGCTCAAGCCATCCTCGAATCTGGACCACGAGGGAGCAAACTTTTTAGCGAAAATCATCTTGAGCCCATTTCCATCTCTGTGGATATGTGAATAAGCAAAATCATCGCTTCTGGGGCATCGAAAATCCGCGTATAACACGCGAAGAGCCATTACACCCGCCCTAAGTTACTGCATGGTGTGCTGTTTACCATGGAGGCGTCATCGGGCCTTATTTTTTCAAGAACGCCGCTGGCCAAACGAATACTGTGGACGGCGAGAGCTACAAAGCCATCCTCAGTGACTTTTTCCTTCCTCAACTGGATGAAATGGGATTGGAGAACATGTGATTCCAACAGGATGGAGCAACGGCGCTTATTGCACGAGAAGCAAGCGAAATTCTGAGGGCTGCATTTCCGGGTCGCCTAATCACTCATTTTGGCGGTTTGCACTGGCCGACACGATCGCATGATTTAACCGTTCCAGATTTCTTTTTGTATGGTTTTTTGAACTCACGAGTCTATGTCAACAAGCCTCAGACTCTTGAACCCCTCAAAGAGAACATCCGTCAAGAATGCGAGGACCTATCGCCGGAAACTCTAGCAATTATGATGGAAAATGCCACAAATCGGGCCCAAATTGTCACAATAAAAAAAATTGCAGCCAAAGAACATCGGGTAACAACTTTTGCGCCATCTTGTAGTTGATTCCTATGCTCAGCTGTAAATATTGAGCAAAGAAAACCATATGCAAATGCGGTGATATTCCACCTCACAGCAGATGTGGTATGATTTTACTACCAAAGAAGTCTTATTTCGCTTAAATCACATAAAGCGATCTTATCGTCGTATTTAGGACGTGCCGAAGAGCTCGACAGAACGTTCTTTATTAGTATCATTCATTTACTCTGTGGGAACGTGAGCATACATATATCAGGCATACATATATCTGCGTCAGTTGGGGTGAGTATAACAAATCCGCATCCCAACCAACGCTGTTCTCTATAGTTTATGTCGTAAATTTTATTTTGTTCGAGCCATCACACTGCCCTTTCTGAATGACGCGCTGCGCGCTGTCTGCTTAATGGCAGCCGCTATTCGCCTGCACGTGAACATTCGAATTCTTATTTTTTTTTTGCTTTGTAATACAAAACAGTAGGCTATCGAAGTGAACGTCTAAGACTTCTAGCACATTTGGTCAAATTAAATAAAGGCAGTTTCGTCAGTATACTATGGGCTGACCACCGGCTTCATAGTAACAACAGGAATAGGAACAACTGCAATATTCGTGTAAATTATATTCCCCCTTTTCTGGCGTTAGCATATCTACGAGGGCGAGCAGATCCTGTGCGCTTCGTCCGCATCGACTTGCGGACGTATTTCTCCTGAATATCTAAGAAAAAATCTTGGATTGAAGTCTTTAAATTCGTGAATATGAGTTGGATTCCGATAATTGGCAACTTCACTTTCACAACAGCAAACTATTGGAATCAAATACGATCTTTTCGATATCTGCGACTTTGCTTTGGGGAGGACATATAACAGCTTGTCGCACAAAAAGCGGAGATCCGGCACAGATGGATTTCCTCGTCGTTTGACAGAGTAATGTACATTGAAGTACTTCCAACGGGAATACGATGGAACCTTCTTAAACAGGATTCAGGCTCTTCAAATAATTTCGCCAAAAAATTATATAAAATCTGGGCTTAATCACAATAAGCGCTTTTGATGGAGCTTCTGAAAATATTTCGACACAAAAAGAAGTCGACGTCCATCCGCTTTTGAACAACTTGACAAGCTTAACAACCTCATCATCAATTGCCACGTTCAAGCTATGGTACTGATTGAAATCCCTTGAAACATCGTGCTCATTGTACCCCAAAAAAAAACTTTGTAGTGCTGCAGTCCGAAAAGTGAAATAGACAAGACTAATCGTATACCTTAATAATAGGTGACTCAAATACGAGTATGATGTCCATGAAGACCACTCGTTTTGCCATAGTATTCAGGAATTTATCGGGTAAGCTTTGGGAAGCAAAATCGTAAACTAAGTAGCAACAACCTTACCACTTTGGGACTTGTGTTTGAGGACTAAGGAAACAAAACGATCGGGCCGAAGGCAAACGACGCACTCACCAAATAAAATTTCTAGTTCTGCTCGCTAACCCACTCCGCTCCTTAAATTAACCCTATCGGTAAGTCTGTTTCGAAGGCCAAATACAGGCATTTGTACGTCGTTACAAAGAAAGCAAATGTTTTCTACAATAGTTTTCAAGTCTATTTGCGGACAAATGCGACCTTATTTCCAAATTTAATTTTCTTCACGGCTGGCTTGATGAATTTGTTGAAGTACCTACAAAATATCTCACGGTTATTAAAAATGTGAGACAAATTGTTCATTCTATCAACCGGGAGTTCGGGCATGCAGTTCTTAATCGCTCCGAATTAATGTCGAAGCAAGTTGCTAATTATTTATTATCGGTGAAAGACTGTATTTGATAGTTTCAAGAACATTTGAACATTCCTTTCCTGATTCAGATTCTGGCCGAAGTTAGTCTAGAGTACAGGGAAAGCCTCTATATTCTGCCTCATTCTGAGCGTACTCAACCTACGGCTTTGGTAAGTTACGTAAGAACTAATAGAGTGATGCTCGGTTTGGTCTAGTGGCCATTACCATCCCGAGTTACGAGTCACTACAAAAAGTGGCCATGATTGCACCAACATTTCTGATGGAATTGCAAAGAATTTTGATTCCGAGCAGCGAAAAACTAGAAGAAGCGGAATTGAAAGAGTTAAAAAATGAGCAGCAAAGGCAACTTTCTGAAATACGCACTTTAGGAGCTAAGAAGAAGTTTTTCAAAGTTTCACACAAATGTACAGACTACACCAAGACAAGGCGAGCAGACCCCACCAGCGAAAAAGAACACCCACATGACAACCAATTCCTGCAAAGTAAAACCGCAGCCTTTTGACAGCAGCACAGCTAGCTGGCGTGACTATGGCATTCAATTCTGCCAATGATCGCGTTGATTATGGAAAACTTACATCTGCCTTGGAGTTTAGATTCCGTTCTCAACAAGCATTTATGGCCCACTCAACCTTCAGAAGCAGACGCCAGCGGTATAAAGAAGACTTGTGCGCCTTCGGTTGTGATATCCAATGGCTGACGCGAATTGTTTTCAATAATTGCCCACTCGAAGCACAAGACGGAATTTCGTTGATGCAGTTTCTAGATGGAATAGCCGACCGCTCTCTACAAGATGCTGTTCGAGTGGCTGATCCAACAACGCTGGCTGAAGCTTTAAATAAGGCGACCACCATCGAAGCAGCGCACATTTCTACTCAGAGTATTCATTTACCATGAATTGCCGCAGCCAAGGATGTGGAACCTGATTCTTCATCTTTCCGTCGAAAGGAAAATGTTGGTAGCGCTGGCGAACAAACTCCAAATAACATGCAGCCGGCTTCGGAAAACTTCGAGAAGTCAGCCGCGAGGCAATCGTTGAATCAAACACAAAGGCCTAAAATTTCCCGTACTTTCTTCAGTGATCAAACCGGTGGATTCCTTGTACCAGTTTGCGTCGAAAATGTCGCTTGTAAATTGTTGATTGATATTGGCTCGTCAACAACTATACTAGGTCTAGATGCCATCCCAAGCGCTACACAATTACTCCCAGCAAGACCATCAAAATGTGGAAACACTCTTCGTACGAGTGGCGGACTGTTGTGCAATTAGGAAGGCTCAAGCGACGCGTCAAAGTTAAAGTTGTGGATTTTTCCCTCACTCCGACTAGCCAAGGAATCCTGGGCATCGATATTTTGAGACCCTCCAAAAGCGTTTTAGATTTTTCGTCAAATCCGTTGTGCGTCAGGGATGAGAAAATCCCTTTAGCCAATGAATTTTCTTCTCCCTTGGGAGAGAACTTTCATGTAAAATGCGTCAGGATATCGGACTGTGTAGATCTTCCTCCACAAAGTGAATCATTTGTCTATGCTGAAACGTCTCACGACGCGCCGGCTGAAGGCTTAGTCAATCCAATTTACGATAATTTACCAAAAGGTGTTTTGATTGCAAAATCTATAAACCGTAACAACAAAGGGAGTGTCCTTGTTCGACTTGCAAATATAGCTGATCGCATCGTCATGCTCCCAGCTCAAACAAGAGTAGCTACATTTGAAGAGGCTGCCAACATGGATCCTGGTTACGCGGACACTAATGCCATAGCTGCTCATCTAAATGAACTCTATGAAGAGGCACAGAAGGATCTCTCGCCATCGCAATCGGAAGCCCTTAGGTCAATTTTAATCGAATTTTGTGCAATTTTCTCAACAGGTCCCGAGCACTTGGGGCGAACCAAACTGGTACAACAGACAATTAACGCCGGCTCTGCAAAGCCAATAAAATAGCCGCGCCGGCGACTACCAATGACAAAGCATGACGATATGGTCAGGCAAGATATAATCGAGCCTTCGTCTAGCCCCTGGGCATCCCCGATTGTCATGATGAAAAAGAAAGATGGATCGCGTGGATTATCGCCGGCTAAATAATGTCACCGTAAAAGATTCGGTCCCGTTGCCAAGGAACGGTGACACGTTGGATGCGCTAGCGATATCTTCCTGGTTCAGTACCATCGATTGTCAGTCCGGTTATCGGCAGGTAGAGATGCACCCGAGTGATAGAGAAAAAACGGCCTTTGTTACTCGTGATGGCTTGTGGCAGTTTAAAGTCATGAGTTTTGGACCCCAGCGACATTTGAAGGGTTGATGTCTCATGTTTTACGAGATCTTCCGATGGAACAATGTCCGGTGTACCTAGACGACGGGTTTATTCATGGTGAAAGCTTTGAAATAATGTTTTCTAATTTAAAAATTGTTTTAAATGCCATCTCTGTCGAAGAGAAGTACCCTTTTTGGGTTATATCATCAATGAAAAGGATTCGCGTCCCGACCCATCAAAAATAGAAGACATTATAAAATGGCCAAAGTTTTCCAATGTTTCGGAAGTAAGGAGTTTCGTGGGTTTATGCACCTACTACCGTCAGTTCGTTCCGAACTTTGCCAACATTACACGACCCTTCCACAAGCTTATAGAGAAAAACGTACCGCTTATCTGGTCTGCAGAATGCCGTGAAGCGTTCCTCCGCCTGAAGACATGTCTTACCACACTACCAATTTTAGTGCATGTTCGTGCGGATAGTGAATTTATTCTTGATACGGACGCCAGTGACCGAGGAATTGGTGCGGTTCTATGTCAAGTTCAGGACAGTACAATAATTCTAACCCGAGGAGGCTATACCCTCCTCCCGTCTTACTTCAGTAAGACACTCAGCAAACCCGAAAAGAATTATTGTACTACAGGGAAGGAATTGCTCTCTAGGATCAAGGCGATAGAACATTTTAATTCGACACCAATCATGCAGCGCTACAGTGGCTTTTGTCATTCAAAAACCTGGAGGGACAACTTGCTTGTTGGTTAGAAAAACTGCAGAAGTATAATTATGGAGTTAAACGTCGGCAAGGTACGAAGCATATAAACGCGGATGCTCTATCTCGGAGGCCATGTGATGAAGGATGTAATCACTGTACAACTAAAGACATGTTATGGTGGGTTACAGCATCAAATAAAAATTTTGCTATTTATTGACAGCGAATTGGACTCCGAGCAGTTGAAGCCAGCACAAACAAACGATGATGTTTTGTCGCATGTTCGAAATTAGGTAAACGAAGGACAAAAACCAAGTTGGGAACGCGTGTCCCGTGAGAATAACCTTTTTAAAGGCTATTGGGTGCAGTTTAATGCACTGATAGAAGATGGGTATCCACTTTGCAGCGTGCCAAATGCGGCCGTTATCCAAATGTTCCATAATACACCTTTTGGAGGACATTTTGGATCAAGAAAAACTCCGCAAACTATTTTATTGGATCAGGGAGAAATTTTGGGGCTGGCATTTTCCAAGAGGTGATGCGAATCATAGGAATTCATAAAACAAGAACTACGCCTTTGCATCCGCAGTCGGACGGTCTTGTAGAGAGAATGAACCGGACGATTTTACAATTTTTACCGAAGCTCGTCAACGATAAACAAGATAATTGGGATGACTTGCTCCCACTGTTCGCCATGACTTATCGTACAACTCAACAAGAAACCATCAAACAATCTCCATTCTCAATGCTTTTCGGAAGGGAGATGAGACTGCCATCCGACCTGCTCTTCGGAATCCTACCGGAAGAGGACGTGTCTGTAAGCGATTACTCTAAGGCACTACGAGAACCACTAGGAGAGATACATGAGAAAGCGAGATACCAGATGTATCAATCTGCCACAAAAACGAAGTCCTAGTATGACTTATCCTCCAATACTATTCGTTTCCAGGTTGGACAGTTTGTATAGTTCCAAAGCACGAAACGCAAAGTTCATGTCTGTCCAAAATTGCAATCGGATTGGAATGGACCCTATCTCATAATGGAATTAATTACAGAAGCTGCCGCGCAGTAAGCCCAAAATCGTCCACATTGATCGGTTGGTCAAATACCAAGGAACTAATATCGGTTCGTGGGAGTTCTGGAAACAAGCAGCATGTTCCATAGCCTCAAGCCCCGAAGAAACCTGTCATCTCTTTCTGTCAGCGATATAGCCAATCATTTCACAAATACGAAAACGTCAGATTGTTCCCGATTTTTTTTTAAGCAATTCGACCACAAGGCCGATTGGAGTTGAGAAACCCGAATAAAGATTTTTCTAAATAATTTTGTCTGTGTCTATTCAGAGATCTTTCTTACAGGAGGTGTTCTATTCAGGCATTCAAGGAATAGTCCCTAAAATTGTAATCTTTTTTTTAAAATGTTTGTACACAGCGCGGGTGAAGGAAATTTAGGGAGGAAGAAAGTACAGGTACCGATGTACATTGTTTTTAAATGTTTGAAGATTATAACGACCAGGAAACATAGAGATCGGCAGTGCATTCCATAAGCGAGTTGTACGGCTTAGGAAAGAATCACGATATTTTAAAGTACGTCCGAAAATAGGCTTGAGGGTACACTGATTAGCATTCACAGCGAGACGGGTGTTACGGTTGAAAGTTTAAATGGGCGGAATGCTACTGGCGATTTCTATGGAAATAGCGATAAATCAAATTGAGACACGAGACATTTCGTCGGTGTTCGGGGGTGTCAATTGATTGACTGATATTAGTATCACCTATGAGTTTTATTGCACGGTTTTGAATCCTATCTAGCAGGTGCAGAGATGTTTTAGGAGAACCTAACCAGATTTGGGCATTGTACTCTAATTTTGGGCGGCTGAATGCCTTATATATTGTGGCCAGATCAGAGGGGGTAAAATATTTCTTACATCGCTTGAGGAAACCTAGACATTTCGCAACATTTTTGACGACATCGAATATGTGGTCATTCCAACGTAAGTTGTCACTGACACACATACCGAGAATGGAAAGTTTATCGGTTTCAACGATGGAAATGCCATTCATGGATAATGGTTGGGTGTTTAAATTTCGCTTTAACGACAGCAGACAGCATTATCCACTCTGTTGATAGTTTCCTAATTGGTTATGCTGTACATATCGGAATTTAATGAGCTTAACATACGCTGCCGCTCCAATTCTACAGCAGAAGAGCAGGGACGTGAGTGCGGGAACGAATATGAAAAGCAGAGAGTACTGTCATCAGCAAGGAAATATATTGAATTAGAAGCAGCAGACAAGAGATCGTTAATGAAAATTAAAAAGAGTGTCGGAGACAGAACGGAGCCCTGGGGCACGCTAACATTTATTTTGTAAATATCCGACTTGAAGCGTCCAGGTCAACGTGACTCTTTCCGAAAGCTACTTGCTAATCTTACATTGATGGAGAGATTCATCGGTGTCAAAGGCATACTTTTTCAACAAGAGACTCTGATGCCACACTCACGTAAAAACCTTTGAAATATCAAGACTAGCTTTCACAGGATTTGTGTTTTCCTTGTTTCCATTTCTACAATAGTCTTTGTGTAAAGATGAGTAAACGCTTCAGTGTTAAAGTGCCTACAGTCTCATACCCCCCACATCAGCGCCGACTTCCTGCAGCATGATGTGAGTATAGGCTGGACACTCACAGCATAGCCTAGGACACCTAGCAGCGAAGTGCCTCGCACTGACGGAAACAGCAGGAGTGTCGCTGACCTCATAGAGAATTCGAGAAGTATCCGTTTGTCATGGCATCTGCCATCTGTTATGCTCATATGAAATCCAATTGTCAAAGCCTTAACCGAGTATATGTGTAAGCGGTCCCACCGCAGGCTCGGTTCCTGAGGAGCTCTTCTCTGAACCTTGCCTATCAAGTTCATCAGTAATTTCATTTACCATTGTGACCTGGCTCTCAAACAGAACTCAATGAATTTAGCCTTCTGACCACTATGAGAAAAGGTTCAGTAAGCCCCTTAGAGTAGCTGAGCTGTCTCTAAAAATGCAGATACTTCAATTCTTTATAATAAGGTGCATCGCCATCAAGGTTGCGTATTTCTCAGCCTATAAGACAGACGAAGGTCTTCCTAACGAGGAGTGAAACATAACTTTGTGAAATTAGACATCTGGCCGGAATCCTTGAACGGATTGAAACCTTCCTGGGCACAGGTTGAAGCACGTCATTAAATCACCAATTAATCTATTGCTACGAAATTCGTAGTGCCGAAAAGAAGTCCCCTTGTAAACTACCGCCACTGTTTTGTTTGTCATGTTTTTCTGTCAATCGCAAAGGACGTCAAGGTTCTTGATCCAAAATCCCTGAAAACTCACGTGCTACGAGTACACACACTGGAGTATATGCCTGGTCCTACTCAGAATTTGAAATCGGAATGTCAAACATACTCGTAATATTGTCCATTTACAAACGATGTACTGATCGTTACGCAAACCTCAACGTGGTTTCTCAGTACCTTACATCGAAAAGAGGTAGGCGGGGGAGTGAAAACCTGGATCTATGCCAGCAATAAACAAACAAAAATCCATCGTATATCTCCGCCTTGACTTAAAGACGCTATAAAATGCTGAGACGTCATCGCCGCCGCGGCGAATTTACTTATTTTTTTTTTTTTTTTTCTTCTGAATAAAACGTGTTGCAAAAAAATGCTTTTGATTTACAATGAATTTAGATGGTCAATCGATTTCGAATTAGTTTACGACTCTTTATTATGCCGAAAAACAAGCAAACAAAAAAAAAGAAGAAAAACTAAAATTGAAACGAAATACCGTCCTCGCGTTATCACGCTGCGCGACGATATTCGTATCTGTTATGTTTCAAACGTGCAGTCGCATATATCGTATCGAATTTGAATTTATCCGCAACCTTCTTATGTGGTACGATCCGACGGTAGTCCGTCCAATAATGCTCTCAGAATGTGTGTGCTGAATTATATTATCGGTCCGTTGAATAAATCACTCTCGAACCGGACAAAATATTTTGCCCACACTGGTTGGGCGAAAATATATGCATCAAGGTCTAGCATGGCCTGGCCAAAAAGGACAAATTCGATATCCCACGGTTATCGTGGTCACACGTTGGGCGTTTTTGGCCGACAAAATTTCTAAAAAAAAAAAAAAAAAAAATTATTTTCTCACCGCTTAGATAAGTATCTTTGTATCTGTGAAATAGTTTACATGGAGCAACACAGTAGTTTTACGTATCAACACAAAGTCATGAGCACATGAGCGAGTATGTGGCACTCGTACACTCTGAGATCCCGTCCGCAGATGGTGGAAAACGACAAGCTAACAACAATCGCTCCATTCAAAATTCAATTCAAACTTTAAGATACGCATACGATGATATAGTTTAGGTTTTCTTTCATTGGAAGTGAGAGATGAGTATCTTCCCCACACAGTATCTCTATTCAAAGTGCATTCACTAGGCAAAGACATTCTAAGACTTTGTTTACGGTTTGCTTAACGCTGTTGTTCGAGTATGTACACAGGTATGCTACGAGTATATCTTCCGCGCGGCGATTAAGTTTAGAAAAATCGGTCGATTGAGTTGGGAAAGGGTAGAAAAAAAAGGTAAAGAGACAAGGGAAAGGAGAGAATCTCCCCCCTCTACAATTTCGTTAAATATGTGCATACGCGCGTACTGTAACTAATTAAACGTGAAAGAGGAAGAATTGCCTGATAAGCTTAACCCCGGGTCTGTGGGGTTTGGAAAGTGGAGTTTGATGGTGTGTCTTCTCAGATCGGCTTATTTTTTTGTGTTTCTTTTCTTTTTGGAACCATATGATAGGGCGAAACGTGTAAATTTGACTAAGCTCGTTTGCGGCAGATTGCCGACGTCGGGTATAATCGGTCATAGAGATTGTTATCAGTACTCGTAGAAGAGTTTCTTTTTTTTTTTCATTTGTTTGCCTGAAAATAGAAAAGGTACTGATGTTAGTTTAGTTTAGGTAACATATAAAAGTATTGCACTTTGTTAGCTTTTAAGATGTGATTTATGGTTTAGGGGGAATTGTATTCATAAGAAAGTTTGTTCTTAAACAGAGCTCAGGTAGTTTCGTACTTGATACTACAATGGAGGGTTACAATTCAAATGTTAGTGAGATAAGAAGCACTAGGGAGATTATTGGGTTCATAAGGGGGAAATACGAATATGAACTGATCCTAAGCCAACCTTGAATTGGTATGACTGCATTTATCTAGATATGACTGCCACCCTTCCAACTCGAAGGATGTGTGTGCTTCAGAATTGATAATCATCAGCGCATAAAGCGCTTACATTAAACATGGCACTCGCAGTTTGCCTTGTAAACTTAAACAAAGCAATCACTGCAGTTTCCTTACAGTACTTTCGACGATATGCTGGTCAACCAGAGCCTTAAATAAAAAGCTTCTTCGTCCATGTCGGCCCATAGTGTCCTGCTGGCTTCAGGAAGGATTTGCCTCTGTGGCGTTGTGAATTCAACAATTTGTCCGACTAAGTGTTCCAGATATCTGTGATTTTAGAAGCGAGTATTTTTGAATTCTTTTGAAAATTTGTGCCTCTAGGGTTAACATTCAAGTTTCCTACAATAAGTCCCAACACGATGTTGGACAGAGTACAAATTGGCGCATGGCCCGGTCAAAGGACTCTTTCAAGCAAGATTTTTACATAGTACATGCACGCTGGCTACGGCTCAAAAATTTAGGCTACTTTAAGTGTTGCAGCACTGGACAGTGCATATTATTAACAGATTACGTTTACGTGATCCAATAACCCCGGATGAAATTCCTCCCTTAGTCGCCTTCGATATTCCGTAATACGATGGTAGTCCCAGAAGTCACCGTAATGACGTATAGCACTCGGTTGTAGTTTAAAAAAAATGACAAAGTGTCTAAACGAAACCCGAATGTAAGCCGTGTCTTTACTAGCTACAGTTCTAGTTGTTGATGTGATCAATATCTAGAAGGGATATTGCCATCTATTGTATAATACATATGCACATGAGGTGCTTTCAAGGTGGTCGTTCCAATTTTTGGCCAATTTTTCTAGCATTTAGCGCTGAATATTTGCCATAACTCGCCGTATATTGATCTCAGTTACCCCATGGTGGCCATGCCCATTAAGTTACCAATCTTGAAGTCACACTCTCACCAAATTTTGATGTCAAAAATTCTATGCTATTGGTCACTGGATGACACGAAGACCCATCTGGGATGAAATTGGGCCTCAACCACCAATCCACTTTAGCTAGCATGATTTTTCGTTGCCTGCCTTCAGTGCCGCACAGTAAGTCGATTTGGCCCAAAGTCATCTGAAACGTTGGATCTGTAGACGCCTGACTAGACCGATGTACAGCTTGTGCATTTCGTGGTTGAATATCGTTCTCCATTACCTGTCAATACAAATGGGAGCGAAAATCACGCGAAATAACTTTCTCTCGAAACGACCAAGTGCATCTTTTCCGACAAGGTGTAAGTCTTTGCATCGTAGAGTAGAATCGATATGAAATTGGAGTGCAATGCCCACATCTGTTCGGGTGCGTCCAAAATATCGCTCCACGTGCTAGATAGGATTTAAAATCGTGCGATAAAACTCATGCTAATATCACTCAGACAATGGACACCGACGTGATCTCTCGTGTCTCACTCTGTTTTATCGGTACTCCCACCACCAGTGCTCCATAGAAATCGCCAGTAGTATTCCTCCCATTCAAACTTTTAACCGTAACCGTCTCGCTATGTATGCTCATCAGCACACCCTCAAACCCACTTTCGGACGTACTCTACAATATCGTCATTCCTTCATAAGCCGTGCAACTATGGAATGCCCTGCCGAGATCTTTATTTCCTAGTCCTTATAACCTTCAAACATATAAAACCAATGTTCATCGGTACCTCTCTTTATTTTCCTCTGCCCGCGCTGTGTGCAAGCATTTTAAGGGCACTCAAATCGCTTGAGCGCGCACAAATTAAAAAATAAATCAGTAGGGCTTGATAGTATAACTTTACTATTAACTATATATAAATGGGAAATTGCAAAAGTTATGCCAATTCTCAAGCCACGAAAACCACCAAATCGTCCAAACATTTATCGTCCAATAAGTCTTCTTAGTAACCTAAGTACCATGTCAGAAAAAGTCATGTAACGTTGTCCCAAACCAACACTTTGGTGTTGCCTCACTAAGAAAATGGAACGTGCGTGCTTTTCCATTTGGTTAGCTACTCGTACAAATTAACAGTTACGATATCCTGTGAGTTGATTCTGTTAAATATCTCGGTGTATATTTATACTAGGTGGCGCAAAAGTCATCGGAAGGAGCTATAATTTTTGCAAATGCCGCAAATGTCAATTCTATTTTGACATTTGTGAAGTAAACAGATACGAAATATTGTACACTTCAAGAAGACATGAATCGCTATACTCCTACAGAACTCGGAATAATTGTTACGATTTTTTTGCAGAATAATTCGTCGGTGGTGTTGGCGCAACGTGAATTCCGGCGCAGATTTCCCGGTCGTACGACATCAACTGGGCAAATACTACGACATTTAGCCGTTCGCTTAGAAGAGTATGGGACAACACGAGATGTTGCCAGGTCTAGCCGGCCCCGGAGCAGCCGTTTTGCTGAGAATATCACGGCGGCTGATGGTTGAAGATGTCGCAGAGGACTCCGGAGTATCGACCAGACGACGTGCCACGCAATTGGGCATTAATCGGAGGTCTTTCCAGAGAAGTTTGTTGAAAGATTGTAAGATATTCCCTTACAAAATGCAGATAATGCATCAGCTGTTAGCTCTTGGCCGCCAAGCGCGTGTAAACTACACGCAAGTCATTCTGAATCTCGACCACGAGGGAGACAACTTTTTATCGAAAATCATTATGAGTGACGAGGCTTATTTCTATCTCTATGGATATGTGAATAATCAAAGTTATCGCTTCTGTGGCATCGAAAATCCACGTATAAGCCACGAAGAGCCATTAGATCCGCTCGAAGTTACCACATGGTATGATGTGGCCTTATTTTTTTCGAAAACGCCGCGAGCCAAACGAATACTGTGGACGGCGAGCGCTACAGAGCCATGCTCAATGATTTTCTCCTTCCTCAATTGGATGAATTGGCAGTGGGAAGTGTGTGATTCTAACAGGATGGAGCAACTGCACGAACTAAAACTGCTATTCTCAGGGCTGTATTTGCGGGTTGCCTAGTCTCTCGTTTTGGCGATTTGCACTGGCCGACAAGATTGCATGATTTAATCGCTCCTTTTCTTCTTTTGGGTTTTTTTTGAAATCACGAGTCTATGTCAACAAGCCTCAGAGTCTTGAAGCCCTCAAAGAGAATACCTGCCAAGAATGCGAGGACCTATCACCGGATGTTCTGGCAAAAGTGATGGAAAATGCCACAAATTGGACCCGAATGGTCATTAATTCTGGCGGTGGCCACTTAGCCGATATCCTTTTGTCGACTTAATGGAAAGAAATGTGAAACATCAGATAAACAGAATTAAAAAGCAGAACCAAAGGTTTTCATTCATAAAAAAAATTACAGCCAAAGAACAAGACATTAACTTTTTGGGACCATATCACAAATACACTTGGTTGCATAAGTATCGCTACTCGTACTACAATTTTGTACCCTCTTATATGTAGGCGATCACGTTTGAGTAAATTTAACATGGTCATAATCTACATATAAAGTCATCTTTCAAAGCATCATCCTTTATGCTTGTCCAGTATCAGGAACTTGTGTAAATTCGTACATTCAAATATTTCAAATTTCACACAACCAAACCTTAAAAATGATAGTAAATCCAACCTGGCTACTCTCGACCCAACTTCTACATGAATAAACTGAAGGTTTGAAATTCTCAACCAAAGATCCAGGTTCAGACGTAAAGATTCAAAAACATGTTAATAAAAAATGTCATAAGTCAATAAATTTTTAGGAGTTATGTTATTGTTATTGTTCATTTTTATTTTTTCATTATTTATTTTTCCATTTATTTATTCATTTATTCAGATTATTTATATTATTTTGCTGTTATTTAGTGGTTTTATAGACTTTCATGTTATTTTCTTTAAATTTCTTTTTTCTCTCTTTCTCTTGTTTGTTAATTAATAAATTTATTAATTTATTATAAACCTCTTTTATTATCTTTTATTATAGGTAATGTGAATTAATTTATTTGCACTCTAACCTGGCAATTGCTATAGTTTTTAAGTCTATTATCTAGTCCATTCATTTTTATAGAAAAATAAATTATTATATATATAATTAAAACTGATTCCAAAATGTTTATTTACTTATATATTAATTGTAATTGTAAGATATATATACTCGTATATTAATTTTAGTGTCAAATCTCTGGGCAGGCAGCATACCATCTTGATCAAAAATTTTTCGGAATTTAGTCAGAGAATTACAGATACAAGTTTATTCGGCTAAATCTATATTGCCCCCTTCAAAGTAATCCCCATCGACTGCAACACACTTATGCCAGAAACATTTTTTATATTCGGTTTTCGGTATGTCCATCAGTGCTTCCTGCGATTTTTCCATTACTTCCTCCCGGCTGCTGAAACGCGTTCCCCGTACTGATTTTTTAACTCGATTGAATAGAAAAAAGTCACAGGAAGCCAAATCAGGTGAATTCGGTGGCTGTTGGATGGTATTTGTTGCATTTTTCGTCAAAAAATTACGAATAATGATGGCACTGTGCGACGGTGCGTTATCATGGTGCAAAATCCACGAGTTTTCTGCCAACAATTCTGATCTCTTTCGACGAATTACTTCACGCAAACGTCTCATAACGCCCAAATACTCGAAATACTCTTTGTTAACTCTCTGGCCTTCTGGCAAAAATTCATGATGCACTACTTGTACACCGTTGTAATCCATGAAAACCCTGAGCATTGCCTTCTTTTTTGACTGAAAACGACGTGGTTTTTTTGGTCTCGGTTCATTTGGGGAACGCCATTCACTTGCCTGATGTCTGCATTGCGTGTCGTACTCATAAACTCACGTCTCGTCTTCGGTAATGATCCTTTTGATGAATGTGGGATCGGATTCAACCTCGCAAATCGTCTCTTTTGCGACGTCAACACGGTCTATTTTTTGCATAAAATTGAGGACTTTTGGCACTGTTGCTGTTACACGACGGAAACCCAAATCATTAACCAAAATGTCTTGGACGGATCCATAGGCAATATTCAAGTTCTGCGCTATCTCTCTGATGGTTAATTTGCGGTTATTGACCAACATTTCTTTTACGTCATCAATGTTTTCGTCGCGGTCGGTTTTCGATGTCGATAGTCTGACTGCATTCATCATCTTTGATTGACTCACGACCACTTTTGAACCGCTCGTGCCACTGGTAAACGACTGTTTTCTTTAGAGAATCATTGCCGAAACACTTTTCCAACACTTCCAACGTTCGCGCACCATTAAATCCGTTTTTTACGCAAAATTTAATACAAGTTCGTTGTTGCAAATTTGAATCCAACACACACAGAATTAGATGTACTCTTGGCTACGTAACTTTTGCAAATGTCAAGCTATGATGCTAAGATTTAAAGGGAATGTCAACAACAGATTTACCAACTTAACAAAAAAAAAACAGAACTCAAATCGGAACAATGGGAGTGCAGCACGGTGGTGTGGTGCGGGAACTTTTTGATCAAGGTGGTATACGATAGTTGGCTGAAAAGTTTGCGACCGAACAATGATATAAGATATTTTTTCTCAAAATTTTTTTTTATTTTTCTACATAGTCTTCTTGGAACTCTACACACTTCTCTCAGCGATACTCCCATCTCTCTAACCCGTCAAAATAGTGCTTGGCGTTTTTCTCTGAAAAATAATTGTTCACGAAGGTGATTGCCTTCTCATTTTACTAAGATCTCTGTCCTCCGAGGGCAGTTTTTAGATGAGGAAACAAAAAGAAGTCGCTTGGGGCTTGATCTGGTGAATAGGGCAGATGGTCAAGCAGTTCAAAACGTAATTCATGGATTTTCGCCATTGCAACCGCTGAGGTGTGAGACGGCGCGTTGTCTTGGTGAAACAGGATTTTCTTTTTCTGCAAATGTGGCCGTTTTTCCACAATTTCTACCTTCAGCTTGGCAAGTAATGATGCGTAGTATGCTCCAGTAATGGTTTTTTCCTTTTTGAAGATAATCCATTAAGATAACTCCTTTACTATCCCAAAAAACAAAAAAATAATCGTAATCACTTTCCCAGCCGAAAGAACAGTTTTTGCTTGTTCTGCTCTGCCTTTGCAGTCCACTGTTTTGACTGAATTTTTGTTTCGGGCTTATAATGGTGTATCCAAGTTTTATCTACAGTAATTAATCGGCGCCAAAACTCGGATTTATTGCGCCAAAACTGCGCCAACAGAGCGTTGGAAATGTTCATTCGAACACGTTTTTGGTCTAACGTAAGCAAACGCGGCACCCAACACGCGGACAGCTTTCTCATGCCTAAATCTTGATTTAATATGTAACAAACACGCTCTTTGGACATTTTCATAACCTCTACTATCTCTCTCACTTTAATTCGGCGGTCGTCTAACACCATTTGGTGAACTTTAGCAATGTTATCGTCAGTGGTTGCAGTTTTTGGACGTCCCGTTTACGGCCACGTTTAAATTCAGCTGCCCAAAATCTCACTGTGGTAAATGATGGTGCAGAGTCCTCATACACAGAGCCGAACTCATTTTTGATTTGCGTAGGCGTATTGCCTTTCAAAAACAAGAATTTAATAACAGCTCGCTCGATACTCAATTTTTTCCATTTTCACAAAAAACACTCACATCGACTCACTCAAACGACTGTCAACTAAAAACTGCGCATCCAAAATGACTGAAACTTCGTTAAGTAACTGTCAAAAGATGCACAACTAGCATTCACTAGCTTTTATTGAAGAGTGCAGCTATCTTTACATTGCTGTCGGAAACTTTACAGACAACCCTCGTATATAATACTATATTTTGTAAAGCCTTAATCCGTGAGAAAATAATTATAATTTAATTAATTAATTAATCATGTCGATAAGAAGAAGTAACTTAAGCCATTTAGTAAATACCATATGTTGAGGCCATAGCTCGACATTGACTAATAGAAGCACAACCTAGAAGAATGACGGCACTACATACTTAAATACTTCTCTATTGTGAGGAGCGCGGATTTTCACAGCTGCTTAAGTGAGTGTTCCATCATTCCCGATCCTCCACTACTTTTTTAAATATGCAAAGTAACACTCTGAAGGATTTAAAAGAGATCTCGGACGTGATTCCAATATCTTAGCTAAAAGTACAATGGCATGCCTTGGACGTCCAAGGAACCGGAAGCCATAGTATTATACCGAGCTGTGTTCGAGTTAGAGTTTCTATCGTGTTATTCTATCCCACTTTAGCAATACAACGAAGGAATTTCATTCTCATAGCGTGTGTTAACTATCTTCATCTTTCAGTCATAACACACAACTCAAATGGCCATCCAGTGTTGAGTCAAACTTGGCAGAATTTTATCCGCGGTGGCAAATCGCCACTTACGTGTCTCATCTACTCGTTAAGTATGCAAGGACTTCGCTTCAATAATGCTCAAATTCAACTTCCGCATGTTATCTGTCTGCCTTTTTCGTTAGAATATTGTTCTTGCGTATTGGCTTCAGGAGGATGAGCCTCAAATGCGAATTCATACCTTTTAGGTCCGATAACCGATTGAATTCAAAGCGTTTTGGAGCCACCAAACATCCTCCTTAAAGCAGTTTACTTATTTCATCTCCAAATTCGGCGGATGCATGGACATGCGCCAGAGCCAGGATTTTAATCTAAAGAAACAAGATTATGACTCTTTTTTTTACTGTACTTAGTCCAGATTTGGCTTGAGATTTGTTTGTTCCCATTTTCATCTCAGCAGACATTGGAGGTACTACTTTTGAGAGTAGTACTTAATCAAAAGGTTTACCAGTACGGAGCTGACACAAACTTGAAACAGCTTCTTCGACAAGTTCTACGTTTTACCAGATGAGTGATGGTACGTTTGCTGGACGTTTTGTCTGCATGGGATCATTGTTGAAAGCTCAAGCACTTGAGCTTATATTTCGCCCCGTAAACTATTGCTAGTGTGATTACGCTACCTCAACAGAAGCAGATAGACTTCTTGATTGTGCTTCAGCTGTAGTACCAAATTCTGGATTTTTTGAATTCAAAGCTTTGACATTTACAGCCACTATTATTCTGCCACTCAATGCTGAAGTTTGAATTTCTTATCCTTCATAGAGTAAAATGCTTTCAAGTCTATTGACTCGTTCACTAAACACCTCAACAATCCCCAACAATAACTAATTTGCATTTTCCTAAAATTTCCCTCCCACTTTTCCAACCACGTCGACTGTGATGCCGATTAACCACAAATCGTTTTCGAATTGATTACTAATTTTTACCAAGCATTTTCTCACATCTTATTGGAGAAACATTTTAACCAATCTGTAAGTAAGTCTTAAGTCTCACACTTACACCAGTGATTAGCGTGTTTATTGCAACCCCACTGACATACCACACCACTCAATGGTCCCAACTGACTTGTATAAGTGTTCGTTTATCGACTCGATTGATCTTAACATCTACTAACGTTGTTGATAATTTTAATGCAAATTACCAAACGCTCTCAACTATGAACGAGTCTACAGACACTACGGAATACTATCTATATGACCACCGAACAAGATACATTTAAAGATACAACATCACTCGATATCTACACCGTTGATTTCCATCATACTCTCACACTCACAAATCACAAAGTGAAAAGAGAATTCTATTCCGAGTCCGCTCAGCATTCGATAGAGTTATTTGTATCTTTTAATTTTGCAGAGTTTTAAATCTAAATGAGGAAAGTTGCTACTTACTCTTCCTAGGAAGCCATACTCGATAACATCGTATAACCGATGAAACACTCTCAACCTTTGCACAATCAACAAAACAAAACGGTCCTTCACATAACCTCATTATTAAGACAGTAACTGTAGATCAAGGAAACTTCTCTCTGGCCACAATGATCTACAGCTGGCTGGGTCGTCAATCGTCATCGTCATCGTTGTCGTCGTCGTCGCTAACACTTACTGGCACTATCAGCGCACATATTCGTACTCGTATGCAGATTAAGATTATGAACACTTGATTAGGTTGCTACACGGCTGTGGCAAGCAGTGCTATGCCGCGCGCTCCATCACGATGATCGCAACAACGTCTTTGTCTAAAACCAAACTACTCGTACAGGCGCACAAACGTCCACATAGGGTAACAGCAGCGGCAATAGTGGTTAACCAATTCATCGATGGGTGTACAACAGCAGTCATTAGACAGAGCAGACAGATTGAGATAAAAGGCAACAGCCAGCAACCATCCCTGGTATGGCTGCACAACCTATTGCCGTCGGTTGCACCGCTTCTAGCTAACGTGCCTTATTGAGACTCTAAATGCTTACCGAGCACACTGTATCCTGTTGTCTGTGCTATATAGTAAGACTTGCCGTAAAAGATACAAATTTTCGCTAATTTATTGGCGCATAGATACATCGTTGCAGAGGTACGGTTATATGGGAATGTTATATATGGAGGGGTAACTACAACTTAAAGAGGTGGTTCCGCGGTCCAGGATAAAGATGTGAGACAAAGCCGACTACCATGACAAGAAATCGCCAAAATTGTTAACTTAATTAAGTTACAAGCGATTTTGACGCAACACCCAACCGAACAGGGAGGGTTCTTGTGGTTTTTTTTTTGTTTTTTGTTTTTTTTTGGTTTCTTCCTTTATACTTACGTATGGCCAGAGGGCGAAGTAAAGGTAAACTCATTTCTTACGTCAGGCTTAGGTGTTCCCTTCATTAACTCTGAGGAACAGAGAGACTGGTCAGGGTTTTTAGTCTGCCGTGCTCGTCGATCTTGACGTTGTCCTGCGATATGACTGGAGTTCCTTGTAACCTGGTAATTGCATAAATTACGCCTAAATGAGCAATTTGGTTCCTGAATCTCGAATGTTTGCGTTTTCAGTAGCACCAGTGGCACAGGGTGTATTAGTGCAGGTGTCTTGTTTTGCTGTACTCCTCTTTGGTTTCGATGAAGGTTGACTCATTTTGGACGGATGATGATAAGATTGACTTGGTATTGATGGTTGGATTGGCTTCCTTTGTGTGGTATGTTGGTAATTCAATTCACCATGCAAAACGCTAAGATGTGGGATTTGTATTGTAATACGAGACAATACGGAACGATTTTTTTTACTGTTTTACTGCTACTGTTTGGTTTCTTGATAGTTGCTTTGGTTTTTGTCTTTGCCGTTGACATTTTGAAATCGAAGTCGCTGTCATTTTGGTTTTGGGCTTGAAGTCATTAATTTAACGACTTGAGTGCACGAGGTTATGTAGGTCAGATGGAATGGGAGTGGATGACTCATAACTTTTGGTGCCTCACGTGATCAGCATTAAGCAGTCATTCGGCTGGTAAAGGAGCAGTTCTTGTAGCTTTATTTTGACATTTTATAAGAGAGGAATTGATAATAACGTGTCGACCTTGAGGAATCAGAAGCGGGATATGTAATAAACCGATGGGTAAGGTAACTCTTTAAAATTGCACCTCAGGGTTCCAAAAAAGTGGTTCTGCCGTAAATCCTAATGGGGCCATCAATCTGAATTTGCTTTAGATAGTACCTATACTGTCGAGGAAGTTGGGATATGAAGACTCACATTAGTTGCAGATAAAGGAGTTACTATTTGTAGAATTAATGACAAGTCCGAACGTTTTCGTAGAAGCTGTATTGAGCGTTGTTGACGTCACTAGCTACGTGATCCATGAAAACTACCCGACAATTCTCTTGAACTTTCTTTTCCCTGGAATACCCCCTCGCGTCTCTGATAGATGATGTGCTCAGAATTAAGCAAATTAGTACATTTTTTATTGCTCTTCTAAGAAGTTAATTCCATAAAGGCCTGTGCAAGGAAACACTATACTGACGAGAATTTATGCGAGCAGATTTCTGACGTCGAGCTTAAAACCTATTCTTCCCTTCTGGAAATTTTTGAATAGAAGTTTAGGCCCTTGGTATGGCTTTGGTGGCTTATTGACTGTCAACTACCGTCATTTCGCGATAAGATATTCATTGTCTGGTTCAGAGCCACAATTAGGACAGCCACTGCTCTCACAAATTGAATATTCGTACTTCATCGATGACAGTGTCCATTCATTCGATGGCAACTTTGACCTGTTGCTTGCTGTCACGAGCTCCAAGAACTTTTGGACCATAAACCCAAAGGAAATAGTTTTATGATTGGTATCGTACCGTCAAAGCTTGAAATTTGTATAATTAGACACTCCTATAGTTTCGCTCGATGGCTCCTAATGAATGTTTGAATACAGGGACATCAAGGCGCTTTTCATAAATCTTACTGACGCCAAGAATTGTACGATTTATTCTAGAACCACCAATAGTTGTGGCTTTACTATTGCCAATCCATTAAGATCTAAAATTTAACTAGTGATGGAATCGTCAGCAAACTGCAACCAGAGGTTATTTCGCTTCCATCTAAGACTTATTAGCCATGGTTTGTGCCACTTCCATTGTTTTTCGAGATACTATCTTTATCAAGATCGCCTCGAAAGTTATGGTTTTCATGGTTTTTGTTTGCCATTAATCTGCATCCAACTACTCTGAATTATTGAATACTTGAAAGCCCGTAAAGAAATCTGCAGCGATGGAGAACCGAACGTTATAGTAGAACCACCGTCGGTGCTGAGAACCTGGAAAGATTATTTCTGCAGACTTTTAAACAATGATGGCGAACGGCATCTCACCGTCAGGCAAAACGCACCATTCAACCTGGACAAAGACAGATGACATTTCCGTCTACCCCAACTAGATAAAGTCAGAATAGCCATTCCCAAGCTTAAGTGTAACTGGACCCGATGGCTTAACTCTAGAGCTGCCTACGGCAGCAAGTGATGAATGGATACAGAGCATACTCATCATCATCACTAGCATTATTTGTCCGATCTGTCAAGATCGGTAATAAAATCGAGATCTTCAATGTCAAAAAAGGACTAAAACTAGGCGATGCCTTCATTGACGTTTTTGAAAAAATTGTGTGAAACTAATAAGTCAACTCCAGACTGTCTGTGACAGCTCTGTTCACTTACTCGCATACGCAGACGACGTTCAAATAATGCCAGAACACAGCGAGCTATCAATGGAGCGATTGCGACTATAGAAGCGGCAAAGATGCTGTCAACAAAAAGGAACACGATCATGTGTGTTCTACAACTTTGAGGTAGTAAGGGTCTTTACATACTTCGGCTCCCCTATAAACTCTGAAAACGTAACCAGTGTGGAAATCATGCAAAGAATCACTCTTGCTAATCGATGTTTTTTTGGGCAATTGAAGTAAGGTAAAGAGATAATTCCAGTCCTGCTTTATGTTCCAAAAGCTCGGATACTGACGAAAGCGGAATGAAAATGCTCTCGGGCCCGTCAAGAGAAAAGCTTTTTCCAATCCATAGACTGAATGTAAAGCCTCCTAACTTACTCACTTAGATGGTGCTTCTCGCACAGCTAATCGTTTGAGTTTCCGTTTTTATTGTGGAACTGCTTCCGGGGTCTAATCGATAATTCTCTTCTAAGACGACTGTCTGCATTTACCTATAAATGCTCAGCCATTTCAGTGGGATTATTGGCGATGCCAAATACTCTACCTATCACCAACGCAGATGGCGCTGAAATTTATTAGCAGAATAGTACTCTTCCGAAACTGCCCAGTATATGCTTATCCACTTGACTGAGTTGACTTGAATTAGGTTCTTGCAGGGGTGAACCTGGGCCTCAATTAACAAGCCTGTCCAGTTAATCCGACCTTTAGCTGCCTCCAGTTGCGCACTCCCAGTCGGTTGAGGTTCCCTTCTACTTTTGAGCGCCGCCTAAGTTGAGGTTTTCCTCTATTGCGTTGTCCCTCCTTCCCATTCGCTCTATATGTCCTTCTGACAAGGTCGAAGTCGCTGTACAGCTCGTATAGTTTGTTGAATCTTCTCCTTCCAAGCGCATCAACGCAAACGGGTCCGGATATTTTTCGAAAGATTTTTCTCTCGCAACGACTGAGGATATATCTTCATTCACTTTCGATTGAGTCCATGTTTACTGGGATGATCAAAGTCTTATATAGAGTCTGCCTGGTTGTTCGGGACAGGACTTTGCTACTCAATTGCCTTCTTAGCCCAAAGAAACAGCGACTTACAAGAGTGATTCTTCTTTTCATTTCAGCTGAGACATTGTTGGCAGAATTTATAGCAGAGTCGAAAGGTAGACAAAGTCCTTTCCTTTACCTCAAATTGTTACGCCGATTTTGACGTACTGTTCAATTCGTCGATGTTGTGTGTCCCTTCTTGTTGACAGCATATACGATGCTTGGTTTCGCACTCATTTGGCGCTAAATCCATTTTGGCAGCTTACGTTGCAATACTAGCAAACGCACCCGTGACAGTTCTCCCTAGTTCTACAAACTTTTTAATGATTGTGCCGCCAGTATTCGCTTGTGAGTTCAAGAAATGTGAAAGAAGTCACATGACAGCGCTTCGTACTATTTAAAACTTTTCTGACATCAAAGGTCTCGCCTAAGACATTACCGACTTTGATCAGCGTTGTCAACCGTCATTCTGTACAAACGGACGAGTTTGACAAGGGTGCCAAAACTAGACATGGCTCTAGGGCTCGTCTCAATAAATGCTGTCATATGCGGCCTTAAAACCGACGTAAAGATGGTGGGTATGGATTTGGACTTCTTGAGTTTTTTCCAGGATCTGCCGGAGTGTGAGGATTTGGTAGATTGTGAATTTTCCTGGTCTGAAACCGTACTGATAGGGGCCAATCAGGCTGTTGACGAAGGATTTCAGACATCCACACAATATGGTAGATGAGATCTTGCATGCGATGTTGGGGAGACCTATACCTCTATAGATGGCGCAGTTGAGAGGGTCTCCTTTTTTGTGATTGCCCGATTCCATTTATCAGGCATACTCTCTTCTGACCAGATCTGGGAAATGAGATAGTGTATGCTCTCCACAAAGTCTATAAGCCGTCAGGTCCAGGTGCTTTGCTGGATTGCAGCTTAGTTATCTTTACTTCGTTTTGGTGAAGTGGACAAAAGTTTTGCCTATCATCGCCTAAGTTGGATGGTCTATTCTGCCTGACGGCGGGATGATGGGCTTCTTCAGCGTTATACAGTCTGTAGAAAATATTTTCCATATTCTCAGCACCGACTGTGACTCCACGACAAGATTACCTTCTTCATCTGTACAGGTCCCTGTACGAGTTTTCTTGCTTTGACATATTCTTTTTACCTGTTGGTAAAACTTCCGTATGTCATTCCTGGAGTACAACCTCTGGATATCTTTGATTGCGCACTTCTTGTGCTCTTTTTTCTTCTTCTGGAGAAGCCGATATTCTTCCCGTCTATTCTGTTCGTAGAGGTTACGAGCAGCTCTCATCCTTCGTTGCATAGCCAGTTTGTAGGCTTCTTGTTTAGCTGCATGTACTTGCCGGTATTCTTCATCAAACCAGGGATTTCTTTATGGTAGTCGGGTGAAACTCAACACTTCAGTCGCCGCGTCTCTAATGGCAAGTTGGCAGCATTGCCACTGGTCTTCGGTACTTGATGCTGGCGACTTAGGAGTTGTTGAGAGATTTCGGGCTACGCGTTCGGCAAAGATTGTGGCGGCCTCTTGTAACTGCATATTTTCTACGTTTTATCTTCTCACAGTAGTTGGGAAATCCGCATTCGCACCTTGGCTGGTGAGCCGAGTCTATGTTGGCTGCTCGGAAAGTTCAGACATCCAGAATACCTTATGTCTATCGCAAAATGATCAATTTGATGATCAGAAGACTGCCATATCCCCTTGCGTATATTGAGATGAGGAAATAAGTTTGCGTGCTATAGTGATATATCGTCCCGCCGGAAAGTCAATAATCCCAAGTCCGTTGTCAGACGTGATGTCGTGTAGACTATGCTTACCAACGGCCCTGCCAGAAATGCCCTCCTTTTCTATCCTTAGATTAAAATGGCCTAGCACGATTTTAACCTCATATTTCGGACCCTTCTCATTTGTCTTGTCGAGAAGCTCGTAGAAACATTCTTTGGTTCCGGTGTCCTCATCTTCCGTAGGGGAATGGGCGCTCGCTCACGTGTCGGAAGCTGAAGACTTCTTCCCTAAGTCTGCCGCATCCGAATAAGCGCACCATAGTATATATCAATGCACTCTGCTGATTGTTCAGCTAACCGTGGCCTGTTAAGGGTCCGAAGATTCCAAGTGCAGATCTGAAGATCGTTGTGCTTTAAACATACGCTACGGTCGTCAACAGTGACGTTGTTGATTCCTCACATATTTTAATCTCTTCCGTATAGGGTTGTGAGCTCTTTGACGGCGTTGGCCAGTATAATGGTAGTATGTTGAGCTCTCTTCTTATATTTATTTGGTATACATTACGCCAGCCTGTTCGTTCCCGCTGCTGGGGTTGCTGCGATTTGAGCTTATGGTCCTTTTGTTCGTAATTATTTTTTCGCTCTTGAGAACCTTATTAGTGTCTATATCTCTCTTCTATATTATGTTCATCGCAACGCTCCACTGATTACAAAAGGTGACCGTTTTGATCGCAGTCATTTATTGAGGAATCCGTCAGGACGCCGTAGCCGTTGATACTTTTGAAAAACTTTCTGGAGCAGTAGGTTACTATCTGCGGCACAATTTCACAAGCTTTCAACAACTTTAACTCACTTACTCCTAGATTGTCAAGAAAATATTGGCAGAATCGGTTATATGACTGTCATATTGCACCTGGATCGAGAGGCTAGACAACATTTCAGAAACAAATTCTTGTCCGGTTACATAGCGTAATGACATCATTGTTGAATAAGTCCTTATGAAGGCAACATCACGGCGTTGGATATGAATTTTCAGTAAATCCCGGTGGCACTTGTTGTTTTCGAAACCAGGGCGACAGCGGAACACTTCCAGAAAAATGCGCAACCAATCCCAATCTTGAGATATTGTTAGTTTTCAAGATACGAGTATAACATACGTCTGTCATACTTTGAATTGCGAGATCACTTCTGAATTTGTCGTTTCTTTTTTCCGAGAACCAACAAGTCAGGAAATCCCTGAGTTTTTCGAGTTCTTGAAATTCCTAGGTTTGATTGTTAAGCAAAAGTTAATGGAAATGTACAGACCGTACGCCAAAACGTCAAAACAAACTCTTCAAAAGCATCCAATACGTAGAATTTCTTTTAGTAGGAAGTATGTTGTACTCGTTTGTACGTAAACCACCTTATCTTCGAGCAAAACAAAAGAAAAAAAAAAAGCAAAATTTGTCATCGAAGTTGTCATCGCTTGTTTGTTATTTATAAACATTTTACCTGTCTACGACCACCTACTCGAAGAACTAAATCCACCATCCAATTCTAATGGGAATGGCGTCACATTGTGCTGTATGTAGCAATCATCCCACTTACGAATTACGAATATTCATACGACGAGTATATTGCGACGCGGCAAGAGTTCGCATGAGTCAGGTAGTAGTTTGGCAGATATTCAATGCAAAATCACTAAACGACAACCGCACAGTGGTTTCGGACACGACACGATACGAGCAACAAAAATGAAAACAACAACAAAAACAAAAACGGATTTCCGGTTGAATGAAGTCATCACGTACGAGTACTCGTACGAGTATCACCAATAAGTTACACGAATATCACACACACCCCTATTCATTCAGTTCACATTCGATCACATCAATTTGGTGGTCGATCAGTTTGGAGAGATTTTCTCACTGAACGCTGCAAAATTTCCATTAAATGTCAATTTGACGTTCCATAAGCAAGACGCGCGCTGCCACCACCCATTAATTTCAAACGCAAAGTGACGTTGTTTTGAGTGAAAGCGGCGCGGCGGCAACAACTCTCTCACACTGGCTTTATCTTTGGCTTTAGTTTTGGCTTTGACTTAAGTCTTAACGCTGGCTAGACGCTCACTTTTACATACTAAAAATGGCGTTCATGTAATAATTTATCGATTAGATAGATATTGGGTATCGAGTGTAGGCGTAGCGACTGTTTATCTCGCTTATGTGACCTATACCTGGCAATTACCATCATCAAATTGCATACTAATAAGTGTCGATTGGAATTCTATGTTAGTCAGCGGAGAGAAATTTTGCAACATCTCTTTCGAATGGATTCAAGTGGATTCCCGATTTGTCGTGTCGCATCAATCAAACGGGCCAAAGTTGTTCCCTTCAACAAAACAGCAAAATGGCCGTCATTTGGCTGGTTTAATCGACCTCGCCACACATAAGACCGCACCTCTGTTTAAGACCACTTTGCTGCTGTGACTTTTGGGGTGTATCTATGATTGATTGTCGATGTTGATGTTGGAATTTGCATTTGAATTTTTATGCAATGAGATTCGAACTCTGACATCAGTGTGTCGCCTGTCAATTAATCCCCATCACCGCGTTAACAGAGATAGATAACGCATTGCCGTTGCTAACGTCATAATTGTGTTTGTTCATTGCTGCTGTGCCATTTAATTTCGTCGAGTACTAGTGTCTGTCAAGTGAAATGTCAAAGTCAGATCTTAAGAGTGTATGGTGGTGTGGAGTAGTTTTAGTGTTTTATTGTGCTTATCATGCTTATCAATGATTGATTGGTGCGATGACTTCATCCGGTCCCTTGAGCAGTACAAAACGCATTCCAATATCGATACGAAATGAGGAGCACAAAATAAGAAACGTCAAAACAAAGCAGATACGAGCAGACATTTATGCCAACAAAATTAAAAAAGAATTTCATAAAATGGGTGATTTAGTTGGCTTTGTTATTAAATTTACCGTTATCAGTAAAGGCTTGTGTACAAATGGGAATTTAATGGGCGATAGAGGCGTTGTGGTTGAATTGCTCCAAGCTACCATTTGACTTACGACAATATGTACACGAGCATGTTATGCAGAACGGAAATGCTTCAAGAGTTGCGTTCAAATTACACACATTTGCAGCTCATTTACGAGTACTCTATTTCCGAAGTTGTCATAAAGCCAAATGCCAAATAATTTGACAGGATAAGTCATGAGCTGAGTTATTCATTTTTTGCATTTTAGTTGCAGCATTTTGACAACAGCTGTCATTCATACTCTTTTTTTTTTTGTTTTTTTGTTTGGACATTCTCTGGCATCAACTACTAAAATGAGCTTACAACTTTCCATTCGACAATTGTACAAAATTCATCGAAACTACGACTTAGCATTGCATAAAAGGAGTTGTACAGCAAATTCATTTTACATATTTGACATTGACATTTGGGGAAAACCTCAGCTGCATACGACTATAATGACAGTTGACGTTTTCTCACTGTAACAAATTGCAGAACGTGTGCACTTGTCATAAATGTCACAAATTCATTTAGAAATCTTGCGGCGGGTATTGGGAATTAAAGCAATTATTTACAATGTATGGGTATTGGACTGTCACTGGATTTGACATCTGAATCATTTATGACGTTTACCGATTTTCATGCTTCGATTTACATATAACATAATGATATACCAGAAAGTATATCCTGCACTGGAGGAAATATTAAACGTGATCAAGCGGGATGGACTGGAAAATCGGCAGAATACCTGATTTTCACTATCTGGTTTTTAGGTTGAGTTACGTAAACTCTTAATATATCTCAGCATTTGATTTTCGCCACCAATATCTTGGTTTTTGACAGAGCAAGTACAGATACATGTATGTATATCGTAGTCTGGATATTCACAGAAGTAGTACGCCGCGGTGTCGCCATCATTTTCCTTGCAACCGTCGCAGAATGTCTTATTACTTATGCCCAGCACTTTTAAGAGCATAGTGCCCGGTCACGACGCCGACCTCTTAGAGACTTTGGGAAGTATTCGTTTGGTCTGTCGGCAACTTGAAGAGTCATGACTTGTACAGTTATAAGACCCAACTGTCAATGGAAGCCGAGGACGCAGGCACACCTAACGTAGGCTCGGGTACAGAAAAACTCTCCTCTGAGCCTTACATAGCAAGTTCATCTGCGATTTCATTTCCCATGATCCCATTGTGACATGGAACCCAGCCAAAACTCAGTGAATTCAACCTTTCGACTGGGTTCAGTGAGTCTTGCTTTCTCGAATTCGTAAGAGGGCTCAGTACGGTTTAAAGCGCAGCTTGGGTGTGGCTGTAATTGTAGCTGCAGATGCAAATACTTCGCCCCTGAATGACTCGAACTGCAACCAACTTCAGACTGCTATAATTTCCAAACCGTTCATTTGACACCTGACAGATAATTTTATTATTTACAAGGCTTTTAAACGATTTGCGTCTCAGTTGTGTTGAAAATTTTTTATCCGCGATGGAATTCAAACGTGATAGTGTGGTTGCTTTATATTTGGCTGGAAAACCTCCATAGCTCGTTATCGTGATACTGGCAGCGTTGCAAAACGCCATGGAGGTGGTCATAAAAAAACAGCAACATCGGCAGAAATGGTTCGGAAAGTGAGGGCTCGAATTGAGCGAAATCCGCGTCGAAGTGGAAGAAATATGGCTCGTGAGCTCAACGTATCGTTGGAACGGATCCAACACATAGTGAAAAATGAGCTTGGGCTCAAGCCGTTGAAGTTCCAAAAAGCACACGATCTTACACCGCAACAGAAAAAAGTTAGAGTCGAAAGAGCGAAGGATTGCTTGCACGAAAGTGGTGAGTTGCCGAATTTGGTTTTTTCCGATGAGTCGCCATTTGTTATCGAGCAATATGTCAACAAACAGAATGACCGAGTTTACTTGCCAGAGAGGTCCTTCGAAAATTTTCACCTTCGGACGGCCACCAGAAAGCAGGCAGCACCGATGGTGATGGTTTGGGCCGCCATAACCGCCGATGGTCGCTCTCCACTCGTATTTTTGGAGCGTGGCGTCAAAATTAATGCGATCGTATACCGTGAAACTATCTTAGAGGCAGTATTGAAGCCTTGGGCAAACAATCATTTCAGTCGGAGACCGTGGACATTTCAACAAGACTCGGCATCATCTCACAAAGCGCGCGTCAAAAACAATGTTCCATACTTCATTTCTTCGACACAATGGATTGCAAATTCTCCGGATTCAAATCCGTTGGATTTCTCTGCCTAGGGTATTTTGAAGGCGAAGGTTGGCGCTAAAAAATACCAAATTTTGGACCACCTCAAACAAGCACTTCGCCGGGAATGGGCCAAAATACCGCAGAGCCACTTCCGTGCAGCGTGCGATGCTTTCTTCGGCCGTCTCAAGGCCATTATTCGTGTCAAAGGTGGAGATATTGAAAACTACTGATACAATTTGAAAATTGATGTATTTTCCAACATGTTGCAGTTGTTGCAGTTCGAGTCATTCACCCTCTATAGTTCGTTGCCATCAGAATTGCGTATGTTTCCGTTGGAAGTGAAATCTGACGTCGTCTTCCTTCAACAAGGCACCATCGCCTCATACTAAAGCGGTTTTGGAGCTATCCATAAAGATCTAAATCCATTCCTTTGCTGACTCGGATTCTGGCCGAGACCATTCCTTCTGAGCACAGGGAAAGTCACTTGCGTATTTATTCAGCAACAAGAGTTCTGGTGTCATTACCTCAGATGTCATGTCCATAAGACCAGAGTCAAAAGACAGTCGGCGCGAAAGGTTTCTAGTACGTCTTGTACCAAAGAACGCTTCTCTTTAAAAGGACTGTAACTTTGACAGTGAAGCCCATGATATGAATTTCAAAGAGAGGGAAATTCATCAGAGCGTCGAGCGCAGAGTCACGCGTCCAATGGAAGACTCCATGCAGTCGAGACCGACCGTACCTTGAAGTCTGGTAAAAGCAGCAGCTATGAATTTTCATGAAAGCTTTTTCCACTAGACTACCGACGCGTAGGATATAATTGGCCTTATCAAAGCTGAGTAGATTCAAAAGACCTTTCCCGGTGACAGATCCCATGTATTGGCAACAGCTTCTTTGCGCTGCCGGAATGTTTAATCCAGTGAAATTTGTTATTCAGGATGACACCCAAATACTTAGCTTCCTTGGAGAAACGGATGGTGATGCCTTTGAGTACGATATGAGTCAGACCTGTCAGCTTCCTTCCCCCTTCTTGTAAATAAAACAACTTTAGGTTTAAGAAAACTGACTTAGGGCCCATTTCTCGTGCAGCATCGTCGATCATGCCTATGGCTACATCTGCTTTGGAGGAACAACCAACAGACAGCACAGCTACATTATCTGCATATGGTAGAGCATAGAAGTCAGAAATATTGAAAGTGTTAAGCAGTGACTCAACCAGCAGGCACCATAATAGTGGAGAGAGGACGCCGTCTTGCGGGCAACCCCTATTTACCTCCGCCGTCATTTATGAGCCACGGTCAGCATCCGAAATCTGTATCCCATTCTCCAGCATTATTTTTATCCACAAAAATAGTGATTCGTCTACCCTAACGCATCCGTCATGATGATGGCGTTATGGTTGAATTAGTTGACTACTACCTCAGATGGTGTGGGTTCGATTCCCAGGCAGTACACACAAAAATAATTTTTGTAATCACTACTCTTTTGGCTGTCAATGGCAGGGATTTGACATTTCAACTTAAAAGTGAAGACTTGCTCTTATGATAATTCTTCCTTCGTTCTTGAACCTTTTTGTTTATTATCTTTTGACGTTTCCTGCCTTTTGGATTTTGCAGAAACACTGGTTGGGTTCAGGTGGAGTAAAAATTGCTGACCTTTATGTTATTCTGCTCCGTCTTTTCTAGGGCTGTAATTTTACCCGTCTTTTGACTCTTTGATAGACGGCCCTTCTCAGATTGTTCGATCTTTTTGGTTTCTTATTTGCGCCTACACCAATGTCACCCTGAAAGGCAGGTGTCTCAAGCTTATATAGCTTAGCGTTTCAGATATTAAGCGGTCTGAATCGGCTGGTGATTTCAATATGAGTGCATTATTCAGTTTGCTCCCCCATAAAGGGCCCCCGTTCACCTATCAAAGCTTCGGCAAAGCTGGATGTGTGGTCATCCCTTGAAATTAAATCTTCAAAGATAGGAATTCACGTAAAGCGCTAGAGACATCGGTTCCCCCATAAAGTCGTGCAGTTTTGTTAAGGATTGGATCCGTAAACCATCCGCCTTTCTCAAATGAACTGTAGTTGATAACTATTTGTCTTTTCAACTCCACCTAGTTGGACATCTTATGGTTTATTCATTGTGAGGCTCTCTCGTCCATTGACTCATCGATCGCTGGACTGAGAGTTAGAGTTAGAGTTAGACTTGGAGTACCAACTTAAATTATCCGAAATCGTAAAGAGTACATTTGGCTTTCTACGTCGTCATTCCTGACGTTTATACTGCCCCATGGTTTAGATGGAGAAAGAATTTGAATAAAACACAACAATTGATCAATTTCGGTTTCCCAATGTGGAACTCGACGAGCTATTCTATTCGTGTCTTCAAGCTCATTTAAATGCAATGAACTCACCAGCCCTTTTCAGGATGTATTGGACTGGATTGTATCTCTTGAGACTTGGATTGCATCTCGTAAGCCATACTCGTAACAGTTTTTCAATAGGAACTCGTCAGCCCAAAATGTATTAACTCCGTAAACTTGAAAGGATACAAACATCAGCAATTCATTCATCCACCAGTTTCGGTACATCTAATAGAGCACTTGCTAAACAATTCTTTACAATTTTGTAACTATAATCGGTAGCCCAGAGCCCTCAATCGTAGATGCAGTTTAAAACCTTCAAGACCTTTTCCAGCTAAAAAAAACAACCTTATTCGAAGAAATGTCAGAATGCATTATTTGTGCTCGACGAGCAAAAAATGTTCACACATACTTCATCATGTGTGCTTGCTGTAAGACCTATTTCCGTTTCTCCAAAAAAATCTCCCCCTCTTCTTGCTGACTAATACATTTTGCCTCTCTGTGTAATGCAAATAACACAGTTGTCGATTGTAAAACCATCTTGCCGTTTACACAGTGACCCATCATTCTTTCCCTGTGACTCATCTCTGCCGACATCGTTGCACAAAACATGTTTAACTGCATCGGATGACCTATGGGAGAATAAAAACTACCGGTGGAAAAGGTTTCCTCTTTATCTGTTTACACTCCAAGGTTAGACCATTAACCGCATTCGCAAAATCTGCTCGTTGACGTCACTGATCGGTGATCGCATGTTTTCTTGTG
Source organism: Volucella zonaria (assembly GCA_963966105.1). Lineage (NCBI taxonomy): Eukaryota > Metazoa > Arthropoda > Insecta > Diptera > Syrphidae > Volucella > Volucella zonaria. Next base: position 182,559,973 of record OZ014530.1, on the reverse strand, counting down.
TACAAATACATGTATTCGTATCTTATCTGCTCGACAAGAAACCACTTGAGAATCACAGGGTGAAAAAAAAGCGTCGTGCTCGACGAGTTAAATTTTGCAACGTTGCAATGCAATAAAAAACAAACCTCGCAATGAACTCTTAGATGGGATAGCAACGTTACGCACTCCCTTCTCAGAAGCACTTTTCCGACTCGTCCAAAGCTGAACAAATACGAATGTTAATTGGATATGCAAATATTCTCACATTTCATACATTTGTGCGTCCAGCTATAACTTGACTAAGACTAGAGAATAGAACCTAAGACGCATCATAAATTATACAGGACAAGGCCACGCAAATATGAATATGAATACGACAGCGACAACGACGACTAAAAAACCGACGAGCATACGACCATAATATACGATAAATCTAAAGATACACATACACACCTGACACTAGATACTAATTCCGATTTTTTCTTATTTTTTTTTCATCTTTCAGATACGTCACTTGTGGATAATATCGTGCAGAGGATTTATTGCCAGCAATCACACTATTAAAAGTCGCAGGTAAGGTATTATTCGAGCACAGAATCCGTTCTATCAATTTGCCATTAATTAGCCAGCTGGTCATATTTAACAGAAAAAAAAAATTAATAAAAAAAAAAGTACCAGTATTGAGTATCTTATGGTTTGGTATTAGTACGAGTAGTATGATATCTTTCAGTAGAATTCATTAGTCTTATCAAGTGGGGTGGCAGTGGCGCAGAAAATAAGCCACACCAACACGGCTTATATAACAAATATCTGTGTAATCGAAAGTTGACAGCAAGTTACGTGAGAACAACCCGTGCCACATCGAGCTCATGTACTCGTATCTTTTTTCTTTCTCTGCTAGCTATGGTGTTGCTGCTGCTGCTTGTGCTGCTGGATAATCAAATGAACATACCGGCTGCTGTTAGTAACTCTGTATACTCGTACGTACTCGTACTCGTAGTATCTGTAGCTGTTACTGTTTGCTGTTCAGTGGAAAATTGATCATGTAAATTGCTGAACGTCGGAATGTTGTCGTTAGTCGAACTAAGCAAGTGGAATTCTTTGCCCGTAGAATTGGATGTTCGAGTACTCGAATTCGAACTCGTACTCGTATCTTCGGCTAAGTAGCATACTTGGTCTTGTATCTATTTGGCGCTGCTGGAGGAAAATAATTCACTGTTTTACTTTTCCAATTTATAATTTACGATTTACGATTGTTTTGGTGTAGAAAATCGCTCGCCCAAAATGAGGGATACACAAAATTAGGCGGGAAATTCGAAACTACAATAGTTGGTATACGAATTGTTGTATGCTCACTCGTGTGCAAGATACTCGTATTGCATTCGTTTCGGTGATTACAATGTTTCGTGCGATCATGTCATCTGAGATCGTTGACGTTCGAGTAATTTGCACGTTGGTTTTACTTCATGTTAATGCCAATCATTTTGTTATCTATTCGTATCCCCCTCTGCGTTCAGTATCTCTTTGGTGATCTATGTTTGCGAAGAGGTTTTTTATTTGCTCATTTTTTCTGTCGTTAATTCGAATTTGGTTTTTCGGAACAGTGATTTCTTTGTTAGTTTTGTGTAACTCGATACAACTCGTTACGATCACATTGTACGAGTATCTTTCATATTATTTTCCGCGCCAAATTTAAAGAATGTTAGGTACGACTTGACGGTATTTGCAGTTGTTACTTACAAGTTGTTGGAGCTAGAAATCGACTAATTTCACTGAATTGCTATGATTCGGTTGAGTTTGTTGCTTTCCGATCGCCTAATGATTGTTTTGTGGTTAGCAAAATTGAAGCAAAAATGTACGAGTATATCTTCGGTTGAACGTAGAGAGATTATGATTGACTCAACTAACAATAGTCGTAGATGTGAAGAAGATAAATGAGAGAAATGTTAGACCACATGTAGGTGAGTTCCTAAATTAGCGATTTCTGTAATTTTCTGGTAAATTTGGAGGAGAAAGCTGGACTGAAGGTGAATTCTTCTGCCGATTGGGAATGTTCGGAAATGAATAAGAAAAAAAAACCTGACTCACTAAGACTTATAGATCAATGTTCGTATCTGCGGAATTTGGGTTACACATTTTCTGGTGAAATTACTTTGTCATGAGGAGAAGTTTGCTTTTAACCAAAAATTTTGGACACATGGGTTCATGGCATCCATAATTGCTTCGGTAAGAATTCAACAAGATGAGTTCCAATAGTGTAGCAAAGTCAATGTTACTAGGTCAAAGCTGATGGCCAGAGAGTATGTCACGTTATGAGGGGATACAGGTCTATAAGCTTCAGGCTGTTAGATTGAAGCTGTCAGTCTAAAGGAGCCCTTGTAACGCGAAACGGTGTGCTCCAGAAGCAGTTAAGCGAAGCTCATGTAAATCTCTTATTTACTAATTTATGAGTCCCAAAATCCCACCGCTTGACGAAAAGGAGAACGGTGTTGGCCTTTCTTATGTGGGCACGGAAGTTCAGTTCGTAGTTACAGATAACATATAAATCACACGTTCCTGCCATTATTGGAACAGGTTTATTATTAATAAAATAACTCTCAGGTAAAGTTGAAGGACGCTCTCGAATGAATGTTATAGTTTGGCATTTTTTGACGTTAAGCTCAAATGTGAAAAATGGTTGAAGGGAGGCTATATGTGTCCAAAGTGTTTGACGCCATTTGCCTATAAATGCATCAACAATAATAAGAGCAACATTTTAATTGTCGCAATGAATAAATAACAGAGGTCCGAAATGGCTACCTTGAGGTACCACGGAGGCAACGTTTATGGGTTTAGATACGAGTACTAAGTATGAGACTAAAGAGGAAACTATAGTGCCTTTCTTTTAAGAAGGAATTTATTCACATAATCAAATATAATTGAAAGCCTAGGGTCTTTAGTTGGGAGGTCAACTTTATGTAGTGACGAATGTTAGGCTTGCGTTAGTACATGCCCTACAAATGTGGCAGTTGGAAAAGTCACAAAACAAAGTGGGCAATAGGGTTGAAAGCTATGTGGTTCGCCTTTCTTTACTAAGAAGAACTCTCTCTTTGTGAATTCAATAAAAATTTGCATTTTCTTCTTCTCCTTCAAGAATCTCATTGAGTTCTGAAGTGGGATTGATGTATCCGAACAACTATCGCAAAAATTGAACAGAGTGTTCGCACGGCTAACTTCACTAAGTGAAAGTATTGCTAAGAAAAATCTCAAAACCGCCCAATTGAAAAGCGATTACCAACGACCAATTGAGAATCAACGAATGATGGGGAGTACCACTATTGCCGAAAAAGTGTTTCAGAGCTTTAATCCAAGTGTAGGCACTCACAGCGACAATGCCGTACTCGCAGTGATGGATTCTTCAATTGACGAACTTGATGATATTGGGTGTACCTCGAAGAGTGATTCTCCCAGTGTCAGCTGTATTAATATAAAAATCGACTCTAAGCCTTTTGATAGCCAAATAACTGACTGACGCGAGTACAAAATTTAATCTGACACCGTGACTGAGGCAAACTACTGGAATGACAGCAAAACGCGCAAGTTCTTGCGTCTATGTTTGACTGTCTCAGTTCAGAAATTTAAGCTCCGATAGTCATGCGGATTGTATGCAAATTTACATCCACTTCCCAACAAAACATATTTATCATGCGGCATTTCCTTGAACTTGACAACAACCCCGAGAAGATCCAGAACCTTCTTCAGCGTTTAACTCGAATAGTTTTCGGAGAAATAAATGTAAAGCAGACAGTATCTCTTTCAGCGACCATGAATGTAGACATCAAAACAAGGTAAATCGTAAAATTTGGAACTAATCTGCAGAGATATTCTTGGAGTCGGGAAACGCTCAGCTAACAGTGCCGATGGGTTAGCGCTGATGATATCTAATAGCCCCAATTGTGATAGTCCATTGTGATAGTCTTTCTATTGGAGTGGCTGTTCCTGTGATTCCTGGTAACGTGCGAAATGCCGCAACTTGTTTAATATTTCACAGGAGTGGCGCACATTTGTCCAAATTGGTAAATTTAACAGTGGTATCAAAGCTATGGTGGTGAATTTTGTTCCTCCCGGGAGTAGCTACGGAATTTTTGCAGTTGATGTGCCGAAGCCCTCTAAGACTATTCTGAATTTTTCTCAAAACCTCATTTCGATTGGTGGTAATCAATTTGATCTAAATAAAGTCCACAAATGCTCTACGCACACTTATTATGGAGAGAGTTGAAATTGGCCGGTCGTCTGGTTTGGCATAGTCTGCTCTACGAAAACTTAAGCTGAAACAATGCAATTATTCGCGTCGGTAGAGAAGATAAGGTCAGGCTATTTTTCAATATTGGTGCTCATAAAGATTTCTTTGTGAAGAGTTTTATTTTGACCACGTATGTCTTTGTCGACAGCTTTTGACAAAGCACATCCTATCCCAATTTTCTTCACTACTTTAAGCATTTGGAGAAGTATCTCACCAATAACGTGCTGTAGATTGGCTACCAAGGCCAGAATAGTCTGCGGTTCATCACCATGCATAAAGGATTCACATGACCATTCAATAAGTAATCGAATGTCATCAAATCTCACCATCTCAGATCCATCTGCTGAACTGACCATTGTCAGGCAACTTTGGTTATTGACTGTAGCGTGAGTTCCAGCCCCATTTTTGGAAAAGTAAGGATTGTGTTGTCACCAGCGGAAAGACCATACCAAACCGAGTACCTTTGCCATCTCATAAGTCTCTTCTAGATTTGCGTCATTCCAGCAAGGACAATTTTGCGTATTTACAAACCCACTGAGTCACGACACTAAGCTTGATTTATCAGCAAAAATAATCGTCGCCTTCAAACTGCTTAAGAAGCCAATTAGCGAAATTGCACTGATACGAGTATGCCACAACCAGATTGTTCATAAACGCTTTTAGACGCTCACATAATACGGCAAAAGATGATCAATCGGATCATCTGTAGATGCTTGAAATAACTCAGAAGGCACTACGTGTGCATCAGCAGCTTTACTTTCGAAACGGTCAGTCGTCTTCATCCAGGATGAATAGTTCATTCTGTCTGACAGCTGGATTTTGACCATCCTCGCCATTATACAGTCTGCGGAAGTCGTATTTCCATATTCTCAGCATCGACTGCGACTCTACCACTTGTTGTCCATGTTCATCTTTTCAAGGCTTTCACCCTGGCTTGGAATGTTCGTTTATTCTTTCATTAAACTTGCAAACGTCCATCCTGCAACAACATCTCCAATTTCCCCGAGCACGCGCTTCTCGTGCTTTTCCTTTTTCTTGCAGAGAATCCTGCGCTCTTACCTTCTTTTGTGCTCATAGAGCTCACGAGCTACTCTCGTCTATCTTTGCAGATAGTGCATGTACCTGCCTTCATTCATCGTTAAGCCAGAGGTTTCTATCTTGACTCTGTTGTGCCTGTAATATCCACATTCCTGCCCTGATAATGATCTGAGTCGATGTTGGCCCCTCGGAAAGTTCGGACATCCAGAAAGCTGAAGGAGTATCAGCGGTTTTAGATAGCTTAGCTAACCTGTATATGTAGTATATGGATTGGACCAGTAGCGCAACAATCAAATTCGTAGTGTAGTGCTTGCTTTACCTCCTCGAGGTGGTCCACGGGCAACTACGTGTATAAATCCTTACACAGGTAGGCCAAAATTGCAAGTTCGAGATTGTCTAGGGTCTTATGCCTAGACTAGGTAACCTGGGCCAGCAATCTGCGTTACCGAAATCAGCCCGCTACGGATACCGACTTAATGCCTCGGATAAGGACTGATAACACGTTAACGTCCTCTGGCTATCGTACCCGGACTAAGATTGGTTTCTGGAATATGAAGACGCTCCTTGACTCTCCTTGACTACAGTACGCAGAGGCCTAATCTCTTGGCAGCTGCACGGTGATAGGATTTTAACGGCCAAATTCCGGACGAGAGTACGTCGCGTCATCATTATACAGTGTTACGCCCCCACGGATGGATCGTCTGAGGAAGAAAAGGAGACCTTCTACAACCAGTTGGGAGCTGTTTATAATTCAACACCCAACGGCGACATTGTCATTGTGATGGGGGAGCTTAATCCTAAGGTAGGCAGCGACAACGAAGGGCTCAAACATGTTATGGGACGACACGGATTAGGCAACCGCAATGACAACGGCGAAAGATTTGGTGACTTTTACAACGCAAATCGTCTTGTGATAGGTGGTACCATGTTTGAGCACAAGGCCCGCCATAAAATCAGTTGGGTGTCAACTGACAGGCAAGCAACCTCCAACCAAATCGACCATTTTTCCATCAGTCGCCGTTTTAGAAGTAGTGTTCTAGACGTCCGAAACAGACGAGGAGCCGACATGGGGTTGGTACGAGATCACCATCTTATGATAGCTACTGTCCAACTACGCACGGCTGCCGTTTGAAGATCTAACGACACAAGAATACCTAGGTTCAACGTAGACCAAGTGAGAGTTCCCACAGTGCGCCAAGAACTAAGGGACCATCTCAAACGAGGAGTGGAAACAATCAGCCGCTTACTGCTCGCCACCATCCAAGACCATTGGTATTTTTTTTTTTTTTTTTTTATAATTTACGCGCGCCAAAGGGGTTATGAATACCCTTACACTGTTGCCATGGCGCGGGCGGAAAGGTAGAAGGAGGAGAAAGGAAAGTTTGTGATGTAGTGGTTTGAAACTCAGGTGTGTTTGGTTTCGATATTGACTCTCCAGGGGTGGGAGTCCGAATAGGACGGAGAGATTTTCTTCACTCGGAATGGTGAGGTTGTGAATTTTAACGGTTGTTTTGTGCTTGAAAACTGCTTTCATATCAGGTACTGAAAGGATTGTCGGACGATCGCAGGGAAGCCATAGGGCGTGGTTTTCCGAGGATACCTGGAGAAGGATCAACGAACGAAAACAACTAAGAGCTCGAATTGCAGCAGCTCCAACAGCAGGGAGGATCGAGCTGGAGTCCCTATATTGCATAAAGATGAGAGAAGTGCAGCGTAGTGTGAGAAGTGACAAGCGCAAGTACATTAATGCGCTGGCCAGGCAAGCAGAAGAAGCAGCGGCGAGGTGCGACAGCAGAACCGTTTACAGAATCACCAAAGAGCTTGTAGGTGGCCGAAGCTCTACTCAACACCCAGTGAAAGGCTTAGACGGTTCGTTGCTAATATCGGATGAGGATCAACTGAAGAGATGGAAGGAGCATTTTCCTTCGGTTCTAAACCGAGTATTCGCCAGCAATATGCACCCAAGTCAGACTGAAGTGTCCGTTGAAAGAAATTGCCGAATTCGCACCACAACCCCCAGTAAGGAAGAGATTATTGCCGCGATCAAAGCACTGAAAACCAATAAGGCGGTAGGACTTGACGGCATACCTGCGGAGTTGTTTCTAGCTGCGTCAACGGCATCAACTGAGCTGCTGTTCCCACTTGTCGAGAGAACATGGGAAGCCGAGAGTTCTCCGGACGAGTGGAAGAAGGGAATGGTCGTCAAGCTCCCTAAAAAAGGCAATCTAATGCAGTGCGAAAACTGGAGAGGTATCTGCGTGCCGCCTGCTGTGGCCAAGATAATAGCTAAAATCATCCCGGAGCGAATCAAAGAACACCTCGAAGACACACTCAACGGCGAAGAAGCAGTTTTCCGCTCTGGGCCCTCCTGTGTCGACCACATCAACACCTTGCGGACAATCACCGAGCAGTATGTTGAGTGCCGATCACCACTTTACCTGCTGTTCATCGATTTTGAAAAGGCGTTTGATAGTGTCAATCGGGAATTTATCTGGCGTGCCTTGCGCAAGAGAGGCATTCCTGATAAATTAAAAGCAATTACCAAGGCTACATACGATGGGTCCACATGTCACGTCTTACACAGAGGAAGACTGTCTGAGGAATTCGAAGTCCAAAGTGGGGTTAGGCAAGGCTGCATAATTTCACTAATACTGTTTCTATTGGTGATTAGCGATGTGCTGAATGCGGCCTTGTTAACAGGAAACGGAGGAATTCGATGGACTCTTACATTTGAACTCAAACAACTTGACTACGCCGACGATGTATGCCTTCTGTCTCACAGAATAATGGACTTCACCAAATGATAACAAATGTGGAGAGGGAAGCAGACGTCGTTGGGCTAAAAATTAACTCGGCAAAAACAAAAATGATCAGCCTAAGACCAAACTCATCAACTCATATATGTATTGCTGGATGGTTGAGAGAGTAGAGAGAGTAGAGAGTTTCCAATACCTCGGGAGTATTGTCTCAACCGATGGCGGAACCGAACTGGATATAGCCAACCGCATAGGCAGAGCAAAATCTGCGTTTGCGATGCTATCCACAGTTTGGCGAAGTAATGCAATTAGCTTAAACACCAAGCTACGACTGTTCCATTCCAACGTTGAATTCGTGCTACTATATGGAAGTGGTACTTGGAGGGTGACCACCACTATCACGAGGAAGCTGCAAACGTTTGTCAATAGGTGCCTACGCTACGTCTTAAGGATATTCTGACCAAGCCGTATCTCTAACGAACAGCTTTATCAGAGGACGGACCATGAACCTATAGGCACAAACATACGACGATGAAAATGGCAGTGGATTGGTCACACTCTCCGAAAGGATGACAGGTCCATAGCTAACCAAGCGATGCAATGGAACCCGCTTACTCAGGACGGCAGGATGGGTGGCGGTCCTAGGAGTACATGGCGCAGAACAGTTGAGAAGGAAGCACCTCAACTGGAAAAAGTTGGGGAGAACTGAGGCACATTTCCAGAAAAGGCACTCGATGGCCCGTAGGCATAGTAGAGGCCCTATGACCCACAAGGAGATACAGGAATGAATTACCTGTATAGAAGAAAAGCAAATTCACTCCAACACAGTTTTGATGTACTGGCGTCCTCAAGTTGTCCAAGAGTTCTGACTGTCTGTATAGGGCAGTCGCACATAAAGTTTGTGATACTCTCTATTTTGTCGTTGTTCGTACAGCTTCTCAATAATCCTGAGAAGAGGTTCTAATTTTGATGGCCATTCTGCGAATGAGGCAGTGGCCTGTTAGGACACTTACAGCGATACGGATGTATTATTTGTTGAGTCCGAGGAGGTGGGTTTTCTCCCGCTGTTTAGGTTTGTCCAAAGGGAGTTTGAGTCACTCCAGAAAATTCATTCTTCGTTGGAACGTCTTTCTTATTCCCTTTCAGTTTTGTGTACCCAGCAGATGTTCACTCTTGTAAAAGTCGCAGACCCTAATTAGAATTTGACGACGTTTTTGTACCTCTATTGATGTGGTGGTTTCACTTGTCAAAGCTTTTATGGATGCTTCATTGTCCACAAAGATAGAGATCTCTGAGGGATTAGGTTCCATGAGTAGTACGGCCTTTGCAGCTTTACGAATTGCAAATATTTCTGCCTTAAAAGGAATCTTGAAAGAGTCCTGGATCTGTAGCATTTTACTGTAGACTCCAGCACCAGTACCTTTGGAGCCGTACGTGTAGAGGTGGAGTTTTCCATTATTGAAGGCAGTGTTAGTTAACTTGTCTGCTAAGAAAGAAAGTGTTATCAAAGTTGTGCATTTAAGGAATTCATCGAAAGGTTGAGCATTATATCTAGTAAGGATTAGACCTTAACGTTCCTGTTAGTGCGACACACGCTAATTTTTAAACTTGTGTGAGTGTTTTGAGATAACCAGTCTTTACCGCGGCTTTTCACTATACCAGCGCACCATAGGTAAGAATGGGTCTAACTATGGCCATATACGAGTACATTCAGTGTGTTATACATACATGGTCTTAGTCCCCAAGGGGTACCAAAGGCTCTTCATTATGTGTAGAATGCTCCTAATGCTTTTTTGGTTTTTTCTTGGATGTTACGCTTACAACTGAGCTTATTGTCTAGGATGATTCCTAGATATTTAGCGTCGGACCTAAACCGTTTCGTGTTGTAAATTTTGTATTCAAGGTCGACTTCGTTAGTTCCCTGATCGTTGAAAGATGTTTTCCTTCCACCAGAATGACTATGTGTTGTTCTGTTTGAAACTTGTAAGAATGTCGTTTACTATTGTACAAGAAGCCACAGAAGGTGCGAAATCGTTCTATCGTGTTCCTAACTGTGTTTCTCCCAAATCCTAAATTAATGATTCTGCTCTTTAGCATGTTCCCAATTCATTGTGCTACTGTGCTAGGCCGTCCCTATAAATCCAGTGTTTACATTAATGTCCCTTCGATACCTAGGAAGGCTCCCATGGTGAGCTCTTTTCGATGGTAGCTACAGCCTCTTGGAGTGCCGATCTACTAATTTTTCTTTAAGGTGAACGTGTTGAGAACCGCATAGGTTTTGTTTGTTGAGTTTTTGTCTTATATCTTGATCCAGGATTCTTTTCAGAGACTTATGGGTCTGTAATCCTTAGCAGCAGAGTGGTTAGGTCTTCCTGTTTTGGGAATGAAAACTAGTTTCACTTCTTTCCAGCTATTTACGTAGCCCAGCTTTAGACAACCAATAAAGATAATTTTAAGCCAAGGTATGATATATGGAAGAGCGTGTTCTAACGTGGCCAGGATTATCTCGTCTATCTTCGCCGATTTGTAGGGGTTGAACGATATGATCGCCCATATTATTCAATTCTCTGAGATTATGAGTCCTGTTCACCAACATTCTTACAGCCCGGGAAGTGAGTTTCCATAAGTGCTTCCCGATTATTCTCTGTTCAAACTCCATTGGAGTCTTTCAGATATCACTTTTGTCCACCAAGGGGGTTTGAAGGCCTTGCAATGACTAGAGGTGGGACAGTTCTTAATGGAAGCTTTCCTTTGGGGTGAAGTTACATGGTTTATGGCAGAGTCAATAGAAAAGTGATCAGGAAGGTATACCCTTGCGCGTGGTTCCATATTTTCCCTTATCCATTTGGAGTATGTACGTCGTAAAGAGAAGGGTACGGCTAGAGGGTTTGTGTGAAGTTGATTTTTAGCTATTACAATTGAAGGCTTACGTGTGGTGGATAGTACCTTCTTAGCTTTGTTTGTTTTTGCGGTGATTCACAAGTTAAACCTGGAATGAGAAATTAATTATCACTAATAATTTTCTTCCAATAATCCCAACATTTTCTGGAACTATAAATAGTATTCCCTGCTACTAGCTATGTCTTAAGTTAAAAGACCGATGGATGATTTTGTTCGCAGCTGCATTTCTGTATTTCTTTTCACCTTCAATGTAGCTGTTCTCCGTGACTACTCTGACAAATTGCGGCCTCAGCTGGACAATTACTTATTAAGCACGCGGGTTTATTGCCTCGTAGCATAAAACAAATGACAACTTTTAAGTGACAAATGCCAAAAATTGACAACCAATTAATTTCGCAGCTACCAAGCATAATTCTTCTGAACGCACCCGCTGAGAATGACCTTTTTTGTTTACAAGATTCCGACCATCACTTCCAAGAAGCCACAATACATTGAAGACGGATAATCTTTCCCACCTCAACCCCTCCCTGTTGCGAAAATCTGTGCCGTTTTTGCGCTTTTAAAGTTCAACCAAATATTTATCTTAAAAGCTCATTAAGAAGACTGCAGCCCTTATTTTGCAATGCCACCTCATTCACACTACCATCGCACTTATGACACTTACAACTCGCACACGGTTGCCCCCACACAGCTCATTAGGGAGTCGCAACTTGAATGGAAATTGCTTAAAACCGTTTCACAATCAATGACGTAAACTTAACGCGCTACAGGCCGCAGCACTTACCCGGTACTTACTCGTATTTTAATGTATCAATTAGTGTTTATGGTTTCTTGTAAAATGGCGCAAAAATTAGCCTCACTACAAGTCATTCAGCCATTCAGCCCGAGATAACAAATGTCTTCGGCAGTTTGTGTTTGTGGTTGGATTTGTGTTGCATTCGCACTGGTTTTGGCTACGTCTTTTGAATAACAACGAAAGGCAATAACGACAGCAGTGTTCAGTAAATCTCAGTGCTGACCTTGACAGGAATGCCATGTGTGCTCCGTCGAGTTTAGCTTAACATTCGCCACTAATTTTTTATTTTCCTGTTTTTTTTGTAGTTTTTTTTTTTTTTTTTACCAAAATGTCATTAAATCATAACAACAACAACGACATCGTTCACAGTTTAATTAGTCAATTTACATAAATCAACTGACAGAAATGTGCAATATAACTTAAGTTGGTTGAGTTGGCTTACATAGTCATGGCAGGGGGACCGTTTATTGGTGAATCACATTACTGGCTATCTGATTAATTAATCAAAGTATCTTTGTATGGAAAACACACACGAAAAGCATACAAATTATTACTCATTTTTTGCACAGAAAAAATAAAGAAACACCATTATCATCATCATCATCGTTATGTGTTGGTAGATAGGTTCAAGGCTTTCCAGATACCAAGTTGGGAGATGCAATGAACAGCGGTAAGAGCACATGCAACTATAGATAGATGCGAACGGATGCGATGATGAGATTTATCGACTATTTTTAGTAGCAATCGAGAATATTTATTCATAAAGATGTCGTTGCGATAAAAATTCTCGTATTGAAGTGCCGATAAATCATTAAAGTTACGAGTACCACAGTGTCCAGTACCGATTACGCGAATACCAAGTGGGGAGAAGAAATGGTATCCTGTTTTATCTTGTTTAAGGACCACCCGCTACGTAAACATAGTTGTACGCATTTTGCTAGTATCTGTGAAAGTTTTGTTTGATTGGGGGTTACTTCTTAAGCTAGAAATCGCTGCTGAAGTTCCATATTTTAGGAGCAGGTGTACGCATCTTAGTAAATGGTAACGTATATCGAATTTATCCGTAATATAACCAGCCGAAATTGGATGAGAAAAGAGCACGACCAAGGTTTTTAATGAGGCATTTGGAAGATCGTTGAACAATGTTTTGCCCCAAAGCGTCAATCGCCGTTAATTTATCAGGGCAAACTAATGATTTTATCTAGCTCCACAGTCGTTTAATCGCACGATCTTGATGGCCAATTGACGGGTCGATTTCCTAAAATGGCTCAACTGCCAAATGCCGTTTTCAATAAAGCGATGTTTTCGTTAGTAGTATGGAGAACCACAGTTAATAGTTGACCATCGCATTGTACCGGTGTTTATTGACAGAAAATAGACCGATGATGCCATCGATGTACAATCCGCACAGTATGGTACGCTTTTCTTGATGCAATCGCATCTGGTGAACTTCTTGAGGATTGTCCTCGCTCCAAATACGACAATTCTACCGCCAATCAGAAAAGAACCTCGCATTCGTCAAAATTTTAATGTAAAAAACTAAGTTAAAGTTTCTCGAACAGAGCTTCGATTTTGGAAATCAATTTCAACGATCTGAAATCGTTGTTGTGGCGTCAATCTTTCCACGATGAAATGGCAAACTGTACACACTAAAACTAAATAAAGCCTGACAGCTCAATATTAGAGCTGATTTGCCATATAAACCCTGCTGAAAAGTCTGACACTGCAAAAATAAAAAAACACCCATTATATACTCGACCAGATATCATCCAGATATCCTGGATCGCTGAATACCAAAACTTCGACCTCTCTCAACATAATCTTTGGAGAGTCAAATTTTGTCATAGCGTGAATAATTGTCGTTGCTCTTTGCTCTGCCAGGAGGAGCAACGACAATTATCTGTTAGGAGAAATATACAAATATTCTTCGCCAGATATTTTTTTACATTTGGCTGTGGACCTGAGCGGATTAATCATCCAGCCGATAAATATCAGCAAGAATTATTGTTTCATATTTTGTGACGTTTCTTGAAAGTGTTCTAAATTCAAAGTACTATCGCTGGCGACTATCTTACTTTTGTTCATTCAGAGAGTGATTTCAATTGCGAAGGTATGCTTAAATTGCTTATGGAAGCCACTAAACATAATCGGTTAATAGTTCTTCGACACGAGAAAGGAAACATGTTATGTGAGAATGTAACAAGTGCTTGTTTCCTTCTTCTTTTGTAACCAATTGGGTTGGGGTTTATTTAACATAGTTTCCGCAGCTTTTCTCGTCTTGCCTCTGGGCATCACTTCATCTTTTATGGATATAGATTCGGAAAATAAAGGCGGATTGTACACTTCAAAAAGTAGAGATGACTGTGAGCCAAATCTGAAAAACTGCATACAGAAATTTCCTACTCTCACTAAACAAATCAGCGAATCCAACAATAGCGCCAGGAGAAAACACTAACATTTGGTCTTGCTAAAATGGAAAGATATCGACGAAGCTCTGTCTAAGGAGGAGATCCACATCACTTTAAAAGATTAAGCGGGTTCCGAATTCAAACCCGCTGTGATTAAGAATGTGAAAAATACTTGTGTTGGAAAGCAACAAGCTACCATAAGCCTACACGTGGAAACAGCGATCAATTTGATGAAAAACAAGAGAAGAGAAAAAATTGTGTGCATCAACTGCTGTTTTAGATGTTTCGAGTTCATACACTTATGACTAAACGAGTTTGCGCATTGAATGTCAAACCTATTTGTTTGCTTTGCAAGGCCAAAAGCGTTGAATCTGAACATATAACCGGTAGCAGGAGATGTCTAGAATACCAAAACTCGCTCGAAATTATATCCAAAAATGAATATCCTACAGCTAAGTCTCAATCATTGCGAAGAGCATCAAGACCTTCCAGAACAAACGGTTTTTTAATTCAAAATTGGTATAGCCAATCAATCGCCACATTCAACAGCCAACTTGCCCAGCAGGGTATGACAAATAGCTGCGACCCTATTTCCTCAAAAATAAAGTAGGGTATCAGTTGGACAGATTCATCACAAGAGCAGCTCTTATATCCGTAAAATGGTAAGGAGCTACTTCTCGAATAGAATCTTTCTCTATGAGTCCGACGATGAAGTTAAAGCGAAGGAATTTGCTTGTGGTGTGCCACAAGGGTCGGTTTGAGGCCCCCCACTATAGAGCATTATATATGTATATTGTACGCCCGAAGATTTCATTCGAAGCGTCGATTATCAGATTTACTGGGATGACATCGCCGGGGAAGAAGTTTAGCTCTCGGGATTTATGTACCCTTAAAATGCTTGCCCACAGCGCGGGCGAAGAAAAATCAGGGAGGTACCGATCAACGTTGGTTTTGAATGTTTGAAGGTTATAATGACTTGGAAATAAAGAGCTAGGCAGGGCATTCCATAAGCGAATTGTACGGCTTATGAACTAATCACGATATTTTAGGCACGGGTGTTACTGTTAAAAGTTTGAAAGGGCCGAATTCTACAACTAGAATTGAAGAAGCGACTCGTCGATCGCATATGCACGGATTGTCGACAAAAGAGCCTGATGCCAAACTCTATCAAATGCCTTAGAAATATCAAGTGTAACTATCTTGCTATGAACACCATATTGCCGGATATTTCATGAGCTGATGGTTTATCGGCATTTCCATGGCCTTGGAAAGGAGTGACGTTAGTGCAATGGATCTGTAGCACTCGAGAGAAGAAGATTTGCCTTTTTTAGGGACCGGATGAACAAATGCTGTTTTCTCTACTCTGAACGAGTTCTAAAGAGTAGGATCGATGGAATGGCTCAGGCAGTGGTTTTGACAGCGTAGAAGAATACCTCTTCAGAAGAAGAGGAGATATACCATCTGGACCAGCGAATTTGTGTATATGAAGATCTTTAAGTATTCGTGCTTCTACACGAGTGCGAAAGTGAATTCGTCCCATTGAAGATTCGGCGCACTCAAGTGTAGGCGGAGGCAAAGACCAATCTGGAAGAGTTGAGTTGGCCGCAAAGTGTGCAGCAAGCAGATTGGCCTTGTCTAAAGAGCTGACAGCTGGAATGTCATTGTACATGAGCGCTGGGATGGAGGATGAGGCAGAATTTCTAATATTTTTGACGAAAGACCAAAAGCTTTCACTATTGTACCATTGGGACATTGTAGTATTTTGTAGTATTCAGTTTGTTATCATATTGGGATTTCGCACGCTTAAGAAGACGTTGCAGTCATTCCTGGCTCGTTTTCCTATGTCGGGTTTGTCATTTCCCTAACCCTGACAGGCTCTTCATATCTCGAGTCGTACCACGTTTAGATACCCTTCATCCGATGTATCCGTCATCGGAATCATCTTATTCGAAAGAGAATAGTGTCAGTGATCATATCAGCAGCGGCATCCACGGCGTTATCGAGGAAACATAACGGCTAGTTAAGAAGAAGCTGTTAAGTCCGCTCCAATTCGCTTTCTTGTATTGCCATACGGTTCTTTTAGGAAACCTTTCTCTAAGTGTGTACGTCGCTGGTTGACTAGCACCGGCTTGCAACCAGCAGATGATAAAACTGAAGCGGAAAGTTCGCAGGACGATAACGCTTAGAGTTGAGGAGCATGCAATTTTTTCGCAACCATTTCTCAAATATCTCAGAGTTATTATTGACAGTCGTCTAAGTTCATTTGGAGCAATTTTACGAAAAATCGTCGAAATTTGTAAGAGCACTTAGAAGGCTCGGATATATAGTTAAGTGTCGCAAAGGTTAAATCTTACTTGCGGGTAGTTAAATTCATCCACTGCCTTAGCAAACAAAGAGTCGCCATTGCATTTCGAACTGATTCGCATAATTCCATACTTGTCGTATCTGCAATGCTACCTGTCGACATACTTAAGGACAATCGAACATGTCTTCCAATCTGACTCAGTTTTTGACGGGACATCCTGTTTCAGAGAGTATCCGTGTAAACACGAAAACATCTCAGCCTGTCCATATTTGTAAACTGTCCTGAAATTCGTTGCGTATATGCAAAATGGAGAAAACTGGACAATTGCTAGTAATATAGCAGTGCACATATTCAGCAACCTAAAACCGTTAGAGAATTTACTTGGAGAGAACAGGTAAAATAATCGAATCATAAAGAGTATGCTAAACCTTCAAGCCGGTCGGCTGAGTAATGCGCTTAAAGACGGCACCACCATGGGAAACACAAATCGATATTTTCAGGTGGAGGTAGTTTTATCCGGTAGGAATCCGGCGACCGGCTGTGCCTTACAGCGCAAAAGCAAGAAACTGATCCTCACGGTATGCTATTAGTTTTCAATAGGCCTCCGTCTAAAATCGATACCGTGAATTCCTAACGCCGAAACTTATTTGACACCTGTTACAATAAAGGCTTCTTTAAAAAAACATCACTTGATTGAGTGGCCATTCCTTTCTTCTCAATACCTAACGAGCAACCTCTGGGAAAGTTCACAAGCTTCGCAAACCTTATTATGCCGCTGATGCCCTGGCGTCTAACTCGCCAAATAATAACTCCTCGAGCGAAAAGTCTTCAAAGAGTCAATAACAAAAACAGTTCCGATTTCAAGTTAAATGTCACATCTATCCAACAAAAAAATTAACATATGTTAATGGCGTCCGTTTTCGAAAATGTCAAAAGATCAGTTAAACAAAACAAATGGCTGTCACAGTGATGTCAATAGAGCAGAACTGTTCAATTTCATCAGTTTAGATGACTAAACATGTTTGATGTTTGACAGCTCATGATTTATGTTCTGTCATTTGGACGTTTTTGTTTTTTTGTTGGAAGTCTGCATTTTTTCTTCTGATTCAGCTACTTTCAGCGGGGATTAATGAAATTTGCTCTAGCAGTGCGACTGTTAGTGGACACTTGGTAAACATGTAAACATACCTCAAGCATAAGTGAATGGTCGTAGGTTTATGGTTTTTTTTTTTGTTTAACCGTTTTCGATTAACTTTTCAGTTTTTCATCGGTTTGTTCAAAGACACCGGTCTTCACGTGCACAAGCGTTAATTAAGAGTTTTTATTTGATTGACAAAATGCCAGGGGGCATTGCGTCATGTATCTATGCATCTGTTGATGAAATGTGAACTTTTCTTCAGACTAACGGATGACTAAATAATTTAGATTCCGAATTCGACATAATTGTTGCTAACTAAAGATCTGTATTTTGGTAGACTTGATGTCATGTTGGAGGCTATAGCTTAGTCGTGGAATCGTTATGTGACGTTTTACGCAAGAATTAGCCCTTATGTCTTACGTATTTAACCTGGTTAAGCTCATTTTTGTTGACTTCCTATCATCTGCCGTCGTCGTAGCTATTTATGGTTGTGAACTGTGTTTTACATTTAATCGGGGATGTGATAGTACCTTGACAACACGTTTTTATAGTGTTAAGGGCGTTCACACAATAGAGCAAATAATTTTTTTTTTATAATTTTGAACACACTAATTGGTGTAGGGTTGTCGCAATTGAGAAGATTCCCTTTCGCAAGGATCATCCAAAAGATAAAGTTGCTTACTAACTTTGATGACACTTAAGTCCAGGTAACGTGACTTTTTATTGAGTGCCTCCAGTTGGCCACTTTAGTGTGGTTTATTATGTCTCTTTCTACTTGTGCGCACCGCTAAAGGCGAGGTCTTCCTCTATGGCGTTATCCTCCGTATTCGAATCGTAGGCAAATTACAGTTTCGGCCTTGACATAAGCTTCTTTCAATATAGAACATAGCTCATCCGATTTTGGGTTTGACTTCAAGAAAAATTTAGCTTTGCTGTCAAAAATTTCCGATACCTGACGCAGAGTTCGAAAGGAAGGATTGGTTGGAAAGGGTTTCAAGTGTTACGCGGACTTTCGCTTACTTCTCGAAGTCAATATCAGCCTCTACAAAGACGTTTGCATCGAGGGCACAGATTAACTTGCTTACTTAA
This sequence comes from Volucella zonaria, assembly GCA_963966105.1. NCBI lineage: Eukaryota > Metazoa > Arthropoda > Insecta > Diptera > Syrphidae > Volucella > Volucella zonaria. Next base: position 182,541,281 of record OZ014530.1, on the reverse strand, counting down.
ATGGCGATGCAATTCCGGTGGGCAAACCGGTGAGCCTCTCCATCAGCGAACTGCTTCCAGTTACGCAAGTTGGTTTGGGCACCCTTTCCGCATTTCTTAAACCTAGGTGACACTGACGAGTTTTCAAGTCGGAATAAGGGTATACATTTGGTTTACGAGTACAGGACCTAGCTATGTCGACCGCTCTGTACAGCTAGTAATGTTCGCTGATATATCTCTTCCTTCAAAACTCTTCAACTCAAAAGAGATCTAACACCACTCGAAGAATATTACGTTTAAAACGGCCAAAAATATCTTCATCTTCCGCTAATACCATAGGTATGGGCTCTGAGCCATAGATTCACCTTATGTACTCGTAAATTATTTTAGTGTTTCTTGACATGGCATGGCATAAGTAGTAAACTCAATTGCCAGTGCATTACATTGTCTGAAAGCCTCTTTGGCATCAAAGGTCTGGGTGAAATTGCTTCCGACATTTATAGAACAGCGAGCGCACTCCTTCGGTAGCTTTGGTACCGTTTGGCAGAGATGCCAAAACTATATATCGCTCTGTGTGGCTGCTGATGTTTGCCGCATTAAAGTCGACAAAGAGGTTGTGAGCATGGATCTGCACTTCTGAACTTCTTGGGTGGTTTTTGTAGACTTAGCGGTCCTGAGACCGTACTTGCAAGGTGCCAATCAAGACTTTGATTAATGGTTTCAGACATCGACACATTACGGCAGACAAAATTTTGTACGCAATGCTGTTTCTTTTTCGTTTGCTCGTAGATCACCTGAACTTACGCAGTGCCGCTTTGTAGGTAAAAGTTTTTCTTCTACAGATGCTTGCACTCTTGACCAAACCAGGCATTTGGCGTTTCCGATGGCTTGTTGGCATCGATGTCATCCACCTTCAGAACTTGATACTTTCACATACTTGTCAAAGGGTAATCGCGAAAAGTTCTGGCGGTTAAATCTGTCATAGTAATTCTACGAGGATTGTTCGGAATGCTGGAGGAGTTTATCGATTTGTATTGATCGTAGCATGATCAATTTGGTCTACTCTGTTATGATTTGGTGATCGCCATTCAGTTGGCCTAAATTCGTTTCCATGTGTGGTGTCGTGTAGTCTTCTGTTCTTATTTTGGCATTAAATTCACCTGAAAGGATGTTAACGTCATACTTAGCAGATTCTTCATAGGTTTTGTTGAGGAGCTTGTAAAACCGTTCCCCGTAAGCAACTTCTTGTTCTTCTGTAGCGGAATGAGCCCACACCAGTTTATAGGGAGTGTTGCAAGGAGTTCGTTCACGCTCCTAAAGTTCAAGGCTTGTTATTCTATTCTATGTCTTATGACTACCTCAAACTTAATAAGGCGAGTCCACTATTATCTGTGATAATCAATGTACCAGCTCTCTGTACTTTTTGCATCACTGTGATTGCTGCTGTTTTGAGCAAAACAAGCAAAAACAAATATTCATCATCGAAAATGGCTTAATTGTTTTTCAAAATACTCTCCACAAAGATCAATACACATTAGCATGCGTTTGAACCAATTTTCGAAGCACTTTTTATACTCTGAACTCCGTTTTAAATACATCAACCGCTTCTTCAGGCTTCGAGAAATGCTGGCCCCGCAATTTATTTTTGATGTGCGGGAATAAAAAGTAGTCATTGTGTGCCAAATCAGGGCTGTACGGCGGATGACCCCATCAATGCGATGTTTTGAGTGCGCAAAAGGTCACTTGTTTCAGTCGACATGTGTCGTGATGGAGAATGATCCGTGTTGGGCTGTTGCTTTTCCTTATTTCTGCAAAGACTTCTGGCAAACAAATGGTGGTGTACGGTGGCAACTTGTCCGGTTTTTCCGCAGAAACAGATGACCATCTGCTTCGAAGTGCTCCATTTCCGAACAACTTCTGTTGAATTTGGCTTGTTTTGAAAGACCCATACAGTCGGCTGCTGTTTAGTTTCAGGGTCACATGCATAGATTGATGATTCAGCGCCTATCACGATTTTACACACTTCTTTTGAAGCACCGCCATCGAATTTTTTCAACATTCCTTTGGATCAATCGCCGCGAGTCTTTTTATGCGGTATCCGAAGAAATCTTTTCAGCGGTCAAATTTTCGTGCAATAAATCACATGATAAGTCACATGACGATCTTGCAATATCAGTTCCCGCAGAGCATCGATGTTCTCTGGCACAATAACCGGTTTTGAACGATTTTCACGAAATTCGTCCTGGAGCGAGCGACGACCACAATCGGAAAACCAGCGGAAAAAGGTGGTCCAGGATGGTGTCAGTCGAAGCGAGTTGATCGGCACACTGTTGTTGAGCTAAACCACACGTCGAAAATCATAAAAAATCTACACACGACACTGTTCACCATTTAATTCCAGATTTTGGCTGAGATGAATTTTTCAAGTCTCAATAAAAAACGCAAATACGAGTAGCACTGTTATGACAACGCGTTCTGAGCACGTGAAGCATTAAAGACGTCAAACAAACAGATGCAGAAGTCTGATTTGACGTATCTACGCTTGATAGTACCCCAGGTTGTCCTTAAGTCTTTCGGATGCACGTGAACTAATCAAGGTCCTAGTCGGTTTTATTTCGGTTTTTTCATTTTGCGTGGTTATCAATAGTGAAACTGCGTCCTTATCTGAGGAGCAGGTTGCTTTGTAACAGTGGAAGTTTTACGTGGTTGTTCAGGTAGCCCCACGTAAAATTACTGCAGGTCTGGAGTCTTTTTCTAATTCATTCGTCCACCATTTTGGAGATATTCGCCACCATCTCAGTTTCGGCAGCATTGCCAGGTCAACGTCTTAATCATACAATATCTAGTCATCTTAACCAGATTCAGAATAATTTTCCACTCAACGGAGCGGAACCGATTCATTTATATGTCTGTCGTAACGCATGTCTATTGGGAGTTTTAAGATGTTAGAAAGATGCGATTGCTTTCCCACAATCCGACTGTCGCCTACAATAAAATACAATTTCTGGATCGTACCTTTTTCTTACAGAAATAGATTCAGTTCGAAAGAAATCCACAGGGCTGACCTGTCAAGAACTACTATATGCCACTTGATATTAGAGACGTGAAGAATCCAACATCTGTTGATCATATTGTGTTTGGTAGCACCTTGGTGCCTTCGATATGAAAGTTAAACGCTGCTTCCAAACATGATTTGAAAAATAGCAACCATATGTGCAGCACATAAGGTTTGTATTGTATTCTGAAAAACATATGCTCCTCGGTACTATCGTTAAGGAGTAAGGCCACTATAGAGGCCGTAAAAATAGGCTTTTTTGCGTGATTTTTTTTTAGGAAAAATATAAAATAAATCGAGTTTACAAAGGTAGAAGTTCATTGTACATATGATTGTCTGTAAAACTTAATTTTTATAGAATAATTTCCTTAAAAATGGCGGCTGTGCAGCGTTCCTCAGATGACCTCTTTTTTTGGAAGGGTCTACGGCCATACCAACAGCTCCTGTAAATTTTGAATTATGAGGAGTCACTAAAGTTTTTTTTACTGCACATAACGACAACTAAAGAAGCACGTAGGGGTTTTTTGATATACTAATTTTTGGCCGAATGGCGTACTTCCAAAGTCAAACTTGCAAATCACCAGAAAATTGTTAATAACAAATGAACTATGTCATTAAAAAAAAAAATCCTACGTACTTATTTAGACAAAAGCATTTTAAATTGAATTGGTTGAAAATTGTTCAAGTTATGGATGCGGCCAACTTGAAAAATGCAGTTTTGAGATAAACGCGTTTAAAATTCATAAAAGCCTCGCTGCCTACCTGGCGGCCTTGTACTATACTTTGAAAAACAAGTGCATACTTTGAGATATTTTCCAGCTATAATCTTTTAGGATATCATTTTTGAGGTCCTAAGGCACCATTGAATCCAATAAAAAAAAATCGATGTTTTGAAAATCCTAGAGCGGTCTAACGCTAACCCCTTTTGGGGAGATATACCATACACCTAAGAGTCGGGAAAAAAGGTCATTTTTGTGTATTTTTTTAAGGAAAACTATTTGAGATTTCGGATTGGGAGTTTAATTATCTAAAAGTGTACACATTCAGAAATATGTTTAATTTTTTTTCATTTAAAAATATCAAAAATACTACATCCTGAATGACTCGAACTGCAACCAAGTTCAGACTGCTATAATTTCCAAACCGTTCATGACAGTGAGCTCAAATTTTGACACATGCCAGATAATTTTATTATTTACAAACCTTTTAAACGATTTGCGTCTCAGTTGTATTGAAAAATTTTTATCCGCGATGGAATTCAAACGTGATAGTGTGATTGCTTTATATTTGGCTGGAAAACCACAAGTAGCTATCGTTAGAGCCCTCCAGCACCTCAACGTGAATAAATCATTTGTGTCTCGAACCATAGCTCGTTACCGTGATACTGGCAGCGTTGCAAAACGCCATGGAGGTGGTCATAAAAAACAGAAAAATCGGCAGAAATGGTTCGGAAATTGAAGGCTCGAATTGAGCGAAATCCGCGTCGAAGTGGAAGAAAAATGGCTAGCGAGCTCGACATATCGTTGGAACTGATGCAACACATACTGAAAAATGAGCTTGGGCTCAAGCCAAAAAGCACACGATCTTACACCGCAACAGAAAAAAGTTAGAGTCGAAAGAGCGAAGGAGTTGCAACGCTTGCACGAAAGTGGTGAGTTGCAGAATTTGTTTTTTTCCGATGAGTCGCCATTTGTTATCGAGCAATATGTCAACAAACAAAATGACCGAATTTATTTGCCAGAGAGGTCCTTTGAAAATTTACACCTTCGGACGGCCACCAGAAATTAGGCAGCACCGATGGTGATGGTTTGGCCCACCATAACCGCCGATGGTCACTCTCCGTTCGTCTTTTTGGATCGTGGCGTCAAAATTAATGCGATCGTATACCGTGAAACTGTCTTAGGGGCAGTATTGAAGCATTGGTCAAACAATCGTTTCGGTTGGAGACCGTGAACATTTCAACAAGACTCGGCACCGTCTCACAAAGCGCGCGTCAACCAAGATTGGTTAAAAAACAATGTTCCACACTTCATTTCTTCGACACAATGGATTGCAAATTCCTCAGATGCAAGTCCGTTGGATTTCTCTGTCTGGGGTATTTTAAAGGCGAAGGTTGGCACTAAAAAATACCAAAGTTTGGACCACCGCAAACAAGCACTTCGCCGGTAATGGGCCAAAATACCGCAGAGCCACTTGCGTGCAGCGTGCGATGCTTTCTTCGGCCATCTCAAGGCCATTATTCGCGCCAAAGGTGGACATATTGAAAAATACTGATACAATTTGAAAATTAATGTATTTTCCAACATTTTTTGCTTTGGCACAATAAAATTTATCAAAAAATAACAAAATTATAGCATTTTAAAAAGTTGGAGTTCGATTCATTCACCCTGTATATACAAGGATATTGTATGATTCTTGGAGCGTCGTAAAAAAAATCTGCGTAAACGGTACCCACTGGCGTTTCTTCAAAAATCATCTGAAAAAGAAAACCAAAAAGATTACTAAATTAGATACTATGTATAATCTCGTACTAGTCATAGCCGATTTTGAATATATTGATTTATGACAAAATGGCGGACGTTTGAACATAAACAGTGATTTTTGAGTTATTATTTTGCCTATAAAACAAAAACAAAGTAACGAAAAAAAAAAATCCTATAACAAGTACTAGATAATGGTGTATAGAATAACCACAAAAAAATTCAAGGCAATCGGTGCATTGGTTTTCGAGAACTTTTTGGGTACCGATTAGAAAAACGTGTTTGAAAATTTGGGAATGAGTAAATCATGAAATTTTTCAACTGACATGGAATCATCATCGATACCAGGTCGACAGAATGTTATTAGCTTCCAGATTTTGTCGTCTGTTCTTACGCTTGCAGTTGGGCTTTTTCTATGCGAGTTTGTGACGCAGCGCTCCCGATCCGACCGATATTCCTAACACGTTCATGGTTTCCAACAATGAGGTGACACCGTTGTTTAACGTTCATGTTTCAAGAAATACAGCAATGTTAGTGATTTTGGCCCCGCTGTTCATCGTGTTCCAAATAAGTTGATTGAAGCTCTCATTGCTGTTTTGGGTACATCCGCCGACATAGCGCTCCAACAATTTGTCATTGCTGAGGTATTCGAATATTGGTTTGTTGACATCCTACACCGTTTTTGACAATGCTGAACAAACGTGACGGATATTTTTCAGATCTCTTTTGGCTTTCGCTTGTTACCACTTGCATCACGATTCGGGGCACTCGGGACAGAAATTATGTTGAGGGTTGCTACCTGTTGAGCCATAATGTTGCCCATACCACTTTTTCCATGTCAGTATGTCGATTTTGGGGCGATATTTTCTTCTTGCTGTGATCTTTGCGAAATGATCCGGACCGATGAGAACCTTTATTTCTGATATTCCTTTTCTTCAGAATATTTATTCACAAACGAAAATTCACTGTAACGCACAGAACGTTCCATGATTTTGTAACGTAAACCACTTGTCATGAGACCTTATGTTTACGAGATGCCCATACATCCATAGGGACCAAGGATACGCCTTGCCATCGCTCGCCACAAAAATTTTGATACTAATTCGGAACTGTGTTGAAGGCAAACGTTCCACCCTTGGTATGAGTCGAGGCCGACCTAAAACCTCTTGCTGTTCTTAGGGTCACAGCACCCAGTACTTTATTTGCAACTCTACAATGGGCAAAACCAAAGGAATACCCGTACCCGCGATTTGGGTTTGAACTACAGCAACCATGACGCTCCCACAAGGGGGCGTACCTCTAACAAGTCAGGCCCGGACCGAAATCCGGGGGGCTCCTGACTTCCATGGTACCGTGATTTCAGAGGCTGTAATCTGAAGATGTTTACGATAAGACCAGTAAGAATGCTCTGCCCCCGCTTTTTATTAGACAACGTCATTGATGGGCGAAGCCTTGATAATTGGTCGGGGGCCCACTGTAACGCACAGTTGCATGAACAGCAAGCTGCTGACAAAATATGTCTATTTCTGGCAAATAATAACAGTCGTATAATATTTGCGTTATACCTGGCACCGACCATGCCCAAAAACACAATAGAATCATAAAATAGGTCTAGGGACGCTCTGTTCGAAGGGTCGCTTGCCGCTACTTGCCTCTCAGTTCGGCGCCGCAAAACTCGTTTCACTCTCTCGACAGAAACTGGCTTATTTATCGAAATATTGACTTGGCGTTTTCACCAGATATTTTTGAGACCTCAAGTTTCAAGAAAATGCAAAAAAACAATCGATTTTTTCACCATATTAGGTGTGTACCAATATTTTCCTGACCTCAAACAGGGCTGTGCATTGTTGGAGGGTGTTTAAGAGACGATACACGCATCAGTTTTATGGCACCCTGTACTTGGTCATGGTCTTCAGTTTGTTATTTCCAAAGTAAAGAGGGCTGGCGAAATTAAAATCAAAGCTTCGCCTCACTGAGGATAAGCCTAGGGTTGGCATAAACCCCACTTTATCTACTTAGAGCAAGCCGGTTTCTACTAGGCTGGGTAAGAGGACATAATTACCATATTTCGTTGTGGATGTTGCCGGCGACCTGTTCTTCTCCTTATTCCTTTACGCATATTTTCAACTTCATTTAGATGTCTTATCACCAGGATGTGTTTGATAGTGATAGTCTTGTTAGCAATGTAAAACTGTCAATACAAATTCACAGTTCATGCTGTAGTTTGTAGTTTGTAGTTTGACCAAAGCCAGAAGAACACATACCATAAACCTACTCCATTCGATCATCCCTTCATTTCACTCCTCTGAGCGCAAATATGCATGAGAATTGGTTGAACTGATGGGTTTCAATCGCTTATCCCCACAATGTTGAGAATACTTCGCAAAGATACCGTTAACGTGCACGGCTTTGAGCTTCTTACGGATCTTGACCGTAGTTGGTAGCGCCGCCGTCCAAATTAACACCACCATGAAGTACTATAGTCTCTCTATTTGCTGAGCCGATCATCATCTGATAACAAGGACAAACTATGTAAGCTCTTGCATAGAATTTTGTTTCGGCTGGATAAGGTCTTTAGTATGAACGTAGATGGTACTACTTTCGCAACAGTTTGTTGGAACGTTGGCCTTACTTTACCGTGTTGATTTAATGATGCTGCATTTCCTCCCTTCTCAAGTGGTGCTAGACTCTAATTTTGGATCTCTCAATTGGTATGGCGATTACAATTCCAGCGGTTACTCTTCGACTAAGTTCCAGGTATTTGTTGATGGCATTGTGCTATGATTTCCCTGTCTCTTAGTGACATAACTTGGGCCTGCGCAAACATTTTTCTAAGATTACAGTTCGCAGTTGTGAACTTGGTGAACGACACGTATATCGTTGTTGTACCTGAAAATAGTTAAAACAGGATTTCCAGTGTTGCCAATAACAAATACATTACAGATCCGTACTTCTTCCCTGTTTCAAGCCTTACGTCAACCTTAAAATCGTCGACTAATCGGAATGTGGCCTATCTAGTTGAATATAATATGCTGCTTGTCAGACAACACCAGGCTATGAGCAGGTTCGGTACTCAAACTTTATGTCTTCGATGTTATGGCTCTTGGCATTGCAGAAATCGTTGTTTCGCTCTAAGAGGTTTTGCACACCGATCACAGAGCTGCTCTTGAAATCTTCCGTCACCGTATGAAGTAAAGTTTTGAACTGCACCCATATCTCTCACTTTCGCCTGCTTTACCCTGGCTTGCCGTAATCTAACTTCTAGAGTGTTTGCAGTACGCGAATACATAGGTCTAGTCAGTATTGCATCTTCTTATTTCACTCTCTCCCAAATTTTTGATTTTATGCGGCATAAACTCGCTTTTATAACGAAGAATTTGATCCGAGGGAATTCGTAGCTGTGCACCACAGCTACAGCCGGCACTTGTTCAGGAGGAGTTTAGTTTTATATCCTTACAATTCGAAGGGGCCAAAACTCATGTCGAAAGTTGAAATTCTCCTAATCTTACAGCCGAAAACTATATATTTACCAACCCCTACCTTCAGAAGAATAAAACATTTCTAACAGCTTTCTAGGAGTCAGATACACGCAGTAACCGGATTCCTAATGCTTCACTGCAGAGTCAAAAAACACCTTATGACTATGGGAATGGTATAAGATAACAACTGTCGCATCTGCAACGAGGACGAAGATACAGCCAAGCATATTCTTTGCCAGAATACGACTACGTTTTCTATGTAAGCCATACCTTGAGGCAGAAGATGTCTCTGCTAGACCATTTAAAGATAGTCGAGGTTATTAAAAATGTTAAACAAAATAGGCCTAATCTGGTCGAAGTGATAAGGGTACATAGTACCACAGAGTTGCACAAGTCATCGACAGACTCTATAGCGAAGTGTCATTCTCAATAAAGTCGCTTCAAAAAGGCCTATATTGTTTCATAAAGGCTCTTACCTTGCACATTCGCTTGCTATGCTCGAACCAGTGTAAACAGCTTGTTTGGACCACATTTATGTTACATCTTGATACAGCTCGTAGAGTTCGTGGACATATTTCCTTCTCCATTCACACTCCTCGAATATGAAATCAAATGTGTATACGCTGAAGAATATTTCTCATGAAGACGTTCGGTATCTGCTTTCCATCTTACACTCTAGGACTCAGATAAAATAACTGGCACGATCAGTGTTTTGTAGAGTATGCATTTGGTCCAAATAAAGGCGCTTCGAGCCCATTTGTTCGAGGTTTACTTAAGTCTTCTTCGAATCTCGCTTAGAGTGTTCTTCGTGGGACGTACTACAAACTAGGTTAACTCTAATTACCTCAAAGTTATAGTTGAGTTCAGTGACGTTTTGTCTTTCGCCTCCAGCAAAAAATCGGCTATGCTCTGCGAGTCGTGGTTTTAACAAGCAACGCTCACAGAAGCCTGGATTACAGAGTTCTAAATGCAAGTATCTGTTCGTTTGAGTCATGTGAAGCAAGCTTTTATAGTGATATGGAGCACACCTACTTGGCTTGCGAAAACTAAAAGTATCGAATACCACAACTGTAATCTCAAGTTCGTTATGGAAGCGGTTCAGTTTAGCCAGTGTAGACTGATAAACCACTCAAAGTGTTCAATTGTACACGTATCTTGTAGGCCTATGCAGTGGTATTCAATGTCGTTGAAAGGATATGAAGGAGAGAATGCAATGTGCAACGCAATGTACAGGGTTTTAAATAAAAATAAGTTCAATCTGATCTCCTTAAAGCCTCTATTACAGTCTATACGAGTGCCTACATAGATATAGTAGTACCAAAAGCAAACCCCACGTTCGTTCACGGTCAATGATATACACAGTATACGAACGTGTCTCAATTGATTGAATCGAAATCCAATGAAAATCAATTTGCTTCATATCTACGGATACTCGCTATCCCGCTGTGCTAGTTAACAAATTTTCAATTAACTCGAAATCATTTCCGCCGATGATGAAGTGATGATTCCATTTATCGCTTATCTAGGAAGCTCGATGAGCTATCTTAATTTAATCTCTCCTCATCGTCAAAACTCGCACTCTCTCTCTAATTCCAATCAAACTAGTTTTCTGTTTTCGAATTCAATGTTTAACAATTCAATCTCGAACTCGGTTAAATGAAGAATTTACACAACTTTTTCTCAGCTCTTTCTCAACTCAGCAATCTCGATTCCCATTCACATTGGATCGAGCATAGTATCTGCGGCAGCGTGCCAACCCAGAAACAATGCTGCCGCTTTATGTAATCCAATCTCTACGTTCATTTGCTGTGGAAAATAGATTTTTCACATTTCTCATTTGCCCACTGTGGAAACTGGAATCTCTGATTACCTAGATACATTATATCACACAGAAAAGTTCATTGTGTCTCCCTGAGAGTTTAGTCCAGCGACAGCAACACTAAACCCCGCACCACGGAGTTATTTAATCAAAACAACAGAAAACTCGCATCAACAACACGAAGAAGAATACAAGCCAAAAAAGCTCGTCCATCACGTCTGTCGCATTCTCGTCCATCGGCGACTACTGATGAAGAGTGAAACAGAAATTGAATTCGATTCCGAGAGATGCATCTTGGAGTAGTATCTAATTGATTTTGTTTAACCGAGAAAAAAAAAAAAGGCCAATTCGAAATGCCTCATCTAGAGAGTGGTCGCAGTGGTGGATGACTTTAGCTGCATGGTGCTCTGCTCGCGACACAGTACAAGTACGAGTATCTTCTCCTCCTCCAAGTGGATCAAACTCGTAGATACAAAATTGTTTTGTTGTTATTTTTTCAAATTACAATCCGTCACGAATACGCTTCGACTACTCTAGCTTTGTGGGCTAATTAAAGCGTTCATTTGTTGTTGTTGTTGTTGTTGTTGCTGTTGTTGTTGCTTATGTTGGCGCTGATGCTGGTCTGTGGAGTATCTATGGAAATGATGGTATATTTGTTCTCTCAATGAGGAGCGCTTATAGCTCAGATATTCGTACACAACACAAGTAGACTGTTGAGACACGACCTACGAGCCCTGAGTACATGCAGACCTCTTGTGAACAGACAAAAAAAAAAAGAGCAAATTAAACGCATCGAAATGAACATTAATTCGGATACTTGAGATTATTACGACACAATTAAGGCGAACAAGTACTCATACGCAACGCTATGGTAAGAGCAGATGACGCTGATACGGGTTAAGCCCATGGGACTGTGGGTAATGTTTCTTCGTTTCGTTTCCTTGATCTTTTTTCGCTTGTCTGTGACTTAAGAGGCTACAATTGGTCGGATGTTTCTTGGAAATTGTTTTAAGTAATGGAACTCTGTCAAGAGGGTTAAATACTAAGCGCGAGTATATGAGTAATTATTCTATGATTACATGTCTAGATAGTAAGACACATATGCGACAAGCTGTTAGGGTCGAGGCGAATGTCCCATTGCCTTAAGTGCTTAAAAATAGACCACAGTTGGGGTGTTAGATCACTGTTCTTTCAAGAATAAACAAAACTCCCTTACATCTGCGAGTATATACGAGTTAGTGTTCACTAAAGTTGGCGCCAACAAATGGCTCAGCTCTGAACTATCTTATTTGCTCGGCAAGCAAAACACGACTTGTAGAAGGGCCTGGCGATTTGAGGGATTAACATAACTGCATTGACGGAGCCCTTCCATGGTGTTTCTTCTGGGCGTAAATGTCATTCATGCAGACAAGTGTCGTGCCGTTGCTCGTTGAATTGTCGTTCCAGCACTGTCGATCAAAAGTATCTATGCTGTCAGTATGGTAAGATAGTATATTTTCGTATTCCAAGGAGCGTTTTTGATGCCTCCAAAGCTGATGAACACTCACTTTTCCAGTTGCATGGCAATCTCTGGTCAGGGGCCCACTACACTCAAAGATCAAACATCTTCCCAGATCTTTTCAGTGACGTGAAATGCAATTACGTCTACCGTATCGTTACAGACCAGGTGCCTCTAACCAGCTGTCATCAATCCTTCAAGGAAATCCGATGGACCGCACAAGGATGCTTTAAAAGCGCAACTCGACCCACTACAATTGTCTGCTGTTAACAACTTTAAGTGCAGTTCTTTAACATTAGATTGATACGGGTGCGCACCCAGACGGATAGGAAGGAAGATGAACTGAAAAAATGATTCTACACACGCGTTGAACAAGCATTTCATCATTGTCTGTGGTGTGATATAAAAATGTTGCCTGGTGCAGAAGAAATGAAGAGGGTTGTGGCCCGATCGTTGCGAAATTTAAACTTCACGGTGAAACATCAGCACAGGCAGTGAGATTCCGCTATGGCTGTATACTGCAAGTATTTGTGACACGTGGTATCTACGAGTATATAGATTAAGACTACAATTTTGTTACAGCCAAAGTTCCCAAATACTTCTGTGCAGCTAAAAACTTCAGTGAGCACCCTCTGTTCGGCGTTGAAATGCTGGTAACGCTACCGCTGTCGAACAAGATTGGTACGATCAAGAGTGTTGCAACGCAATTGCATAAAAAAACCAAACATACAAATCCACAATGCAAAAACGTAAAAAGAGAAGAGAAGAGCAACGCTTTTTCGCAGCAAGAAGAGGTCAACAGAATGACGTGTGCTCTTAGAACTTACGAGTAGAATGCTGGGCGGGAGGAACATGATCCGAAATTTTCTATGGAAAGTGAAGTGTCTTCATAATGATTTCAAGACCGGAATTAGTTGCCGTGCGGATGAAAACAAAAACTTGTAAACAGATATCCAGAAGATGCTCCGGCTTAGAGAGAATCATTTCTGTCAAATGTTGAACGGTGACGAAATTCCTGTGATTGACGAAGATTGAACCGAAACCTCGGTGGTTGAAAATGGAATTCGGCTACGATGACGTACATTTCGGCTAAAAACGACAAAAACTCAGGAGCTGATGGTCTGCCAGCTGTGCTATTAAATATCGAGGGGTTGTTCTGTCACGTGTAACAGCTGCTTTGCAACTAACGGTCCGAAGAAGGCCAGCCCTGCGACTATAAATTAAATATTGTCCACCCAGTCAATAAGAAAGGTGATCGTACTATCTGCGCCAACAACCGCGGGTATCACTTACTTACATAGATGGTGCTATAGTCCTGGGTGGGTATAGATCTCAAATAAAAGACTTCTCCAGCTAGCGCGGTCTATGACTAACTGCCTCTAGTTGCACACTCAAATTTGGTTGAGGTCAGCTCCCACTTGTGCGAGCCACTAGTTGTCACTCCGGACTGGAATTGCAAATTGTTTGAGCTGTAGGGTTGGTGTTTCATTCACCCAAGAGTCTTAGCTATCTTAAGCGACTAATGTGTATTTTTCTGACCAAGTCACTTTCCTGTCCAGCTCGTAGAGTTCGCTGTTAAAGCTCCTCCTCCGAACCCCTCTAATGCAAATGGGGCTAAAATTCACTCGAAGGATTTCCCGTTCAAAATAGCTAAGCATATCTTACTTCACCTTCCCTACGTCCATGCTTCTGAACCATAAAGTAAGACCGGGGTGATCAGAGTCTTATATAGAGTCCACCCAGTTTTTCTTGCTAATGCCCTATTACGCATTTATCTTCTTAGACCGAAGAAGCATTGACAAGACCGAGAGGAAAAAAATTTTAAATAAAACAACAACGGTGTGAGATATAAAGTTGGTTCTAGTTTTATTTTGAAGCTACGTTCATGCCATTATGAGTGGAATAGCACATCATTCAAACGGCCGCCTCGGCTTCGTTGGCAGTGCCTCAAGCGGTTGGTCCAATTTTTTGATTAATCGGTCCAATATGTGCGGTCTTATTCCGGCAATAGCGTGTCGAATGTTGACCTCGAGCTCGCCCAAAGTAGTTGGCTTGTTAGCGTAGACTAAGGACTTAACGTACCCTCGGAGAAAATAAATCGAGCGGTGTCAAATCGCATAATCGTGAGATCACCAAGTCGCCAAATTTCCCCTTCACAACTGAGAGCATTGCATTGCTTGTATGGCATGTAGCGCCCTCTTGTTGGAACCACAGCTCAGATATATCGATTTTGTCGAGCTCTGACTACAGAAACTCGGTTAACATTGCTCTATACCTGAGGTAGAGCGGCTACGGTTACGGTGTCGCCTTCCTTATTTCGAAAGAAATAAGGTCCGGTTATGTCGCTATGCCATAAACCGCACCAAACAGTCAATTTTTGTGGATACATTGATGCTTGGCCGAACACTTGTGTATTGTGTTTGCTCCAATAATGACAATTTTGCTTGTTGACATAGCCGCTGAGCTAAAAATGGGGCTCGTCCGAGAAGATGATTTTTTTGACCAAAATCCGGATCTGCGGTCAACATTTCCAGCGCCCAATTAGCGAACTTACGGCGTTGTCTATGGTCGTCCGGCTTCAATTCTGGGGCCAGTACAAAAATCGATGCCCGATTTAGCTGATCGGCGCTGAATCGATTTTTCTGGGTTTTTTCGATACTGGCCACTACGGCGGCTAAGTTTCGTTCGTTCCGCACCAATCTCTGTCTGGTTGATGGCTTAAGTTCTAAAATAGTGTACTCACACTCGACCGACCTCATGACGAAATTCATGTTGCCTATTTACAACTGAGCCGAAATTTCGAGAATTTTTTTTTTCATAATTTCGGCAAGTGTAAAACGGTGCGTGATGAAATGGCAAACCTT
The DNA here is from genome assembly GCA_963966105.1 of Volucella zonaria. Lineage (NCBI taxonomy): Eukaryota > Metazoa > Arthropoda > Insecta > Diptera > Syrphidae > Volucella > Volucella zonaria. Next base: position 182,526,107 of record OZ014530.1, on the reverse strand, counting down.
ACTGAATATTCTGGCAGTTGGATGGCAATGTAATAACTACCATTACTATCTGGTCACCCTATATATGTGGCCGAAAAGAAAGGACACAGAACGTCGACGAATCGGGCAGAACGTCGCAATAGTTATAACTTTGAGGTAGTTCGAGACTTTGTATATCTTGGCTCCGCTATTAAATATGATAATGACAGCGGGATCAGGTTAATTAATATCACAAAAAGTTAAGGTCTTAGTCAATATACTGTGTGCAATGCTAAACGCTAGACTTGTTAAGTCTATCATTGACCAGATCTTTACAGTGCGCTAAATCGCTGAAAAAACTCATGAGAATCACATCAAAACGAGCCATCTTTTCGCTGATATCAAGGCCACTTTCGGCAGTACAGATGGGAATTGGATGCCCCACAAAATGATTGCGGTTACACAAAATCACGCTGAGCATCACCATTAGTTCCGTTGGAGTTGGAAATAACCTATTCGAGCTGCTTGATACTACACAAAGTTTTAGGAGAGGTGACCCCCTATCGCATGATTTTCTCAATTCGATGCTGAAGAAAACAATTCATGCTACTGCCATATGCCAATCTGACAGCACCATAACGTATTTGAGTACGTCAGCAGCCTGTGTAATCTTAAATTCCTTTCTCACAAACTTCGGTTCTGGGAAAATGGAATCAATTTGACACACAAGCTTTCCAATGAGCCTAATGTCAAATGTTTCAACTCTTTTCCAATTCAACTGACCTGGCGATTATGCTCTACACTTCATAGCTATCAGGAACATGATATTCCTCATAGAGCTGTTCGTAAATGAGTTCCCTACCTCCATGACATCTATTCAGAACGTTTGTTTTTTGTTTTTTTTCTGGTGCGTGTTCTACATGTCAATTGACTCCATTTAGCTTTGTCAAACTAATAACAACAACAACAGAGTAGCTCACTGAACTGCAAGTACGAGTATTCTGATTCTCGATTAACATTCCTCCTTTAATTTACTTTTCTGTTTTTGCTTGCTCTATACGCATAGTCCTTTCTATCTACAGAAACACGAAATACAATAGAAATCCAACTCAACAACCACATGAATGAAATTCAATTGAATCGTTCATTGAACGAGTTTGACAGTTGCCATTACATTTGTCGATTCAATGTATCCGTACGGGTACTCTGGGCGTTTGATTGTAATCGAATTGAATGACGTTTCGTAGGGTGACATTCCTGAGGTTGGGCTACTCGAATATATCGCGTGATAAAAACAATTTTCGTCGTTGTTTTTGTATTCTCTTTGACGTGAGTCAAATCGCTGGTTCATCGGAATATTTCAAACTGTCATATCCGACGTTTTTTTTTCGCGATTTTTGTTTCTTTTATTTTTCGGTCAAAACAAACAAAAAGGTGTGAAAAGATGTTAGCAGAAGTGGACTTCGTGTTTGACACAATCGACACTTTGTTGAGTTGAGTAGTTTTGGTGCTTACACTTTTTGTTCGTGTTTCGTATGAACGCCACTTGGAAATTCTGTGGAAAGATATTTTTTCCAATTCAGTTGGTGTGTTGGTTGAAGGGTGGGGCAAACGTCTTACGTTTGTTTGTTTCTGTAACAAGGAATGAGAGAAGAACATAAATTAAGGAAGGTTCTACGGATTTGGGTGTAAAGCGAATGGTATTTGACAATTAGAAGAACTGTTGGTTCGAATGTCAAATGACTAAATTGTACTAGGCAACTGCGAAAGTTAAGCAAAGCACTTGTGACATGAAAACGCTGTTTCTTCGGAATTATGCCGTCGAATTTGGTGATTCCCATGGTTTGCCGTTTCACCCACTTGGAAGGCTTGGTTATTAGATCATTTCAGAACATGTTCTAAGTTGTGCTAGAATGTATGAGATTTACAACGGGAGGCCTTCAAGCCTGTTGCAGAGAATCACTTCCTATTAAACTTCAGTGTATTCACAGTTGACGGAACTCAAAATGGTGGTCTCATTTTGAAAAAGTGAAACTGCTGATCATACGTACGTATATGTTGTTTATGTAGCCCTTTTCAAAAATCTCAAACTAAGAAGTTGGAGTAAAATCTCAGAACAGAAATCATGGCATCGATTAAGTCCTTCCAAGGAGATGTTTTTGCCGAGTCTTGGAAACGCAAATGATTAGTCGTCCTGATAAAAAGAAATGGAGAATCCAAACCAGCCTTAGTAATATCGTTTTCTTTTTTAGCTGAGCATATAGAAAACTGCCCGCCATTTAAACAGCAGGAGGCCTTTCGGAACATAAATACGGTTTTTGTAAGTCATGAGGTAGCGCTTTAAGTTTGTGAAACGGGAAGGCATTATGAGGTACCTTTATCGGATCAAAATCAAAACAATCTCCGTAAAATGTGAAGACGAGCTTTGGGAATAAGGTTCTCCTCTATGATTCTGACTGGAGAGCTTCCATAGAAGTAAAGACATAATCCCATGCACTCTGATGTGCATGATAAATACCTTGCTTACCGAATCAAAAGAAAAACGCCATTCATAGTCTGTGTATTTTTCGCACATACACGCAACAGGAATGCAATAAATTCAAGGATCACTCATGTACGAGGGTTGTCTGAAAAGTTTCCGACCGAACATTTTTCTACATAGTCTCCTTGTACCTCTACAAACTTCTCCCAGCGATGCTCCCATCTCTCTAACCCGTCCAAATAGTACAATTTTCTGCAAATGTGGCAGTTTTTTTTCGAAATTTCTGCCTTCAGCTTGGCAATTAATGATGCGTACTATGCTCCTGTAATGGTTTTCCCTTTTTGAAGATAATCAATTCAAATAACTCCTTTACTATCCCAAAAAACACTCGCCATCACTTTCCCAGCCGAAAAAACAGTTTTTGCTTTTTTTGGAGCCGGCTCGCCCTTTGCAGTCCACTGTTTTGACTGAGTATTTGTTTCGGGCGTATAATGGTGCATCCAAGTTTCATCTACAGTAATTAATCGGGGCTAAAACTCGGATTTATTGCGCCTAAACTGCGCCAACAGAGCGTTGGAAATGTTCATTTGAACACGTTTTTGGTCTAACGTAAGCTAACGCGGCACCCAACGAGCGGACAGTTTTCTCATGCCTAAATCTTGATTCAATATGTAACAAACACGTTCTTTGGTCATTTTCATAACCTCTACTATCTCTCTCACTTTAATTCGGTGCTCGTTTAACACCATTTGGTGAACTTTAGCAATGTTGTCGTCAGTGGTTGCAGTTTTTGAATGTACCGAACATTCATTATCTCCCAAGTTCTTACGGCCACGTTTAAATTCAGCTGCCCAAAATTTCACTGTGGTAAATGATGGTGCAGAGTCCCCATACACAGAGTTCAACTCATTTTTGATTTGCGTAGGCGTATTGCCTTTCAAAAACAAGAATTTAATAAGAGCTCGCTCCATTCCATTCCATTTTCACAAAAAACACTCACATCGACTCACTCAAACGACTGTCAACTAAAAACTGCGCGTCCAAAATGACTGAAACTTCGGAAGGTAACTGTCAAAAGATGCACAACTAGCATTCACTAGCTTTTAGCTAGTGCCGCTATCTTTACGTTGCGGTCGGAAACTTTTCAGACAACCTTCGTATACAAGTTTATTATGTATAAAGGGTGACCAGATAACAACCGTGGGAAAAAAAATTTAAATAAAATAACAACGCAACGGTGTGAAATGTAAAATTGATTCTGGCTTTATATTGAAGCTACGTTCATGCCATTATGTGTGGCCGCCTCGGCCTCGCTGGCAGTGCTTCAAGAAGTCGGTCCAATATGTGCGACAATAGCGTGTCGAATGTTGGCCTCGAGCTCGTCCAAAGTGGCTGGCTTGTTAGCGTAGACTAAGGACGACTTGACATAGCCTCAGAGAAAATAATCGAATGGTGTCAAATCGCATGATCGTGGCGGCCAATTGATGAACGTTCGCCGTGAGATGACCCAGTCGCCAAATTTTTCCTTCACAACTTCGAGCGTTACGTCGCTTGTATGGCATGTAGCACCGCCTTGTTGGAGCCACAGCTCGGATATATCGATGTTGTCGAGCTCTGACCACAGCAAGTCGGTTAACATCGCTCTATACCTGAGACCGAAAGCAATAAAGTCCGATGATGACGACATGCCATAAACCGCACCAAACAGTCAATCTTTGTGAATGCATTGATTCTTGGCCGAACACTTGTGAATTGTGTTTTTGGCCAAAATCCGGATCTCCGGCCAACATTTCCGACCAACATTAGCGAGCTCACGGCGTTGTCTATGGTCGCCCGGCTTCAATTCTTGGGTCAGCACTATCTTATACGGATGTAGGACCAAATCCAATCAAAAAATAAGCCAGGTTGACTCTCTGGCACTGTCCAATTCAGCTGATTGGCCCCAAATCGATGTGTCTGGGTATTTTTCGATACTGGACTCTACCGCAGCTATGTTTTCTTCCTTTTGCACCAATCTCTGTCTGCTTGGTTCGTGTGTTATTTGGTGTATTGAGCCTAATATTGGTTCTTCAGTTCACTATTCGCGAAGTCCTCGTTCAGGAGTGTGGCTAACCAATGTCCATTCTCGACGTTAATGTATTTAGTTCCCTTTATGTCAATTGTGGCTTTCTGACAGTGTTTTCGCTAGTTTTTAGCTGTCGTTTTCATTGGCCGCGTGTCCTACATATATACTTATAAAATTTATTTGTAGCTTCGTACTTGGCTGCAGTGACTTTCTTTCCGCCAGGACCTTAGCTGTTTTATATTCTTGGTGGTTTTTGCCATATTTTGACCACAGTATCCACCATATGATTTTTGAGTTTGTCAATCAGATTTCTGCCTTTTCCTCCGTTTAGCTTTTTCGACTTGATTCTTGGCATTCTGTTCGTGATTTCCTTCAAGGGTTTCTTCATGGTAAACAGAGAGACTGTGGGTGGTTACTGCTTCATCAGGAATCACCTTAGAGTCATTAAAGCTTCTTGGTAACATGAAGCCAATATGAGTTTCAGTATTAGCACTTGTTTATGTAACCAGGTGTTCAGTTTTTTTTCTTGAAGAAGATGTTTATAATAGCATATCATAGGATGCGATAGACTTCCTTAAACATCCTGTCCCTTTCTCCAATGTGACCATTCAACATATTAGGTCTATAACTTAATTCGTGCGGTTTGCTAAGAGATGGCGTAACTTGTATCATTCCATTGGAACATGCGTTAGAAACCTACTGTCATTGTACGTCATTTCAACAACAATAATTTTTTTTCACTTAAATATGTCGAACTTTGTGCCTGAAAAAGTGTTTTTGCGGAGAGTTCTTCTTCATGAAGAAAACTGCTGCTGAAAGTCATGGTATTTTGGTGGAAGTTTATGGTGAACATGCGCTAGCTGAGCGAACGTGCCAAAAGTGGTTTGCACGATTTAAAAGTGGTGATTTTGGCTTGGAAGACGATGAACGTCCTGGGCAGCCAAAAAAGTTTGAAGATGAAGAACTTTAAGCATTACTCTATGAAGATTGTTGCCAAACACAAGAAGAGCTCGCAGAATCTTTGGGTGTCACTTAAGCAGCCATTTCAAAACGTTTAAAAGCAGCTGGATATATTCAAACCGAAATGCTCCTGGAACGCCAAAAAAGGAAGTCGTTTTTGCATCGGATTGTTACTGGTGATGAAAAATGCATCCATTACGACAACCCCAAGCGCAAAAAATTATATGTGAAACCTGGCCAACGAGCCAAATCAACGGCAAAGCCGAATATCCATGGCGCGAAGGTAATGCTCTGTATTTGGTGGGATCAGATGAGTGTGCTGTATTATGAGCTGCTAAAACCGGGTGAAACCATCAATGGCCAACGCTACCGAACACAATTAATCCGTTTGAAGAGAGCAGTGGCCGAAAAACGCCCGGAATATGCGACCAGACACGAGGCAATAATTTTCCATCGTGAAAACGCTCGGCCCCACGCTGCTATTCCGGTTAAGAACCATTTGGAAAACAGTGGATGGGAAGTCTTATTCCACCTGCCTTATAGCCCAAACCTTGCCCCTTCTGACTATCATTTGTTCCGGTCGATGCAGAACGCCCTCACTGAAATACGGTTCACATCAGAGCAGAATATCAAAAATTGGCTTGATGCATTCTTGGCTGCCAAGCCGGCGCAGTTCTTTTGGTATGGGATCCACAAATTACCAGAAAGATGGGAAAAAGTCATAGCTTCAGATGGGCAATACTTTGAATAATACTATTGTACATGTTTTTTCTTAAATAAACGTTCAAATTTTGAAAAAAACGCAGTTATATACCCAATAACTATCAAAAGATGCACAACTAGCATCCACTAGCTTTTGGCTATTGCAGCTATCTTTATGGTGCGGTCGGAAACTTATCAGACAACCCAAACTATCCTAGCCGATGTTATATTCCACCCTCGAACCCGTTTAGGAACAGGGAAAAGTAAATAACGAGGGAATTGTGTAGACGGTAACAGAAGAAAATACAAAATGAATCTTAAACTGTCACGGGACACATGTTTAAATTACTCTCAGTTCGAAGAGTGTCAACATCCAATTCCATCGTAAATTGGATGCTACAGAATGTATGCATCGTAAATGAATGTATGGAGCTCGAGTTCTAACGTAAAGAGCATAAGGCGAATAATAGAATAGGTTAAGACCGTTCAGATTATTTTTCGTCAGACAATAAAGACGTCCTCCTTAAAAGAGCAGAATATGTGACACTGTACTCCAATGCTCAGACTACTTCTGGTAAGTCATATTCTTACTTTGACGTGGTGGGACCTTGGTGCCCAGCTCCCGAACTTCGTTTTGATGGACCCCTTATTGGAGCTGTAGGAAATATTCGAAAAACTGTAAGTTGAAGGAAAGACTAGAACCAATGCTCAATATAGTGGTCCCGGTAATTGCTTGTACAGTTCCTTAGTGAAATCCTAATACATGTAGGCTGAAACTGAAGGTCTGTGCGGTCTCGTATCTCATTTTACCCTAGGCAATGTAAGCTTTGTGCGTTACCTTTGTTATTTTACTTAAGAAACAGATAACCTGTCGTGTATAAGAATATCGTGACCATGACAACGATTTGTTTCTTGGGTTTAAGGACTCTTATGGATTTTGAAAGTCTTCACAGTGTCCAGATTCCTACAATTAGAAAATGAGTTAGTGAGTCATAATATCAGACTAAGCGAAAATAAAAAGGTTCTATGCCATCGAGTGTCAGTCTCTAACAGTTAACATGTTTTTATTCCTCATATCACCAGTGCAGAACTGAACCAGGCGTGCTAGGAAAAGCCCCTATGTAGCCGAGGCAGCATGTTGTTTAGAGACTGAGTAAAATAGCTGTGAGGTGAAAACTTCTTCCACCAGACAACTGGCGCATAGCATATAATTTGTCTGATCATTGTCGTGTCGATTTAAGGACCCCCCCATGTCTTACCGAAAGCATCTTTACACTGTCAGAAAACCGACAGCTTTCGACGTGATATATTTAGTTCAAATAAGGAAGACACCAACATATTTAGCTTCGTTGGAGAAACTAATGGTGAAAGTGAAAACAACCTCAGTTTTGGGAGCATTGTGCTTAAGCGAAGTCGGTGAAACTATTAGTACCGTTAGGCAATGAGTCGATCTACATGTACCATAGTAGTGGAGACATTCCCTTGCGGGCAAACCCTGTCCACACTCGCCATATTGTATTGGTGACAGTCAACTTCCGGAATCAGGGTCCTATTCACCATTCCTGTTGCCTGACCAAGTTACATATCCCATCAAAGGCCCAGCGCGTATTCCTTCTTATTGAAGGCGCAATTCTGTCTATCAGATTTTCAAGCGCACCCTCGCTGGATTTCCGCGTTGGTAAGCATGTCACAATTGGACGCACATGGTGCTCGGGCGTTTTTTCGATGGTCCTTAACAAGAGTGAAGTCCGACTTACTCTTGGCGAGCGTGTTGTCCTCTTTTCTGACTTTCGGTATAAAAGCTACTCTCACACTTCCCCAGGTTTTTTCAGTTTGTATGCCAATGGAATGCTAGCAATGAAGATTTTCTTAAGAGTTGACAGAAGGGATGAACGGTGGCGTCCACAGTTCCAGTTAGATCGAACTAATGTTATCTCTATATGAGCTGCTTCAACAGATCTATAGGGATCTCCTACACTAAGTCAGCCAAGAGCAGCGTTCATATCCCCGAGGCGGGCTACTGGCTCCGGAATTTGTTCCGGCTTCTTTTGTGCTAGGGGTTCCAAAAAGGGCCGGGCAAAAGAAAGATGAAAAACTGAGATGTTTACTACGGTGGTTGAAGTAGAGAACGTAAGCATCGCCTATTTGGAAGCCGATTTGTTGCAAGCGGTAGACTTAGGCAAGAAGTCTTGAGCTTTCGACACGTGAGTGAACGCCTTATAACAATCCGTATCAAAGGTAAATTCGCAAACATCAACTCACACCCCAACAAAGGAAAAGGAGAATACTACCAAAGAAAGTTTCTCCGAGCTCCTCGATCAAATCTGCGAGCAATGTCCGATGTATGACGTTAAATTCGTCATAGGCGACTTTAATGCCAAAATTGGAAAGGAGGACAATCGGAAGACATAACGTACACGACACCATTTCTGGAAACGGACTTAGGCTAATCGATTTCGCTGCGGGATGCAACGTTACTATAGCAAGCACACGATCTCCTTACCTCAATATTCACAAGGGAACATAGCAGACACCAGATCAGCAAACTGTCAACCAGATTGATCATGTTGCGATCGACGTAAAGCACTCAACACGGGATGTCCGAACATTCCGTGCGGCCAGCATAGACTTGGACCACTACCTAGTTGCAGCCAATGTACGTCTACGGATATCTCAGATGCCACAACAACGAGGAAATACTATGGAGATTTACCGTTGAACGAGAAGTCCTTTCCAACTAGCATCAAGTACTGAAGACCAGTGGTTTAGATGCCGAGAAGCCATCAAAAATGCACTAACTGATGTGCTGGGTTCCACCAACCCACCGCCACGTAACTCCTGGTTTGACGAAGAGTGCCGGCAGGCACATGCAGCAAAATAATATGCCTACAAAGCGACGCTGCACAAAAGGACGAGAGCGGCTCGTGAACTCTGCGAGCAATAGAAGAGGGAAGAACAAAGCATGAGAACCGCGCGATCGAGGAAATAGGGAGGTGTTCGGAAGTGTCACCAAAAGGTAAAAAGAACGTGTCAGGGTAATAAGAACCGAACGGAAACCTGTAGTAGAGTCACAGTCGGTGCTGAGGATATGGAAAAACCATATCTGCAGACTGCTAAACGGCGAGGAACACAAAATTCCGCTGTCAGGCAGAGCGAACCATTCAATATTGACGATGCAAATCAAGAATTCCGTCCACCCGATCAAAATGAAGTGAAGATAGTAATATCTAAGCTTAAGCAGATCAAGGCTGCCGGGCCGGGCGGCCTACCCATCCAACTATTTTAGGCAGCAGGAGATGACGTAGTGGAGAGCATACACCAAGTTATTTCTAAGATTTTGTGAGATGAATGTATGCCTGATGAATGAAACCTCAACATCATTTGCCCGGTTCACAAGAAAGGGGACCCTCTAAACTGGACCAACTATAGAGGTATCAGTCTCCTAAACGTTTCATATAAGATCTTGTCTGCCGTATTGTGCGTGCGCCTAAAACCATTTGTTAATGATCTGATTGGACCCTATCAGTGCGGTTTGAGGCCCACAATTGACCAAATATTCACGCTACGGCAGATCCTGGAGAGAACCCAAGAAGTTCAGATTGATACTCACCATCTTTTCATCGATTCTAAAGCCGCATATGACACCATCTACAGAGACGAGCTATACAGAGCCGTGTATAGTTTTGGCATCCCTGCTAAACTCGTCCTCTTGTGCAGGATGATGATGGAGAAAGCTCTCTGCTGCATCAAGGTCGGTAATGACCTAACCGAGAGTTTTGATGTCAAAAAAGAATTTAGGCAAGGCGACGCGCTGTCAGGTGACTTCTTTAACATCATACTTGAAAGAATTGTGCAAAACTCACTAATCAACACACGAGGTAGGATATTTCAAAGGTCTAGCGGTAAACGAGGGCAAAACGAAGTATATATTATGTCGCAATCGGCAGGGACTTTGTCTACCTCGGCTCTGCTATCACATCTGAAAACGACATCACTTCAGAAATCAAACGAAGAATAACGCTTGCCAATCGCTGTTTCTTTGGGCTGAGAAGGCAACTAAGTAGTAAGGCCCTCTCACGAACAACCAATGAGACTCTATATAAGACTCTTGTAATCCCAGTGTTAGCCCTTGGTCGATTTGACTGAAAAATTTTTCGTAAGATATGGTTCCGTATACGTTGACGGGTTCTGGAGGCGACGATTCAACTATGGACTCTACGAGCTCTACAGTAACATCGTCCTGGCTGGGACATGTAGAGTCAGTGAACACCAACGCTCCAGCTAGCAGAATCTTCGACTCTAATCCTGTCCCTCCGCAGTAGAGGAAGGCCTCGATTTAGGTTGCGAGCGCAAGTAGAAGGGGACCTCAACCACCTTGGAGTCCACAACTGGAGGCAGTTAGCCAAGCCAAAGACCACGCTAATTGGAGATGCTTATTGGTTGAAGCTCAGGTCCACCCTGGACTGTAGGGCCGCCTAAGAATTGTAAGTAAGTAAGCGTCGCAACATACTATAAATCTTATCTTCCTGGAATGAATTCAGCTGCTACCTTTTGTGGTGGCAGTAGTACTGATCCATAGAGAATATAAAGTGACGCCATTCTCCTTTCGTTGCGTAGCTTATGTTTACTAAGTCGTGGCTGCAGAATTTTCCAAGTTTAGTTGGTGACAATGGTGACAATTTGCCCCAAATTGACAGGATCTCGGTCTTTCGGATCCCTTGGTTACTACATGTACATTATGTGACTTCATGATAGTTAGAGAAATTGCCTGTCTCAAACCAAATAGGACCACTACAAACACCAGTTTGGTGTGTGCTCTGCAGAGCCTCCATGATTCCAGAGCAATTGCATTATCAAAAAGACCGTACCTCGGTTTTAAAGATCAACCTAACGCGTGCTCCTTTATGCATGGTCCAGTGTATGAGACCAAAGCAGATTAAAGCTTCAGCATTTGAGCCATTGGTCGAATTACCTAAGGTAAAATTGTCTTAAGGACTATTCAACTGTGTCGATTTGCCATAATAATTGCCGGTATGACACCGAATCTACATACGTTCCTTCTGATCTCTGCATGAACTCGTATGTAGTTGGCATGGGAAACCTGCCACTTTGACTCTCGTATGGTGTATATAGTATACAAAACTTTATGGAATATTGTCTTTTGCATTTGAAAAAAAAAGAAAAATCTAAACACTCAGAACAAATAAAACATCAGATACTTTGAACAACTGCAGATACACAAAAGAATCTGATTAAAGCAATTAGTCTGTGAGTTTGTTCTTTCAATAGAAGTAGATATCAAGTTTCACATGTCACTCTTTAAACATAAAAAAAAAAACCATATGTATCAACTAGTAAAACAACGGTCTATTTATATCACAACACATTTCTCCATCGCTGTCTTTTTTTTTCGTTCAAATGACAAGAAAACAATTCAAAACTCATGCACGCAATTTATTCACAAATTTCAAAGAAGTCACTGCAATCAGCAATCTCCACTCAAGACTCGAAAACAACTATCACTCACTTTTTATTCAATACATGACACCGAACAATAATGTTCCCTCCTAAAATGGTAACGTCAATTAGCGATGGTCACACATTAAGAGTGCTCGTAACAATCACATCCGGCAGCATATAGTAATCATTGTCATTGTCATTACCCACTGTACGGGGTGGGGCACGTTGAGTGAAAAATGCTGCAAAAATAACCCGAAGTCTTTCGGAAATGCAAAAAAGCTTAAATTGCAACAATTGACTCTGGACCAAGTGAAAGGTAATGAACGGCAAAACACCGAAGTGAGTTCAACCATCACCGGCACTGGCGCTGGCACTGGCACTGGGACCGCGTACAAGATATCTGTACATACTCGTACAGTTTTTGTATTATTGTCGGACCGGCATCTGTGTAACAATTCAGCGATTCACCACGCATGTGGGGCACATAAGAGACGCTGCCGCTAAAGCCACTAATCCGCTAACCTACCGCCAAACCACCGACGAGCAGATACATTCGATACTCAAGTACTCGTATCTACGGTCGCGCCGATCCAACTGAACATCACGGGTTGATGGACCAATTTATTATCGTACATGTGGGTGGGTGGCCCCCGTAGTCGTCATCATGGATAATCTGATTTTTTAGCAAATTGCATCGGTCTATTGTGTAACACTCACGAACGGTTCCGCGCACTCCATGTTAGGCCTAAACCTACCGCAAACTCAATTCACCATTCAAGTTGAATTCAAACTCCAACTCAACTTAAGCCGCACAAATGAATCGAAGCAAATCGAAGGCGCAAAAGAATTGCGTGACGACAATGAGCCGCAGCGCCGACCATTTCCAGAACTCCATACTCGTATTCAGGTTAAGCTGATTTTCCGAATCTGAATCCGAATATAGAGTATCTTCTCTGTGTAGCCGGAGTACGCGGTGTTCTCTGTTCCATGGCCATCTGGCAGTGGATCTGGCTGAATCGACGAGCATCATGTAATCCCATTATTATTATATCAATGCCCTATCCAATGTGTCAAGACAGAACTGTTTGCTTTTACTCTTAATGGGTATTGAGTGACTTGTGGAAGTGGAGGTATCTATCTGTCTATCTAACGGATACGAATACACACGCAGACGACCGAGTGCCAAGGAAGGAATTCTGCTTCTTCGGATTCAAGACGAAATGTTGAAACACATCTTCTTTTCAAGTCTGGTTTTGGAGTGCAAAAAAAAAAAAAAAAATAAACAAAACTATGAAAACGATGCGAAGAACAAGATAAGCACGCGGGGGTATCTAAGGAGAAGATACATGCATAGGGGCTACGACCTTGTAGGAGCAACAGACCACAATTTGATTATTGATTTCGGGTTCGTTGGAGTCGGTCGTTTGGTCGTTTGGTTGTTGGTCGTTTGGTCGGCTGATTGAAGTTGTTCCCTTGTCCAAGACGATTTGTACCTTCTTGGAGTATAAGCAGACACAAAATGTGCTATGTGTATTCTAATGAGATACATTTGTATCTTAAGTAGGCAATTTGTGTAGTACTGGATGGAGAAGGTGGTTGGTTGTTGGTATTCATGTGCTATCATGCGGTGGTGGGTCATAATGGATATACTCGAGCACAGTACAAGGCACTCGATATGAAGGAGGGAGATGATTTTATTTTACGACTTTTACGAGCACACTTGTGAGCATTTCAAAAGTGAGATGTTTTAATTTTACTTTTTTTTTTTTTTTTTGTTTCTTCCCAAAAGATAAGAGATCATAAGAGGCGCTCATTAGCTTGGCTGAGAGAGGTCAGAAACAACTGAGCTGGAGCCTTCCCAGAAATGAGCCTATTGGAAGTGGCAGCTGCTGGCATGTTGTGGTTTTCAGGACAATACGAGTACCAGTTCTAAGGTTACAACAAAATCTTTTAAATTCTTATATTTTATCCCAGTTTTAGGTAGGCAGGTGTACCTTCTGTCGTTGGCACATCTCTAGGTGGTCTCTGGCGCTGTTTATAATGCCGCATTTAGAATCTCTTAACTTAGGATCCAGTGATATTCATGACCTTTCTGTTGCTTCCTTCCGGATTCTTTAAGTTTTTTTTCAGGGAGAGAGTTCATAGCAATATCGCATATCGGTGGCGAATGAGTCTTACATTAAACAACAATCTTTCCTATCATAAACGAGTCCTTTTTATTTCTATTAATATGATATTTTCCAAGAGATCGTCAGGACGACCCCGCCTTTTTTACCAATTTGGGTCAAATTTTATTCACGTTGGTGATTTCAACGCAATGATTATGATTTCAGCATTGGTTAGGTCAAGGGTTGATTTGATTTCACGAAGTTCGGCAGGAATGGGATCAAGAACGGCAGTTGAATTTGATGACCATTTATGAAGATGGAAACCACCACGTTTTAAGACTTTGGTAATAGTGATTTGTAACCGGTGCAGTTCATCTTCATTATAACTCCCCGTTAGTAGATCGTCCATATAAAAATCGCTCTGAATTATTTTGGATGCTGTAGGAAAACTGTGCCCTTCGTCAATAGCAGTTTGGGGAAGTTGATGCCACTCCATATGTCACGGTCACCAAACGATAATCTTCGACAGGATCTGTGGACTTGCGACGCCAGATGATATGTTGAAAATCGATGTGATCAGGATGGACACGTACTTTGCGGTACACTTTTGCGACATCAGCAGTTAGCGCAAACCGATGACACCGAAATCGTAGCAAAGTTTTAAAGAGATCAGCCTGAAGTTGCGGGCCAACCAATTGCGCATCAATCAAAGAGAATCCAGGGGTTGTTTTAGCTGACGCATTAGAGACAACCCTCAGCTTGGTCGTTGTGCTGGACTCTTTCATCACTGCCCTGTGTGTTATATAATAATATTTGCCTGGAATCGGGTCATTGGTGGCCTTTTCCATATGACCCAAATCGATGAATTCCTGCATAAACTCTGCGTATTCTCTATAAAACTGGTGATCCTTCGCGAATATTTTCTCCATACGCGTTTAGTGCTCGAACTGCTCTGTCTCTAGAACTTCCAAGCGGAACAGTAATTTTAAAAGGCAGTTTTACCACATAGCGACCATCTTCTTGACGAGAATGAGTTTGAGAGAAAAGTTCGTCACATAGGATCTCTTTGTTGGTGAAATGTCTTGATTTTGGAAATTCCTCTAGCTTCCAAAATTTAGCTACTTCTTTGGTTAACGCGGAATCTTGGCGAACGATAGTTGTAGAAAAAGCGTAGGTAGTATCTAGCGTGACCGCTTTTCCGAAAAGTACCCAGCCGAGTGTTGTTTTCTGTGCGATTGGAGTATCCCTTGGGCCACGAATCAACCCATCTAGCAAGAACCTACCTAGTTGATTACAACCAAGCAGAACGTCAACTGCAGCAGGCATGTTAAAATGCGGATCAGCTAAAATTAATTGATCGATATGTTGCCATGATCCTCTGCGAATGAAAGTGGGCGGAAGAGCATTTGTTATTTTTGGTAATATGTTTACCTGAATAGTTTCTACGAAGATAAGACAAGCTGCACGATTCCTTTGGAGCTACTAGCTCCTACAGCACCTATTCCTTCGATCGTAGTTGTTGACGGCGTAGAGTGAAGCGAGAATCTATCGGCACATCGTTTTGTAATGAAGCTATGGTGTGAAGCGTTGTGGAATAGAATTCTTATTTATTGATATTGTATAGAGTTGTTCAAAACCTTTGCGATGGCAGTGCCTAAAGGAATTTGGTGATTCGAATTGCCTACGTTAAATGAAGATGTCTTTTGCGATGTTGATGGTTGATCAGAATGCAGCAACGTATGATGTCGAGTCTGACACAAACGACATGTATTCGTACTACGACATCCTTCTAAGTTATGTGCATATGAGAGGCAATTAGTGTACAATGATTTTTCCTTTGCGGCGAGTACTCTGCGGTGAGCTGGTAGAGCTCGGAACTGCCCACAGCCGAAAATTTTATGTTTTCCATCACAAAAATAGCATTTATCTATCTTTTTAGGCACAGAGAGAGAGCTGTTGTGGATCTGATTTTTGTCTTAATAGAGGTTGTTGGTTGTGCATTGTGCATCTAGAGACCCACCGAGTTGGTCGAAGGTGGAAACATTGCCTTCTGCTTGCGAGAGCTCCCATTGTCGATGAGTTTCAGGATTGAGCTTCCTGATCATCAAGTGAACGAGCCAGTCATCCCAGTTTTCTACAGATCTACCCAGACTCCTAAGCGAACGATAATTTTCCTGGATGTTGTCTATCAATGCTTTTATACCTGCGGTTGACTCAGATGAAAGTTTTTGTAGTGAAAAGAAGGCTGGAAAATGAGCATCGACAATGACGCGTTCCAAGTTATATCTTTTGCATAGTAACTCCCAGCCCTCAGCGTAGTTTTTGTCAATGATGGCAAACGCCTTAATGACTTTTAGGGCGTCACCATGTAAGCTACATCGCAGGTAGCGAAGCTTCTGTGAGCCTGTGAGAGATGGTTCATTGTGAATTAAAGATGCAAATGAATCGTGAAACTCTTTCCATTCTAAAGGATTCCTGTTGAATTTTGCAAGTTCATACGTGGAAACTTAACGTCAGCATACTGGTGATGTTCTTTCGGCATACTGTTAGAAAAACTACTGGAACTATTGCAACTAGATTTAAGCTGTTCCCGTCTGAAGTTGGAGAATGCCAATCTGTACCACTCTTCGGCCTGTACACGCTTTGCTTCTTCTGCTACCAAAAGTTTGAGAAATGATTGGATTTCCGCATCGTCGTATGTCTCTGATTTTTTACTCGTGGTCAATAGACGTTTCAATGAGTTTCTGAAAATATCTCGCTTATTAGTAGACATTATGCAAATGTATTGTAATTTAAATGTTTCGAAATGCATACGAAATAGAATGCAATTTAAATTATCTGGCTCGAAGGACCAAAACATGATGCATAAGAACATCAAAAATGAAACAAAAGGCAAGACTTTACTAGTTAATTGAAATAAATTTAATAGACACTGAAAAAAACTTGAATTTGATCAGAACACATACATTTTGTGGTTCAAGATTCAATTCGACGAAGGGCAGGCTACTGTACCAAGCAAGTATGAAACGTGGCTTGGACTTTTTTTCGACGAGCAAGCTAACCTACTGGCCCACCGACACAAATAAAATACCTGACCTGGTCGATTTTTTCATTACAAAAGGGGTCCCCAAATATCTAACGACTTTAGAAGAATCCTATGATCTCTGCTCAGATCACTCGCCAGTAATCTTTAAAATCAGCAGGAGCATAGCAAGGACCGAAAGACCGCCTAGATTGACGAATAAGGAAACAAATTGGGATGGTTTCAGGAGAAATTGCAAGGAAAATATTGCTTTAAGAGTTCCACTTACGACGCCGTTGCAAATAGAAGACGAAGTTGACAAGTTCATGGAAATCATCCAAAGAGCTGCGTGGAACAACACTTCCTTTCGAACAAGAGGAATAAAAGACGGAAAGCAAATATACGCGCCCGATATAGAAGGCCTCCTATGAGAAAAAAGGAAAGAACGGAGGAGATGGCAACAATCACGTCCGCCCCCGCATAAATCCTATTTGAACCGCCTATCAAATGCTGCAAGAATATAGGAATCGTGAGACTTCTAAATACCTCGAAGGCTTGACTGCGAACAAGAGTTCCAATTATTCGCTCTGGAAAGCCGTGAAGTCGACTAAAAAACCTGTTATGCAAGGTTTCTATCTGGATTGTCGTGGGGTGCGCATCTTAGAATCTCAGAACTTAAATATAATTTTTTTTCTTTTCCTCAATAAGAATTGCTCCGTTTGTTCGCATAGAATCGATCGTAATTGCTTAACAAAAATCAAATGTGATGATTGCTCGCATTTCTTTCATTTTTCGTCCCTGAACGTCACTTAACAAGATGCAGACTTTTTTAAAACAAGTGGTAGTGCATTTTGTTTTGACAAATGTGCAGTACAGAGACGCCGCTCTTTGCACTTGGCACTGCCGGCTTCGCCAATGTCAAACATAAACCACGCATTGGCTGTTACTAAAAACAACAAAATACAAGCGGAAAGTAGCACAGCGCATAGTCAAGCGGTTCGGTCTACACAGTTCGATGACATCGAGGGAGAATGCACTTTTCAAATGATCAACAAGAAGCTGTCGAACTTAGAGGAAGCGAACCACCGCTTTCCGCAACAACTTATTGGGTTCGATATAATGGTCCTTTGATTATTTCACCACTCGGAAGTAGTTCGTAGTATACGACACCCTTTTGATCCCATCATATGCAGAGCATGACCTTATTCACGTGAATATTTCGTTTCGGCGTCGATTGGGCGGGCTCGTCGGGCTTTGTATACGATTTCTGCATTTAGGATTATCATAATAAATCCATTTCTCATCACCAGTGACAATACGATGCAAAAATGATTTATTTTTGTACCGCTGCAGTAACATTTCGGACATGCAAAATCGCCGTTCGACGTCTCTTGGCTTCAATTGGTACGGCACCCAGTTTCCAACTTTTTGAATGAATCCCAGTGCTTTTAGACGCAGGGAAACGACTTGTTGCGTGACGCCCAATGATGCAGCAAGTTCTTCTTGAATCTGACACGGATCCTCATCCATAAAGCGTCCAATTCCTCGTCTTCAAAACTTTTCGGCTTTCCGGGGCGATCTTTGTCTTCAACTCCAAAATCACCACTTTTGAACCGTTTGAACCACTCGCGGCACGTCAATTCACCAATACATTCCGCCCCATAAGTTTCCGAAAGCAAACGATAGGCCTCAGCCGCACTTTCCTTAATATTAAAGAATAAAAACAGCGCTTCCCGCAAATGACGTTTATTTGGCTGGAAACTTGCCATGATTTTGCTCGATAAAATGTACGACACCGATAGAACTGCTGAAATATAACGCTGTAAAGTTGTTGACAGATACAAGACCTACAAATAAAACACATGGGGTCTGACATTTCTGCCCGGGATCCACTGACAAACGCTGGAAACTTACTTGTAGACCCAATACAATCAGAGAATACAGTGCTTAGGAAGAGAGTGGACTACTTGGAGAGTAAACTAAATTGGCAGTAACAACATCTTCTCAGTAATTGTATTGAGATTGTTGGAGTGTCGGACGCGAATGACAATAACGCAATATCCAAGGCTAAACAACTCTTTAAGGATACTCTATCCATCGATGTTCCTGACAATAAATTTGAAAGATATTTTATCAAGAAAGTTAAAGCTAAAACCAACAGCGATGCGAACTCCTCTGTCGCTAAGCCGATCATCTGTTTTAGATTTTCCGATCAGCACACGAAGGAAGGAATAATGACCGCGAACAAAATCAAACTTAACAGCAGCAGTACTAAGAGCAGCAGCAGGGGAACCGGTATTTATATTAATTATTCTCTCACTAAATATACGCAAGCTCTTTTTATGAAAGCTAAAGAGACTAGAAAGCTGAAAGATGTTAAATATGTGTGGTTCAAAGATAATAAAATTCTTGTCAGAAAGGTTGAGGGAGGAAAGGTCATGTCAATTATTGTAGATCATTTAGTGATCTCGCACTTATTTAGTGCATTTTTTTTCCATCTGAAAAAATTAATAAAAATAATGTATTCGTTGACTTTTCTTCCGTTGATCTTCACAGCTTTAATTTTAATAATGTCTTAACAGATAGTTCCTTCTGCTAAAATAAGTTCTTCATTGTCCATCAAAATATCAGAAGTCTAAGAGAAAATTTCGAAGCTCTTGTCACTCATATTGATTCCTTTCTGTGCTTACCAGATATTATTTTTGTGTCAGAAATCTGGATTTATGAGTTTGAAAAAAAACGATTATTTTTTATCTGGCTATAATTCTTTTATTAACACTAATGAAAACTACGCTGCGGGTGGTGTCGGTTGTTTTATAAGAGAGAAAGAGGAATATATAATTCGCGATGTCCTTTGTGTTGATTGTTTCAGTGCTGATATTCTTAAGGTTTCCATCGGAATTAACCATGAGATCTATGTCTTTTTATGTGTTTATAGATTACATTTAAACATATGTTTCGACATTTAAAGAAGAATTTTCTTGTATACTAGAAAATTTAAAATCAATTAATGTCATTGTAATCGGTGACATCTTGGAAAAAAGTGAAATTGTCTCGAGCTATATGGAATTGTTAGCATCGCATGGCCTAGCTAGTTTCATCAATGAACCTATTAGACTTGTCTCAGGTAGCTGTTTAGACCATATTTATGGACGGTTCAGGGATGGCTCCTTCAGTAACTGTGAGAAATATGTTATTGATTTAATGATTACTGATCACTTGTTCTTGTTTAATATTACACATAGAATATCCAATTTGAATTCTGTACCTCCTGACAGGGTAATGAAGATAAACTACAACAATCTCAAATACAATCTTTCTTGTGAGTTTTGGGAACAGATAGACGTGTTCTGATGCTTCTGCTTCCTTTTCAATGCTTATTGATTGTCTAAGGAAGCATATTCTGAGTTGCTCTTCTACTTTTCGTCCTAAAAGATCTTCTAAAAGGCTTAAACCCTGGATTTCCAGTTACTTGTTGAACAAAGTTAAGGCTAAAAACAAACTTAGAACTAAATGCTATAAACACCCTGGTAATCTGTGTTTGAAAAGCAAATACAAAAATCTGTGTACCGAACTTAAAAGGGGAAATTCCAATTTGCCGTGATAACTATTACCGTTCTAGGTTCAATTCTGCTGTATCTGATAAACTAGTCATTGCAGATGCATTTAACTGCTATTTAACGAACATAGCCACCAGCTTGCAACCATGTCCTGTTCAACCTACTTGTTATTTCTGTTCGACTACTGATTGCAGTTCAGTTTTCAGTTTTTTATGCATTTTTATTTATATTACTTAATTTACACTTAAACCGGAATAGCAACGTGGGGCCGAGCGTTTTCACGATGGAAAATTATTGCCTCGTGTCTGGTCGCATATTCCGGGCGTTTTTCGGCCACTGCTCTCTTCAAACGGATTTATTATGTTCGGTAGCGTTGTCCATTGATGGTTTCACCCGGTTTTAGCAGCTCATAATACAGCACACCCATCTGATTCCACCAAATACAGAGCATTACCTTCGCGCCATGGATATTCAGCTTTGCCGCCGTTGATTTGGCTGGTTGGCCGGGTTTCACATATGATTTTTTGCGCTTGGGGTTGTCGTAATGGATGCATTTTTCATCACCAGTAACAATCCGATGCAAAAATGACTTCCTTTTGTGGCGTTCCAGGAGCATTTCGGACATGCAAAACCGCCTTTCGACGTCTCTCAGCTTGAGTTCATGTGGAACCCAATTTCCTTGCTTTTGAATATATCCAGCTGCTTTTAAACGTTTTGAAATAGCTACTTGAGTGACACCCAAAGATTCTGCGAGCTCTTCTTGTATTTGGCAACAATCTTCATATAGTAATGCTTCCAGTTCTTCATCTTCAAACTTTTTTGGCTGCCCAGGATGTTCATCGTCTTCCAAGCCAAAATCACCACTTTTAAATAGTGCAAACCACTTTTGGCACGTTCGCTCAGCTAGCGCATGTTCACCATAAACTTCCACCAAAATACGATGACTTTCGGCAGCAGTTTTCTTCATGAAGAAGAACTCTCCGCAAAAACACTTTTTCAGGCACAAAGTTCGACATATTTGAGTGAAAAAAAGTTATTGTTGTTTACTCTTCAAATGAATGACATATACTGAAATGAGGTACAATGACAGTAGCTATCCAACGCATGTTCCAATGGAATAATAACAATAGAATAACACAAGTTACGCCATCTCTTAGCAAACCGCACGAATTAAGTTATAGACCCAATATATATATATATATTTTTTTTTTCTCTTAAATCTAACTTAATTCTACCTAAAACTACGAGTATGTAAGCCGGCCAACGTTAAAACAAAACAATTTAGGCTGATCCACTTTGCTTCGCATGAAGCTATCTATTGCTGGAGGAATTCGACGACGACGCATCCTCTTCTTCAACAAGCCACCAAAATTGTTGGTGCTGCCGAGCAACATCCCTCATGTCGCAACTCCTTACCGCCCTACTGAACCGGAGACGCTCCGCACTGCCTTGTGCGACGTCTCTGTCGTAGTTGAGTCGCCAGCCCGCAGCTGTTCGAGCGACGTGGAAGATTAGCGGCACCGCCGATCTGTCCTGGATCAGACCTTTACTATCTAAGTAGAGGAACGCTTCTGGAGAAATAAAGCCGTCAAAGCGAACTCTCTCGTGATACAAATAATTAGGATAGTAAGCGCCGGAGATCAGGTTGTTCGATGAGGTCATTGCTCTTGCAATGTGCCTTCGAGTCAACTTAATGATGAAATGGTCCACTCTTATTAGGTTCGCCCTATTGTACAAGACCTCATTGCGATAGAATTTTATGTACTCAGACTCTGGTGTTCTGTATAAGCGAAGACAAGTCCTAAGACAAGCCCTCTCAAACACCCGAATCTTTTCCAATAAACTTGCTCTCACGTTGAACCACACGGGACATCCAAATACAAGCTTGGGCCTGATAAGGGCCATATAGCAGATCACCTTCACCCTCGCATCGAGTTGGCTGTTATAAAACAGTCTCCTTGTAAGGGCAAAAGCACCTCTGGCTCTGGCCAGAGCAGCATCTATATGTTTGTTAAAATACAGATATTGATCTAGCCAGATCCCAACTTATCTGACTACATTTCGACAAGCAAGTGGCTGTACATGTTGCCCGACGATAGAGAACTGTCGCCAATTCTTTCTGGTATCCCTAGAGGCCCCAGACAAAGGCGTCCTAAACAAAATGGTTTCCGACTTCTGAAAGTTGATTTTCAGCTTCCAGTCGTCGCAATATCGCTTAATTTTTTCGAGGTCACGTTGCAAAAGAACATTAATGACCTCAATCTTAGGACCTGATCTGTACGCCATTAAGTCGTCTGCGTACGCTATGGCATGGTGAAGTGAACCTATCAGATCACTTGTGTAAATGTTGAATAGGATCGGCGAATTTACCGCACCTTGTTGCAGACCGTTTTTAATGTTAAATGTTCCAGCAGAAGTCACATCGCCATTCTTCACGTTGAATTGTCTACTGGAGAGCATATCAAAAAGAATATATAGAAGTGGTTTACTAATGCCCAACCTGTTCAGCTTGAAAAAGAGTCCCTCTAACCATACGGTATCGAAGGCTTTTTCCAAGTCAATCAGGCAGGCACCAGTGCACTGTTTCTTGCCTTTGTTCCATTGGATATCAGAAACCAGTTTAGACGCAGCATGAATGATGTCATGCTCCGCCTTGAAACCGAATTGATTATCCGGAACTATATGTTTGTCCTCAACCCACCTAGTCAGGACTCTATTGATCACCTTCTCGAAAACCTTACTGATGTTTGGAAGAAGACTGATCGAGCGGAGATTCGCCGGATTGGAAGTATCTTTATTCCTTTTGGGAATGGGATGTACCACCGCAATTGTCCAATGCGCTGGATTATGTGCATTATTAAACAGGGTGGTATAAATGTCCACCGCTTCTAGTGGGAGATGTCGAAGCACAATGTTCGGTATTTCATCGGTTCCCACTGATTTCTTACTTCTAAGTGATTCGAAAATCGTTTGGAGCTCTTCCTTCGAAATGAAATACCCTTTTGTTGGTGATGACATTATTTACCATATTCTCGTCACTGAACTGGGTGAAACCCGAGTTCTCGAATCGCCAATTCACAATTTCATTTCGAAGGCAGAAATTGTGCACAAGGACTCCACTCTCCAGGTCGTGGTTCGGGCCAATGATGTCATTCGCCTTGTACACTTCCTGGAAAGTCGCTCCTATAGCCTCTACTTTCTCCTTCGGATCCTCGATCATAAAGAAGTTGTCATCATCAACTGCCTCATTTGGATCGATACCTGCTGCTACAAGTATTTGTTCGTTGTTCGTTATCTTATATCTTATTTATTTGCGATAACATATTCGGGTTGCTGGTGTTTACAGCCCGAATTTTCGACTACTGATTGCTTTGCTGAATCAATGTGTTCTAATAGTTTTGCATTTGAACCCATTACTCCTCTTGAAGTTTTAAAAGTTATCGGCACTTTAAGAAATACTTATTCATGTGGTGCTGATGGTATCTCCAATACCCTACTTAAACAAGTTGCTTGTCATATAATGGATGTCCTTGCTTACATTTTTAATCGCTGAACATTTGAGGGAGTTTTTCCTGAAGACCTCAAGTGTGCTGATGTTATCCCATTGTTCAAAAAGGGTTCTACTGTTGAAATGTGTAATTATAGGCCCATCTCACTCCTCCCAGTTATAAGCAAAATCTTTGAAAAGCTTGTGAAAAATAGGATAGTGAGTTATCTCACAAAAGCTAAGTGGCTTTCAAAAGGGAAAATCAACTGAGGATGCACTCCTGCAGTTTTGTGGAAAAATAATGTCAAACTTAGATAGTAAAAAGTGTACTGCTAGTTTATTTATTGATATTAGTAGCGTCTGATATGGTTGATCATCTTATTCTACTGGATAAACTTGAAAAAAGCAGGTTTTCGTGGCTTTATGTTAGAGTGGTTTAGATCTTACCTAAAAAAATAGATCACAAAGAGTAAAAATTCAAGAAATCAGGAGTGATCTTATGACTCTCAACTTAGGGGTACCCCAAGGTTCTGTCCTAGGTCCGATTCTCTTTCTAATCTACATAAGCTCACTTTTTACACTCAATTTTAAAGGTGCTCCAACGGCTTTTGCGGATGATATAGGTTTCTCCTATGGTTCAAATAGTCGCCTAGATCTGGTTTCCGACCTAAATTGAGACCTTAGTCTTATAAGAACATGGTTTTATAAACCATGTCGATTAATCTTGATCTGGATCTGAATGTTTATTTTCACGCTCCAGAGTGTCTAAGATTCCTGTTTGCAAATTGTAACTGTGGGTCTGGCTTATCTTCTCCTTCTTTTGATGACCCTATCGATATTGTTAGTGAATTCAAATACCGGGGACTTAATATAGACTCTAGCTTTTCTAATCATGTAGAAGCTTTGTGGAACTATTTCCGTTGCACGCTTAGAAGAAGTGCTTCCATTTGCGAAATATCTGTTCTACTAAATTGTTAAAAATTATTTTTTACGGTGTTTTTCACTCAAAATTACAATATGGTATTACTTGCTGAGGAGGTGCTTATAGGAATAAAGTACAACCTCTTTTGATAATTCAGAAATATATCCTACGCAAATTATGCCGCAAACCTAAGAGATATTCTACTTACCCTTTGTTCTGCGACTTAAAAATTCTTCCCGTCAGACATTTATACTGCTTTAAGGTGCTGAAGACCTTTTTTATGAAGTCTGGTAATCGGAATTTCCGACTGATTTCTGACTTTAACCTGCGTGGAAACTTTTCATACTCCGTATCTGTTCCACCCTTTCATACCACTGCTTACCGTAATTTTTATTATATTGGGTCTACAAGTAAGTTTCCAGCGTTTGTCAGAAATGGCGCCACCAGTGGATCCCGGGCAGAAATGTCAGACCCCATGTGTTTTATTTGTAGGTTTTGTATCTGTCAACAACTTTACAGCGTTATATTTGAGCAGTTCTATCGGTGTCGTACATTTTATCGAGCAAAATCATGGCAAACGTCATTTGCGGGAAGCGCGGCTTTTATTCTTTAATATGAAGGAAAGTGCGGCTGAGGCCTATCGTTTGCTTTCGGAAACTTATGGGGCGGAATGTATTGGTGAATCGACGTGCCGCGAGTGGTTCAAACGGTTCAAAAGTGGTGATTTTGGAGTTGAAGACAAAGATCGCCCCGGAAAGCCGAAAAGTTTTGAAGACGAGGAATTGGACGCTTTACTGGATGAGGATCCGTGTCAAATTCAAGAAGAACTTGCTGCATCATTGGGCGTCACGCAACAAGTCGTTTCCCTGCGCCTAAAAGCACTGGGATTCATTCAAAAGGTTGGAAACTGGGTGCCGTACGAATTGAAGCCAAGAGACGTCGAACGGCGATTTTGCATGTCCGAAATGTTACTGCAACGGTATAAAAATAAATCATTTTTGCATCGTATTGTCACTGGTGATGAGAAATGGATTTATTATGATAATCCTAAACGCAGAAAATCGTATACAAAGCCCGGCGAGCCCGCCCAATCGACGCCGAAACGAAATATTCACGTGAACAAGGTCATGCTCTGCATATGGTGGGATCAAAAGGGTGTCGTATACTACGAACTGCTTTCGAGTGGTGAAACCATCAAAGGACCATTATATCGAACCCAACTAATTCGTTTGAAGCGGGCATTAAAAGAAAAACGGCCAGAATATGAGACCGGGCTTAAGTCCGTCATTTTTCATCACGACAACGCTCGGCCACATGTAGCGGTTTCGGTGAAAAACTATTTGCAAAATAGTGGATGGGAAATTCTGCCTCACCCGCCTTACAGTACAGACTTGGCACCATCTGACTACCACTTGTTTCGTTCGATGCGGAACGCTCTTACGAGAATACGCTTCAGCTCTGTAGAGGAAATCAAAAATTGGCTCGATACGTTCTTGGGCTCGAAAGACGAGAAATTTTTTTGGTCCGGAATTCATAAATTGCCAGAAAGATGGGGAAAAGTTGTAGCTTCCGATGGACGATACTTTGAATAAAGCATTGTAACTATGTTTTCATAATAAAACTTCAAATTTTGGAAAAAAAACGCTGGAAACTTACTTGTAGACCCAATATTTTGTCTCATCTATTATTTAATAGACTTCCTCTATCGCTCAGATCGATTACTTTGCCTGGATTGTTTCTCAAGCTCATAAAAACCTGGCTTCTAAATTTCAACTTCACTAGCTTAGAATCTGTTCTCTTTGACTATCTGGTATAATCAATGAAACAAGATTTATACTTATCATCTATTTGATACTCTATAGCAAATTTTATTTATTATCTGTCTGCTAAAGCTTGCGTAATATTTGAGTAATATTTTTATCAGTTTTTTTATATTGAGGGTCACTCCACCCATACATATATAATTTATTTGATATCTCATTCTCAATGTAATGGCATTCGACACTATAGAAAACACAGAATGTCAAATGAATTTCTTATCTATTTTTATTATTATATAGATTAATGTAAATGAATTTATTTTCAATTATATTGTTTAAGAAACTCACAGAATAAATAATAATAATAAAAAAATTGCCACCGATAAAAACAGCCAACGGCGGATGGGCAAAAGGAGACAAAGAGAAAGCGAATTTGTTTGCCGACCACTTGGAAGAAACTTTCAAACCGTTCGATGGACGTCAATTGGCCCAATAACTTAATCTCAGAACAGGATCCGACAACGACAATATAAAATCCGTATCACTGTCTGAGCTAAAGCAAACAATAAAAGACCCAAAAAAATAACAAGGCTCCAGGATACGATTTGATTACAAGTGAAATTCCAAAAGAGCTGCCTCGAAAAGCGTTTGTCAAGCTTCTCCACATTATAAATGCTTCCATGAGACTTTTATACGTTCCAAGCCAATGGAAAGTCGCAGAAGTCATAGTGGTTCCAAAACCGAGGAAAAGTCCAATCGACAAAAAATCATACAGACTCATTTCGTTCCTGCCCATAATTTCAAAAGTCTTCGAAATTCTTCTGTCTAAACCTTTAAAACCGATAACTGAAGAAGGCCGATTGATCCCAGATCACCTATCGGATAACAAATGTAATTGGAAAATGTAGGCTATGTAGATATTTCTCTCTAAATATGAACAAATATGTACTATACGCTTCCTACTTATAGAGCCTCTCCTAAACTCGATACCGATTACTGGTCTCTCCTAGATTTGTTCGAAGCTTTTGATCCTTTGTTATGTAGTACATCCTTTCATAGCACCTATACTGCATGACATCATGTACACTGAGTGCGTGATAATATAGAGCCCTTGTGTCTGATTGTACCATCAAAATACCGCATATCTGCCAATTTCCCATTTAAAAGGGGGGTCTTTTTTAGTGAAATATCTCCACACGTTGGTCTTAAATGTTCGCAGTTCATAACGACAAGGGAATAGATGGTATTGCTCTGTTTGAAAGACCGCCAATAGCTTAATCTGTGAAAGTTTTATTGGAGATAAAGAAGAAATTGATGTTAAGCAAACAATTTAGCCCCAGGTATCGCAATTGAAAAGCTCCATTTCACTACCCAATTCCGAGTCAAGTCCAATTTATAGCATTTCCGCGGATATTACTTCGCCAATAAGGCCAAATTACCGAGTGATGGTTGTGTAAATATCCTCCAACTAATTGGATAGATTCACTTCGGGTTTTCAAGTAATAACATCACGATGATCACCACTCAGGTTTATGGCTCACGACTTGTCTGCTCTGTGCAGACAGCAGAAATTTCTAAATTAGACCACACTGCCATTACGAGTACAATTGCTGTGAGCCGGGGGAATTCCCACAGATCACAGATCCTCAGCCTCGTAAGCCTCCTCTTCTCCACGGATGCCTGTTTTATGCATCTCGGCGATGCAATTAACTGTTGGAGGAAAAATCACTGCTAAATGAGTCAACAGTTATGCAAATAGCCCCAATGGCGGTGGCCCTTTTATGGAGTGGAATTCCCAGATGCCAGATTATGTATATTCCCACATGAACACATCGGCACACAAACATAATATGGTCTGTGTGAAGATGGATCAGATTCACAATCTTGCAAATGGCTTAGTGTCGTGTTCAGAGCTGGTAGATACATTCTGTCGATTGCGCAATTTAGATGATTCCTCTGATGCTACTCCTGGGCACTGGCGATGCCAGTGATGGGCTAATGCTGATGCTGTAACATGTGCCACAAACAATTCCTTCATGTGTTCGCAACGGTATCAAATATTTTGTGCTCATGCCTGTCTATCTGACTGTTGGTCTATATGTTTGTCTGCCTGTCTTCAGGTGATGAAACAAGAATTGTACTGGCATTCTGGTATTTACCACGTCCTCCATTCCGGACCGTGTGTGCTTTGCTTGTGAAAGATACCAGCTACGAATAATGGTGTTCTGAGAGAGTTCGGTTAAATGTTTTGGGAACTGCTAATGGGATAAGGTGTGGTGAAAATTTTCAGTGAAGCGCTCCCACTGCACATACGAGTACTCATGTTCGTATGGCCTGAGCACTCTTTGGAGTTACATTGTTAGACATCAAAAGGAGCTTCAAATTGAGTTTAGCTATTTGAGTATCGTTGAGCCGAAGAACCAAAGCGCCGCCAAACAACAATAGGTTGTGTCGCGGTACATTGACTCTTATTTACGGCCGAGAAGTAATTTTTTTTTTTTCAGGTTGAAGCAACTAGGTGAGACGTGCAATTTTGTAAATACCCAAACAATGAGTGGAACCTTTTCTTCTCATTTGTTTCTTCCACGAAAATTCTTCTTTCTTTTGTGTTCAAAAGAAGATTACATGGGATCTGGAATAGAAATAACTAAATAACGGTTCTCGGAGTTATTTGACTTGAACGTGGTAATTAGTTGAAGAAATACAGATCCGGAGATCAGATGAAAAACTATTTTCTACTCGCAGAGTCGTATAATTTTTTTTAAATGAATAACATGTTTAGAAAATGGGTTTGGACCTGTGTCCCAATTTCGATAAAGATGACCTCTTCTTGAAATAATATGATTGAGCACCAGCTACGGTAACCTGCCTTGTTCCTCGGTTACTTTAACTCCATATTATATCCAAAGTGCTGGCATACCATACAACATATGGTATACCTAATTAGGCGTGTTGTTAGGCAGGCGAACAATTCATTGGAAGACATATCGAAGAAACCATTCTACTTCCTCAAAAGGGTAAAGACTCCACAACTCGGCTCCGTATAAAAGAAACGATTTTGCTGTTGCACAAAACATTTTCTGTTTTCAGCTACTGGTAATGGTCTTGTTATCAACACGACAACCTCAAGCTGAAGATATTGCCTATTTTGCTTCCGATAGTTTTGCATTAAGGTGTTTTTTCATATTGAGATTTGAGCTATCAGAACTCCTAGATATAGTATTTGTATTTTTTCACTATTTCAATACGTTCACCTTGAAGGCTCCACTTTTCATTGCGCGAATACCTACCGCTTTTCTCTCTGAACACTTAAGTTTCATAGCTTGCTGTACTCAGCTAGTCTGTTGATTGCATCGATGTCGTCTGCATACATAAGCGTAGGGATATTTACTTGGTTCAGTTTAATTGCTCCCCTCACAAAATCGGTTATGTCGTTAGGATAAATAGAAACGCGCTCAGTCTGCAACCTTGCTACACCCCAGACGTATGCTAAATTGCTGTTGTCCATTGCCCGTTCAACGTTGATGGCTTTATTAGACATTCCTATTGCGTGGAGTTTATAAAATAGCGCCTCGCGGGGTATTAAGTCGAAGGCTCCAGTGAAAAAAAATCGATCAATGTTTAGTGTTTTTTCTTTCTAAAAGCCGCTTGAAATCCCCGAAGAATTTTCTTATCAGGGACCCGTTGAATGAGCCTTTTAACCCTTGTGTTGCCACCCAAAAAAACTCAAGCATCTGCCACTCGGGTACCAGGCTATCCCGCCTACGAAATTCTTGGTAAAGGTCCATTGTAACTACAATAATAGTAATTACGAGGGGCGTTCAAACTATTCTCGGTATCGGGGTGAAGCTGTGGTTGTATATATAAATTGACTTACTTATCAAGTAATACTATTATTTTAGTGCATTCATGTAAAATTTCATATAAATGTGAGTATTAATTCGCGTTTTATCTCTAGTTAAACAGAATCATAATGGCAACTGAGACGATGATGGTGAAAATTGAGCATTGCGCTGTAATTAAATTTCTCACTAAGCAAGGAAAAAGTCAAAAAACTATTCATGAAGAGATGGTGGCTGTTTACCAGGGTTCCGCACCTTCTTTATCAACTGTGCAAAAGTGGTCAAGTGAATTCAAGAGAGGCAGAGAAAGCATTGAAGACGACTCCCGCTCCGGCGCCCCGGCTACTGCTTGTACGGGAGAAAGCATCAAAGAAGTCGAAAAACTTGTTCTTGAGGATGCCCGAATAAAGGTGAAAATGATGGCAGAGATCACCAAGCTTTCAATTGGTACCATTCACACCATTCTTCATGACCATCTTAACCTTTCAAAGGTCAGTGCAAGGTGGGTGCCACGAATGCTCACAGCGCCTCAGAAAAAAGTGAGAATCGCATGCTGTAGAGAGCTTTTGGAGATGTGTAGTGAGAACGCGGACGGTGTTATGGATCGAATTGTTACTGGGGACGAAACATGGGTCCACCACTATGACCTGAAAGCAAACAAGAGTCCATGCAGTGGCATAAAAAATTAACAGACCCCCCGAAGACGTTCAAAGTCACTCCGTCTGCCGGGAAGCTCATGGCCACAGTTTTTTGGGACTCAAAGGGAATCTTGCTCATTGAGTACAAAAAAAAGGTGAAACCATCAACGCCACATCCTGCGCTTCCACTTTGCATAATTTGCGGGAGATTTTCTGGGATTTCTGGGTCTAGTAAATGATTCTCAGTTACCAACTTGTCTTCGATATTGTCATCCGAACTCTTAATGAACAAATTTGTATCACCATGTAATTCTAGGGGTGTAGAGACATAGCCTTCATTATCAGCCACAGTTGAGTTTTCAATCACTGGCGAATTGGATTCCATGCTGGCGATGATTTCACGTTCAGCTGGATCTATATGTTCATCATCCACGTTGATGAGATCAGCAACATCGTTCTCTAAGGACACACTTTCAGTGGAATTTGAAAAAGTCTCATCATTGACTCCGGGCTTCCTTATAATGATGTATTTTCCGTCGCCAGGTATCACTTCACTTTCATTTAAATCTTCTCCAGTGGATTCAGTGACCTCTTCTATCTCAATTGGATCGACACTTTCAGAACTGATGTAACTGACAGTGGACGACTCCAAGGAAGTATCTGTCATAGGCGCAATTATTGATGTTGGAGTTGGTTAAACCTCTTTTGATTCTGTCTCCTTTCCTGTCGACGTGATTACATTTTCTTGACTAAAACTGCCCTCAACAGATGCATCTTTGGGAATATCTATTGGGTCTACAAGTAAGTTTCCAGCGTTTATCAGAGATGGCGCCACCAGTGGATCCCGGGCAGAAATGTCAGACCCCATGTGTTTTATTTGTAGGTTTTGTATCTGTCAACAACTTTGCAGCGTTATATTTGAGCAGTTCTATCGGTGTCGTACATTTTATCGAGCAAAATCATGGCATGTTTCCAGCTGAATAAACGTCATTTGCGGGAAGCGCTGCTTTTATTCTTTAATATGAAGAAAAGTGCGGCTGAGGCCTATCGTTTGCTTTCGGAAACTTATGGGGCGGAATGTATTGGTGAATTGACGTGCCGCGAGTGGTTCAAACGGTTCAAAAGTGGTGATTTTGGAGTTGAAGACAAAGATCGCCCCGGAAAGCGGAAAAGTTTTGAAGACGAGGAACTGGGCGCTTTACTGGATGAGGATCCGTGTCAGATTCAAGAAGAACTTGCTGCATCATTGGGCGTCACGCAACAAGCCGTTTCCCTGTGCCTAAAAGCACTGGGATTCATTCAAAAGGTTGGAAACTAGGTGCCGTACGAATTGAAGCCAAGAGACGTCGAACGGCGATTTTGCATGTCCGAAATGTTACTGCAGCGGTATAAAAATAAATCATTTTTGCATCGTATTGTCACTGGTGATGAGAAATGGATTTATTATGATAATCCTAAACGCAGAAAATCGTATACAAAAGCCTGGCGAGCCCGCCCAATCGACGCCGAAACGAAATATTCACGTGAATAAGGTCATGCTCTGCATATGGTGGGATCAAAAGGATGTCGTATACTACGAACTGCTTCCGAGTGGTGAAACCATCAAAGGTCCATTATATCGAACCCAACTAATTCGTTTGAAGCGGGCATTAATAGAAAAACGGCCAGAATATGAGACCCGGCATGAGTCCGTCATTTTTCATCACTACAACGCTCGGCCACATGTTGCGGTTTCGGTGAAAAACTATTTGGGAAATAGTGGATGGGAAATTCTGCCTCACCCGCCTTACAGTCCACACTTGGCACCATCTGACTACCACTTTTTTCGTTCGATGCAGAACGCTCTTACGGGAATACGCTTCAGCTCAGTAGAGGAAATCAAAAATTGGCTCGATACGTTCTTGGGCTCGAAAGACGAGAAATTTTTTTGGTCCGGAATTCATAAATTGCCAGAAAGATGGGGGAAGGTTGTAGCTTCCGATGGACGATACTTTGAATAAAGCATTGCAACTACGTTTTCATAATAAAACTTAAAATTTTGGAAAAAAAACCTGGAAACTTACTTGTAGACCCAATATAAAACAGAAGAGCAGAAGCAGAAGGGTCGATATTTTTGTTCCTCTTCCTCCCCGTTTATGCAGCTTCTACACAAAACATTTGTAAAGGCGCCAAGCCGTCTTGCGTGCTTGCCTATGAGTCAGTGTCCAGTGATGACGCCTAAGATTGCGCTGAGATACTTCCTATTTAGAAGGATATGACTCTTAGAGCGATTCGGATCTAGATTTGGCCAGATCTGTTTAGTCGCTAGACATGTTGGTCCAACAGTCCACCTAAGGTTTGTTTTTTTTATTGGTATACCTATGCTACCCTTTTTTTTTTTTTGACTGTTAAACAATTCTACTTATTCGTTATAGTTTACAACCTCTATTTGATCGTTTTCTTATAATTTGTAAAGACATTTCTTAAAACTAAAATGAGATTCGTAACTCCCTTTTAATAAATGCCATAGGGCAATATGAACTATTCATAAGCATCAATGGCGACAATTGGGTCAATTTAATTCTTAATTCTACCGTTGTACTAGTGCTAGGACATAGATTCTTAGAAAAGTATCTCCCAATGGCTATTTACAATGAAAAAAAAAACGAAATTTCACTTTTCACAAGTTAGATCGAATAAAATTAGAAATAAAGAATGCAAAGTTAAATAAAAATGAAATAAAAGAAACGCTAACTCAAAGGTACACGAGTCCTTTATGAAAGTCAGTCGAAACTATTTTCATCACTATCAACCGGTGGAAGTTGATTTAGTAGAGTAACTCTGATTTCTGAATCTTCATCGTCTTCCAAGTCATCCTTTCCGCAGTGTTGCTCCTGCATTTCGATGTCAAGTGCACCATGGTAGAAGCGGTGCAGAGGACTATTAAAGTGGTGGTGTTACTCTCTGATGAGTAGGAAGAGGTGGAAGGTTCATCTCCTACACTACGAGCTGGTAGAGGTTTGCCCAAACCTTCAGCAGAAGATACAGTTTTGTCAGAAATCGCAGCAGTCTCGTCCCTAGTAGTACGAAAGGATTCTACTTGTCGTGTAAGATCAGTTGTTAGTTCGGGTGCTTCAATTAGAGCGTTGACCAATGCGGGAGTTGTCAGTTCATCATCATTCCGTGGCAAGGGACTTTCTGTAGATGTTTCTTGCGAAGCCAAGCTTTCGGCTGGCAAATGTGTTTGTATTTCACCATTGTATTTAGATATTTCGTTTGCATTAGGAGGTTTGATTTCTTCACCATTGATTGGATTCAGTTTCGTATTCTTTGGAGTCGGAGTCTTATTTGTATTAAGCACTTTAGTTGATGTCTCATGATCGTCGTTAGTTGCTGTCGAAGTATGCTCAGCAGAAGGAGTCCGATGGGACTTTTCTTTTTCAATGTACGACGGTTCGTTTGTGAATGGCTTTTCAGCATTTTCTAAAGTCGAAGCTTGAGTTTCACTATTCGTCACATCAGAAGAGGTCGAATTCAGTGAATCGGTACCATTTACAGGGCCCTCCTCAGTCAACAAAATTGGTTTACTGGCTCTCTTAACATTTTCGTAAATAACTTCAGGGGCTGGGGTTTCGTCGAATTGCTGTTTGGGATCTAGTGCCGAAATTCCTTCCTTTTCAGTTACTAACACCTGTTCATCATCACTTTCGGTCACAGTTTTAGGCGAATTGTCCAAGGTAGTATCTGTGTTCAACAGATGGACATCATTGATTTCGGGTTTTTCCACACCGTCTGGTGTGGGATTTCTGGGTCTAGTAAATGACTCTCCGTTACCAACTTGTCTTCGATATTGTCATCCGAACTCTTAATGAACAAATTTGTATCACCATGTAATTCTACGGGTGTAGAGACATAGCCTTCACTATCAGCCACAGTTGAGTTTTCAATCACTGGCGAATTGGATTCCATGCTGGCGATGATTTCACGTTCAGCTGGATCTATATGTTCATCATCCACGTTGATGAGATCAGCAACATCGTTCTCTAAGGGCACACTTTCAGTGGAATTTGAAAAAGTCTCATCATTGACTCCAGGCTTTGTTATAATGATGTGTTTTCCGTCGCCAGGTGTCACTTCACTTTCATTTAAATTTTCTCCAGTGGATTCAGTGACCTCTTCTATCTCAATTGCATCGACACTTTCAGAACTGATGTAACTGACAGTGGACGACTCCAAGGAAGTATCCGTCATAGGCGCAATTACTGATGTTGGAGTTGGTTCAACCTCTTTTGATTCTGTCTCCTTTCCTGTCGACGTGGTTCCATTTTCTTGATTAAAACTGCCCTCAACAGATGCATCTTTGGGAATATCTACAACAGCTTCTGTAGATGAATATTCGGCGGAAATATTTTCCTCTTCGTTAGATGAGGTTTTCTAGTCCGACGAATTAGAATCGGATAAATTAGATGACGATGACGAATTGGAGTCAGATGATTCAGTTTCGGAACTTTTCTTGTCTTCGGACGCGTCGTTATTTTCTGATTGACTTTCATTAGAGTTTGAGGATGAGCTGAAGCCACGCATTTGACGAGTTAAGTGATGGTTATCGACATCCTGATCTTCGAGATTGTGAACAATTTCTACAGGTGGAATCAAAGTGATTTCTCGAATAATTTCAGGTGCTGGAGTGGTGGTTTCCATGTCTAAGGTCTCGATCTCAATTGTTGTGGTAGCTTCATTTTCTTGAGTCACACTCCGAACTGCATCATTCTCTGTCGAATATGACGCTTCGGGGTTAAGGAGTGTTTTATTTACGCCAACAACTGTCTGATTTGTCTCCACCGACACAGCATTTGTGCTTGCTCCTACTGGAGTTTCTGTTGCAAAGATGACATCTTCCTTCTTAGCAACGGGCAGCTCCGAATCCCCACTCGTATCGTCATCTTTTTTCACATTTTGTGGATATTCAATAGCCATGAAGTCTTCGGTGAGACACTTCGCCACATCAATGGCTGGCGATTCAAAATTCTGGTCAAGTTGGATTTCGTCTTTGACGGCACTTCTAATGTTTTCTTCCAAAGCTCTGGCTATGTCATCATTATCTGATTTCGGTATTTTCACAATATTTAGCTCTGTATCACTGGGTTGATGGTCGCGATTCGTCACAAGTTCTTCTGGGTTTGGAATGACACTATTGCCTTCAGGAGCTGCATCGATGTGATTATTTTCTTCTTGTGATTTGGTTTCCGTTTGGCTTTCGACGATGTTACGGCTCTCTGGTAAAGTTGGTAAAGGAATGGTTTTATTGGCGTCAAGAGCTTCGTCGATGTTATTGTCTTGTTCAAGTGACTTGACTTTTGTTTGGTCGTTTGAAATGTGCTTCTCAAGAGCTTCATTAACGATGTCCTTGACTGAGTTTATGATTTGCCTAGATTCGTCTAAGTTGGAGACTTGATTTTGATTATTTCATTTGGGTTTGTGTCTTCGGCTATAGTATCGCTGGCTGTGGTTGTGCTAGAAATATCTATTTCCTCTACCTTCCTCTCGGAAGGGAAACTTTTCAGGAAAAATCCCTCGGATTGTCCGAGAAAACATGTCATTAAGATCGTAATTCCAAAAAGGATGCTACGGTGAGTTACCCTGCACCGATCACAGGATATCATTTTTCCCGTTCTTCTCTGTATTCCCTCTCGATTAAATCGGCAAGTCCTGCAGTTCTCCAGGTACCGAGCCGATCGTGTTCGTTGATCGTGTCGTCTGAAAGTCACCGCTAATATCTGTTTAACTGAATTTGATCGCCAAATTTTTCAAAAACAATTTTTTTACGAGCAGTAGCCTTCGATTACGAAATTCGCAGAGATTTGGAATAAAAAAAAAAAACGAAATTCAAAAGAAGAGCCTCCTCGATCAAACACACACCGATAAGAATGTTACTGCGATCCCGGTAGAATAGGTAGAGTGGTTCCGATTTTGGCGAGTTCATCGGCCCTATAGTTCCCTGGAATATCTCTGTGGCCCGGCAAAGGGGAAAGTTGAACAGCTCTGCCATCTCCATAAGAGATGATCGGCATTGAGGGGCGGTTTTCGAATTTAGTAAGACTGAGTCCAGGGACTTGAAAGCGGCCTGAATATCCGAAAAGATGCGGATATTCTTTGCAAATATCACGCTTTTCTTCAGCCACGACAGAGCTTCTTTAATCACCAAAATTTCCGCCTACTTAGAACACGCTACAGCTATTTGGAAGACGGAAATAGTGGCTTAGATTTAGCTTATCTGAGAAAACACCGCCACCAACCCCGCTATCAGTTTTAGATCCATCAGTGTAGAAATGGATTGACTTGTGCTCCACGAAAGCATTTTCTTACCAGAAGGATATAGAGGGGAAGCTTACATGGAAGTCTTTGTCAAACCAAAGTTCAGTAATGGAGTAATCGATGTTCTCTGTGAGGATTCCTAATGTATTAAGGATGTTAACATGGCCAAATGAATTATTTGTCCACTCTGAAGTCGCAGCTACTTGCTTGCTGAAAATATCAAAGGATGCCAAATGAAACAGAATGTCTAATACCGCAGAGGTAGTAGTCCGTAAGGCTTCGCTTATGTATAGACATGCTGTTCTTTGGACTCTGCTTAGTTTACTGTAGTTGACCGCATTGTCTAAGGCCGTCCACCAGACGACAACCCCGTAAGTGAGTATCGGTTTTATGACCGAGATGTATAGCCAGTGGGCTATGCGGTGTTGAAGGCCCCATTTATTGGCTTTTTTGCAAGAGAATAAAGCTACTGTGGCTTCTTGAATGTTAGGTTTCCAGTTTAGTTTCTTGTCAAAAATGAGGCCCAAATATTTTGCTGTATCGAAAGACACGTACCGTTTATTGAGGGAGGGTCTATAATTGGAATTTTGTATTTCCTGGAAAAGAGGACAAGATCAGTTTTATGGGGGTTTACTCCCATTCCACAGCGATCTGCCTAACTGGTTAGTCTCTTGAGATTTAGTTGAAGGAGTTCTTCATCCGCATAGGCAATCACCCTGCTACCACTCGCTTCCAGGTATATCAGCAGTTTATTAACCACTAAGTTCCAGAGAAGGGGAGAGAGGACACCGCCTTGCGGCGTACCTCTGCTGACACATCTTTTAGCAGAAGCCCGATCCAGTGTGGAGTTGATTATCCTGCTGTTTAGCGTAAGACTGATCAACTCTCCAAGTGAGTCGTCTACCTGCAGAGTTGACAGCGCAATCGTGATTGCGGATATGCTGACATTGCTAAATGCACCTTCTATGTCCAGGAAAGCAAACATTGTGTACTCTCTATATTGTAGGGATCGTTCGATGTGGCTAGGCATGTTGAGCCGTTGGATCAATTTTAGCTCGTATATGGATATCAATCAGTCATTCTAAAGTTTTCCAAAGGAAAGATGATAGACTTATAGATTGCTACTGGCCGCGAATTAGGAGCTACCTAGAAATTGGCTGTCCAGTAGCAGGTTGAGTGATTCATCACTTGAGGTTGTCTAAAAGCCATCGGTCTTTTTCAAACAGCTAGGTATCATAGGATTTGTGGAGAGGATTTTTCTAAGCCGCGGTGCCTCAGAGGTTTCTGTTATTTTATCCCAGAATGACCTCCAGGATTGTAGCTTTGCCTTCCTAATTTTGTTTTTTGTATAATTTGAGGGATTCTTTGTATGAGTCCAAGTCGGTCATTTTTCTTGTGCTTTTTGCTAAGTTGAAAAGTTTTCTGCGGCTTTTTCTTGCCTCTAGGTTCAATAAGAGGGTAAGAAGCGGCCATTGCCTGTTCGAGAGCCGGGGTGAATTCCCTGACTTTCATGTCGAGTTCAGTGGTGTCACGCGGGGGACTTGAGGGTTCAGAGGATAGCGTTTTTGACAGTATTCCTCTGTATTTTGGCCAATCAGTTTTCCGATAATTCCGGAATTCTGGTTGGCTGGGAGAAGCATCACTCAGGCTGAATTGAATGAATCTGTGGTCTGAAAATGAGTGATCAGACGATACCATCCAGTTCGTTAGCATTTGAATGATGTTGTGGGAGTCAAGAATTATATCTAGCGCTTTCTGTCGGTTTCTTGTTATGAAAGTGGGCTCAGTGCCAATATTGCAAACAATGAGGTTAGTACTTAGATATTATAATATAATCAAAAAGTGGTTCACCTCCATCGTTTATGTTGGTACTGCCCCATACTGTGTGATGAGCGTTAGCGCCGCATCCAAGGATGATGCCAGTTTTTTGTATTCAAGCTTCCAGTACCACCCTTTCTAGGTTATCATCAGGGAGCGGGCCCACATGATCATGGCCAAGGTATGCCGATGCCAGCCCTTGGCAGTCTCTAGTCTGGCAACGGTTAAGTTGAGGTCGCTCAGAGTAGGAAGTAAAAATGCATTAGGGCTACGTTTCACTAATATACAAGTTCTAATCTTACCTTTGTCTCTTGTATAGAGCGGAGCGTATACAGGTGTCCTAAGTCCGCGAACCATGCCTTCTACAATCCATGGTTCCTGGATTAGGATAATGTCTTCTGCGTTTCTAGAGAGACGCAGAATGAGTGCGGTGAAGGGTAATCTGAAGAAAACGTATCACCACGGAAAGACACGCCCTATGACTTTCCTGCGGTCGACCGACAATCCTTTCAGCACCAGGTGTGAAAACAGTTTGCACAGCACAGCGAGCAGTGAGCTGCTGATTGTTTCCACTCCTCGTGAGAGATGGTCCCTTAGTTCTTGGCACACTGTGGGAACTCTCAATCGGTCTGCGTTGAACCTAGGTATTCGTGTGTCGTTAGATTTTCGAACGGCAGCCGTGCGTAATTGGACAGTAGCTATCATAAGGTGGTGATCTCGTACCAACCCCATGTCCGCTCTTCGTCTGTTTCGGACGTCTAGAAGACTACTTCTAAATCGGCGACTGATGGCAAAATGGTTGATTTGGTTGGAGGTTGCTTGCCTGTCAGTTGACACCCAACTGATTCTATGGTAGGCCCTGTGCTCCAACATGGTACCATCTATGACATCTATGCATAGTAAAATTCTACAAATCTTTCGCCGTTGTCATAACATGTTTGAGCCCTTCGTTGTCGCTGCGTACCTTGGCATTAAGGTCCTCCATCACAGCTCCCAACTGGTTGTAGAAGGTCTCCTTTTCTTCCTCAAACGAACCATCCGTGGGGCGTCACACTGTATAATGGTCACGCGACGTTCTCTCGTCCGGAATCTGGCCGTTAACATCCTATCACCGTGCGCCTGCCAGGAGATTAGACCTCTGCGTGCTGTAGGTGTTAACAGCAGTCCAACTCCATATCCACGAAGGCTTCCGGTTGGTGCTCCGGAGTAGAGTAATACAGTGTTACACGTTGGGGATTGGTACTCACCCGCATCTAACCATCTTATCTCGCTTACTCCCAATATGTTCAGCTTACATCACATAAAATCATGCTCTAATTGAAGGAATCTGGCGTTCTGAGGTCCTTCACTCTGAGAGTCAAGGAGCGTCTTCACATTCCAGAAACCAATCTTAGTCCGGGTACGATAACCAAAGGTTGTCAACGTGGTATCAGTCTTTATCCGAGGCATTAAGTCGGTTTCCGTAGCGGGCTGGTTTCGGTAACGTGGATTGCTGGCCGAGGTTACCTAGTCTAGGCATAAGACCCTAGTCAATCTCGCACTTGCAATTTTCGCCTACCTGTATAAGGATTTATAGACGTTGTTGCCCGGGGACCACCTGGAGGAGGTAAGGCAAGCACTACATTACGAACTTGATCAATCCATGTTTTGAACAGCCAGTAGTTTCCCGATCAGGCC
The DNA here is from genome assembly GCA_963966105.1 of Volucella zonaria. Taxonomy (NCBI): domain Eukaryota; kingdom Metazoa; phylum Arthropoda; class Insecta; order Diptera; family Syrphidae; genus Volucella; species Volucella zonaria. The sequence continues at coordinate 182,485,352 of OZ014530.1, read as the reverse complement.
CGCACCAAATTAAAATTAATTGAATGGTCCCAGGAGAATATTTTTGCAGAAACGAAAAGCTGATTTTCATCTGCAAGAATTTGAATCTTTTTATGCGCAGGTTCCTGAACAAATGGCTATGGATTCTGAAATTTGTACCTCTGAGCTCTCTGGAGTAGCGGAGTACTTCCTAGGCATTCTCCTTTGACTCCAGTTTGTCTGCATATACCAATGCCAACAACATTTGTTTCGGTACTCGTACATCTTGGTATTATTTTATTTAGTCCATTCTCTATTTGTTTATTAGGTTTTTTAATGCTCATGGTTTTCCTTCAATCCTGCTAGTTCTGAACAAAGCTGTTGGAAGTCTGATTTTGTGTCAATCTCTTTCACTGCGGTGACATCGAACTGGATAATGTGTGTAGCAAAAATAGATGTCTGAGAATCATCTTGAGGATTTGTTGAGAAAATTGTATCTCCAACGAACAATTCTATCAGAGAACGAGACAGTAACCTACAGACACTGCTATACGGACTGTAATATGAAAGTGGATTGTACACATTTTATGGCGGGAAGACAACACCATGCAGTGAACATGCAGTGGAATCCGCGGAACGCCTTTTATCAAACGTGGCACAGAACACTTCTTTAGGAAATAGTCAATTTAACACCAAAAATTACGAGAGTACCTGATCTGTTTGGCTTAATAAAAACTCTACAACAGCTGTTTATTCTATCTCTGTACTGAAATCTTAAAAAATATTCCCAGAAACCTGTGCTCCATTCCAGTTTCTAATAGATTTCCGAAGAAATCACCGAGAAAAACGGCCCAACTTTCCCTCTTATCTACTTCTCCAAGCAACAAAGTGTTTTGGAAATATTCCCATATCCCAATCAGTCGCACTTTTCGCTTCTTCTTCTATCTAAATTTCGTTCAAAACTGCAATTCCTATTCATTTTCGGAATCAAAATGTCAATTAAAATGTATCTCTGGTCCGGCGAATTTCGATTAAAGACGATTCCAATTTCCAACAAACCATAAAACCTATTGACCGCTATAGATAACGATTTAAAATTTCGTTTTATCTCTTTTTGTCGGTTAATGATATCATCTAGATACATTTTTAAAATAGACAAAAACCAGTTCCATTCAATAGAGTTTTCTGAATTTTTCCAAAAGCAAAAGCCGTCAGTTTGTTTCGGGTTTCCCTTCAACTGCCAATATCATGGAGCAGCTCTGTGGCCAATGTGTCTTACAGTCTAAGTCTGTACGAAGGTCGGATTGTCACATTGTTCATTCGATATTATGAAGGGAATGAAATATCCGATACAAGTTTATGGTTATGGTTATGGTTATTTCCACGGCAGATACAAACATGCCATTCGATGTATCTGAAGAGGTATCCGACAAACAACAACGAACAACAAACAACGAAAAACGAACATCGAACATCGAATACGGCGCACAAAGTCAAGGTTTTGTCGCGCCCTGTCATTTTCGTCATCGATGAGATTCATGGTCGTGGTCAGATGTATAAATCGCGTCAATGAGATTACCAATATACCGAGTAATTGGCATCGAAGGGCATTTACACGTGTGCAACTCAAACATTAACCGCCACTGTGTGGTTTTCAGCTTCTTTCTTCACTTCTTTTTGTTGGTTTCTTTTGATCCGCGTTAAGACGATTATCTCGGGTGATATTGAATCTGAAGTGTGGTTCCACTGATTTGATTTTATTGCTAAACGGTCCAAGTGGATTAGTATTAGACGATACTACATTACGATCAATTGGAATCAGCATTAGGAAACACTCGCCGAAAATGGATTGTAACTCAAGACTGGGTATCTGAGCGAGTAAATCAATTTGCGAGTAATTCAAAGCCCCCTTGGCTGCAAGCTAAGTTTTAATCAGATTTCGAGACAAGCACCCACTAACTACTCCCCTCAAGCGGCCTCTTAAAACTTCAAATGCACCTTTGAGTTGGAAATTCCTGTGAAAAATCGCTGACTCATTTCGTGCAAGCAGTCAAGTCACTTGGTATGAGCCAGGAATCCTAGAGCTCGTTAAACAATTACCCTGCCAGGGTTCGATGGATATTTCTTAAGACTCCTCGAGACGCTACCTAATTATGTGTACTATCCGTATGTTGCCTGTAACTAATGAGTTTAATGAGCCAATTACGTCTGCGGAACTACGGCAAATTTGCATTCCAAATCTAGAAGTCGTCAAGTCTTCAAGTCGTCGCTGAAGCAATTCAATAGTCGAAATGGGGAAATAGATAGAAACCACATGAGATACGGATACTAAGTCGTATTCGTATTTGGGTTAACATTGACTGCCACTGCTACGAAAAGCTTAGGCGTCAGAAATAACAGAGACAATACCAAAACAAAAAAAAAAAAACAAACTACGGCCCAAGAGTACTCGTATTCGTATCTTAAGATTGTGTAATACTTAATGAGGCAATCGGAACGTTGAGTGAACCACTTGAACCGCACATTATTGTGGGCAGTTTCTTTTTTTTTCGATTTTTTTCCTTTTTTTTTGCCGGGGGCAATCGGTAAAGGTCAAGGATTAACATGGTTGAAGTTATGTATTGTAGTTTTTTTTTTTGTTTTTATTGATATTTCCCCCTCTTCACCACGGCGAAAATATTTATTTGCTTTGGACCGTTTTTTGTATCTTTTTCTCGGCGATTTAAAATGAGGTGAATAAAAACTGATCATAAACTGGTTGCAATCGGACTTAATCTGACAGCATTATCAATATGCGAGAGTGCATTTAAGTGTCAAGAATTATTGAAAGGGCTTGGGGTTGGGGTTTGGCCAGTGAATGACGCTGTTATTAGAGACTTTTGGCATGAGTCGGATTTTTTGATGGACGAGGTTTTATTAATTTGTTTTTTATATTTATCCTTAATTTTAAGCTTGTTTGCCAAATGGATTTGTGAGGGTAATGTCCCTTAAAGGGAATAACAGAAGGTCAGTGGCCAGATTGGCTGGGAAAATACAAGCGGGTGTGCCACCTGCTTTAAGCTGTACATGTAACAAATCCGATTGGGATGATGCAGTCGAGATGTGATTGAGTAGTGAGATAAATGAAACCATTAATGGAAACCCATACAATTTGTGACCCTGCTAAAGTCCGAGGATTATGACCGAGGAATGGCAATTGCCGTGATTTAAAAAGTTGAGTTAAATCAGTGCGAGAAAATGACTACAATAGTACCTTGGGACATGTGTATGACTTGAGCGAATGGTCTAACAATAACCGTATACCTACGAATAGTTATAGGAAAATAAGGGCAGTTTTCCCTAGGAAACCATACAAACAATTTTTTTAACTTTAAACTGCGGTTAACCTTTCAATCCACGTTAGTCCTGCTTTCCAGCCAACTATCTTCTCCGGCTGGTTTACAGGCCAGCTGTCATCAGCTGCAGATTGTAGTCCTCGAAGGTAAAGCTTCAATCCACGGTAGTCCTGCTCTCCAGCCAACTATTCTCTCCGGCTGGTCTACTGGCCAGTTGTCATCAGCTGCATATTGCAAGCCTCTTAAAGGCCCAGTTTTTTAGGTTGCTGTGATATATAATCATCTTCTACCTTTTGATGTAAAATCGAAAATTCTTCCGATAGGGGGATTGCTGGTGTCCATATATAGTGGGCCCCCGCCCAACTACCAAGGCTTCGCCCATCAATGACATTGTCTATTAAAAAGCGAAGGTTGCTACGATTTGACCAGTTACAAATTGCCGGTCATAGGTCTTGTTGGCGTCAAGACCACCGGTAGTTCCTACCAGGACTTAAATCACGGTACCATGGAAGTCAGGAGCCCCCCTGATTACGGTCCGGGCCTGACTTGTTGAGCTAGGCCCCCTTGTGGGAGCGTCATGGTGGCTGTGGTTTAAACCCAAATCGCGGGAAGGGTCTTCCTGTTGGTTTGGCCCATTGTAGAGTTGAAAACAATTACTGGGTGCTGTGACCCTAAGAGCAGCAAGAGGTTTTAGATCGGCCTCGACTCATACCAATAGTGGAACTTGTGCCTCCAACAGAGTTCCGAATTGGTATCAAAGTATTGGCGAAAAGCGATGGCAAGGCGTATCCTTGCTCCCATGGATGTATGGGCATCCCGTAAACATAAGTCTGCATGACAGGTGGTTTACGTTAAAAACCAGCGACTATGTTCATATATAGCTCGCATATATCTGTAATAGTTTTTTTTTTCTAGTTAGACAATACTTTTGCGTATCCTTGAAATATACGCATACAGCGCAAGTGAAGGAGGAAAGAAAGAGAGATACCGATGTACGTTGGTTTTGAATGTATGCTGGTTATAATGACAAGAATATAAAAAGCTCCACAGCTCCATTCCATTAATGATTTGTACGGCTTAGGAGAGAATCATGATATTTCAGACTATGGATACTCGAAAGTGGGATTGGGAGTAAACTGATGGGCATTCATAGAGTTTGAAGTGGTGGAATGCTACTGGCAATTTCGATGGAGCACTGATGGTGAAAATATCGATAGAACAAGGTTAGGCAGGAGACATTTGGTCGGTGTTCGAGGGTGTCAATTGACTGTGTAGTATTAGCATCAAATCTTATTTTGCAAGTGCTAAGAGATCTAACAAGTAAACCTCGACATTTCGCAGCATTTTTGGTGGCATCGAATACGTTGTTATTCTAATGTAAGTTGTCGTTGAATGTCTGGGTGTTTAAATTTTTTGTACTGGCAGCAGACAGCATTATGTTTTGGAAGCATTACATTCCACTCTGTTAGTGATTACCAATTAGTAGCATATGCTGCTAATATCGTAGTTTAATGAGCTCAGCATCCGCAGGCATTCCCGTTCTAAAGCCAATGAACAGGGCCGTGAGTCTTGGAAGTAAAGCAATATACTTCTAGTCCAGTATATTGACAGGCAAGAGGTCATTAATAAAGAGTGTCGGAGACAGATCGGACAGCCTTGTGGTATGCCGGCAGATTTGAAAACATCTAAGGCGACGCAATCCTACTACGACTTAAATCCTATCGGCACTCGCATTTTCGACAAAAGACCCTGATGACAAATTCTGTTAAATAATTTTGAAATATCATGTGTGCTCTTGCCAGATTGGTGTTGACTTTTGCTTAATTTTTCGCTGAGGCATGCCATCGGATCACCAGTGGACACATTTGCTACTGAACCCGTTCAACCGATTATGGAAAAAGTTTCGTATTTCGAGATATTTCATGAGCTCACTATTAGGAGGTAAGTGCAGTAGGATAGAGAACAAGATTCGCCTGTTTTCCATATACCCAGAACGAGTAAGACGATAGAAAAACTTACACAGTGGTTTTGTCGGCATAGAAGAGCACGAAGGGGAAACGTATTTGGACCAGCGATTTCATATACATAACAAATATCGAAATCTTTGAGTAGCCTTGCTACTACACGAGTGCAAATGTGGATTCCTCCCATAAAATTATCGACTTGCTTTGAGCTGAGATGGTCCTTGTCCAAAGAGCTGACAGCTGGAATGTCATTGTAGATGAATGCTGAGATGCAGGACGAGGTAGAGTTGCTCATGTCTTTAATGAACGACCAAAAATGTTTTCTACCTTTGGAACACTGTAGTATTCCTGGCGTAACATTTTCGAATTGATGGTGGTAGATTTTGATATTCTTTCAGAATTGCTTGGCTTGTGGTAGGCTTTGTGGTTTATGGTAAACCTTCCAAACTCAACTTCAACGACAAAAGATCCCCATGAATGAGAGTAATCCAATATTTTTCCTGTCGCCTGTTTTATTAAGGTTCGCGTACAGCTCTCGTTCTTCCCGCAATGCTGGCTGCTTTGGTTCACTTTTTGACAAATCTTGTCGAACTAGGAGTTGGAGTTGTTGGCCAGTTGAAGTTTAGCTTATCAGATGCCGCATCTATGATGACTGAGAGATGGCTGAGAATGCTCGATCGGCACTTGCCCCACCAATCCCATATAATGAGAAGCGTTTAAACCTTGTCTACAGCGATTTATCGTCCAAGTTAGTAGTTTTTCTTAGAAACTGTTGGACATCTGGAACACTAAAACTGGTCTTGCATCAGGAATTTCCTCAAGTCTCACTCTATTAGTTAAAGCCTGCGAGAAATGTGTAAGTTACGAGTGGCTTGCTGTTAAAGCTTAGTTCTTAAAGAAGGAACACGTTCTCATTCTTCCTTTTTTTCCTAGGTTATGCAAGTTTACTTATTGAATGGTGGTCATGTCCTTAGTAGGAAACTCGAATCTCCATTCATTGATAGGTTGCATGTTCCAAGGTTCTAACAGCAGCTGTTTTACTTTTATTGCTCTTCTATGTCCTTTCCTACTAAGTAGGAAATACCCTTAAAGAGATAGTCAGGTAAGCAACAGTGTGAAGCTCTCCTTCATGATCCAATTGCTAACATTGCCGTTAACACCATTTATGAAATTCCTCCATCTGAACGTTCGAACTGACCTACGAGTACGTGAAAATACGCATAACTCCGCCTAGGCTTCCTCATCTAGGTAGTAGTGGCGGAGGTACTACCCCGTTCTCATCTCTCTGAATGTTGGGACTCTATTCACGGAACTACAAGGTGGGGCAAAATTAATCATCCAATTTTGTTTTTGAATTACTTTTTTGCTAAATAAAAAAAAACTGATTTTGAGTGATGGAAATCTTTACGTGAACCTTTACAATTGTTTCTGTTAAGTGGAAAAGATGATATCCGTCCAGTGGCTGCCGCCAGTGTTACACAGTGATACATATTTGTTCCCTTTTTGTCGCATTTTCCATCACCTTCCGCAAGATTTCCGGCGATAACTGTTCGCATTCCTGTCGAATATTCTCCTTAAGGACTCCGATTGTCTGAGGCTTGTTGGCATAAACCCGCGACTTCAAGTACCCCAATAAAGAAATCTGGGATGGTTAAATCGGGCGATCTTGTTGGCCATGCCAAATTGCCAAAACGGGAGAAGGAAACGCTTCTTCACGATATCCATTGTGGGTCGTGCTGTGTGTGCGGTTGCACCGTCTTGTTGAAACCAAATGTTTACCAAGCCCTGCTCATCTAGTTCCGGCAGTAACAAGACCTTTATCGTAGCCCTGTAGCATTCGCCAGCAACAGTGACCGTATTGCCGATGTCGTCCTCAAAAAATACGGCCGATTCACTCCTCCCTCGTAAACACCGCACCACATAATGGCTTTGAGTGGATGTAATGGCTCTTCGTGCATCACACGCAGATTTTCAGTGCCCCAGAAACGAAGAGTTTGCTTATTGACGTAACCGCTTAAGTGGAAATGCGCCTCGTCGCCCAGATGATTTTCGACACAAAATCGTTGTTGAGATTGAGGATGGCTTTCGCACGCGACTGACGGTCAGGGGGCATTAACTGATGCACTGTTTGCACTTTGTACAGGAATATGTGTAATTCGTTCACTAAAATTCGCTGGTAATGCCCAATTGCGTGGCCCATCGACTGGTTGATGTTTCTTCGTTCTCAGCGGCATCGGCAGCCACAGCCGCGATATTCTCGGCGAACGACGAGTCTTGTGGTGGCCACGTCCTGCATGGTCTCTTGTGGTTCCACTCTGTTCAAGTCGAGTAGCTAAGCGCCGGAATGTTTTTCCAGTTGGCGCGACACGACACCACTGACCGATTATTGGTCGAAAATATCGGCATAATTATTCCACGCTCTTCCGGAGTATAGCGCTCCATTGCTTATCTGTTTGTATACTGCAGCTGTCTAGTTCACAAATGTCAAATATGATTGATGTACGACGCCATTTGCGAAAATTATACCATCTTCCGATAGCGTGATTAATTTTGCGCCACCTTGTATAATATTTTAACTATTTACGTCTTATATCCACGGTGTTATGAACTTGCTGATCGGTGAATGATGGCAAAATACGATCGGTTTAAGCTTTCTGATGATCGGTTTCACCAAGCATATCGCAGTTGGATTTTCTCTCTATTCCGACATATTGTTCAATGCAATTTGACATAAAAAAAACTAAACATCTGGCAGATGATCGTGCATCAGATAAAGCGTCACTTTCACAACAACTAAAGCACCATATTTCTATGAAAATGAGAAACCTTATCCGCCGTTGGATATTTCAATGTCATGAAACTCCCTTACCCTTAAATATGTATCCACTTTCCAATCAAATAAAAAATCTCACACATTTAACCAGTTCCTTGACAGAGTGATATTGAGCTCGGCAGTTTTATAGAATCACGACTGGAAACCATAATGCTGTACCCTTTAAAAGTCTCAAGTCTCATTGATGGCAGTTCTACAAATTATATTCGTCGTCGCCCAGTCCTAATCAGTGAAATTACATCACTCATAAACTGCCTTATTTGCTCGGATTTAACATGTTTTCGCTGGTGAATCCGATATACTCCCGTCCGTCTGATCCATTCGATATTTTTTTATTTTTTTACGTCATCTCATAGCATCCGTATCTTCTTCTTTATAAAAATTAAAAAAATAAAAATCCATTAACGAAAATGAAAATCCCAGAGAAAAAAATGAGATATCGAGAAAGTATCTGATCGATGCAGCCAGCCGTCCTGCTGCATAAATTATCATTATCATCCTCAATACAGCGATCGGTTACGACTTCATTAAAAGTGTCATTTTATGGCCTTCCCATCGACAGGCCAATCAATTATCGAGATGCCTACCGCGATGAGTATCTCAGGACAGATCTTGAGGTTATGCAATTTGGCACTACAAAATTACAATTTTTGGTGTTGGATCATCTCTAGACTTTTACCACACGTGTCCCCGCACGATTTAATAAATTGGAAAGTGCCGAAAGTGATAAGTCGCTGAAGTGTGAGATTTCTCAAAAAAAAAAAAAAAAATCAATCATCTCGTTTTCATTATCGACTAGAGCACGTTCTGAGACGACTTGATCCGTAAAGATGTGAAAAGTGGTTCCAAATCAGACGATGCCCAAAGGGCATCTAAATGAGAGCAATCGAATGGATATTAAAGGTATGATTAGGTTGATGATTATCACTTACGTAATAAGTGACGAAAGACATAATTTAATTTGTGCGCTTAAACTTATAAACGTAGAAGCGTATTTTCCATTGAATTGTGTTCGACCATGCTTCAAAGGTTTGCTCCCCAGTAGGTGGTGATGGATTTATGGATTTTGTTATAATTACAATATTCCCGTGGCATATAAGTCACAGTCGGCGTTTCAAAGAGTCACTACTTCCTGCATCTTTTTCCAAAAATATAGGTGAAATAGAAATGATTTTCGACGAAAAAATGGGTCAGAATGGGCAGGATAATTTCTGCATAGATATCTCAAACACCGCCAATGTTTCATGTCATATGAAGATGTGCTCGGTACTGGGAAATACCATATTTGCTAAACGACAGCAAGAAAGATGAAAAGATGTACTCAAATCGGAATATTCCACACAGCCAACTTGAACGGACTACTATCATCAGAAACTCCAACGAAAGTGAGTCCTCATTGTAGGCACTTTCAGACGGCGTCGAATACGTCAAACAGCTTTCCTATCCAAGAGCTTCCTATCATTGATATTTTCACCTTTCAGTATATACCACCTTGAACAGAAAGTTCCCGGGGGACGAGTGGCGCTCCAATTGTTCCGATTTGAGTTCTGCTTTTTTTTTTGTTAAGTTGGTAAATCTGTTGTTGACATTCCCTCTAAATCTTAGCGTCATCGCTTGACATTTGCAAAAATTACGTAGCCAAGAGTACATCTAACATGTGTTTGTTGGCGATTTTTTTACAATTTTAGAAATGGACTTAAATTTGCAACAACGAACTTGTGTTCAATTTTGCGTAAAAAACAGATTTAATGGTGCGCGAACGTTGGAAATGTTGGAAAAGTATTTCGGCAACGATTCTCTAAAGAAAACGGTCGTTTACCAGTGGCACGAGCGGTTCAAAAGTGGTAGTGAGTCAATCGAAGATGATGAACGCAGTGGCAGACCATCGACATCGACATCGAAAACCGACGAAAACATTGATGAAGTAAAGGAAATGTTGGTCAATAACCGCAGATTAACCATCAGAGAGATAGCGCAGAACTTGAATATTGCCTATGGATCCGTCCAAGACATTTTGTATAATGATTTGGGTTTCCGTCGTGTAGCAGCAAAATTGGTGCCAAAAGACCGCAATTTCATGCAAAAAAGAGACCGTGTTGACGTCGCAAAAGGGATGATTTGCGAGGCTGAATGCGATCCCACATTCATCAAAAGGATCATTACTTGAGACGAGACGTGGCCGTGGGCTTATGAGTACGACACGCAATCCAGACATCAGTCAAGTGGATGGCGTTCACCAAATGAGCCGAGACCAAAAAACCCACGTCGTTTTCAGTCAAAAAAGAAGGCAATGCTCACGGTTTTCATGGATTACAACGGTGTAGTGCATCATGAATTTTTGCCAGAAGGCCAGACAGTAAACTAAGAGTACTCGTATTATTTGGGCGTTATGAGGCGTTTGCGTGAAGCAATTCGCCGAAAGAGACCAGAATTGCGGGCAGAAAACTCGTGGATTTTGCACCAAGATAACGCATCGTCGCACAGTGCCATTATTATTCGTAATTTTTTGACGAAAAATGCAACAAATACCACCCAACAACCACCGAATTCAACTGATTTGGCTCCCTGTGACTTCTTTCTGTTCAGTCGAGTTAAAAAACCAGTACGGGGAACGCGTTTCAGCAGCCGAGAGGAAGTAATGGAAAAATCGCTGGAAGCACTGATGGTCATACCGAAAACCGAATATAAAAAATGTTTCGAGAATTGGATCAAGCGCTGGCATAAGTGTGTTGCAGCCGATGGGGATTATTGTGAAGGGGGCAATATAGATTTAGATGAATAAACTTGTACATATTTTTAATTTTCTGAATATATTCCGGGAACTTTTTGATAAAAGCACTACCTTTGGATTGCAAACTGCTCTAACAAGCCCCTCCTGCGCAAAGCAAGCCAGACAAATCCTCTATAGACACTGTCGAATGCCTTTTCAAAGTCGATGAACAGCAGGTCAAATTGTGATCGATATTCAACGCACTGTTCAAAGTGAGTCTTTGAAGTAGTCTTTATTCGCTGCAGGACGATTTTCGCTATTACCTTGGCTACTGCAGGCAGCACGCAAATTCCTCTCCAATTTTCGCACTGCGTAAGGTCTCCTTTCCTTGGGAGCTTGACAATCATTCTTTTTTTCCACTTTTCAGGAAAGCTCTCTCAATGAATAGTTGTAGGAGCTCACTTGATATTGCTAGCGCTACTCGTAAGAGCTCTGCGGGAATACCGTCAAGTCCAACCGCTTTGTTGTTCTGCAGTGCTTTGATTACGGAAAGGATTTCTTCTCTACTACATGCGGGTTATTGAGCGTTGGGTTTACTCCGCTGGCAAAAACGCGGTTTAAAACCGCAGAAAAGTGCTTCTTACACCTCTTGAGCTGGTCCTCATCCGCATCTAGCAGAGATCCATCTGTGTCCTTTACTAGGAGTTGATTAGAGCTTTGGACATCTATGAGCTCTTTAGTAATTCTGTAGATGGTCCTCCTGTCACACCTACTAGTGGCCCCTTCTGCTTCTGTAGCCAAGCCTAGCTAGATTTCAGAACTAAATTCAACCCTACCGTGTACAGCAACTCAAAAGCAACCACCATTACAGACAACTGTTTGAAAAGATAGAACTTCAGATACAAATTTAAGGCAACATTTTCAGACGACTGAAGTGGGAACTGAACAAATCTATCTCTGTCAAAGACTTACGAGTGTAGTCCACTGATGGATTTAAAACAGAAAAAGGAGTGGAGGCAGCAGTATACGAAGCGATTATCAAAACTTAAGATACTTTTGAGAGCACCTAAATAAGTTTATCACAAACAAGAACATTCTCCCTAATAGTAGAGCTGGCCTGATTGCTATATGAGATTACCTACCAACTAGTATAAGATTGCAATAAACTGATTACAGTACGAGTAGTAGACAGCGCCAATTAAATTTGGACGACAGCCAAAAAAGATTCCGCCTTAGTATTGTGATGACAAGACCATTCTGGGACATACTCTTGAACTCAATAAACCGGGGGGAAATTGAAGGTAACTGGTAGCTTCTACCAACTCCTCCCCTCAAAACAACAAAACGGCTTTTACAGCTATCTAGAAGTCAGAATATACATGCACATTTGTCCACTCTGAAATGAAGACGTAGAAACAGCAGATGAAATCCTTTGCCACTGCAACGACCACGAATAGCAGGACTCATCTACGTCTCTCATGTAAGCCTTGCTTTACTGACGTTACTCCCAGTTCATTCAAAGAGCTAGCCGAATTTAGCAACAACTGAACTCTTATATTGTAGGTCTTAGTCCTACCGCTCAAATAATGTAATCTAGTTCAATGCAAACAAAGAATCTTCATACAAGTATTCGTCAACCTATGCACTAAAAGCAATAAAACGGTGGCAGGAGGCTAACAAGCATTTGTGGAACCCGAAGGGATGGAGCATTACCGAGTTCCATTTGAAATTATGTGCTGGAGAAAGCCAGGTCGATCAGAAGATCAGAGAATCCACAGTGTCCAAGGGGAGAGACCAAAAGTTAACCGGACATAAATCTTCAGCTTCAGCTGAATCCAAAACATTAATGCAGGGCCGCGGCCTAAACTGAGAACCTTCGTATCTAAATCTTTCGAAATGCATGCGTTATCTGGCAAGTTCTAATATCAGCACCACCATCATACAGATTTCGGGATAAAATCCAATATAGAGAACAGTGGATCCTATCTGCGGTGTATGTAATCAAGATCTTATTATCCCCAAGGCACCCCATGTATCTTTACGTTCAACTTTAGGCTCACGAAGCTTCTTTATTTTATTGCTCGAGTAATGAAAATAGAAATTCAGAAAATATGTATTGTACATCCTTCAACAATTGACCTACACTTCACTTGTTTACCGCATCGTCTTCCAAGACAGTGTCATCTTCTGAAAAGGCAATGCATCTTCTGAATATCACCAAGGGGAAACAAATCGACTTTACTGATTTCTACCACTTGACGCTGACGCTGAAGGGCAGCTGTTGATTAAGTTAATTCATCAGCTTTATAGTGATGGCTTAAACATAGCTTAAATCATGTGAATTATGAGAAGATCTTCTTCTTCTTCTATGTCTTTTCTTTTTTAAGTGGTGTCGGCTCTTCTTGTACGTAGTCTCCTTCGGTCCTGCTCTATTTGCTCTTTCCGTAGTTAATTTCTGATGTTCAACCACCACGTTGCTTGAGGCTGCTGTCTTCCCCTTAGACGTGTTGGAATTTGCAGTACTTTTCGGACAATATGATCTTCTGGCCTCTTCATGACGAGGCCATAACATTTGAGTCTGACTTCTTTCAGCTTTTCCGCTACAGGTGCTATTTTAAAGCTACCACTGACATACTTATTTTTGATTTTGCCCATCCTTGTGAAGCCTTGTGCTTAGTTTATACTAGTATGTTTTCTTTGTGGTCCAATTTCTGCTTTGTACGCTTTGCGTTTTGTTTTAACTGACATTTTTGGATCGCACATAACACCAGACAGGGAGTGACATCCGCATCTGAATGAAGCATGGAACCGAGATATTTAAATTGTGTAACTCTGTTCACAGGAAATTCTGGAATGTGAATGCATTCATCTTGTACTTCACCATTTAAGTCGCACTTGCAAACTATTTATTCTGTTTTGCTTCAATTAATGGGTAACCTATTTTCCTCTAATGCCTTAATCCACTTGTCCAGATTTTCTTCCAGTTGACTAGCTGATTCCGAGCAAGGGCGACATCATCTGCATACAATACACACCATGGCAGTGGCATTTCAATTTTCTTGGTCAGGTAAAGTCCATCACTAATTTGAAGAGAGCTGGACTTAGAGTAGAATCCTGGTGGAGACCTACTGTAAACTCGAAAGCTTCGCTGAGCACGGCTGGGCTTTTGATATTTGCCCAAATATTTGTTGTTAATGTGTTTGAAGTAAGTTTGATAGCACGAATCTGGAATTTTGTCCACATACGAGGGTTACAAGACATTTTTTCTAATTTTTTTTTTTTTTTTTCTACATAGTCTCTTGTCACACTTGTCCCAGCGCTGCTCCCATCTCTCTAACCCGTCCAAATAGTGCTTGGCGTTTTTCTCTGCAAAATAATTGTTCACGAAAAAAAAAACTCGCTTGAGGCTAGATCTGGTGAATAAGGTGGATGGTTAAGCAGTTCAAACCGTAATTCATGGACTTTCGCCATGGCAACGGCTGAGGTGTGAGACGACGCGTTGTCTTGGTGAAACAGGATTTTCTTTTTCTGCAAATGTGGCTGTTTTTCCGCAATTTCTGCCTTCAGCTTGGCAACTAATGATGCGTAGTATGCTCCTGTAATGGTTTTTCCTTTTTGAAGATGATCGATTAAGATAACTCCTTTACTATCCCAAAAAACAGTCGCCATCACTTTCCCAGCCGAAAAAACAATTTTTGCTTTTTTTTGGAGCCGGCTCGCCCTTTGCAGCTCATGGTTTTGACTGAATTTTTGTTTCGAGCGTATAATGGCGTATCCAAGTTTTATCTACAGTAATAAATTGGCGCCAAAACTCGGATTTATTGCGCCTAAACTGTGCCAACAGAGTGTTGGAAATGTTCATTCGAACACGTTTTTGATGTAACGTAAGCAAACGCGACTCCCAACGCGCACACAGCTTTCTCATGCCTAAATCTCGATTTAATATTTGGACATTTTCATAACCTCTACTATCTCTCTCACTTTAATTCGGCGGTCGTCTAACACCATTTGGTGAACTTTAGCAATGTTGTCGTCAGTGGTTGCAGTTTTTGAATGTCCCGAACATTCATCATCTCCCAAGCTCTTACGGCCACGTTTAAATTCAGCTGCCCAAAATTTCACTGTGGTAAATGATGGTGCAGAGTCCCCATACACAGAGTTCAACTCATTTTTGATTTGCGTAGGCGTATTGCCTTTCAAAAACAAGAATTTAATAAGAGCTCGCTCCATTCCATTCCATTTTCACAAAAAACACTCACATCGACTCACTCAAACGACTGTCAACTAAAAATTGCGCGTCCAAGTTTATTATGTATAAAGGGTGACCAGATAAGAACCGTGGGAAAAAAAATTTAAATAAAACAACATCGCAACGGTGTGAAATGTAAAATTGATTGTGGCTTTATATTGAAGCTACGTTCATGCCATTATGTGTGGCCGCCTCGGCCTCGCTGGCAGTGCTTCAAGAAGTCGGTCCAATATATGCGACAATAGCGTGTCGAATGTTGGCCTCGAGCTCGTCCAAAGTGGCTGGCTTGTTAGCGTAGACTAAGGACTTGACATAGCCTCAGAGAAAATAATATACCTGAGACCGAAAGCAATAAAGTCCGATGATGACGCCATGCCATAAACCGCACCAAACAGTCAATCTTTGTGAATGCATTGATGCTTGGCCGAACACTTGTGAATTGTGTTTTTGGCCAAAATCCGGATCTCCGGCCAACATTTCCGACCAACATTAGCGAGCTCACGGCGTTGTCTATGGTCGTCCGGCTTCAATTCTTGGGTCAGCACTATCTTATACGGATGTAGGACCAAATCCAACCAGAAAATAAGCCAGGTTGACTCTCTGGCACTGTCCAATTCAGCTGATTGGCCCCGAATCGACGTTTCTGGGTATTTTTCGATACTGGACGCTACCGCAGCTATGTTTTCTTCCTTTTGCACCAATCTCTGTCTGCTTAGTTCGTGTGTTATTTGATGTATTGAGCCTAATATTGGTTCTTCAGTTCACTATTCGCGAAGTCCTCGTTCAGGAGTGTGGCTAACCAATGTCCATTCTCGACGTTAATGTATTTAGTTCCCTTTATGTCAATTGTGGCTTTCTGACAGGGTTTTCGCTATTTTTTAGCTGTCGTTTTTATTGGCCGCGTATCCTACATATATACTCATAAAATTTATTTGTAGCTTCGTACTTGGCTGCAGTGACTTTCTTTCCGCCAGGACCTTAGCTGTTTTATATTCTTGGTGGTTTTTGCCATATTTTGACCACAGTATCCACCATATGATTTTTGAGTTTGTCAATCAGATTTCTGCCTTTTCCTCCGTTTAGCTTTTTCGACTTGATTCTTGGCATTCTGTTCGTAATTTCCTTCAAGGGTTTCTTCATGGTAAACAGAGAGACTGTGGGTGGTTACTGCTTCATCAGGAATCATCTTAGAGTCATTAAAACTTCTTAGTAACATGAAGCCAATATGAGTTTCAGTATTAGCACTTTTTTATGTAACCAGGTGTTCAGTTTTTTTTTGTTGAAGAAGATGTTTATAATAGCATATACTAGGATGCCATGGACTTCCTTCAATATCCTGTCCCTTTCTCCAATGTGACCATTCAATATATTTTGTTTCACCCGATGATATTGGCTATAGAAGATCATTAATGTCTCGCCAGAAACCCCTCTTCTCTTGGTCGTAGCAACGTACTTGGTGTGAATAGGCTGAATTACGAGAAGATCGACGAAGCCAAATATATGACATCTAAGCATATTTTGACTTTTGAGATAGAGCTTCTGTAAGTGCCGCGGGTGGTCGTCCTGGTCTCGGTCATCCTTGTTGTAGAGCATTTTAACATTCTCTGGAATCTAATCAATCTGAGCTAAGCGATATGGGGGTTGCCACATGCTCGTATTCATGAAAAACTTGATAAAACATCTGGCCATGTTTTTAGTTCAAATACGACGCCTTTTCTCAAATGTTGGAACGTAGTACTCTGTCAAGGAACTAGTTTTATGTTGCTTTCAAAGAAGTTCTCAGTGTTTCTTCCACAAATTAATTATCACTACAGCGCTGGGTGCCTTTACATCTGCTCATCTCCTGCCTCGTTAGAACACCAGTTAATATGCGGCAATCTTTCATATTAAGAGACAGACGAATTCATAAGGACTCCGGTAAACATTCGTTTGGTTTGCTTTTATGCTGGAAAGGTATGCACTGTACAGTTGTGCACACAAGAAGTCAAACTTTTAATAGAACTAGTTACGGTCCCAATGCACCTCCTGAGAAGTAGTCTTCTGAGACTCGGCTGGCAGGTCCATCAGCGATCTTATTAACTTAAAGCGTTGAGAAAGTTCTGTCGGTGCACAAGTAGAACATAGATGCAAATTTGTCTAATGAGGTGTGAAGTATAAGATGTAAGCCACCAGTACTTTATTTTTGATTGATTTTGGACCATCTGTATTGATTCAATTACTACACTCCTTTGTTGACCCCGATTTTGGCACAAGCAGATCCTTGCACAGGGTATCCCCATAAAGCCAAACTGAATAGCAGTCGAAGCGTTAGGTTAGCAAAGCTTCAGTGGAAGTTATACTAAAGACCAAAGACCAATTTGACTCTTTTTCTACGAATGGAATAGCTGTCTAAATATTCGATAGTTCAAAATATCTTTTTAGGTTTCGTACTACAATAGATATTAGTCTAATCCAGAAGTACAATATTGAAGAATGTTATTGTACATTCCTGGATATTGCGGAGAAACATCCTCGTTAACCTCAAAATTACCCTATTAATGTACACGGTAAATGTTAGACCCATCTTAACTGATGCGGGTTGATGGTATACAAAATCTTAAGTCAGTAGCAAGAGAATTGCTGGCAAGACTGGAGAATATCCCTGATCTGCAGCCCTAAATCTCACGAATCTGCAACTACGAGTAACAGTTGGAATAGTCATGCCTCAATATTATTGAATAAATTGTGCGTTGTCATCAATCCTTATTGTAGAATGACTTGGACCATTCTTCTGTATCTTCTTAAGGAGGTAGGAAGGGATGTGAGAGGTATCAAGAAGTGGACCGACAATGGGAATTTCCCCTGTCATCTGAATCTACGATGTTCATTTTGCCTTCTGAACTACATTGTGTTGAGCATAAAGTTCCTGCAGAGAGGTATCAGGGTATAAACACGCAGGGAAGTAAGCTCTTTGTAGTTTTTCCTCTGACTAATTGGTGGCACACAGGCCAACCATTCGTTCAGCAGTCTCAGGCTGGAAGTTTGGCAGGTGATACAGCATAAGACCAACCAAGGGTGAAATAACTTTTCTGTCTGTAACAAGATTCTCTTGGAAAATAGATCAAAACTGGAAATGCTATGCGAACTGGCCATTATGTCTACAGAGCGCATGTAATGACCTCCACTTTCTATACCATCATACTAGCCTCAACAATCTGAGCCAGAGAACCATGACCTAGCCTTAGCAGCTGCATCATTTCTTAATCTTTTCAAATACGCGAATGCAGTAGTATGGCTAAGATCTATTCAAAGACGGACGTCATAACCATCAGCTAAGCACGGCAAATATGTTTGCTACCCCGTTCCGTTCAAATTTAAGCAATTGTGCATCGCAATGGGATAGTATGAAACAATATATCCAAAAACGACTAGACCAGCACAACAGAGAGGCAGAGTACTACCTCACCCAGCTCCTTTCCGGGCATGACTTCTTTCGAGAGTATCTGAACCAGCATGGGTTCAATGTATCCTCTGACTTTCGATGAAACCAGACAGGCTGCGCAACACATATTTCAGTGCAGAGAACTTTGAAGAATTGGAGAAACACAAACTGCAGAGGCTTTTGTAGAGCTTATGATAATATCGGATACAAAATGGGATGGGGTGAAACAATATAATGTTGGAACTTCGGCTTAAAAGGAGTCACGCAGAGCAGAATGGCAGCAGGAGTTGTTAAGCAGACCCGCGAAGTAAAGGCTAACAGTGGTCCCGTGTCTGGAGTGGTTGAGAGTATAGGATGTGGTTTAATACGTTTAATCTCGCACCTAGAAACGCGTCCAAGAAGCTTACATAAAACGAGCAACTACAGATCGCACTGTCTAGTTAGAGCTGTTTTCGTTTCTTCCAAAGTGAAAATGTACATTTGTCCGCCACTAACTGATTAATGCGAGGGTGGTGCCCTATTTGGACAATTTTCTGTTGTGGGGCTCTAAAACAAGGTGCTGTTTGGCCTGCCAGCCATAGCAGGTTCCTCTACAAAATACCTCCTTTCCATGACGTGGTTTACTCTTTCAAAAGACAGAAAACACTTTCACCGTTGAGATTCAAATTTCGACAGCTTGTCAAGACAGGGCCTTCATGATTAGGCCAATACGTATATGCACTCATTCAAGATATTATCAAGATATATTGATTTGGAGGTGTTGGAGTGCCGGTCTAATCAATGCTTGCACGCGTTTAAACTTCTTTAATCGTCATATTGAATTGTTCTTTATTCATATTGAATTTATCTTTATCGCGAATTAATATAACGTTCCTCCGGAGTTTCAAAAAAAACAACTTTATTCCATTCTTTACAACCAACAAATGACAATGAATCTTTGATTTTATTCGCAATTTATAATAAGTCAACAAAGTATGAAAAACTGTGGGAACGGAAGCTTGAATTTGGTTCTCACACGGTTTTTCTTATGGTTTAATTTTACAAGTTGTGAAAAGCAAGCATGTTATCAAGAAAAGGTTTAGTGTTACAATAAATGAATTTTGAAAAGCAAGCACTTTAATTATTTTACAAAAAGTATTAAGAGTAACATATGTATGTATAACATAACTTTGACAAAAGAGTATTATTAGTATGTATGTAACATATAACTTATTGATGTACACAATTTGATGTACATAACTCCTCCCGCTTAAGATGAAGCGATGGCCATGAAAGGCTGTTACTTGAAGACTTATCATGAGCTGGAGCTTCTAAATTTATATCATCTGTTTGTTGACTGGAGGCTGCATGATTCTGGCGACATTTCTTTGTATAGTTGATCAGGTACAAAATTAGCAGGATCATAGTTACTACAACACACATTGAAAGTGAATGATTTTGTTGTTGTTTAGTGGTTTCTGCCAGGGTAATAACTTCTGTGTTAGTAAAGTTGTCCGGGGTTAGTCTACTGGTGTTTAATCGATCTATAGGATAATATGAACTTATATTAGTGAATATTGAGGATATAATTTGTATTCTATCCCAAAATAAGTTTGTGTTGCCCTTATATACCACGTTGTTTAGGGTTACATCACATTCTTCGTAGTGCAGTAAAAGTGTTCCTGATATTAACTTGGTTTCGATTCCACACGTGGAGGACATTTCTATATTGGGAGAGTTTACTAAAAGTATATAATTTTCTTCTGGTTGCATGATGTTGGCTTGGTTCAGGTCTTCCGTTAAGAAACAGGTGGCTCTTTTGTTTTTGATTATGTTTGAAATGCACTTCTCCGTTGTGATATGCTTTAGGTTTCCTTTTGTGCAGTAGAAAACTTGTTCAATCATTAAACATGGTTCGTCAATCAATTGGATATAACGGTCGTTTATTAGGACATAGGGTTTGGTTATATTAATTATAGGGTTTGGTTATATTAATTGTAAGGGTTTTGTTTATAGGTAATTTGATTAAATGGTACAAGGTGAAGGATTCTTCGAACAAGATTGGTAATTTAATATTAAATATGATATTTGTATGGTTATAGTAGGCCTGTAGACTCAAGAATTCGTATATTTGTTCATCCGAAGAGAACTTTATTTTCTGATTTGCGATATGTTTATGTATAAATTCTAATTCATTCGGATTTAAAATTTGTTTAGGGACTATATTAAGTTTTGCAAGAGTTATAGATTCAGCGATTTCTTGTAAATGGTTCGTTAGTATTTCAATGTTGTAGTTAGTTTGATAAACATATTGCATATATTGAAAGTTTTCTTGATCGGTACGAATTCTCTGGGACAATGCTAATTGGTACTTTGTTAAATAATCTTCCAAATCCTTCTGTTGTGAATTTATATGTTCGGTTATGTTACTAAACCTTTCTATCATTTTGTTATTAATCTGGACCTGTTTTGTCATTTCTTTGTTCATGTCCTGTTGATTAGATTGTAATAGTTTAATGTCATTATTTATTTGTACAGCGTCATTGTCGTCCATGTTCCCTGTGATACTCTTAATTAGCGATCCTATTCCGTTGATAAACCCTCTTTTATTTCGATATCGAGGAAGAAGTGTTAGAAATTTATTTTCTAATTCCCTAAATTTCATATTTGTGACTTCTTTCATTGGACCAATGTTTTTATTTTTATTAATAAGTTCTACAGATCTTTTGATATTGCTAACATTTTCTTCATAAGCTGTCAAATTTATAATGTGTATGAATTTTGTATGTGTATCAATTAACCGTACCGGGCCTAATTTCATGGGAAGAAGACCTTGACTCTTCGAGAGGTCTTGAATTTCGATTCGTTGACTCATGGCCTGTGCTAACCTGAAATTTGCGTTTTTTTAGTAATTTATTTTTATGAGCTTTCCTATTATTTTTAGTTAGTACAGTGACTTTATTGTTAGTGACTACCTGTAACTTCTTTGCTTTAGGAGCTATTTTATTTCTTCTATTATTATATTCATATACTATATCATCTATACTAAAGTTGGGTGGTTCTTCACGATTCCTATTTAGTCTATCAATGATTGATCTATTATGCTTTTCAAGCTTGGTTGTTATTTCGCTATATAGTTTGTCTTGATAAGATCTTAATTTATTTATATAATCGTGCTCAGAGACATGCTGTATTGATTTCCTAAATTTATATGTTCTTCCTGTTATGAGTTCGAAAGGTGTCAAATTTGTAACCGAATGTATTGAATTGTTATATGTAGTCAATGCTTCGTTCAGTATGTCTGCCGGTATTTGTCTATTATTTTTGTCGTAAATTATTCTATAAATTTCAGTCAATGTTGAATGAAATCTCTCGACAGGAGAATTGCCTGTAGAGTTTTGAGGAGAGGTTATATGTAACTGAATCTGGTATTGATCACAAAACTCTTTAAATAAGTTTGAAGTGAATTCAGCGGCTGAATCGCATACAATTTTTTTGGGTGTACCGTGTTGGGAAAAGAATTGCCTTAAAGAATTGATTATATTGATACTATTACGGGCAGTTAAGATAAAAGCAGAAGCGAACTTTGAAAATTTGTCGATTATTGTAAGTATTTGTATATTGTGAATACTGTAAACATCTATGTGCAGAATATCGAGAGGCTTATTTGGAATTTCAGAAAGTTCATATTTTATTTTCGGGGGATGTCTATCGTACTTATATAATTTGCATTTCTCACAGTTGTTAATGACTTTAGTTATTTTCTCTTTCATTTTCGGGAAATAAGATGTTCTGCGGAGGTGATTACAGGTTTCATTAATGCCGCGGTGGTTGCTATCTATGTGATACTTATTTATAAGGGCGTCCTGTTGATCTGTATTAGTAATATCGTTTAGTTTTTCCATACATCGTATTAATTTAAACACTTTACTATTGGCGAAGTATTTGGAGTATACTTCTTGAACTATTCTGAAAGTATCATCGTCTGTGTAAATGGCTGTTAATTTATGGGGGTTTAGATATTCTTTGAGGATTGATACAATTATTTTTTCGTTATGGAGATCAGGTTGCCTAAATATACGTCTACGTTTTGTTTCGAAAAGGATATTATAAATCATGGAAGGCTTAACAATGCAGTTTGTTTTAATCAAAACCAACTGTTCCGTAAACTCGTTGAGGGGTCTTTCTGAAATATATATTCCGTCGTCGAGATTTTCATGTGCAGAGTGAATGGTAGACAAGCTTAAACTGTTTTCTAAATCATTAGCGTTATTGTGTAAGGATATATTGGAATTTGCAAGAGAATTTGTATCAGTAGATGATTCATTAAGATTAAGTTCGATACGACTGAGTGCGTCGGCATTTGTATTGGCCGTGCCCTTTTTATATACTATTTCATAATCGAATTCCTCTAACCTTAACCGCCATCTGACTAATTTTGAATTCGGTTCTTTTAGTGAAAATAACCAGTTGAGGGGTTTATGGTCAGTTATAATCTTAAATTTTCGACCAAACAGATACGGGCGGAAATATTTAGTAGACCAAATTATGGCCAAAAGTTCCTTTTCTATTGTGCTGTAATTCTGTTCTGTTTGAGATAAAGTTCTTGAGGCGTAGCAAATTGGCTTGTCAGATCCTATTGGGCCTTGACTAAGAACAGCACCAATTGCAACGTTACTAGCATCGGTCGTCAAATTAAAACTCTTACTAAAATCAGGGTATTGTAATAGTGGATCGTTACTTAATATATCCTTACAATGTTCAAAACATTTAACATAACGGTCGTTGAGGGTTATGCTTCTTCCTTTCTTTAAGCATTCAGTCAATGGTTTTGTTATATTTGAAAAATCTTTAATAAATTTTCTGTAGTAACCTAGCAGGCCAAGGAAGGACTTAATCTCCTTTTGAGTAGTGGGTATCGGATAATTTTTTATTGCATGAATTTTACTGGGATTGGGCTTAACACCATCTGGTGTAACTACATGACCAAGAAACTCTACTTCTTTACGTAAAAATTCTGACTTATCTAATTGAATTTTTAGATTGGCTGCACGTAATTTTGAGAAGACCTTTGCCAAATTTTCGATATGCTCTTGCAGCGAGGTTGAGAAAACTATAATATCGTCCATGTATACTAGGCAAATTTTGCCTTGTAAATCACGTAAGATATTGTCCATTATTCTCTGGAAGGTTGATGGGGCATTTTTGAGTCCAAACGGCATTCGAATGTACTCATAGTGTCCATGATCAACCGAGAATGCGGTTTTTTGAATGTCTCTGGGATCTACCTCGATCTGGTGAAAGCCGGAGGCCAGATCTAACGTAGTGAAATACATGCATTTCCCTAATTTATCGAGAATCTCCGTTATATTAGGTAAAGGATATCGATCGTCTATCGTTTTTTCGTTAACCTTACGATAGTCGACAACAAGTCTCCATTTCTGAATACCTGATGCGTCTCGCTTTTTGGGTACGATCCATATGGGACTACTCCATGGGGAATAGCTAGGCCTTATTATACCTTGCTGCAATAGGTTTTGAATTTGAGACTGTACCTCTGTTTTATGTATCTCTGGATGTCGATAGGACTTCGTATATATTGGAACGTCGTCTTTTGTTTGTATACGATGTTTAATTACGTTGGAAAATGATAACTTCTGCCCTTCTATGAAGAAAATATCATCAAAATTTTTGCACAGTCTAAGAATCAATTTCTTTTCTTCATTATTAAGGTGATCGACCCGAAGTAATTTAGTTATGTCGGTTCCAGATAGAAGCTCAATTTGATTGTCAGTTTGACAAATATTTATATTATTAAATTCTTCGAAATTTTTAAATTTTTCTACCTTTATCGGTTGTTCTACAAATAATTTTTGTTCCATATTAGAGTTGTTTATTACCTCCAATTGACTGTACCATTCTTCAGATGTATATATTCCTTCAGGTATTTCTAGAAAATCATTTATTTTTGTTGGCTTGATGTATATTTCGCCATTTTGGATATCGACCGGTAATGTAACCAACATTTTGGATCTTGCTGGTATCATATAGATTTTTGACATTAAATTGGGTTTAAGCAATAAGGGAATAGCTGCACTTTGAGTTTTTAATAGTTTATTCTTAAGATCTATTGAAGCATTTAATTTCGCTAATGTTTCTAATCCTATCAGGCCGTCAAAATAATTGTGAAATTTAAATAAAAGAAATGTAAACTGTTCGTTAGAATTGAATTCAGAGAATGCCGGAAATGTGATTTGTTTATTGAGTTCATGTGTACTCAAAACAGTGGTGATTTTAACAGTGTTAATATTTTCATGATATTGGGGATTAGTAAGTTCGGGGTCAATAAAATTAGCAGAGGCTCCTGTATCTATGAGAAACTTTAGTTGTCGACCAAAAGGTGAAGTCACATTTATGTAAGGGAGAAGATTGCTACCGTGTTGATTAATTTCTAGGAACCCGTATTGTTTTCCGAGGCATTGGAACGAAAATTTTTGTCATCAATTTCATTCTCATGTATTGTTTCATTTCCAGTGACCTGTGGAACTTCATCATTTTGAATTTCTTCAATTGTATAATGGTCCAAATTAGGTTGGTGGTCGTAGTATCCATCAGGTAACACATATGTGGGATATTCTTCCCCATAATTTTCCTGATTTTGTGAAAAACTATGTACTTCTCTTATAATGTATCTGGGATTTTGCATTAAATTGTTTCTTTGATAGGGTTGTTGGGATTGTACTGGTTTCGGAAGAGTTTTAGCATTACCGCTAGATATTTCCATTGGAATTGGACGTTGCTGTTGGTAATTGAAATGTGGTTTGGATGCAGAAATGTTTACTATAGGGTTATTGAATCTCTTTTCTTGCTGATTGGGAGACTGAAGATGGGGTATTTGCTGTAAGGGCCTTATTTGGGGTTGATAAGGTTGAGATGGTTTAAACTGAGGTAAGTATTGAGGAAAGGAACTATATGGCTGTGTAACTGGTTGGTATGGTTGGAGCCGTTGATTTTGTGGGGGTCGTTGTGTCAGTTTGGGGAATGGTAGTGGGTTTGGTAAAACAGGAGGTTTCGGGTTTGTATTTTTTAAATAGTATGCGTTTTGTTCCTTGATACAATAATTTAATGCCTCCACCAAGGTTTCAGGTCTCATGGCTCTGATTGTTGAGCCCAATGGTTCTTTTAATCCTATAAGAAATGTATTTAAACACATTTCTGAATACAGCGACTTTTTTGCATCTATTACAGCTATATGTTTTTCATGTATACGGATATGGTTTGTCATTGTTGACAACAACTCAATGATCTTTGAGTAAAATCTCTCAACAGTATCATTGTCTTGTCTCAATCCATGCAAATCTCGAATCAAAGATGATTCATTCCGCTTATCTGAATAGTGCAAAATTAAATTAGCTCGTATTTGCTCCCATTCCGTCGGAGTCCCGTACATATTTAACACTTCATTGGCCTGGCCAATGATTTTGTTTCTAATAGCTCGTAATATAATGATAGCATATGATGTGCCGTCTAACTGAGGTATAAGCTTCAAAATTTCCTCTACGTTATTTATAAAATCATACAGAGAACGGGGGTTACCGTCGAAATGTGGCAGATCTTTAACGGCATCTGGTATACGTAAGCCATTAAATATATTGTTAATATCTAAACTACTTAATTGACTACTACTTGTGTTCCTATTACCAACGTTTGTAACAACGTTAGCGTTTACGCTTGAGCTTGAACTATCTAAATTCATTTCGGAAAGATTTGGAAAACTGGTTTTTACTATTGCACTAAGTTTTGAAAGATTATTTGTCTCTAGGAACTCGCACCGATTCGATTCTAAAGTTGTAAAATTGTTTTGAAATTCGTCAAATCTATCTAAGGATGAACAATAAGGTTCTTGAATCTTATTTCTACTTATTCTATCTTTGGGCATAAGGATTATAAAGGATGAAGAAAGGAACGAATGTTAACCAATTAACAGACTTACATGCAAATGATTATAGTCATTATCATTCTCTAGCCGTAGGTTCCAGGAATTAAAGATTTGAAAACCACCAGGAGTCAGGATCTGCACACTTCTTGGACACGATAAACCTTCGTTATAATAACACTTGCATTAACGAGAATCACTTTCTCAAATAACGATTGCCGTCGTTACAAATGCACTTGCAATCACCAAGAGTCTTTGTACAGTCTTTAAATGTCCACACACTAACCGCAAGAATAACGATAAACCGTCGTTATTGGTATTGAATGTTCATTTAATATATCGCACTCCCGTATTCCGATTAATTTTAAAATGGATACACTTGTATCCTACCGACTGCGCCAATTAATATAACGTTCCTCCGGAGTTTCAAAAAAAACAACTTTATTCCATTCTTTACAACCAACAAATGACAATGAATCTTTGATTTTATTCGCAATTTATAATAAGTCAACAAAGTATGAAAAACTGTGGGAACGGAAGCTTGAATTTGGTTCTCACACGGTTTTTCTTATGGTTTAATTTTACAAGTTGTGAAAAGCAAGCATGTTATCAAGAAAAGGTTTAGTGTTACAATAAATGAATTTTGAAAAGCAAGCACTTTAATTATTTTACAAAAAGTATTAAGAGTAACATATGTATGTATAACATAACTTTGACAAAAGAGTATTATTAGTATGTATGTAACATATAACTTATTGATGTACACAATTTGATGTACATAACTCGCGCACTCAAGGGATTCAAGTACCCTTAAAATGTTTGCACACAGAGCGGGCGAAGGAAAATCAGGGAGGATGGAAAGATAGGTACCGGTGAACGTTGGTTTTAAATGTTTGAAAATTATAATGACTAGGAAATAAAGAGCTAGGCAGAACAATCTATAAGCGAGTTGTA
Organism: Volucella zonaria; assembly: GCA_963966105.1. Classification (NCBI taxonomy): domain Eukaryota; kingdom Metazoa; phylum Arthropoda; class Insecta; order Diptera; family Syrphidae; genus Volucella; species Volucella zonaria. The sequence goes on along the minus strand of OZ014530.1, from coordinate 182,458,013 downwards.
CGGCTTATGAATGAATCACGATATTTTAGAGTACGTCCGGAAGTGGGCTTGAGAGTATACTGATGAGTATTCATACCGAGACGGGTGTTATGGTTAAACGTTTGAAGGGGCGGGTGTCAATTGTTTGGGTGATATTAGTATCATCTATGAGTTTTATCGCACGCTCTTGAATCGTGTCTACCAGATGCAGAGATATTTTGGGCGCACCCGATCAGATGTGGGCATTATACTCCAATTTTTTGCGGACGAATGCCTAATATATTGAGGCCAGATTAGAGGGGGTGAAATATTTCTTACATCGCTTGAGGAAACGTAGACATTTCGCAGCATTTTTGACGACACCGAATACATTCCAACGTATGTTATCATTGACACACATACCAAGAATGGAAAGTTTATCGGTTTCGACGATGCAAGTGCCATCCATGGATAATGACTGGGTGTTTAAATTTCGCTTTAATGACAGCAGACAGCATTGTGTTTTGGAAACATTGAATTCTACTCTGTTAGTGGTTCCCTAATTAGTTATGCTTGCAGATAGTATCTTGTTACACATGCATGAAAGTTGTAATGCCAGAATAATCGTCTTCTCAACAAATATCATTGCTTTGAAGTACTCTAAGCCTACTACTTATCAGAACCAGATAAGACTCTCAAAGAAAGTAAGTCGCAAAAACGGAGTACAGCCAAATAACATCTCTTAAAAGTAACACATGAATCATCTCACATCCCTGACTTAGAGACAAGGTTAAGATACACACTTTCCAGTACGCATGTGCCTGACATAAATCGGACATGGACCTTACCTTCCCGCTAGCGACTGCTTTGCATAGAGAATCGAGAAGTATTTCATAACTTGAATTTGTGCTTGTTTTTATCTAAAATCACCACACGTCCCAAGCGCTGCTGGCGCAGTCTTACTCAACAAGTCAATGTCGAAGTTCAGATACCGACTTCAGCAGCAAAAAGTAAACCAAGATCGGATAAAAGTTGACTCCTCCATGGTGTAGCATCATCATCATCATCAACATCGTATAAAATGAAGGCATTGCCCTTTCTTTGGCGTCTATCTGCTCTTCATCATCGCTTCAGTTCACCTTCGTCTCTTTTGCCGTTTTTCGGCGGTGGGTTTCTCAATTTCGTTTTGTTACCGTTTTTCATTCATTCAACTGCAAAACGGCTAACAACAACAACCACACCATCTACAACAGCAACAGCTACGATAGCAGCAACAAATACGAGCAACAAAGTGGCAATCATGTTACGATAATCGTTCGATCAAAATCCGTTGAAGAGGATCGATCATTCACGGATACAATTTCAATCGATAGATGGTACTGCAGATAGTACCTATAGATATCCGCAAACAACTTTTGTTGGCCGCTATTGGTGTTGTTCGGGAATTGGGTAATAACAGTAGCGCGTGCGCGAATGCGTTCACTTCCTTCGGATGTGAGGGTATTTTGACCGTATTTGGACCAAAACCAATTAGGAAGGGGACAACAGTTGATAGATACGGGTAGTGTGTATAGATATGGATGTAAGGAGGTACTACCATCATGTGATGCAATCATTGGCGGCTAGTGTTTGGTGTCCAAAAAGCATTTCTCATCGATTAATGGCCAATTAGTTGTCGAATCGAATTTAGCTGGCGCGCCAATGACAAATCATCGAAACCTATTGCTACAACAGTCAATAGCCAGATGCATATGTCCGCGATAATCCACTGGATCTTTGGGCGAATTAATTGGCTCTCATCTGACTTCATTAGGTTTCATGTTGCGTCGATCGTCCTCGGCTATGACAAATGTGCGCAATGTTCATTTTCGTGTGGCCAAGTTGGAGAACTTGAAAGCGAACAGTGTCGTGCCAACAAGGAAGAGGAGATACACATTAGATAGCCACCCGAATAGTGAGAAATGTGTGCACATGCTTGCACAACAAAACCAAGCGTTACTTTTGCTTTTCACACTTTTGATTTTTTTTTTTTTTTTTTTTTGTTTTTGTTTGTTTGGTTGAGTAATCGATTGTGGCGGAATGGACCTCTGAATGGCTTACACTAGCCGTTTCTAAGATCGGGACTATGTTGTGTGGTAACCCCGAAACGCAATGGTCACAGTGGAGCTAAGACTGATCCCTTGTGCCAGGGAGAAAGTGAGAGTCGGATTTGGGCAACAATGTTGCAAATGTTTGCACTTCTGTTACCCATAGCGCAAGAGGAGTCTGCGATCCAAAATGAGAAACCTTCGATTGGCCATTTATGGAGCACGGATGTAAAAGGTGTTTGTGCAATTCGAATTCATAAGTCTTATGAGTATCTACAGAGAGAGAAATGGGTTTTTCATTGGAGACATGCAATTTATAAAGGCATGCACTGGAATAGTGTTAATGATGTGTGTGGTGATATTGTAAAGGAATGGTCCTAAATACCGAGTTGCGTCATCTAAAAAAAGGCGAAAACAACGCATGAGCTAAGATAATTCACAGAAAAACTCGGACTGACAAGATTTAGACAGGAAAACAACTAAGGCGACGAGACTTTTGTGAAAACCTCATATTTGACGAGTAAAACTAGCATGCAGCGAAATACAGCGGCCCATAAAGCTTGTGAGGAATGCACGTATATATACTGCAATTTGCCACTGGGAATGAGTATGTACCAGGTAATTCCTGTAAGGTTCGTTGGATAACTAAGACAACAAGCAACATGGCATGCATTTGGCAATATTCGACTTTATTCAACATAGTCTCCTTCTAGAGTAGATGCTGCTGCTCTAACATTTCCATGCCTTTCTTATAGAATGATTTGTCCAAACCTTCAAAATACGCTTCAGTTTCGGTGACAACGTCCTAGTTCGAGCCATATCTCTTTCCGGCGAGCATTGTTTCTAGGTTTGCGAACACGTAATACGATCCTTGTATCATCCGTTGTCACATACCGCATGAAAATATTCTTGTCTATTGATATCCTTACGATGTCAGCTATCTCAAGCACTTTTTGTTGTGGATTTTTTTTATGTTTTCCAAAGCCCAGAGCGTTCAGCATCATTTCTATATGTACGACCAGGTCTCGATGGCTAATGTTCGAAATTTCAAATTTTGAAGCGTATCGTTTGGTACTAACTAAATATAGTGTGGGTATGTTATTAAAGTCGCCATCTATGTGTCATTTTCGAGACTTTTTGATCCACCTGTTATATAGCTATTTTTGCTTCCTTTTTGTTGGGTATACAGAAATCTTGGCTTTCATTGACTTGAGTGTTTCATTTTGATTGGCTGCTGAAGTTACCTCGTTTTAGACAGTAGTCAATTCTACTACTTTTAATTTCATTCATCTTCATCGAACTTGCAGAGCCTTTTTCGACTTAAGATCGAGGTTGGGAAAACTCAACGTAGGTCTTAATCCGTTTTCTGTTGGATTATTGGAATGAAGACCCAATCTGCTGGTTGTGACAAGTGCTTCCAAACGAGTATCGAAATCAATCTGGCAATGAACTGTATGTATCTCATGATTCTTGAGAGAACTTGTTAGGGACACGGCAGTAGTCATAAGTAACAACAAGCCTGTTAAAAAGACAAATTTGTTCCGATAGCCCTACAATTCGTTACACACTCATTAAGAGTAGAAGGTCGCTTTCGCTATTATAAGGCCAATACGCTTGCTGCACACTTTGCGACCAGCTCAACACTCCCAGATTGTGCTTTGTCTTTTGTTCACGCCTACATTTGAATGCGTCGTATCTTCAATGGGACGAATCCACATGAGTCCCCTTCTTCTGAAGAGGTGTTCTACCTCGCTGGCAAAACCACTGCGTAAGCTTTTTTATCAATCCTACTCTTTAGAACCCTTTCCGACCAGATGAAAAACAACATTTGTCCAGCCCGTCCCTAAAAAAGGCAAAACTTCTTCCCTCTCCTTCTACAGACCCACTGCATTTACGTCCCTTATTACCAAGGTTATGGAAACGCTAGTAAGCCGTGAGTTCATGAAATATCTGGCGCCACGAAAACTTTTCAATGACCGGCAGTACGGTTTTCGTAGCAACAGGTCCACTGGTGATCCGATGGCATGCCTTACGGAAAAGCGAAACCAAAGCGTACATCAATCTGGCGAAAGCAAGATAGTTGCACTTGATGTCTAAAGCATTTGACCGAGTTTGGCATCAGGCTCTTTTGTCAAAAAAGCGTGCTTTTGGGGTCGATGGCTCTCTTCTTCGATGGATTAGAAATTACCTTTCGGAACGTTCAATTCAAGTTGTCAGATATTCACAAAATAAATGCGGGTGTGCCCCAGGACTCCGTTCTGTCTCCGACACTCCTTTTAATTGTCATGAATGGTCTCCATATATTCCTTTCTCGATGGCAGTACTCTCTGTTTTTCATATTCGTTCCCGGACTCATACCGTGCTCTTTGGCTGTAGAACGGGAACGGCAGCTCATTAAATTCCGATATCAACCGTATAACCAATTGGGGAACTACCAAATGAGTGAAATTTAATGCTTCTAAAACTCACTTCTGCTGTCATTGCAGTGATAAATATCCAGCCCGTATCCATGAATGGCACCTGCACTCGAAACCGAAAAACTTTCAGTTGTCGGTATATGTGTCAATGACAACTTACCTTGAAACGACTACATATTTGATGTCGTCAAAAATGCTGCGAAGTGTCTAGGTTTCCTCAAGCGATGTAAGAAATATTTCACCCCCTCTGATCTGGTCTCAATATATTAGGCATTCGTCCGCCCAAAATTAGAGTATAATGCCCCTATCTGGTCAGGTGCTCCTAAAACTTCTCTGCACCTGCTAGAAAGGAGTCAAAGCTATAAAACTCATAGGTCATACTAATACCAGACAGTTAATTGATACCCTCGAACACCGACGTAATGTCTTCTGTCGCAGTTTGTTTTATCGCTATTTCCACCGCCAGTCTCCATAGAAATCGCCAGTAGCATTCCGCCCCTTCAAATCTTCAACCGTAACACGCGTCTCGCTATGAATGCTCATCAGTATACCCTCAAGCCCATTTTGGGACGTACTGTAAAATATCGTGACTCGTTCCTAAGCCGTACAACTCGCCTATGGAATGCCCTGTCGAGTTCTCTATTTTTCGATCGTTATAACTTGCAAACATTTAAAAACAATGTCCATCGGTACCGCTCTTTCTTCCTCGCTAAATTTCCTTTGCCCGCGCTGTGTACAAACATTTTAAGGGTACACAAATCCCTTGAGCGCATGCTCGTTAATAAAAAAAGAAAAACAGTTCGAGGTGGACACGGGTTTCAACCCGAGGTTGATCTTAATCCAGCTGTCGTGATCCTTGCGTTCGCACGTTCATTTACCATCTATCCAAAATCGCCGTCAAAACATACGGCGATCTCATCTATTTTACCGAAGTCGATGCTTCTGCGCCAGCTCGTAAATTCACTTGAGTTGTTTGGGAGAGAACTTTGATACTGAGTTGGGCTCGAAACCCAAAAAAAAAACATCGCTTGGCAAGACCTATTCTTCGTTTTTTTTGTATCTTCATCTCTAATGGGAACTAGGAAGTGGCGCTGTATATAAGAATTAGAGGGGCAGAACGAACCGTTCAACTTGGGCGACGAAAACCAAGATATCCATCTACCTGACTTAAGCAATAGAAGCCTACCGCACTGGGCCGGAACGTGTTCCCTATCGCAGATTTTTATATAGCACAAAATGACTTGATAGAGAGCATAAACTAACTCATATCTACGATGTGGTCGGAGTGATTTTAACATCGCGTACAAGATATTGTTTGTCGTGCAGGATCTAATTTGTCCTTATAAGTACTATCCTAAGCTGGTAAGCTCACAATTGACACTACAACATATCCCTAGGAACAATTCAGATGCTTGACTCCACCACGACACCGCACATTCGGCGTATATATAAACGGGCTATTGTGTTTGGGAACTATTACTCTGCATGAAACCTCTGTCTGAAAAAGAAGAACGTTAGTATGCACACACAAAGAGAACTTTCTACGGAAAAAAGGCTGCATCTCGGCATCTGAAGACGGTAAGTCTTCATCCCTTCTTTATATGGTCAAAAACTTTCTGCAATGTGCTATCTTTTTGTGATTCCGCCGCGATGACCGACGCGCTCTACGGGAAATCTTTCAAGACAGCATCGACTTCTTCAACCACTTGCTGTGCGGTATTCTCCACCAACTTGTCGAACTCGACGTCTGGCCCCACTGGTAACCGAGATAGACAGTCTGCGTTCCCGTGGTGCTTCATCGACCTGTAGCGAATGGAGTATGTGCAACTCATTAATATTATGGCCCTTCTTTGCAGGCGATGAATTGTCATCACGGGTAATTTTTTTTTCTGGATTGAACAGTATGACCAGAGGTTGATGGTCAGTCAACAACTAGAAATATTGGTGAAACCTTTTAGCGCCGAAAATTATTGCTACCGCCTCCTTTACGATTTGACTATATCTCTTTTGCTTTAATTCTTGCGTCAGCTCAATCTTATACGGATGTAGGCCCAAATCCAACCGTGAAATAAACCGGGTTGACTCGCTGGCGATGCCAAATTTAGCTGATTGGCAGCGAGTCGACATTTCTGGGTCTTCTTCGATACTGGCCCCTACGGTGGCTATGTTTTCTTCATTTCGCTCCAATCTATGTCTAATTGGTGGCTTAAGATCCAAAGGAGTTCACTCACGCTCAAACTTTTCTACGGCGTGACGAATTGCCTGCACACTGAAGCCATGATGATGATCGACCACACGACGAAATTCACGTTGCGTATTTACAACTTAGCCGAAATTTCGATTACAATTTTTAATAATTGCCGCATCTTCGGCAAGCGTAAAACAAACCCTGTAGAAACGTCAGAAGATTGCAAATGCAAGGACTATTTAGACACCGAGTTGTGTAAAACTTAATGACTGCCATAACCCATTTTTTCTAAATGTCTTATAATTTGTTTAATAATGTCTTTCCTTCTTTTCTAGGTAAGGACTCTAAGGTCATCTGCTCAGGAACTAGTTCTTTACGGTATGTATGCAACAGTACATGCGAGATATTTTATATTGGAATCCGCAATCATAACGTCTTCTAATTTATTCCACAAAACATACCGAAACCGTCTCTCACTATAACTTTCCATAGAAGAATATCACAAATCGCAAAAAAATTGTCACCATGACCTTCTTTAAAGTTTCAATCCGTTTCTTGTCCCAATTTTGTGCATTCCTTCACAGCTAATTCAATCAGCCAGCCATAACAATTCAGCCAAACAACAAACCATTTGTGATAAATTTACGGATTACCAGCACACCCCGATTAGATGTGGAAAAACGGTACTCACTTCACAAAATAACCATAAATTCGCTTGCCCTAACCTCTGACAATGGCAAGCCATAATCACTAATAAATTGTGATCACCGCCCCGCCTTCAATATGGCAGTTTGGTGGCCAATTAAAGCAAATATTTCCACACGATTATTTGCAGACCTCTGCCCTAATACAAAAAAAAAAAAACAACCACATATCGTCCCACAGATACAGATACAGATACTGACACACATCAATGGATTGGATATCGAAAGCCTGAAAGCAGCGATCTGCCATAGATATCCATACGATACGAATGCTAACCCTACTAACAGATATCAATCCAATTATTGTTTCCTGTTCACCACATCTTGCCATCTAACTCGAACGAAATGTGTATCCGATGTCCGACGAGACAGTTTAAAAACCGAATACCCCCTGTCACTCTGTTACCCGGTTTTTGCCAGGGATCCAGTGGCTCTTGTGACAAATGACCTACCACATTGGCGACAAAAGTCATCGTCCTCTATCTACTCGTATGTACGTGTACACTCTACTGAACGTTTGTTTATTTATTTCTGTATTCTGTCTTTTATATTTGTATTTTTCCTTCTTTTCGATTCTCACTGATGATAGTGACGACTACTCTGCGTTCGGATGTTCGAACAGATCAGTTCGAGTGCTATGAACTGAGATCCAAAATGACAGTTTCACTCAGAGTATGTTGCAAATGTGTAACATCCAACCGTTACGCGATCAATAAGTCAAAACGTGAGTAATAAAAAACTATCACCAGGGCGATGAAGTACTAGTGTATCTATTGTATAAAGGGGGAGGTGATCCACAAGAGATACACAGCAAGAGGTAACATTGCCTAGTGAGCACACCAAGGAACAATGACTAATGCTTGAGAATTTAATTAACCTACATATCTCGGATTGCAGTCCGTCGTTCAGTCAATGATCGTGCACACAATTCTACAATAGAACCAACCACATAATTATCCAGACGCGCGAGGGGATCATTACTGGTGCACCAGCGATCTGTAAAGGCAAACATAATAGTTCCGGACAACAGTGGGGCTTAGGTGCTGAATAAGGGGTAGATTCCAATTGGTGGTAAAAGATAATTGTAATTGTTAGACCTTTTGCGCATACTTAGGCTCTATTTGATTGGTGAGAGGGAATCGAAACAGTCGATTTTAAGTACGCACCAAGTACTAAACCACTAAATCGAATCAAAATAAAGCTACTGGTTTTGGAGATTAACTTCTGATAATGAACTGCCAAGGAAGAAGTCAACTTAACATCACATCGCTAGACAGGTTAATTATGTATCTTTTAAACGGAATTTGTGTGAACGTGTACTAAGTTAATGCTCTGAAGTTACCTTTTCCAGTATTACATCCGCAATCGTTTTGCTTTCAGTTTAAATAGCGTATTACCGTGATGGATAGTGTTTTGCCCAGCCTCAGCAGAAGTTGGGAAAACCCAACAATTTCTTTGAAAGGCTCTTAAGAAGTTCGGATATTATGACATCTTATTAGAATGGCGGTACCCATCATGTTATAAGTACATTGTTGATGAGCTTTTTCCTATAGGCTCGTCGGACCATTGCGTTATATCAGGTAATTTCTCGTACACGTGTGGCCCAGGTCCCTAAAAGAACCGTATGGCAATACGAAAAAGCCAATTGAATCGGACTTAAGAGCTTCTTTAGGGAGTTTAACTGATCGTTATGTTTACTCAAAGGCACTATTCTCTTTGGAATGAGATCCTTTATCCCTCATCGGCCAAAAAAAAAAGGGCATGGCAGGACTCGAACTGAAAAGAGGCTGTCAGGGTCAGAGATATGTAGTAAAAACTTTTGGTCGTTCATTGAAAAGATGGAAAATTCTGCCTCATCCTCCACCCTAAGGCGCATTTATAATGACATTCCAGCTGTCAGCTCTTTGGACAAGGCCAATCTGCTTGATGCACACTTCCAGATTGGGCCTTGTTCCCGTCTACGCTTGAATGCGTCGAATCTTCAATGGGACGAATCCGCTTTCTTACTCGTGTACTAGCAAGAGTACCTAAATATCTTAACATACACAAACCCGCTGGTCCAAATGGTATATCTCTCAATTCCTGAAGAAGTGTTCTTCCATGCATGCTGAACCATCGTGTAAGCTTTTCCATCAATCCTACTTCTTAGGACCCTTTCCGAGCAGATGGAAAATAACATTTGCCCAGCCCGTCCCTAAAAAAGGCGAAACTTCTTCTATCACCTTTAACAGACCCACTGCGCACTTACGTCCCTTTTTCCAAGGTTATGACAACGCTGAAACACCGTCAGCTCATGAAATATCTGGCGACACGATGACTTTTTAATAACCGGCAGTACGGTTTTCGTAGCAACAGGTCCGCTGGTGATTTGATGGCATGTCTCACCGAAAAGTGGAACCAAACTATACATCAATCTGCCGAAAGCAAGATAGTGGCACTTGATATGTCTAAGGCATTTGACAGAGTTTGGCATCAGGCTCTTCCAAAACTCAATGCTGTCTGCTGTCATTAAAGCGATTAATATCTAGTCATTATCTAGCTTACGTTGGTATGACCGCATATATGATGTCGTCAAAAATGCTACGAAATGTCTAGGTTTCCTCAAGCGATCTAAGAAATATATCACCCCCTCTGATCTGGCCTCATTATATAATTCATTCATCGGCACAAAATTGGAGTACAATGCCCACATCTGGTCAGGTGCTCCTAAAACATCTCTGCACCTGCTAGATAGGATTCAAGACCGTGCGATAAAACTCATTGGTGATACTAATATCAGTCAATCAATTGACACCCTCGAACACCGACGTTATATCTCATGTCTCACTCTGTTTTATCGCTATTTCCACAACCAACTCCATAGAAATCGCCAGTAGCATTCCGCTCCTTCGAACTTTTAACCGTAACACTAGTCTCGCCGTGAATGCTCATCAGTATACCCTCAAGGCCAGTTTCGGCCGTACTCTATCGTAATATGTTCCTAAGCCGAACAGCTCGCTTGTGGAATGCCCTGTCGAGCTCTCTATTTCCCAGTCATTATAACCTTCAAACATTTAAAACCAAGGTACACCGGTACCTCCCTTTTCTTCCTCGCTAACTATCCTTCGACCGGACTGTGCCGTGATTTTAAGGGCGCGAGCATATTATAGATAAAAAAATGTTAAAACTGGTCTCCTTCTGACGAGTATAATCAAAATTAGGCCAGGGTGTTATCGCAATCTATTTTCCCAGCTAGCATCATACAATGTCTTCGGGTTTGGAATTCTTAGTTGCTGGAGCTCTTTAGTCTGCAATTCCTGGGAATGAAATTTGAGAGTGTCTTTGAGCGGTACTATCCTTGCCTCCCTAATGTCTCCATAATCTCGGACGGTAGTAGTTAACCAAATAGGTCCGTCATATCAAATGTAATACCAAATCTCAAATTTGATTCGTAGATGTTGCTTAACAGTCCATATAGTGCGTGGCTGAATCTTTTCCTCCATTCCCCGTCAATACAAACGGTACCGAAAAGCACTTGAAATATTTTGCTCTTAAAACGACCACGTGCTTCTTCATTCGCTTTCGGCAAGATCCAAGACTCTGCGCCATAGAGCAGGACCGGGATGATTAGGGTCTTGTACAAGGTGACACAAAAGTTGACACCTGATGTGCTTTGGCTGTACTCTTTTTTATGAAAGAAAAACTTTGGCTCTGGTTTTGGATTATGTTTATTTGATGTCTCAAATTTTTTTTCGTTAAGTCGAAAAAATGATAATATGCAGTTTTTTCCAGGTCACAGATGCCGCAAAGCAGGAGGAGTACGTACTTTTTGGAGTACGTATTCATTGAGGTTAGGACTATTAATGAAATTTTCCTTCTGGGGTGCATATATATATATATGGCTCCGGATGTTGCACACCATACGCTAATGAGAGATCTGCTCGAGGAATTATCTCCTTTCAAAATCGTTATATGTGGTGACTTAAACTTAAACATCTTAGAAAAGGAAAATAATGCTTTTAAAGAACTGAATGAGTCCCTTCGTCTGAGTTTCGTAAATAGTACCCATCCTACTCATTTTGCACTCAACAAAACACCCCCTTTAATTGATATTGCGTTAGTGTCTGAAAAAAATTTCGTGCTTCGGTACGATCAACTTCCTGTTCCAGCATTTTCGTATCACGACATGATTCCTTTAGCAATCAACATACTTTCAGAAGTAACGAATAATGATTTCTTCGAGTCATTTGATTATACAAAATTTAATCTAGTAGTATTCTTTCATGACAGCCAGACGATAAATTGGAAGCCGATATATGCAACAAATGATACCAGCTTTGAAATTAAATATTTCAATGAGAACATTTTATACCTTTTTAAAAAGTATGTGCCAGTGGTAAAAAGAAGGTCCAAGAGATGCACATTACCTTGCCTTATAAAAGAAGTCTTTGATCTCATGAAAGCCCGGGATATCCTATATAGGAGATGGAGACGTTACAAATGTCCTGAAATACACACAGAGTTCAAAGTTATTCGTAATGCAGTAACCTCATTAATCAGATCTAATAAAAGGTCATTTTATGCAAACAAGTTCAATGCAGTTAGCTCAAACATCGACTTTTGGAAGACTGTGCGCTCACTGGGTTTGACTTCTGAAAAGCCAACCTCTCCAGGCCTCATCAATTTAGGTGAACTTAATGCTAAATTTGTTTCTGCATATGATATATATAATCCGACAAATATATCTGAACCGCGATGCAGTAGCGGCGACACTTTCTCCCTACAATGTACCGACGAAATCAGTGTTGGTAAAACGATCCTTGACATTACATCTAACGCAGTTGGATGGGATAATATCGTTCCCAAGTTCATAAAAATCCTGTGTCCAGTCATTCTCACACATATAACCCATATTTTTAATTCAATACTCACAACTTCAAACTTCCCTGAAAGTTGGAAAATTGCTAAAGTGGTGCCAATTCCGAAATCTCCATCGCGCCAAGAAACTGCCATACTTCCATTTCTGAGCAAAGTCTTTGCGACTATCGTTAGTAAACAAGTCAAACATTATTTAAACGATAAACAGCTTATTACAAACTGTCAGTCGGGTTTCCGTGCTAAGCATAATTGCACCATAGCTTTACTTAAGGTTTGCGAAGACTGTTTTTAGACTTTTCTAAGGCATTTGATTGTGTTGATCATAAAATGCTAGTCATGAAACTTCGGACCCAATTCTTGTTCGACCGGTCTCTATGTAATTTGGTCTCGTCGTATCTAGGTTTTCGGTCATGTCATGAGAAAAAGCGCTCATCTTGTCTTTTTATTCCATCAGGTGTTCCCCAAGGATCCGTTTTAGGACCCCTACTCTTTATATGTTATATAAACGACTTAGCAATGCATCTTGTGAATTGTAAACGTCAAATATATGCAGATGATGTGCAGATTTATTCAGTTTTTCCCAAACAATTTGTAAGTGGTCATTTGAAAACAAACTCAGTCTTAATCCAACAAAGACTAAAGCAATGATCATTAATGCTAGCCGAGTTAAGGTAGACACTCCTTTTCTTTATATTAATCGAACTCCAATTGAATATGTTTAAACATTCAAAAATCTTGGGGTTTACATGAGCCAACCTGGAGGACTGATTTTACAAAAACTGCATCGAAAGTTTACGGAGCCCTTAGAGGACTTAGCCCAACCTCCAACTATCTTCCCACCAAAGTTAAGTTAAAGCTTGTAAAATCATACATCTTGCCTATTCTATTATATGGGTGTGAAATAAACTCCTACATAGATTATGAATCTCGGCGAGAGCTTAATGGTGACTATAATAGCTGTGCGAGATACATATTCGGCATAGAAAGATATGAACATATCTCTTTCTACTCCCATCAGATTGTAGGTTTGTCAATCGACGAATTGATGAAGTATCGAACTCTACTATCACTACACAAAATTTTAACAACAAAACAACCGGAATATCTATTTGAAAAAAATTAATTTTCCGCGTAATGTTAAAATGTTGCAATTGATCATTCCAAGATGCAAATATGTTAATACATCTAGATAATTTTTTGTTAACTCGATTCGCCTTTGGAATAGTTTACCCGTAGATATAAAGCTCACGACGAACAGAACCGCCTTTAAGAAAAAATTGTTTCTTCATTATGCTAATAATTCCTAATAGATTTGCCTACTTTCCTACCTCTTCTTTTCCTTATGTTTCTTTTTCTTGGTACTTTCTTTTCCTTATCTCTTTCTTTTACTATATTTAAACTTAACTCCTTAAACTAAACTTAAATTACAAAAGATTGTTCTATTTTTTAAAAGATGCGTTTTGTACACAAGTCTTATGTGTGAACAATTATTCAATTCAATATTAACAATAAACTAAACTAAACTAAGTGGCCGCCGCCAGAATTAATTAGCATTCGGGCCCGATTTGTGGCATTTTCCATTACTTTTGCTAGAATTTCCGGCGATAGGTCGTCGCATTCTTGACAGATATTCTCTTTGAGGGATCCACGAGTTTGAGGCTTGTTGACACAGACCTCGTGACTTCAAAAAAACGGTTAAATCAGGGGATTTGGCCGGCCAGTCCAAATCGCCAAAACAGGAGATTAGGCGCCCGGAAATACAGCCCTCAGAATATCAGTCGTTGCTCCATCCTGTTGGAACCACATGTTCTCCCGTCCCAATTCATCCAATTAAGGAAGGAGAAAGTTTTTGAGGTTTGGTTGTGTAGCGCTCGCCGTGCATTGTAGTCGTTTGACCTTTGGCGTTTTTGAAAAAATAAGGCCCGATGACGCCTCCATCGTAAACAGCCCACCATGCAGTAACTTTGAGCAGATGTAATGGTCCTTCGTGGGTTATACGTGGATTTTCGGTTCCCCAGAAGCGATAATTTTGCTTATTCAAATATCCACAAACATGGAAATGGGCCCCGCCACCCGACCGAGAAATCTGCGCCGAAATTTACGCTACGCCAACACCACCGACGAATTATTCCACGCTCTTTAGGAGTATAGCGATTCATGTCTTATTAACGTCTATTTTGTATCTGTTAACTTCACAAAGTAAATTTGACATTTGCAGCCATTTGCAAAAATTATAGCATCATCAGATAGGGTGATGCCTTTTGCGCCATCTTGTGTAAAGCCAGTTTGGTTTTACAATAGAGGGCTCTGTTGCTTGAAATAGTAAATAATTCTTCGTCTGATTTCAGCGCTGATGTTGCTGCTTGTAACTGCGTGGCCTAGGGGGTGAAGTGCCCGAAGTCTTAACTGTCAATATTGACGTTCTGGCCAAGTTGTCGGTGGTGTGCATGCTGATAGCTTGTACTTTGTTTTGCTCCCATTTTGGCCGCTTCCGCCTCGATACTCGCACTTGTGCGGATTTAAAAAAAAATATCGTGCCTCTTTTGTCGGCTGGTGAGTTTTGTATGATTCTTTATTTAAAAGTCACATGACGTCGGTTTGGTTTAAATCAGTCTTGACATTGAAGCTCTCAGTTTATTCACTATCGCCCTTGATAGGGCAGCGGGTATTCTCCATAGTCGTCCTGAACAGCCTGTATAGCTCGTCCCTCTGCCAGCTGTGATATGTGGTTTTGAAGTCGCTAATAGGTGGTGAGTATCGATCTGAAATTCTAGTGCCTTTTTCATGATCTGCCGTAGTATGAACAATTGATCGATGATGAACGTTTCTGGCCGGTAACGACTTGAACCAGCCAGATTATTCATGAATGGATTCAGATGCTCATATAACGCATCAGTAAACGGTCTCCTTTCTTGTGGATAGTCAAACGATGCCGAGATTTCATGTTTCGGGCATGCGTTTCTCTGACCACATCTTACAGATGAGCTGGTCATCATGCAGGCTGTCTGCACCTGCTCTAACATTAGGTTTTAGCGCCGATATTCCATAATCTGGGATTCGCCATAATTTCAAACGAATCGGCAAGAGAGTGGTGCTTATTACATGTTATCAGAGACGTCGTTCTAAATACTATCTGTTCAAGAAACTAAAGTCCTTTAGTACATCTATGTGCCATTATGTATTGTCCCATGGATGGAGCATTTAGGATTTACCTCGCGGAACGATTCAGTGCTGTTCACAGATTCCCAGAACTCCTCTAAGTTCAACATTTAAGTGTTCAACCAACATTCTATACAAGGGGGTTTAGGTCTATAATGATTTTTAGGCTTCGGAGAAGGGAGAAAAAAAAAATTTGTAGGAGCCAGCACGCAGCGTAGCATTCAGCTACAGGCCCATATCTTCGGGAATTTCAGATTGGCATTCACCCAAAAACATTTCTAATGCTGCTCAAAAACTAAGCTCTATGCGCAGTAAAAGTCGCATATTCACATGCGAGTTAGGAAAGATATGATCCAGCACGAATATACTGGACAAATTGAATATTTACTGTTTAAAATCGTCGGCCATTCGCTTTTTACAACATACACACTCAATTACCGACGGGGCTAAGGGCTCTATTGATGAGGAAAGTAGTATTCCAAGCTATTCGGGTTCTTCTCCGCCTTATCCGGCAAGAATGCGAGCAAACCTCCACTATGCACCAACAAACCGCTACAATTCTGACGAATCCACACAGCACTTCCAGTATCATCAAATTGAAGGTGTGGTGAGACAAGAAAATAACCCACTTTCAGCCTAAGAGGCAGCGAAAATTCTGGTAATTACCGAGCTCTGTTAACTTTTAAAAAAGTTAAATTCTTTATCGCTCTTTGTTTTAACAGTTTGACTAAATCAACAGCAAGGCAACGTATTCGGCAGCGCTTTGGACTCCTTTACAATGTTCCCATGCAGGCTCCCCATACCGAGAAATGCCTACAGTGACATGAAGCCGGGTCGGAGTGTATTCCCATGGAACATTCATAAACAATGCTGTACATGGTATACAAGTAATTGCTCGATATTCCTCTTGTAACGTGCGCCCGAGTCACTTTAATCAAGAAGTTGTCAATCCCACCATTAAGGGTCGAGTTTGGATAAAATCGTTTGAAGATCCAAGGCTTACTTACTTATTTACTTAGTTCTGGTGAACGAATCAACTAACCAGCCGCTCCAGTTGGCCCGGTCATTTGCATACTGCCTCCAGTTGCGCACTCCAAGTCGGTTGAGGTACCCGTCACTTGTGCGCCCCACCTAGGGTAAGGTCATCCTCCTCCAACCCTCTGGGTTGGATTCTAAGACCGGGCTGGAGTATTGGTGTGCATTCGCTCTACATGTCCTAGCCGTTTCAGGCGACTGATTAGGTCGATGTCGACATACAGCTCGTATAGCTAGGCCTTGGATATCCTCCTATAAGGCCGGTCAAAACAAATGACACCGAATATCTTATGAAGAATTTTTTGCCTCGAAACGACCGCTTTCGGTCTAAACGCTTTCTTAGCTAAACGGAACGGCGATTTACTTCTACTAAGGTGTTGTTGGTAGTAGAGCCAAGGTATACAAAGTCCCTCACCGTCCCAAAGTTATAGCTGGCGACTGCAACGTTCTGTCCTATTCGTCGCTGTTGTCACTTCTTGTTGACAGTATATACTTGAATTTGTCCTTCTCTACCACTGGGCCCAGTGCAGCAACTTCCTTTTTTAATATACGCCAACTCACCGGTGACAGCCCACTGAGTTTTGCCATTCATGTTAAATTCATTGGGATACGCTTGTATTATAGTTGTACAGAGTTTTGAAAGATTGCGCCTTCGGTGTGGGCTTGTGATGTTAAAGAAGTCACATGACAGCGCGTCACCTTGTCTGACATCGAGGGCATCGGTTAAGTCGTTATAGACCTTGACGGCGCAGCGCCTTCTATATCGTCATTCTCCACAGACGGACGAGCTCGGCAGGGATGCCAAACCTAGACATGGCTCTATATAGTTGGTCTCTTTAAATGCTGTCAAATGCGACTTTAAAATCTATGAAAAGTTGGTCGGTATCGATTTGGACATCTTGAGTTTTTTTCCAGTCTTTCTGGGCTTGAATTACACTGATAGCGGTAAATCAGGTTGTTGACGAACGGCAAATAAGATGTTGGACGATATGTTGAGGAGACTTATACATCCATAGTTGGCGCAGTTGAGGACAGAGGATCCGCTTCTGACTAGATCGCAGAAATGAGTTGATGCATGCTCTAAACATTTCCAACAGCATTGAATACCTCAGCCGGTAAGCCGTCAGGTTGAGCAGCCTTGTTGGATTTCAGCTTAGATATTGCTGCCCTCACTTGGTTTTGGTCCGGCGGGCGGTAGCTTTGGCCATCATCACCTAAGTTGAATAGTCTGTTCTGCCTGACGGTCGGTGGGATGTTGGGCTTCATCGTCATTATACAGCCTGCAGAATAAGTTTCTCTATATTCTCAGCGCCGACTGTGACACTAATTTAAGGTTTCCTTCTACATCTCTACAGATTTCCGTACGGATCGTGTTGCCTTGACGCGTTCTTTTAACCTGCTAGTAAAACTTGCATACGTTGTTCCTGGAGTACAAACTCTTCTTGTTTTCGATTGCGCGTTTCTTGTGCTCATGATCTTCTGATCTGTTTTGCTCGTAGAGCTCACAAACTGCTTTCGTTCTTCCTTAAGGACCCGCTTTGTACTTGCCGGCACTCTTCATCAAACTAGGAATTTCTTGATGGTGGTCGAGGAGTGAAACCCGCCACATTAGTTGCGGCGCCTTTGATGGCACGCTGGGATCGTTGCCATTACTCTTCGGTATTTGATGGTGGCGGCATAGGAGTTTTTGACAAGTTTTGGGATACGCGTACATCAAAGATTTTAGTGTACTTAGCTTCAGAATAATCTACCTTGAATCGTAAAGGTACAGACATTTACATCGGTTCCCCGGGTCTTAGATTGGAAGCAGAACAGCTGTCGATCTTTTACCATTTATAATCCGAGAGTTGGACGCCAGTAGTATAACGTTTATTCATAAAACTGACATAGATACGTAAATATACGCTTTCCCCTCGTTCGATTTGGGAAAGTCCACCTTTTCTGCAGATTTTACCCCAAAAAGTCAGAAGTTCCCACAAACAGTGTATGTACATCTCTCATCGAGTTCATAAATTTTTTCTTTGATTCTGTTCACTTGTCTGTTTTGAGTTCAAGAGGTTGACTATCCCGTCTTTATGTCGCACTACTTGAAAACAATTATCACTAGAGGCTCTGTAAAGACAAAAGGCGACAAAGAAACTCTCTTAGTCGATGGTTTGAAGGCTTTAAAAGCACCACATTGTTCTTTTTAATTACACAGCAACTCCTTTCTTCATAATTCAAGGAAATGTGTGTTTCCGGTAGTAAACGGTTTTATGACTGAGTCTAGTTCAAAAAAGAGTATCTGCCAACGTTTTTGACTGACCTCACTGTGCTGTTCAAGTTTTTTTTCCCAACAATTGGGCCCTGAAATTTGCTGCATTCATTGTAAGACCCTGAAACTGAACTGCAGTGAAACCCAACCTGAGATTCTCGATCCGCTATTCTATTCTTCCTGATGGATGGATGGATGAATAGATTCTGACTACTTGAACATACGTTACAGTTGCAAGGGAAATTTCTTTTGCATAATTGGCTGCAGTAAAGCAATGCAGTCTCGATGGAGATGCCAAGAGCAAGACCGAAGATGACGACGTCTTTGTAGTCATGGTACTCGCAGACCTAGACATCGTCTCTGTGGTGCCATAGATACGGATACGGATACGAATATTTCTACATGGTGTTTTGTTACCAATTCGAGTTACCACGCCAGATCATTGACTACGCGAAGCCACACAATAATTACTTCTTGCAATTACTACGAGTACAATTTTTTTTTCATTATTGTTGCTCACTTTTTTTTTTGCTCCGTGTTACTGTTTATTTACTATCATAGGGCGGCCACTTAATTTTATTTACCTTCCTCCGTTTGGACTTGTGACGTGGCCTCGAAACTAGTTGTCAGCGCTTTCAATGTCTGCTTAAGGTAGGCCGTAGTTGTAGTAACAAAAAAAAAAAATGTGAAATCGTTTGCATTTAAGCTCTTTTGTATAGAGTATGGCACACGACTATACGTCAATGTTGTCAGTCCGTGATACCCTTCAATTAACAAGGCGCGGGTAAACGTCATAAAGTCGCAATGATACAGTGCTGAAACGTCATGAGACACCATGGAGCGCCATGAATGCCATGTACTGGTACATAAACGATGAACGCGGCTCGAAAGCAGAGAGAAATGCTGGGTTAAATTGAATTTATGGAAATTGTCACCTGGTTTGGTGGGCGCTTGACGTCGCGTCGGTTGTTTGTCTGCCATGGGTGGGGTACAGAAAAAAAAAAAAAAATAGAAATACCATCGACAACTTACTTAAAATGCACACAAACGTGGAAATGAAACGAAAGTGCCAAACACAAACACAATAAACAAGACCAACAGAAAAATTAAAAAAAAAAAAAAAAAAAAAATTTGTCGTTAAACCGAATTGTCAAAAGGGAAACGTGAAACTTATTTGGGGGCACACGTCTAGCATATGGGCGCACTTATTCACTCACACTCTCATTTGCTCATTTGCTCATTTAGTGTCGCGCCAAACCCAAAAATTATTGCACCCAGATTGCGGTATTAACGTCTGATTCAACAGTGCTGGTTTTCGCCCACCGCCCCTTACAACTGCCACTCCCCCTTTTCGTAATTATTCACGAATTACTCGTATCTTTGAGGTTCTGACGAAGATGCAATTTTTGGAGTGTGTACGGTTTGTTTGTTTTGTTGTTCCCTCCTAGGATATGAGTACATATTTAGCTTTGGGGTAGGTCTCTGTGTGTGTCTCCGTCTCAGACACGAGCTATCAACACCTCGGATACGGATTGCACCCATAATAATTAATTGGGTAAATAAAAAATAAAATTACAAGAAGCAGACGATGACACTGGCACGGGAATGCCTGGAGTCGAGTTTGACTTGGGTCTTGGCAACATCATCGGCTGGAGTTGAAATGTTGTTGTCGAATGTTGTTTGCAGGAGAGGTATATTCGTGGGCGGCTGACATTTTTTGAAAGTTGACAAAGTGATTTCGGGTTTTTCGCTGCGCTCGATCAAAGACTCTTTTGGTTAAGGCTGAGTATTTTTATGTCCTCTAATAGCTTTGCTTTGGTGATATTCCAAAAAATTTCCCAAAGCAGCTTTTATCGAACTTTGTAAGGCTCCCATATAGCTGGAACGAGCGTTGAGAGTGTTCCATGTCGCCCTGATGTCTTCGTACTACTTGTGTTGACTTAGAAGCCTTGTCTTGGGGTTTTCTTTATACCAAGGAGTTAACCTGGCCTATTGCAATAGCTTTTCTGACGAGCTCGATTCATTCTTAGCATTGATTTCACCCATGACTCGAAACTACGTTAGACTTATGGGCATAGTTAATAATGGCAACTGCCAAAGACATATTTCTCAGGGTTTACACAAAGAGTACATTCCAGAATGGATTCCACGAAAATATATCTGGGGAAACCGATTTTTTTTGAAAAACCTGCAAAAAGAAATGAATGTCAATGATCGTTAGATCAGTCAATCGTTTCATAACTGAGTTTATCCTCTAAAGAGACTAAACTAAACATGTCACGCCGAAAGCCTCTAAAGTGCTGTCGATCTCTCGGCAGTATAAAGGAGCCTACACTAAGGAGTATCCGCTGGGTCTACACGGCTATGATAAGGTCAACAATATATTATGTCCGGTGGAAATACGTCACTGCTGCATTTACCAGACTTCAAAGAACAGTCTGTTTTACCTGCATGGGGGCTTAATATTCTCTGCTCCCGCCCAATTATCAAGGCTTCGCCCATCAATGACGTTGTCTAATAAAAAGCGGGGGCAGAGCATATTTACTGGTCTTATCGTAAACATCTTCAGATAACGCCTCTGAATGGTTGCTACGATTTGACCAGCAACAAGTTGCCGGTCATAGGTCTTGTTGGCGGCTGGACCACCGGTAGTCCATACCAGGACTTAAATCACGGTACCATGGGAGTCAGGAGCCCCCCGGATTTCGGTCCGGGCCTGACTTGTTAGAGGTAGACCCCCTTGTGGGAGCGTCATGGTGGCTGTGGTTTAAACCCAAATCGCGGAAACGGGTCTAACCCATTGTAGAGTTGCAAAAAAGTGCTGGGTGCTGTGACCCTAAGAACAGTAAGACGTTTTTGGTCGGCCTCGACTCATACCAAGGGTGGAATTTGTGCCTCCAGCACAGTTCCGAATTGCTATCAAAGGAATGACGGAGAGCGATGGCATGGCGTATCCTTGCTCCCTATGGATGTATGGGCATCTCGTAAACATAAGGTCTTATGACAGGTGGTTTACGTTAAAAATCATGGAACGTTCTGTCTTTTGACTCTGTTTTAGACGGTTTTAGACGGCATGTCTGATGCAATGACACCAGGACTCATGTTGCGGAAAAATATACGAAATCGCCTTCCCTGTGCCTAGGGATGTTTTCGGCAAGAATCTGAGCCAGGAAAGGAATGCAGTTGAGTCTTAACGGATGGCTCAAAAACCAATATTGGATGCGGACTGGTGTCTTTCTCTCGTTAGAGAAATTTGCGTCGGGCAAAGAACTATGGTTTGTTGTGAAGAATCGGTGGAGGAGGCGAAGAATTTGCATCTGTACCGACTACTCAGTTACACTTAAAACCTTGCTGCTGAATCCTCTTAGGACTTCCAAGCTTGTTGAGGAATACAAGTCTTCACTGAACGCAGTCGAAATAGTAAATTGACTGAGTATTGTCTGGGTTACAGGTCACAATGGGATCCCTGGAAATGAAATCACAGATGAGAGTTTTTTTAGGACAGGACCTACGTTTGGACTGCTTGCGACCTTGGTTATGGTTTCCATTAGCGATTGAATCTCATATGAGCATAACCGTGAATGACATGTCTCTCCAGGTTATTGGCGAACCAAGCGAATGTTTCCCAATGTTTCTAAGAGATCAGAGGCTTTCCGCCTGACCATCAATATGAAAGGTTGCATGATTCTTACTTGTGTTGCGACGCAACCACACTTAAGTATGCCGGGCATAAGTCATTCAGTATCCTGAGACGCTTATTGTCAAAGCGATGGTGACACCGCGGAGCATTACTTCTGTGAGTGTCGGGTCTATGCTCTCATCAGACCGTAAGTAGTTGGGGCTGATGTTGATGCTGAAGTACCCACCTTCTTCTTCTTCTTCTTTCTTCTTTCTAAAGAGTGTTTCACCACCAAGAGGTGTTGGATTTATTTTTTGAACAAAACGAACAATATCTCTGAAACCTTTATTACTATATAAAGGGGATAATTTATTCCAATTGGCCGCCTCGGTTCTGCTTGCAGGCCCTCATCCTTTTCTCGAAATTTTCAATCACTCTTTAACATAATTGAGGCTTTATCTCGGCGCTGTCAGCTTCAATATTCGCTTCAGAGTTCGAGTTGTTTTGCGGGTGATTGGCATAGACCTTGTTTTTAACATATCCCCAAAGAAAGAAGTCTAATCATGTTAAGACGCAAGACCTTGTCAACCAATGGGTATCTCCGAAACGCGAAACTACGCGGCCAGGAAACTTCGTGTGCAATAACTCGATTGTTGTGCGACTTGTATGGCACATAGTAGCATGCTGTTGAAAGTAGAAGTTGTAGATATCGACATCGTCGAGTTCCAGCCGTCAAAAAATTATTTAGTCAGTCTCGGTACCGCGTTCCATTGACCTTAATTGCTTTTCCGGTCTGATTTTCGAAAAAGTACGGCGCTATAACACCTCGGGGCAATAAACCAAACACGTACTCGTTCTGGGTACATTGGCATCTCCTGCATTCGTGAATGTGGAAATGAGTTTTGTCCGAAAACACGATTTTCTTGTAGCAATCAATGTCAACATGCATATTTCCCCAGAACCCAATACGAGAACGTACGGCGCTACTGGTCGTCGGCCGGCTTCAGTTCTTGCGTTAATTGGACCTTATACGCATGGAGAACCAAATCTTTCATCAAAATTCGGTGCCGTGTCGCTGTGGAGAGGTCAAGCTGCTGAGAATAGTAACGAATGGAGCTGTTTGGGTCATTTTTAATACTTTCTTTTACTGCGGCCATTGAACGTCCGCGGCGAACACGTTTGGACGTCTTCACATCTTGTACTGAGCCGGTCTTCTGGAAGGGATATGATTACGTGCGATTGAATGTGAATTTTCGTAATTAAATACTACGATTTGGATTTGTTCTTTCACTACATAGCGTTCCATGGCAAACTTCCCAAACTGATAGAGGAAATCAGTCACCATATGCCAAGCCTGCGTACGTCAGCAGAAAGATAATAGGCCTTTCAAATCCAAACCTTCTAGTCGCCATCTGTTTTCTTCCCTGCACAGAAGGCTGAACATTTTCAGAAAAGGGAAATCACAAGGAGTACAGCGGAGTAGTCCTTTATCTAAGCGCTCTATTGCGACCGGAAAAAAAGATCAACAGTCATAAGATCACCCTTTCTAGTAGTAAGGCTCGGATTCTACTACGCAAATTTGTAGAAAACTGCTCGTATACCACGAGCTTGTACATTAACCTGAACAGAGTGTCCGACCGCATCGTAGACGTATCCCGCGCCACATGAAAAGTCACCAACGAAAAGTCTCCTATGCAAATTCGGAGTAAGCAGCTGTAGCACGATAAGGTTTCACATGAACCCATGAACAGAGTGATCATAGACATAATCCGTGCTCCATAGAAAATCATCATATAATGCTGCGGAGCTTTACGAGCACTTTTCGGGTAGTTTTACGAGTATACGCGAGGAGTTAAGTACAACTCTTTCGGAAGAGACAACAGAAAGAGGGCGGCTTTCGATAGTATTAACTCGGAGTTTCTTACAAACAGCTGGGCAAAATCCTAGTTGGATCGACCCTGAATACCATAGATCGTGCTGGGCCCCCGCCCAATTATCAAGGCTTCGCCCATCAATGACGTTGTCTAATAAAAAGCGGGGGCAGAGCATATTTACTGGTCTTATCGTAAACATCTTCAGATTACAGCCTCTGAATGGTTGCTACGATTTGACCAGTTACAAGTTGCCGGTCATAGGTCTTGTTGGCGGCTTGACCACCGGTGGTCCATACCAGGACTTAAATCACGGTACCATGGGAGTCAGGAGCCCCCCGGATTTCGGTCCGGGCCTGACTTGTTAGAGGTAGGTCCCCTTGTGGGAGCGTCATGGTGGCTGTGATTTAAAGCCAAATCGCGGGAACGGGTCTAACCCATTGTAGAGTTGCAAAAAAGTACTGGGTGCTGTGACCCCATGAACAGTAAGAGGTTTTAGGTCGGCCTCGACTCATACCAAGGGTGGAATTTGTGCCTCCAGCACAGTTCCGAATTGGTATCAAAGGATTGACGGAGAGCGATGGCAAGGCGTATCCTTGCTCCCTATGGATGTGTGGGCATCCCGCAAACATAAGGTCTACATGACAGGTGGCTTACGTTAAAAATCAAGAGACGTTCTGTCTCATCAAGAACCTGCTTCCAGCCGGTTGAGTAAAGCATTCCAGCAAAGCTTTGTCCTCACTCCTTTTCTCTTTATATCTACATCAGCGACAAACCTGCGGAAGCATGACCTGACAGTCGGTTCTCAAAAAAACAGACATAACGAACACGAAAAGAAAAGAACTGTAATCCTAGACCTTGAACAGCATTTGTTACGTTAGTTTAAAATAGGGGTGCGATGGATATGCCATCACACAAACACTAGGCAGAAAACGGGCCCATCGCGACCTCTGTGGAACCAGTTAAATTACTATTCAAAAGGCAAAAACTAAACAATCTCCCTGGTGAAACGTCAAATTTCGTTGCAAGAGCCAAGAGGGCCTTTGAAGCTCATCCCGTAAAAATTTTCTTCGAATACGCGATATTGGCTCGCAATCATAGAGTATGTATGTTGTGTTGCAGCTTGCAGAACACCGCAGAATCTGGAAATATCCGTATTTAACAATTTGAGTCTCTTTGCGTGTTTCCGCAGGAGACAGTGTCCTGTCAGGATTCCTATACTTGTCCAAAGCCTATCTCTGTTTAATTTTATTAAATCCTTGATCTTTTACCGTCAAAAAGTGACACGATACCTTGTGACTTGACCACCTTAGGTTGGCAGTCTTTATGATTTTTTCCCTACTGTGCAAAGGGGTGGTTTGATAGTTTGCAAGCTCATCCGTTTGTTCATTTTCCTCTGTGCCGCAGTGTCCTGGCACCCAGCATAGTCTCACTCGGTTCAGACTGCGTGATGCTTTGGGCATTATGCGACAGCCGCTGACTATATCAGAGCTGATATAGCTATCGATGCGGATAGCGATCTCATCTGCATTAGTTCAGTCGCCCTGAGGTTCACAGCCAGAACCTCTGATTGGAAGATACTGCTTGTGTCCGGTAGTCTTATAGACACTCTTAGTTTTGGGCTTCTGAGAAAATACCAGAACCTTCTCGTTCCTCTGTTTTCGAAACATCTGTGAAAATTGCAAGGCCATTTGACCTGATTATTGCATTTTTTTGTCAATTCTCCCTCTGCGGATATATTTTATCATACGGAATGTCGAAGTCGAGCAAGGAAGCAATTTCATCCGTTAGAATTGGATTGCCTGGCAGTGGCTCCGTTGTCCGACCATGACATGTCCGAAACTACTGCTCTTGAAGTAACCCAGATTAGTGAGTCGTATCGCACTGTTGCCAGCAAGTTTTTTGATCTGTAAATCATGCGGCCTTAGGGGCAAAAAGGTGTCTAATGCTGCCGTAGGGGTGGTACGGAGCGCATCTGTAATGGCTATGGAAGCCGTTCTTTGAACCGCCGCTAATTTTCCGTAAACCGTTCTCTTGTTTGTTGCGCTATATTTAAGTATGGGTGTTACCACCACCAGCCAGTACGCCATAGCAGGTTTTAGGCGCCAAATTTTTCCTACCGCTCTTTTGCAGATGCCTTTTTGATTCTTTCAGTTTTTTGTCCAGAATTATACCCAGATACTTCGCGCTGTCCGAGAAGGACAACTCCACTCCATTGAGTCTTGGGAATCTGAATTGCGGGATCTTGTACTTTTCGGTAAACAGAACCAGAGTTACCTAGTTACAGAGATTCTAACCGAGCTTTGCGCAGTGGAACAGTTTATTTTTCTACTTGCAAGCATGTTGCAAACCCAATTTGTAATGCCTTGTTCAATATTAGTGCCTACTAGAGAGCTTTTAATGGCGGTGTACTCCACGTTATTGAAGGCTCCTTCTACTCGTATATCGAGGAAGGCCGCCTTCGCAAACTCACCGAAGTGCAGACTCTTCTCTATTTTCCCCACCACGTCGTGCAGGGCGGTTTCTACAGATTTTCCTTTCATATATGCATGCCCTGACTCTGTCAAAAAGCCTAACGTGAATCTATGTACAATAACCGCTCTAAGGTTTTAAGCGTAAATAATGACGGACATATTGGTCTGAAATATTTTGCCAGCTTTAAGTATAAAAACCACCTTAACTTCCCTCCAAGCTATTGGTATGCACCCTATTTTGTCTAAGAATTTCCATAATTTTTTGGATTGCTACAGCCGGTGCTTTCTGTAGCATAATCGGTAGAATGCCATCCGACCCGGGAGATTTGTACGGCTTAAAGGACTGAATTGCCCTTTTTCCCATTAACAAGAACACCTATTTCCTCGTCGGAGACAGAGAGATCAATGTTCTCTGTGTCCTGTAACATGCCAGAGTCATCTGATAATGTGGATCCAGGAAAGTGTTTTTCCACCAACGTTACCAGAACCTCTTGGCTACTTTCAGCCCAGGTTCCGTAATTTTTCCTGAAGTACCTAGGAATGCTCGTTTCTTTTGAAAGCATTTTGCGTAGCCTCGAAGCCTCGTCTGTTACCGCGACAGATTCGCAGTACTTCTGCCATGAAGCCCTTTTTGACTTTCTAACTAGGTACTTGGATTGCTTTTTACATTCGTAGTACTCATTCTATGTGCTGTCACCTCTGAAATGAAAAGCTTCGCCCTATCGTAGAATTTCCTAACCTCTTTCCTTTCTAAACCGATTTCCCTGCTCTGCTGTTCTGTTAGTCGGGCAAGCTTTCTCGAACGCCATTGTTAGCGCCTTATCAATATTTTCTACCGCCATATCTAAGTCAACAATATCATCGTAGGTGATTGACTGTGTATCCGGGTGTATATTTACCACTTCTGTATGCTTGACCCAATCAGTCTTCCTAGGATTTCTTTAAAAACTACATGAGTGATCCGGCATCGACGCGTCGCCGACTACTCCCCATTCCCTTATTTTTAACCCTTCTGTATTTGTGGCAAGGGTAATATCTATCACCTCCTGCCTATTTTTCATCACAAAGGTGGTTGAATTCCCTCTATTGGAAATATTGAGGCTGGAAAATATAATGAAATCGTAGAAACCTCTTGTGTTAGCACCCAGCCAGCCGAACAACAGCATCCGATCGTTCTGCCTTGCCAAGTCGTTTAGTTTCCCCAAGATAACTACATCGAAGTTGTAGGGGAAGTAGGCCGAGGTCAGAAAAAGTAGTTTGCCGCACTCCCTTTCGTATGTTGTCGTAGTCAGGTCACCTGAGCTGTAATTATTCAAAAGAAATGCCTCTATTTGGTTTTTGATTAGGATGCCAGTCCTGATTTTGCCTTCTGTCTTATAGAACAACGTGGAATTCTTCAGAATGAGTTCCTGGATCTCGTTGTCCTTATTGATCCAGGGTTCTTGTATGAATACGGCTGTAACATACTGCCTGGTTATGTACTCCACTAGATCGGCCTTCGCTGCGTACTATCGGCCAAGTTTATCTACAGCACTTCCATCAATTTTGGTCGGTTCCTCCTCGCCTTTACCCTTGGTCGATGGCTTGACCATCAAACTTCCCATACCCTCCGACTTTTCAAGGTATGGTAAGCAATCCCTGTTTAGGGACATCAGAAAATACTGCCCGTACTGCTGTCTAGGCCCCGCCTTAAGGACTCTCCATGTTCCCGATTCTGCACATGGACTAGCCCCAGGAGCTTCTCAGAGTACATGTACGGACACGGAACCCATATACGGAATGCCACCGTTGAGCATTTTATTTTGATGCCCTCCAAGGCATCGCATACCTCCAAACGGAGCGTCTGAGGAAGTCCACAGAAGACCTTTTTCCGCAAGCTTCCGCCTTCCCAACCAGCGTCATTAAAATCAAGCTTCCCGTTTCCTGTGGTGAACGTTTTTCTCTCGTCGATTGTCAGACGATCGCAAGGTTCGAGGTCGTTTATCACAGCAACGAAAAGCTCATCTTTCGGGTCGCATTGCGGTTGAAGTATTAGTTTCCATCTTTTTCGCATCGTTTGGCTCCACGACGTCGTCGGATCTGCCACTCTTGCTGCTAAAACTGTCCTTCCTTCCAGATACACAAGCTTCTTCTTTAAATTTTGCCACATGTCGCCTGATCGGCTTGCACTCCCGCCTTTGCAGCAACATTTACCTTGCTTTCCACCTGTTGAGTAAGCGATTGGTTGGCCAAGATGGCCTTCGGTCTCTTAAAAGCGACTTTTTTCCACTCGATTTTACTACCTTGCGCCTAGCATTACTTTGCAAAACCTTTGCCATTTGGTGTGCATTCTTCACACTCTTAGCAGCGGTGATGGAGGCGGCAGGTACAGCGGCTGAGCCAGCTGTCCAACTTTTTCCATCACCGCAGCATTGCCCTGATGTTTTTAATTCTTGGAGGTAGCTTCGACAACGGATGTTCAGCTGCCTTGGCTACCCCTTCGACCGAGGTCCTATTCTGTGCCTCACCGATGTGAGTGCCAGCCTGCTCTCCGATGAAATCACTCTCATTTGTGAGTGCTCTTTCGAACTCCTCACTCTCGCTAATCAAAAGCTGCGCTTCTTCCAATGCCCCTACCAGGAGGGATATGCATGAAGTCAGGATTTCGCTTTCACTCCTAACTTTTCCAGGACAAGGATTGCCTGTTTTTATAATGATTTTTTTTTTTGGTTTTTTATTTAAATTAAAAAATGATTCCAACCAGTGAGGCCGGAAATTAAAGGTTAGCCCAGGCATCCCTCGGGACGGTTTACTTTACTCTCACACCACCACTGGAATCAGGTTCGGCAATTCATAGTTTCCCACTCTTTGCGACTTAAGCCTCCGCATCGGCGTCATTGAAGATGACGCTCGCGTCAAGATGCCTGCCGCGCGGAGGATGGCCAATCATGCATTAAATATAATTCTGGGATTTTCAGATTAGCAGTAATAGACTAGATATCTATAACATAGTGGTGGAGTGCAGCCAAGGATCATGCGCCAATATATTGAAATTCCTGTCATACCAGATCTAATTCGCTTCATTCTGTATTGCCCCAATGCTGAGTTGTTTCGCAATGGGTTGCTGTTATTTCCTACAAACCTGACATCATTCTTGACCGCCGCCGGGTATTTGATGACATGCTGTGAGGGTGATCTTTTGGATGTTAATAACTTTTGTGGATGGCCATGGCTCAAGTGGTAATGTATCGGCTTCCATATCGAACGGTTCGGGGTTCAATACCAGCAGTGCCGGAAAGACATTCTTTTTTTCAGGCAACTAAAATACTGTAGATGAATGGTTGCCTAAAATACAACAACAAGTCAATCTACACTAATAAGTTAATCGCCTCATTAAAAGTTGGATGCCATCCATGGAGCGAAATAACCACTGAGCACAAACATCTTTTTCTCTCTCTCTATCCAATTTTCCGAAAAACTTAACACGTGCACAGGCATTTGTCAACGCTGACTTATCTCTTACAGTTTCATCTTGCTCTAGGGAGACGCTCTAGCTCTTGATGAACATATCAGCAACTTTACTTTGCAAGTGCAACAGGTACCACCACTCGATGCGGTTTTCTTATATGTAGATCGGGGTTGCTCTACGATCGGACCATTTTCCTAAAAAGCATTTCTTAGACCCTTCGAAATTTGAAAGAGCATTTAAGATACTACATAAGTCACTTTGGTGCAACGGAATAAAGTAAGACATTGCCAGTACGCAGAGTTGCAGTGAGAAATGTTATGAATTATTGTGGTGGATGCTGCCAAAAACATCTTGTTCTTCATGACTATTTGGGTTTAATCTCGAGGATGAGGCAATCATTTTCTTCGAGTGGATCACCAGCGGATCTCGAACAATTTCCATCAGGGATTCTATACCTCAAAGTACTCGTAAGTGCCACAATTTAAAATTCTTCCACCGTCATATCTTAGAGTGAACCAAAAGAAGAACCTAAAATTGAGGCCCTAAAACCTGATCACATAGCATGATACCAAGCTTAATTTCTGTCACTTCCTATCACATATGACGGTGCCAAAGAGGAACCCACAATCGGTGACTTAAAAGCTTTTTTACAAACCGCAAGATCACTTCTATGGAGTTGCTGCTAATAAATATGAGTGTTGAGCTCAAAGCAAAGCTTAAGGTATCTTTGTCGTTATTGCTAATAGCATCGTTTCTGTTGGACATAGATTGGCCCATGATGTTTATCGACGATACAACCACCGACTAACTAATTCATACACATTTTGGACTCACAAGAAGCCTTTAAATTTGTTTTGTTGACGTACTCTTGAGTCTGCTTTAGAAGAATTGACTACACAATAAAGTAGTACAACATGTCTCATTATATGAGGTCATTGCCTTGCAAAATTCTGGTGTCAAGCTAGCCTCTTTACTTTATTGGTACCTCAGTCAATTAATAAGCTGATCAAGCAAGTAAAAAATGGAATAGTTCTACCAGTTCGTCATCCTTACCACCAGTGATGTAGATGTCACACCACACTGTCAAAATTAATAATTCTACCTTACAGTGCAGTGTCAGTTGCCAGGACTATTCAGCACTAATGCCTTCACCACTCCATTCTTTGTCTGTAGAATCCTATTTAGACTTTATACCCTTGAGCTGCATTTTTGGCCTGTAACACATCTCTCAAGGTCTTCCATCAGGCGCTCGTCCCCTTTCCCGAGCTTGTATACTTTATCAGCGGCCTGTGTTCTTTGCAGCAATGCTTTAAGCGCATGCATCCGTGTTACGTTATGATGAAAGACAGCAAGCCAAACTGGCACTATCAATGGTTTCTGGGTAATGTTGTCACTGGTCTTCAGAGCTTCAGGTTGAGTAAAACGTGGCCAGCAAAGTTTCTAGCAGACTCTTACGATTGAAGCCTTTTCATTTTATCCATTTGGATCGGACGTATGCCTTCATGCAATCAAATCGAATATCAAAATCTTCCTGATCGAACCTGTCTCCATCTAGACTGTACTTGCATTTCAACCTTAAGCAAATGATGCTGTCTATTCCCGCCATGAGTTTCGAATCATTGTATTGGCATCATACTTTAGGAATTCGTCGTATGCTCTCCACGAGCTCATAGAAGCACTATTTATCCTGCTATCGTTTCTCCCTTGGCAGCCTTTCTTCTAACTGCCAAGAATACTCAAGAATACAATAAAATCAAGTCTATGTGATATAACGTCTATGCTTATTTAAAAAACAGATGTTGGCTTCGTGAGCAGTGCGGTTGCAACTTTATCACTTCATCTTTGAAAAATAATGTCACCCTAATTATAGTTATCGTCGTGTGCTCATGTCTAGGCCATGTCAAAAATTTCCAAGACATTTCGAGTGAAAGCTCTATTTCGACATACCTGCCATACGTCATTTTGTTAATCCCATTATCCCGATCGTGTTCCACTATCGCTTCTTCTCCTCCAACAAAAAGGCCAAATATAGACCATCACAAATAATCGCTTCCGTATTGAGAGTCAAATATGTAACGCACATCTGTGCCCTAAATCTATATAATCCCCTCTATCACACCATACCTTCTAGAGCGGTCGTTCACAGATCATAAAAAGTGAAACTCACTACATCTCTCCCATAAGTCACCGGGTAGTAGAGTAGAGTACTCTGCTCTTGCCTCACCATACCTCACTTCTCCTCTAACGAATAACACTCGAGATTAATCCAACTTCAATTAAACTCGCTCACAGTGCAAACATGTACCGATCGGACAAAGCTACTTACCGACGTCCTCTGCCCGGCGGTGCCGCCAAAAGTCCACAACAAATGCACGCCCAAAAAAGATCGAAACGATCGAAAAGATCCGAAAGATCTAAAAGACCCAAATCACCAGAAACTGAAACGCCAGAAACACCCGAAAGACTCAATACGTCGATGACTTGTTTTCTCCATTTAACTGGCTTTGGTCGGGATTAGTAAATTGAGTTTTCACAGCGCATTCACTGTGACGGATCTTTCGATACAGTACTACTGGCACGGTTAGTGGCATTGCGCGCACGCGCACGCGCACGCTTACGCGCCCATTTGTAGATTTTCACATTTCACATTTTCACAGTCTTGAAATTGTGTAGTGCTACAGCGACTTACGAGTACTCGTACAACTGTGCAAATGCTGGATTTTCCGTTCCACTTTGTGCTCCCCCCGCCCCCACTGAGGTGCACGACGATCATAATTCTCTGCTGATCAAAAATTTTGATCAAACATTCAAAACGCGGCGTCTAGCGTTTGAGTTATGAAATGTCAGTTGGCCGACTAGGCGTTTAGCGTATAGTGTCCAGACTGAATGCGTAGAGCTGCACGTTAGCGCTTGAATTGGGTTAATGCGAAGTTCAGGCATGAATGCTTGAACTAACGCTGCATGATATTTGTTTTGGCCAGTGGACGCTTAACGTCATGTCGCCGACATCGCCGCCGTCGCGGCCGACAATTGGGGAACCATGTCAGGAGAACGAAATTAAAATGTAAAGTGCAGTGTCGGGCTTCTCATAAAAAAGTGACACTGTGCGAGAGGGAATTACGAGTAACTTGCTGCCCAGAGTCTGCCACAAGTTGTTTCACACTTGTGTCAGAGTACCACGGTATCAGAGTGTCAGATTATCGAAGCGTCAGAATGCCAGAAAATGACAAAACGAAGTTTTTGCTTGATAGCTTGAGTCATTGGCATAATTTCGAGCTGTGACTGTATTACAAGTACGAATATCTATGTCTGGCCAGCGGTTGGTGCTTTGTTTGGGCCAATTGACAGAATGAGGTTTTGGAATTCGATATCAGCAGCCACCTGCTGGAAGGGGTTTCTTTGCGCCATGGAATGTATCCAATTGTCAGTTGGCCATGTTTGCAAATGTATATTTCCGATTCGTGAACTCATGTTGACATGGTTCATTGCGTTTGTAAATTTCAACTGAACATGGATTCTGAATTGGTTGTCGTGTCGGCTTGATTTGAGTGACAACTTGATTTGTTCCTCGATACGAAGGTGAATACAGGGAGCTCATGGTGTACGTGTATGCGACAATGGTTAAGTCGCAAGGTGCTAGTTGTTTTGTGGTTTTCGGTTTCTTGAGACATTTGCTAGCCTACAGCCTTACAATTAATGTCACCTGCGGTTAGTAGTTGGTTCCTCAAACTCCGTGAGCATTGCTCATCATAAGGACAACAACAGTTGTAAGGAACTGCTATCAGTTTTGCTCTAAGCGTAAGCCAGAAGCGACGTTAAACATTTGGTCAGATGTAAGCTATAAAAAATTTGGCATAAATGTTGTAAAAAAGTTGCAACCATGCTTATACATTTTGAAATCTACATTTGGCAGGATATGGTTGTACTACATAGTGGTTCCACTTGACCGCTCTGTTTGTTAGTTGTCAATTTTCTTTCATAGACAGATAGGCAATTTGTTTTTTAAAGGATTCCACTCTAAGCGCAGCCTGTTACTGTTCCTTAGTGAATCCTGACGATACAGGACATTGTTTTAAGGATATTGCACTATAGTTATTTTGTAAGATATCGTGCAGCCTGTGGCTTAAGTCATTTTGGTTTGGTAAACGACTTTATGTTTGTTAATGGCATCGTTTACATCTTACAGATGGCAGCAACTTTGACATGGACGATATCGAAATCGAACGTAATAGAATAGCTCGAAACGAAAATCCACGCCTTGGATACCGGCGAATGCTTGCCAAAGTTCTTTGCTTTGATCGCCAAATACGGAAAACGATCGGGTTCTGGAAGTAAACTATACTCGACCCCAGAGGTCGTCTGGATGATCTACGTAGATTCTCTCTTTTGAGACAATCTTTATCCTGTAGAAGATATACACCTTGGGGCTGATGATTCTGAGAATACACTTCATCAACACAGAGCCCTGTTTTATCTTACTTCGTCAAACCAGCTGACAACATGTGGGAGTCCGGCGAAAGGCTGATGCACAGCAGCACAAAGTATCCTCAGTTCATTGAAACCAAACATTGACGGCCAGGTAGACTGGGACGGCTATGCCGAGTGAGATCTGCAATCCCAATCATGTATTTATAAAAAGGATTAGATCTGCCTGACTCCTGCGAACATACGAGTATGTATGTATAATTAGACTGAACAGATTGGGGCTTCCTTTTCGACATCTGAAACAGGCAGGGAGTCTGCATCGGAATTGGACGACGGCTGTTAAATATGTTGTCGCAATCTGAGGTTCGAGGTTTGTCTGTGGGATGTAGAGAACATTACTGGTTGTGAATTGAAGAGCGCGTTTTACTTCAATTCCAAATTACATATGTCATGGGGGGCATTAAGAAACTTTGCACTGGTAACCACGATAATATTTTGGCTGAATAAACCGAAAATGTAGCAGGACCATTTATTCTATTATCAACGCGTTTACCGGGATACGCAGCACCAAACCACATCCAGTGAATCCCAGAAGATTACTCAGCAGACGGGCGAATCACTTTTCATTATTGGGTAACCATATGGATGGCAACGTCAAAACTCTGAGTCTTGAATCTGTTTGAAGAAACAAATTCGTGCACCTGCACTTTTAGCGTAACAGAGATTGCTACGACTAAATCTCCCAAAGAATAGTGCAGTTAGCGCTGATGCCTTCCCTTCTGGGCTATTGAAACCCAGCTTAATAAGGGCATGGACGTGTCTCCGAGCATTTCTGAAACGAACAGATGACCTGTAAGTTGCTAGAAAAGACAAACGGAGGGCGTACATGTGAAATGTAGACACCATTATAGAATCCCTTTATTCAACTCTCAACGTCGACCAAGTAGGCTTTCGCTCTGGAATTTACCTTGAACATCCACACAAATACTTTCAAAACCATTATAGAGCAATGCACTCTTCATAGCTTTGCCCGCTTCTTATCGATTGCAGGGAAGCTCACAACTCTCATTAAGGTAACATGATCCTTTTAGAGGTCCTTTTTTCAAAAATTCAATTTTATCGGGTAATCACTATTATCATACAAAAAGACCATTCTTTAAATTTGAAGATTACTTCTTTCAAATATTAGCCGTAACTGCGGCTACTATAGTCCATTCTGAGGTTCCAATTTTCGATGACGCGTTCGAGCATTATGAGTGGAGTTTGATCGATGACTCGAGTAATTTTGGCCTCTAATTCCTCAATCGTAGTCGACTTATCCATGAAGACTTTGCACTATACGTAGCCCCAGAGGAAAAGTCTAGATGTGTGATGTCACATGATCTAGGCGGCCAATTCACCGGTCCAGAGCATGAAATTAACTCTTCACCGAATCGTTCTCGCCATCTTTTCAAATGCTGTCTGGCAAGTGGCGCCGTCTTGTTGGAACTAAATGTCGTCGAGACCACGTAATTTAATTTTAGGCAACAAATAGTCTGTTGTCATGGTCCGATAATGGGAGGCACTCACATTTACGTTCCGGCCGGCCTCGGTTTTGAAGAAATTATATGAAACGATGAAACACCAAGCCATAAACCACACCAAACCGTTGTAATGGTAGATCTTAAACCTCTTCGGGTTGATCCCTACACCAAGTACGGCTATTTTGCTTACAGACGTAGCCATTAAACCGGAAATGGAAATCGTCGCCCAACGACTCAAACGTGACGATTCGAATTGGATTTTGTATGCTTTCACACCAAGATCCTCACATGAAATACACCAAGTTGTTACGTACGACAAGCCAAGCTTGTCGAATCTATTCATCGCGGTCCTGTACGGTCTCCGCTACCGCCGCTATATTTTCTTCACTACGTCCTAGATGTGACCTATTTGGTAGCGTATTATCCAATAATGAAAATTGGGTTTTAAACTTTTCGATGATACAGCGAATTGTGCGTTCGGTAGGTGGATTATGTGTGGACTATAATTTGCCCTAAGTGCACGAAACACATTCCTCGTAGAACGCCGATTTCCGTAATACAGCTGAGTGATTTTAGATGCTATGCCGGGCTAAGTTTTTCCATGATGAAATTTCGAAAAACACTGAACAAAAGTACCATATCAGCATGATCGTGATCTCTCATGAAACGCCCACTCGAAAAAGTACCTCTAAAGGCATCGCCATTTATAAAGATTCAAAATGTCTGGTTGCACACAGCGGCAAGCCGACAGATGCTTTCAAAATTTAAAGTCGTTGTTGCGATAATTAGATACAGTTTCTGCGTACCACTGTTCAAAGGAAGCACTACACTTAGTGGAGTCATTCCTTGATATATAGCGAGCTTTTAACAATGTTGACATGTCTTCAATCATCACAACTGTACATACGAGTATATGACTTTTTTTTACAGCCTAATTCATTTCATCCTTAATGCAACAAAAATAAATTTCCACAAAGTAATACCCCAACGTGGTGTTTCGTTACTCTATGAGTCGGACAAAAACTCGCGGGCACCAAAATATTGGAGAACGAAACAAAATAGTTTTAATTCAAGTATTCCGGTGCGAGAAGGCTGTAGGCTCTAAATGGAGTTTATAAGCTAAAGCCATGTACCAAGTCCACCCAACGATTGTTCAAACAATTTTCACATGTAGCTTGACGGTCTTCACTGGACAGGCACATCAGACCGTCCTAGGTAAGGAGGGCATTTACCTATAGTCTGGCTTGGATCTTTAGGAATAAGCAGTAGGTTAGCAAATGGCACATTCTCAAGCGCTGTTTTGGTTCTGTCATCCATGCTTACTCATATCGCCACGCACGAGTCCAAAGATATGATCAACATTACCCCATCTCCGAGATCTGAATAATGAAAATGCTCTCGAAAAACTTCGTCAAGAAATTTCGCTCTCCCAATGGTGTCACAATAGACTTACCTAACCAAACAATCACATCTACAATAAAAGCGCGAAGAATGCGTATTTGTTGAATACGGCGAACCATCGTACCTAATTGAGTTAATGTGGCGCCGAGATATAGAATATTGAACTGAGCAGTTACGTCTTACGTTTGAAGTACAATAGACCAGTTCTTTGTCTGAGTCCTCTGTACCCACCCGCTGACAGATACTAGATTAGAACTAATGAAAGTAGATCGATAAACCCGGAATTGGTTCTGAGCGTTCGAGTACGATAGTGACTACTACGAACTCACCGCCACGATACAGATCTCGAACGAGCAAAAGCAGCTAGATCAGCATGATTAGGTTTTTAAGGCGTAATTTACGTGCTACTAACGACGAGATAGAAACATGGAACAAGCCTATGCAGTTAGCCTGGCCTTTGGCTAACTGCCTCCAGTTGCGCACTCCAAGCTGAGGTCCGCTTCTACTTGTACGCGCCACCTAAGCTGCAGTCTTCCTCTACTACGTTGTCCTTCCGGGTTAGTCTCCATTCCCTCTATATGTCGTAGCAATCTCATGCCACTGATCCACAGTTTTCTGACTAGATCGGTGTCGCTGTATAGGTCGTACAGTTCGTCGTTGAACCTTCTCTTCCAAAGCCCGTCAACGCATACGGGACCGAATATTTATCCGTTTTCGATAGAACCCTTTCTTCAGCGCCATAAAGTAGAACCGCAATGATCAAGGTCTTATACACTTTTATTGCCGTTTTAGCCCAAAGAAATAGCGATTGGCAAGAGTGGGAATTTATAGCCGAGCCAAGTCAGACAAACTCTCTTACTACTTCGAAATTATGTATATCTGTCGATTGTAATGTTCTGTTCAATTCATCGATGTCGTGTGTCCCTTCTTCCAGACAGCACGTACTTGGTTTTGCCCCTATTTACGGCTGCAGTTTTGGCAGCTTCCGTTTCAGTACTAGCAAACGCATCGGTGACAGCCCGCTGAATTTACAAAATTACGTCAATATCATCGTTGTACCCAAGTAGCTGTACAGACTTTGACTCCAGTGTTCACTTTGAGTTTTGCACAATTATTTCAACCGCGATGTTGCAGACTGTTTAACTCCGAAGAAGTCCAACTTCCCCCTCTCAGGTAGAACAGACCATTCAACTTAGACGATGATAGCAATATCTAAGCTGGAAACCAACAAAGCAGCTGGATCTGGCGGCTTTCAGGCCGCGGCATTCAAAGCTGCTGGAAATAATTTTCTAGAGACCATGTAATCTCAGCATCGTTGGCGCGATCCACAAAAAGGGAGACCCCCTCAACTGCGCCAACTACAGAAGTATAAGTCTCCTCAACAACGCATACAAGATCTACCTGCCACATTGTGTGCACATCTGAAACCCTTCGTCAACCTGATTGACCGCTATCAGTGCGATTTCAGACCAGGAAAAACCATAATCGACCAAAACTTCAGACTCAGGTAGATTCTTGGAAAAACTCAAGAAGTCCCAGTTGATACTCACCATCTTTCCATCATCATCCGTCTGTGCAGGTTGACGATTGACAAGGTCGGTAACGACTTAACAGAGATCTTTTATGGCAGTATAGGAATTAGACAAGGTTTGTTGCATTGAAACGTTCCTTGAGTACAACCTCGTAATATCTACAATCGTGCGCTTTTCCTGCTCCTTTTTCTTCTTCTGGAGAAGCCGTTATTCTTCCCGTATTTTCTGCTCGTAAAGCTCTCGTTCTTCGTTATGGGGCCGCTTTGCACCGTTCTTGTTTAGCTCCATGTGCTTGCCTTACCTTCTTCATCAAACCAGGGATTTCTTGGTGGTGGCCGGATGAAACGCAGTACATTAGTTGCTGCGTCTCTGATGGCACGTTGGCAAGGTTGCCGCTGGTCTTTGGTACTTGATGTGGCGTCATTGGAGTTGTTGATGGTTTTCAGGATACGCATTCGGCGAAGATTCTGGCGGTCTCTTGCTATTGGAGCTTTTCTACGTTATATCTTCTTACAGAAGATGCTGCTTGGAAAATCCGCATTTGTATCTTGGCTGTGACAATGTGGTGATCCGAGTGAATGTTGGCTGCCCAGAACGTTTGGACGCCCAGAATACTGGAAACATGCCTTACGTCTATCACAAATTGATCAATTTGATTTAGCGTTTGTTGATCATATAGTACTTCGGACATTGGTCATATTTCTTGTTGAGGAGCTCGTAGAAACATTCTTTGGAGGCGTCGTACTTGTCTTCTGTAGGGGCATGGGCGCATATTAGGCTTATTTTATCGAATTTATCCTTGATACGGATTGGCATAAGATATTTGTTCACGTACTGGAAGCCCAAGATTTGTTTGCGTTAGTTAGCATATGACAAATCCGCATCCGAGTAAGCGTTGACTCTTTTCCCTATAGCAATCCCAATGCACATCACAGTTTTTCTCCCACTGTTTTGTCCGGTATATCCCATCGTACTTCCTGGATTGCGGTGATATCTACGTGGTAGCAGTCAAAGGCCTCTGCTAATTGTTCTGTGGCCTGTTAAGGGACCGAAAATTCCACTTGCAGGTCCGAGGGTCATTGTCTTTTAAACGTTTGATATGGCCGATAACAGTGAATGCGTTTTTATCCGAGGAAATTAGTTGGTTCGTCACATCTTTGTAATATCTTTCGAGTAAGGTTGTGAGCGCTATGACGAGGTAAGCCAGTGTTATGATACTAGCCGAGCTTGCCCTACCATTTTACTTTGCATGAGTCAGGGTTTACTCATCCAGTTACCGGGGTTTACTCATCCGGCGTTTACTCTGGCCCAAACCAAGTTATAGGACAGTCAGCAGTTTCCCACCACACAGATTTTCGTATATACATTCAATGCGTCCAAATTCGTCAGATGACAGGTTACTACAGCTGTTTGGTATAGTTGATGATCCATACAATTTCATTCACCGAGAGTACGACATCGAAGGCAGAGCCTACTCAAATCACTTCTATCTGAGCACCAAATCAATGTTGGCCCCTCGGAATGTATGGGCCAATCTGACTTAACGTAGTTTGATCAGCCCATCAAGATGTGGAAAACGTGTGTTTGCTACGATGATGTTGCGATCACTTGCAATGCCTAAGTCCGTTTATGGATGTAATGTCGTGGAGGCTCTGCATGCTCGCTACTAAAAATGCTTTCCTTTCCTTTCTTGGCATTAAAATCACGGAGCACAATTTTTTAGACTTACTTGGGACGCTGCTCAAGGTTCTCTCTTAAAGCTTGGAAAAGCCTT
The DNA here is from genome assembly GCA_963966105.1 of Volucella zonaria. Taxonomy (NCBI): domain Eukaryota; kingdom Metazoa; phylum Arthropoda; class Insecta; order Diptera; family Syrphidae; genus Volucella; species Volucella zonaria. Next base: position 182,417,287 of record OZ014530.1, on the reverse strand, counting down.
TCTTGGTAGCGCCGTCTTTTTCTTCCGTTGAGGCATAAGCGGATATAAGGCTGATGCTACTGAATTTAGCTCTGATACGGATTGGCACCACTTAATCCTTAAGTCTACTTCCATTAACAAACCGAGATCCACATATGCTCTACGCTGGACTACAATTGACTTTGTAGATACTCGTATCTTGAGAGGACTTCTGAAACGTCCATTACAGCCGATGAAGTCGACATAAGTTCTCATTTACAGTTACGAAAAATACACACTAGGGTACCTTGTAGGATTGGTATCTCACCCAGTTTGAAGTTCACCCAGTCGAGCAAGAGCCCATCGGAGTGTTCTTCTCTGCCATAGGGGCTTTGCCACGCTTGCTGCACGCTCATCGTTAGTTCACTAAAATATAGCTATTCAGTAGGCACCGCGAGGACATAATGAAGCGGTATATCATAGCTTCACGTGTTATCCACAAACTTTGAAACTGAAAAATAAATGTCCAATTTGATGAATTGTCTTACATCAGATGCGATGCTTCAATGGCAAGCAAATGTGAAAACTTTCAACGAATTCCCCCAAATGATCGATGTGTCAACATTGCATCACATCCCCGCAGTTTTTAGTGAAATTACACCGGACAACAACTGGATCAGTGGTCCTAAAACAGACCCCATAAAACGCTTAATTGATGCGCACTTCAACGAATTTTATTACTTTTACCCATACAAGTGATTACTTTACGACGTTTTGTCGTTCAGTTAAAAACTTGGAAAAGCACTGAAGTCATCCCACACGCTGACCATCACTGGCTGTCGGATGGTTGGACATGTGTCAAAATCAGCAACAAGCACCCCTGGAAACACTCATTTGGCTCATACACAGCATGACATCTGTCAAAAAACCAATAAACTTAGAGCCAAAACTAATTGAAACTGGCCAAAATAAGGAAAAATAATTTTTTACCAATTTTCGGGTTGATGTCAGGTGTATTCGGGGGGCGAATTAACGTTTTTGTTTTTTATTTAACAAAAAAAAAACAGTACAAATTAAGAATTCCACAAATGACATTTTAAACTTGTTTCCCGATTTTTATAGCTCCAGCCGAGACAGGACAGCTCAGTCGGGGCATACTAATTAGCGTTTGCACTTGCTGTTTGTTTTTCATATTAAATCGAACAGAGCTTATTAGTGGAAGGCTTCAGTCCAAAGCAATGAATATGCATGGGTGTACATGCTGTTAATGCTGATGAGTAGGAGTGGTCCGGTTATTAAAATGTCAAATGGTGATGGTACTTTTTTGTTTTCTTAAATCACCAGCCACTAACAAATTGACAAAGAAAGTGCGTACAAAGTCGGACTTGGTCCGGTCTGGCTGGCATTCGAAAATGGGGTTTTTTTAAACGAATCTACGGGTAAGTCTTACAATAGTTTTCATTTTATTCTGTTTCTGTCATTTATTAACTCAAGAACGTTGGAGGGTATCATCTTTTGTGGAATAATTCTGGTCGTTTTGTTTCAAAAAAAAAAAAGAAACAAAATTAAATTGAGAAGATGATGGAACTATTGATGGGATTAGATACACACGCGCATGATGTGGGTTGAAAGGCTTCTTTTTAGGCTTTTCCAATGAATGGCCGGTCACTACTAATTGCGAAGTTTTGGAAATATCATACAACGACAGTTGAAAGTGCTGCAGCTCAGTTAATTACAAGAGTTCTGAAGGACTTCTAGGGAAAGATCATTTTTCTGTGATTAAGAACTAGAAGATGTTTCGGTTCCTGCTTCAATCAGCGTCAGTTTAATGTGATTGTTTGATAAGAACAGAAAGTAGAAGGTATTTTTGAAAAGAACTGTTTTGCGTTCGTGTTGGTAGCAAGACGTCATTTCCAAATCTAATTAGCAGGATTGACGGCGGGCTCGAGAATATTGTGCTTTTTGGTTATTTTGACTACAATACTCGTGCATTATAAGCGACTAAGTGCAGTCAATGGTTAAACCCTACACATAAGGTGGTGTTCTGTTACACTCCAACTCATCAGCAATAGTTCTTATATGATGCCATGTTCCCTGATCTCGAATTGAGGGATGTTTAAGATTACTAGGTTCTTCTAGTTCGACTTTTAACAAATCAACCAAAAATGTCCTTTCGGTCGGAAATTGGCGCACAGACAGGGCCGTGTTAGCAGGAGCGTTACCATCGGTCACCCGACTGCCACCAAATCAGACCTCTTTCGCCACAAACTCTTGAGCAATTGCCTCAAAATTTCCAAGTTTGAATACTGGTTAACTGTCTGACCCTGTGGAACAAACTCTGAACGGATGATTCCTCTCAGATCATAGAAAACAGATCAGCATTGTTTTGGCGTTTGATTTAACTTGATGAGCTTTTCGGCGCGATACGAATTTGAAGTCTTCCGCTAGCTTACATAAATGTTGCTTCAGTTCAGCGTCGGAACTGTAGCACCATGATTCGTTATCTGTGATGACATTGACATTGGATCATTTCAGAATTCTTCTTTCACAGCACAGCCTGTTTCCTTTTTATCCAGAATTTGGCAGCCACCCTTTCCATCTTCCTTTGAAATTCGCTGAACTGCACCTGAAGTCACTTTTTCAGAGATTTATCGATGGTCTTCCAGGATGATTTCGCGAATTTTTTCAACATTTTCATCGGTTCTGGGCGTGAAAAGACGACCAGAGCGAGATTTGTCATCAGTTGACATTTCACTACTTTTGAAATGGGAAAACCACTCAAGCACTTGAGTTTTCCCAATAGCAACATCCCTGTAATATTCCAAGAGTTCCTGTGCCAGTTTTTCCGAGCAAGAAAGATGAGCATAGCACACAAAATAATTATCAATTAAAAAATTCACATAAGTCGAACTAAACCTTCTATACCCAAGGCGCTTGGCTTACTCACTTGTGAATGGAAGCTCGATATGGTCATAGAACGCGATACGCTGTACTTGGTACCCCCTTGAACTTTCTGCGATCTCTTTGTTTCTTTGCTTTACTTTTAATGACATTTTCCACATTTAACCAACGTACCTCTCTCCAGCTGTCTACAGTTACGCCCATCGGGTTTGTTGAGGTAACCTTGCTGAGGTAAATCCCTCGGCCAGGATAACTGCTCTCTACATTGCCTAGTCACCTAAATCGCTATAGGTGAAGAATTCTGACCACGTCGCTGTACAATCGATATGGTACATCGCTATGCCACGCTTCGTCAATGCAAATGGCATCGAAGATCACACAGAATCTTTCGCTCACAGCAGTTAACACAGCGTTCATCCGATACTGAGAGTATTCATGCCTCCCTATAAAAAGACGGAGAAGATCAGGGTCTTGTATTTCTTCATCACTCGAAATAGGGATTCTGTTCTTATGCCATAGAAACAGCTAAACAGTGTTTGACAACAACTATTCTTGGCTTGATTTCTGAGCTTAGTACACTGCAGTTGCCAAATCTATTTCCACCTCAAAGCTAAAGAGCTGTTGATTGCCACGTTCTATCAAGGTGTCAGTGTAAGCAATCCGTTTTTGAAGCCAGCATGTATATAACTATTCTTCGCTAGATCCATTTTTGCTGTATTATTCGGCTGGATCCTTCCGATAATGTCAATGTCATCTGCATATGCGAGCACTTGGGCAGATTTTTTTAAGCATTACACCTCTGATGTTGGCGTGAGAGTTGCGCAGAATTTTTTCAAGCACGATGGTAATGGGCCTTCCTGTTTAAAACCCTTTTTTACATCAAAAGATACGGCGATGTTTCTTTCGAATTTGATAGGGCACCGGAATTTTTCAATCAACATCCTGCACAATAGAACAAGTTTCGCGAGAATTTCAAGATCAGACATTGGTCTGTATAGCTCGTCTTTGAGGAATTCTAAGCGGTCAAAAGACTGACTGTTTACCTTTTGCGATGTTTTCGTGTTAGTCTTTGCGAGCTTCGCTTTGCCCCGGCACATCCTCTTGGGATCAGTTGTTGTCCTCTGCTGGAAGGTGCCAACAGCAATTCTCAACTCTGCCGTCGTCCTACCCGGGAGCGCTGCACGATACGACTACATCTATTTATTTAAAAAAATAAGAATTGTCCACATTTTTAGCTGCAACGACCAGCAGAATCATTGGCATTTTGTTCGATTAAAGCTATCCGGGCTCAGACTTTAGATGATTTCTCTGAAGGCAATCTTTTCAAACAGAATTCTTCCTATAACTTCCTTTAACTATTAAAATAATAAATTTTAATTTGTATAAGTAGTCATGTAAGTGCATAAAGCATTTATAATACCGCGAAACCTAATACGCATATCGCTGCTATTTTAGGTCTGCCAAGTCACACTTTGTTCACATAAACGCTGTACATACAGCTAGCGGGTTAGCGTTACAATACGAATATTTGTTGTTAACAAACCTGCGTATATGGACTCGTTACTGACCATCGCTGTCCTAATGACAAACGTGATTATGCAGCGTTAAAAAGCGAGAAGTTTATAAGGTTACATATGCACCGCTTGGTGAACTTTTGCCTGTTAATTACGCAACTATAGCCGCCTTTGTTGGGTGTTAATTTTCCCTTTTAAATAGACGAGGCATAGGAAAAGTAAAGTATCTATGGCTTATAAATTTAACTATTTAATGTTAGAGGTGTTGAAAATTGATAGAGTAAATTTGTGAATTTGAAAATGTTCATTCCAAAAAAAGAACATCATGAGAAAGTGTTAAAATGGCGCTGTGATGTTTATCTGTCGTGACAGTGTAAGTGATATCTGAGAGCAAATGCAACTGAATTTTACATTTTCACATGCATTAGCAGATAAATAAGAATTGTGCTGTAGAGGATTGGGTCGGTCTTCAGATCGAATGAACGGTGTACCGCACACGTGGAATTTGAGTGTTTGCTAAAGGGAAATACGATCGTTAATCTGGACAAATAGGAGATATTCGCGATTTTCTATTTGAAGATATCTGGTTCAGTGAAATCGGTGATATTAATTGCAGGGCAAATGAAAGAGAGTCGTGCGTCACAAGACTTATAGCCCTTGTCATGTTGATTGGATTCAACTTGATGGGAGAGATATCTCAACATATATCCATATTAACTTTATTATTAGCATATCTATCTAATTGCGCTTCGACTAAGTTTTTCTCGGTCATTTGGCCTTAAGACTGAGAAATTTCGTCCACACCGATCCTGCACTGATCACGTAAATAGTCTTATGAAGCTGATCTGATCATTGACATGGCGGTTTCCATTCTAAGATTCATTGTTTTTAGGAAGTCATTCGATACTTGTGAGGACAATGCAAAATCGACCTCATCGGTATGCAAAGAACTCTTTGAATGAAGACTAACATAGCCTCCACTATGTGGAGGGCTTTGGACTTATTGATTTTGCAAAAATTCACTGACGAACAGCGGACAAGATGCTTAAGTCACAACCGTGTACAGAATTCGAGTATCCAGAGCTAATCGGCTTATGTCACTGCGGACCACAGTCCAATAAGTGACGTTCTACAAAACGGTGGCTGCATTTAGGATTTTCCAAAACATTGGCGCCCGAGAAGAGACCGGCATACACCTGAATAGCGTTTATCTGAGGATCTGTCGATCGAATGCACGTCAGTATATCCATAATTGATTATTCTGGGTCTTCCTAGAATGCTTAAGGATGTGGTGTTAAGGATCGCTCGTTCCATTATTAGTTCGCCTACAAACTGTGGTGATCATTAATTTGTGAAATTGCTCAGTTGTGATGATCACCTAGTTGTGCTGTAGGCTAATGGCTAATGATCAGAGCGTGTTCCAACGAGACTCTGAAGAATGCTTTTGTGTCCGAAATATGACGTCAATAAAAAATTGCGAACTTTAACGGCATCTATGGTTCTAATTGATCGATTTTCAGGAAGCGCATATACCGCAGTAGTGTCCTTTTGAGGATCTGGTCCTCCGTGCTAGCAGATCAATCTCCTGACCAAATACCACTGGAGTAGAAGGGCAAGACTTTTCTTTGAAATATGAAAATATTCGAGGCCATTACAGAACACATAAAAACGCAGTCGAACAACTAGCGAAGGCTCTAGAGCATTGCAAAATTTATATTCAGAGGAAGAATCGTAAAGAAGCATAAAGCTACGAGAATGTGATTACAATTCGCATCAAGATTAACTTAGAATCATAAGTCTAATGTCCGCTCATGCACCCAAAGAGCAGGCGAGCGCCTTTGCAAATGTTCTTCAACTGGCCGAAAGGCTTACAAACAATGTCCCAAGAACAGCGTCACGATCGTTGATGATGATTTAAATGACAGGCCATGGACTATGGCAGGAAGATGGAATCTTCCTAGACTACTAAGAATTTTTTTAATCGCGTCGTCTAAAACTTGAGAAGAAATTCCGTGCTGCCAACACAAACATTGTCAATAGAAATGCGCCATCTAATGTCTTAGGTTTCATCTGGCCACCTCAAAAAAAATATTATGGTTTGACGAAGTGTGCGTCGAAATATCATGCCTTCGGACGTCACTGTAAGGAAGGATGAGAGCTACTCTACGAGTAAAGCCGACAGGAGGAATATCCGTTTCTCCAAGGGCATAAAGATCGAACAAGAGTCGGGCATCAACATTGGTATCAAGCAGAATGAATCAATTAACCTCGACAAAGATAGACCGCAATTCTGCCCAACTGACCAAGAAGGTAGTTGGATCAAAGAACATGCAAGAACTAATTGACTTAAAACAATGAGAGGTGACATGTTAATGATCATTCTCTAAATTATCTTCAAAATTTTGTTAGAAGGAGGTATGCCCGTTGAATATAATTGGGTATATAATTTTACTCGTGCGGTTTTTTTTCAAAATTTGAACGTTTATTTAAGAAAAACATGTACAATAGTATTATTCAAAGTATTGCCCATCTGAAGCTATGACTTTTTCCCATCTTTCTGGCAATTTGTGGATCCCATCCCAAGCGCCGGCTTGTCAGCCAAGAATGAATCAAGCCAATTTCTGATATTCTGCATCGACCGGAACAAATGGTAGTCAGAAGGGGCAAGGTCTGTGCTATAAGGCGGGTGGGGTAAGACTTCCCATCCACTGTTTGCCAAATAGTTCTTAACCGGAATAGCAACGTGGGGCCGAGCGTTGTCATGATGGAAAATTATTGCCTCGTGTCTGGTCGCATATTCCGGGCGTTTTTCGGCCACTGCTCTCTTCAAACGGATTAATTGTGTTCGGTAGCGTTGTCCATTGATGGTTTCACCCGGTTTTAGCAGCTCATAATACAGCACACCCATCTGATCCCACCAAATACACAGCATTACCTTCGCACCATGGATATTCAGCTTTGCCGCCGTTGATTTGACTGGTTGGCCGGGTTTCATATATGATTTTTTGCACTTGGGGTTGTCGTAATGGATCCATTTTTCATCACCAGTAACAATCCGATGCAAAAATGACTTCCTTTTGTGGCGTTCCAGCAGGATTTCGGACATGCAAAACCGCCTTTCGACGTCTCTCGGCTTGAGTTCATGTGGAACCCAATTTCCTTGCTTTTGAATATATCCAGCTGCTTTTAAACCTTTTGAAATGGCTGCTTAAGTGACACCCAAAGATTCTGCGAGCTCTTCTTGTGTTTGGCAACAATCTTCATAGAGTAATGCTTCCAGTTCTTCATCTTCAAACTTTTTTGGCTGCCCAGGATGTTCATCGTCTTCCAAGCCAAAATCACCACTTTTAAATAGTGCAAACCACTTTTGGCACGTTCGCTCAGCTAGCGCATGTTCACCATAAACTTCCACCAAAATACGATGACTTTCGGCAGTAGTTTTCTTCATGAAGAAGAACTCTCCGTGAAAAAAATTATTGTTGTTTACGCTTCAAATGAATGACATACTGAAATGACGTACAATGACAGTAGCTTTCCAACGCATGTTCCAATGGAATAATAATAATGCACTTTAAATTATAGACCCAGTGGTAGAACCGTCAATATCGAGTACAAGATACTGCCATGCCTACCGAATGAACGTCTGAAATCGTTCATTAACAACCTGATTGGTCTCTATCAGTGCAGCTTTGGATTAGGCAACTATCGACCACACTCATTCCCCAGTAGGTCTTGAAGAGTAGGGTTACTGCTGAGAAAAATGGTTGGTCCCACAAGATCGGCAGGAGCGCTACCGACTTCTTCAAAGAGACAGTGACTTCTGATCATAACATCAGCACAGAGTATTTAACAATCGAAGAGCCTGGAAAACCTTCTTTACAAACCTCATTAACTCGGTTATGCTATATTGGAACCTCCTTTATATGAAAGATGTTTGGTGCATTGATTGATTCAGTTTGAATCGAAAAAAGTTTAGAAAAGTAAATTCGAAGTCAGTAACCTTAAATTAGAATGATTTCGGCTAAACTCTGATCCAAGACCGGAATGTAGTCGAGTTTTCACTGATGCCTTTTTTAATGAACTAAGGTGCGGCGCTGGTGTCTTTTAGTAGGACAAGTGCGTTCGATTTCACTTCTAGTTTGGAGAACTTGCACCTGTTTTCCAAGCGAATATACGAGTATGCGCAATCTTGATGACAATGAACTTTATTACGAACAACCGGTGAAGGAGGCGAAGTATCTGCTTATATAGCGACAGCTCACTTGAATTTGCTGAAACATCACGTAAAATGAGATCGCTTATGAAGTTGCTAGGCAAGGCTTGGAGGAGAGTTTCTCCAGACGGTTCAACCATTAATTGACAGTTGGGTTTCATGTGACCACAACTGCAGATGGCATGACTCTTCAGGATGCCGGCACATTTGCCGGTAATCGGCTCTGATGTGATAGGTGCTGGTACTGTAGGCACTTACTCACTGAAGAATTATTACGTCTGTCTACGGAAGTGGAAGAAATACAAAAAGGAAAACTGTAAGAGTGCTCCTAACTTTGTAGAGACGTCAAGAAGAATTCGTTTGGTTTGCATACAATCTCGAGTGGAACTGAAATTTTTGCTTATCTGAAACACGAGTGTCCGTATAAGTCCTGAAAAGGCTTAGAAAGGGTAAGTTAGTTTTTGCTTCAAAGACATATCGGCAATGGCTTTTATGCTGTCGGGATTGCACATATAAAAACTTGAAAAACACAGGCACGTTAACCTTACGAGGAGTGGAATTTTAACATGTCGATTTTCATGGGGATGTCACATCCTTGATCTCCTTCTCTGGCTCACATTCTAATCAAAGCCAGATCTGATTACAAGAAATTTGAATTTTGTCCCAGCAACCGTATGCCAGCATTGCTGTGTCAAGGGGGTTGCTGCGTTAGGCTTATAATCCCGCATAGAGCACGTCCGTCCACCCGTTTGATTGGTCGATAGCTTTGACCGGTTGGAATGGTTTTCGTCCTCCGCACTACAACCTATGGTGGTTTTTGAACCTATGCTTCTAGACGTCATGTGTATCGAAAATCGTCAGAAAGAAAGAATCTGCCACTACGAAGGGAACGTTGAGTGGTTTCATTTGGAGTGACCCATTCTTTTTATAATCACCACTGAGAGAGCATGGTCTTAAGCATACAACCCAACGTTCAGTCGAAGATAAGCCTCACATCTTTTACTCCTTTTCAACTGGCATTAAGATGGTGATATTGCGGAACGTGCCGCTTCTGCTTCCCATTCAATTTTATCGATTTAACTAATCAAATCGTGCCTAATAGGCTCACTAACATAGTGACCCGAACGTATCGTAAAAAGAGCCGGAAGCCTCAAAATATCTGTTAATTCCATATATCTTCACGGTAAGTCAGGACGTTAACTGAGAATTTGTCAGGACCTCAGAGTTTTTGCGTTTTAAGCTTTCCTGCCACGACTTATTCACATAGGTGGCGCTACAGTTCGGGGTGAACTTGAGCCTCAACTAACAACCCTCTCCAGTTGGTCCGGTCTTTAGCTAACGGTCTCCTTCTACTTGGGCGCGTCACTTAACGCGAGGTCCACCTCTACTGTGTTGTCCCTCTGAGTTAGATTCTAAGACTCTGTGGGTCGGTGTCCATTCGCCATCTCGGGCGACTGGTACGCAGCTTTCAGACTAGGTCAATATCGCTGTACAGCTCGTATAGTTCGTCGTTGAATCTTCTCTTCCAAAGCCCGTCAACCCAATTGAGGCCGAATATTTTTCGAAGGATTTTTCTCTTGAAACGACTGAAGATGTATTCATCCGTTTCCGATAGAATCCAGCGTTATAAAGTAGGACTGCAATGATCAAGGTCTTATATAGAGGCGCCTTAGTTTTTCGTGATAGGGCCTTATTACTTCGATCGGCAAGAGTGAGAATTTATAGCAGAGCTAAGCTAGACAAACCCTCCTGCTATTGTACTTCGAAATTATACCTGTCGATTGCGAAGTTCTGCCCAATTCATCGATGTTGGGTGTCTCTTCTTGCAGACAGCTTATACCTACCTGCTTTTGCCGTCATTTACCACTAAACCCATTTTGGCAGCTTCCGTTTTAATACTAGGGAACGCACTGGTGGCGGCCCGCTGAATTCTTCCAATTATGTCGATAAAACTTGCATCCAGGGTTCACTTGTGAGTTTCGCACAACTCCTTCATGCATGATGTTGAAGCGCGTCACCTATAAATGCTGTCATATGTGACCTTAAAATCGATGAAAAAGTCGTGGGTATCGACTGGGAGTTTTTACGAGAATCTTCCGGAGTTCGATTGTGGACTTTTCTAGTCTAAAACCGCACTGAAGGGTTTTCGTTGACACAATGTGTCAGATTAGATCTTGTATGCGATGTTGAGGAGGCTTATACCTCTATAGTTGGCGCAGTTGAAGGGGTTCCCTTTTTTGTGGATAGGGCCAACGATGCTGAGATTCCATTCTTCAGGCATACGCTCTTCTGTCCAGATCTGTGAAATGAGTTGGTGTATGCTCTTCACAAAGTCATATCCAGCAGCTTTTGTTTACCTCGGCCGGTAAGCCGTCAGGTCCAGCTGATTTGATGGATTTTAGCTTGGATATTGCTATCCTTACTTCGTTCTGGTCAGGTGGGCGGAAGTTTTGGCTATCATCGTGTAAGTTGAATGCTCTGTCCTACCTGACAGCGGGATATTGGTCTTCTTCGCCGTTTTGCTGTCTGTAGAAGTTTTTTTTTTTCATATTTTCATCACCGACTGGGACTCACCTAAAAGGTCTCCTTCTTCGTCTCTACAGGTTTGTTGCATTGACACGTTCCTTTCACCTGTTGGTAAAAGTTCCGTATGTCATTCCTTGAATGCAACCTCTCAATATTTACGATTGCGCGCTTCTTGGCCTATTTCTTCTTCTACTGAAGATGTCGATGTTCCTCCGTAGAGCTTACGAGCAGCCCTCGTCCTTTGTTACAGCGCCGTTTTGCGTGCTTCTTGTTTAGCTCCATCTGCTTGCCTTGCATTTTTCATCAAACCAGGGATTTCTTGGTGGTGGCGGGATGAAACTCAGCACATTAGTTGCGGCGTCTCTGATGGCACGTTGACAGAGTCGCCAGTGGTCTTTGGTATTTGATGCTGGTGGCGTAGGAGTTGTTGAGGGTTTTCGGAATAACCGTTCAGCGAATATTCTGGCGGTCTCTTGCTACTGTAGCTTTTCTACATTATATCTTGTCACAGTAGTTCTTCTTTGTTGTGGTGCGTGAAAATTCCTCATTTGGATCTTGGCTACAACAAGGTTGTGATCGGAGTGAACGTTGGCTGCCCGGAACGTTCGGACGTCCAGAATACTGGAGGCATACCTTGCGTTTATCGCAAAGTATTCAATTTGATTTAGCGTTTGTTGATCCGGGGACCGTCAAGATGAGGAAACCATGTGCTTGCGATAGTTATGTTGTGTCCCGCCGCAAAGTCAATAAGACTAAGTCCGTTTCCAGACGTGGTGCGTGTAGGGCGTGCGTCGTCCTTGTCTTCCGTAGGGTGATGGGCGCATTATTAGGCCTACGTTGGCGAATTTAGCCTTGATCTTTCGTTCCTGTATCCCCTTGTGAGTTCTAGGGCCTCTACTATGCCTACGCGCCATCAAGTGCGGTTTCTGGAAATGTGCCTCAGCTCTCCCAAACTTTTTCTAAATTGCCGTGCTTCCTTCTCAACTTTTCTGCGCCACGTATTCCTCGGACTGGCGCACATCCTGCCCTCCTGAGTAAGCGGGTTCCATTGCATCGTTTGGTTAGCTATGGACCTGTCACCCTTTCGGAGAGTGTGACCAATCCACTGCCACTTTCGTCGTCGTATGGTTGTGCCTATAGGTTGATGGTCCGTCCTCTGATAAAGCTGTTCGTTAGAAATACGGCTTGGCCAGAATATCCTTAAGATGTAGGGTAGGCACCTATTGACAAACGTTTGCAGCTTCCTCGTGATAATGGTGGTCATCCTCCAGGTACCACTTCCATATAATCGTAGTAGCACCGATTCAACGTTGGAACGGAACAGTGGTAGCTTGGTGTTTAAGCTAATTGCATTACTTCGCCAAACTGTGAATAGCATCGCAAACGCAGATTTTGCTTTGCCTATGCGGTTGGCTATATCCAGTTCGGTTCCGCCACCGGTTGAGACAATACTCCCGAGGCATTGGAAGCTCTCTACTCTCTCAACCGTCTGTCCAGCAATACATATATGAGTTGATGAGTTTGGTCTTAGGCTGATCATTTTTGTTTTTGCCGAGTTAATTTTCAGCTTCCCTCTCCCTCCCGTCTGCTTCCCTCTCCACATTTGTCGCCATTTGGTGAAGGTCCATTATTCTGTGAGACAGAAGGCATACATCGTCGGCTTAGTCAAGGCGTTTGAGTTCAAATGTAAAAGTCCATCGAATTCCTCCGTTTCCTGTTAACAAGGCCGCATTCAGCACATCGCTAATCACCAATAGAAACAGTATTGGTGAAAGTATGCAGCCTTGCCTAACCCCACTTTGGACTTCGAATTCCTCAGACAGTCTTCCTCTGTATATGACGTGACATGTGGACCCATCGTATGTAGCCTTGGTAATTGCTATCAAACGCCTTTTCAAAATCGATGAACAGCAGGTGAAGTGGTAATCGGTACTCAACACACTGCTTGGTGATGATCCGTAAGGTATTAATGTGGTCGACACAGGTTGATCCAGATCGGAAACCTGCTTGTTCGCCGTCGAGTGTGTCTTCGAGGTGTTCTTTGATTCGCTCCAGGATGATTTTAGCTATTATCTTGGCCACAGCAGGCAGCACGCAGATACCTCTCCAGTTTTCGCACTGCATTAGATTGCCTTTTTTAGGGAGTTTGACGACCATTTCCTTCCTCCACTCGTCCGGAGAACTCTCGGCTTCCCATGTTCTCTCGACAAGTGGGAACAGGAGCTCAGTTGATGCCGTTGACGCAGCTAGAAATAACTCCGCAGGTATGCCGTCAACTCCTACCGCCTTATTGGTTTTCAGTGCTTTGATCGCGGCAAAAATCTCTTCCTTACAGGGGGTTGTGGTTCGAATTCGGCAAATTCTTTCTACGGACACTTCAGTCTGATTTGGGTGCATATTGCTGGCGAATACTCGGTTTAGAACCGAAGCAAAATGCTCCTTCTATCTCCTCAGTTGATCCGCATCCGATATTAGCAACGAACCGTCTAAGCCTTTCACTGGGTGTCGAGTAGAGCTTCGGCCACCTATAAGCTTTTTGGTGATTCTGTAAACGGTTCTGCTGCCGCACCTCGCCGCTGCTTCTTCTGCTTGTGTGGCCAGCGCATTGATGTAATTGCGCTTGTCACTTCTCACGTTACGCTGCACTTCTCTCATCTTTTGTTCGTTGATTCTTCTCCTGGTATCCTCGGAAAACTACGTACTATGACTTCCCTGCGATCGACCGACAATCCTTTCAGCACCTGATATGAAAACAGTTTTCACAGCACATCAATGGTCTTGGATGGTGGTGAGCAGTGAGCTGCTGATTGTTTCCACTCCTCGTGAGAGATGGTCCTTTCTAGGCGCCTTATGGGAGCTCTCAGTCGGTCTACGTTGAATCTAGGTATTCTTGTGTCGTTAGATCTTCGAACGGCAGCAGTACGTAATTGGACAGTAGCTATGATAAGATGGTGATCTTGTACCAACCCCATGTCCGCTTCTCTTCTGTTTCGGACGTCTAGAAGACTACTTCTAAAACGGCGACCGATGGCAAAATGGTCGATTTGGTTGGAGATTGCTTGAAGTAGAGTAATACAGTGTTACGCGTTGGGGATTGGTACTCACCCGCAACTAACTATCTTATCTCGCTTACTTCCAATATGTCCAGCTTACATCGCATAAACTCATGCTCTAATTGAAGGAATCTGGCGTTCTGAGGTCCTTCACTCTGCGAGTCAAGGAGCGTCTTCACATTCCAAAAACCAATCTTAGTCCGGGTACGATAGCCAAAGGTCGTCAACGTGGTATCAGTCCTTTTCCGAGGCATTAAGTCGTTTTCCATAGGGGGCTGGTTTCGGTAACGCGGATTGCTGGCCCAGGTTACCTAGTCTAGGCATAAGACCCTAGTCAATCTCGCACTTGCAATTTTGACTTACCTCCGGGGACCACATTGAGGAGGTAAAGCAAGCACTACATTACAAACTTGATTGTTGCGCTACTGGTCCAATCCATGTTTTGAACAGTCAGTAGTTTCCCGATCAATCGCCATGCAGGCCCGCTTTTTTTTAACACTTCATGAGGAAGTGCAACTGTGATTTATTTTAAAAATTCGCTTTGGGTCACATAACCATCAGTTATTCCGCTAACACTAGACAGAAGCAACTCCATCAGCGCCGTGGGAGTGTTTCGAATCAAAGAAGATTCATAATCCGGATCAATGGGTTATTATGAAAGTAAAAACCGTCAGTTATTACTTCTACCGTGACATTTAGCTTTGATGCTGATTTTCATAAGGCGCTCGCTCACATGTCGGAAGCTCAAGACTTCTTGCCTAAGTCTACCACATATGGCAATAGCGTTGTTTCTTTTCCCTATAGCAATTACAATGCAAATCACAGTTTTTCTCCCACTGTTTCGCCCGATACATCCCATGGTACTTCCTGGATTGCGGAGATATCTATAGTACGTGGTAGAATACAAAGGCTTCTGCTAAGTGTTCTGTGGCCTGTTAAGGGAGCGAAAATTCCATTTATAGATCCGAGGGTCATTGTTTTTTAAACGTTTGATATGGTCGTTAACAGTGAATCCGTTTTTATCCGAGCAAATTAGTTGGTTCGTCACATCTTTGTAATATCATCCGAATAAGGTTGTGAGCCTTATGACAGCATAGACTAGTATAATGCTACTGCCATGGCACTCATGCTCTTATCGGAGACCACCACTGGGAGGTAAGGCAAGCACTTCGCTACAAACTTTATTGTTGCGCTGCTGGCCCAATCCATAGTATAGCACAATCAGCAGTTTCTTAATCAATCTGCCACCAGGCCCCCTTCCTGCCGTGACAAGGCATCCAAAATGAATGGCAGGGTGTAAGAAGTGGTCAAAATCGGGTTGCCCTTGCTAACCTTCTTTTCGTTGGTCTACACTTCAGGGCAATTGTTGACTGTCAAATACTTGTAAGTCGATAACTACTACTGCGTATTCCTTTAGTTCTCACTTCGGATTTTCACTTTATGGTTATATTTCTGGGTTTTGTGTCTATCCGATCCCCTTAATGTTTCTAGGGCCTGTTGCAGTCCAGGAAAAATGTCAATCTTTAATCCAACTCTGCTATCGCCGATTTGTTGTACAACAATCGGCACAGTATGTCCTCGATAGAATCCACTGTTAGCCACTGAGTTAACCAAAATCTCTAAGAATTTTGACAGGTGAAACCTTTTAAGGGCCAAACGATTAATAGTAAAGAGAATGACTTCATCGTTGAACATAACATAACTATCAGGCTATCAACAATTGTGTGATTTTCTTAAATGCGCAAAATCGCTGCACGTTGCTACCAGTGTTTAGGAAACCGTATTCAGCTCAACGAGTTGTGTAAACTGTCAAAGATTTGCAGTTATCTTGTTTCAAGATAAAACATACTCGTACGTGAGTTACATCTTTCAGTTCGGAATGAATTGAAAATTTATACTCATAAACTTGCAGCAAATCTAAAACTTGACACCTGAACAATAGATTCATTTGTTAGTTGTCATTCATCTGTCAACATAAATCAGTCAACACGCCCCCATCATGATTGTAAAATTCCATTTGAATATTAATCCCAGAAGGTCACAGATTTTACTAAATGCCTCAAAATTTATCCGTTTAAATTGTAAATACCTTGCGTTTGGTAGCAATATCAACTTACGACCAATTTAAGTTTTGTGACATTCGAAAATGTCACCATGACATTTAAAAAAATATTAAAACCGCGCAGTAGTTCTATATTCGACTGAGACTGAGACTCCGTACAAAAAGCTCTTACGCAAGACTAATGTAATGTACCAGTTTATTGCAACCTCTTAACGCCAAATTAAGTAACCAATTTTAATAGCAAGCTTAACATTTATTGCAGCTAAATTCTCGGGATTCGCCATATGGTACAAATTAAACGATTCTCAGGTGGTGGACTTCCTGGTCTGTGAGTCAGATTAGCAGTGAATTTATTAACGATGCCAACCCATGCGTTGCATAAATCCGAGCACATAAAATATGACGGAACCAAATTGAATGCCAATTCAAATGAGTTGACGCGGGAGATGTCAGGATGTCGCATGTCGTTATAGCCTTTCGGGTGGTTATGATCCAATTTAGGTTAATTCCACATCCGTTTATGGAAACAAGCGATCTTATTCGATCCTCCCCTATGATCTGTTATATTTCCTACAGCCGATTGTGCATAATTAATCGGCGCGATTACTATAAATACCCGCCCAGGCAAAGTGCAAAGGGGCTACAGATCAAGTCAACGTGAATGGCTGTCAATTACAATGGCTACGAGTGCTAGTAGATAGTCATATATGCCAGTAGATACTTGTAGATACTCTAGATAGAGTCGAACAATCTTTCAGTCGTTCAGGCAATATACCGTCATACATTCAAATGAGCAGGGTTGTTATTGTTAGCGAATTGTAATTGTAACATGTCATACGATGAAAAACGGTTTTGCAAACATGACCGACCAAACCATAAGTATGAGTGTGAGTGCGAGTGCGAGTACGAATATGAATTGTCATTAAGACGCTGTCTGGAGCTCGACTATTCGTATCTTGAGCGCGACAGTGTCTAGTAATTGAGGTTTGGAGTTGAATTTACAAGTGCATGATAGTAGTCGGTTGTTTTTTTTGTTATGCAGGTGACGATGGTAATTTGCATGAGTATTAGCAGGCATTTTGCAAAAATAGATGAAGCTCTGATCGAGCGGGAGTTATTTTTACTTTTATAACTGAAAGGCTTAGACATGCGTTTTATTTCAATTAATTAGGCGAACACAAACCAGAAATGATCGACATGGAATAGCTGAATACGGGTTTTGTTTGCTGGCGCCTCGTATTCACTTCCGTGTTAGAGTGTAGGGGGCTATTGCTACGACTGGTGAACAGTTTTCAGCTCAACTTGTCATATACGAGTACTCGTATGTACATACGGTTTGCTTGGTTAAATGATACTATATTTGGTTAGGAACTTGTAGGAATTTTGTGAGAAAGGTTGGCTGAGCTCGTTTTGAAGACTCTTGCGACTCTAGCGACTAATAAGACTGTTTGTGGTCTTAGTCGTTGTTGGCTTCGCATAACTTTCGGGCATCCATTTGGCTGACGAGATTTTGATGAGGTGATCACCAGGTCTCGTGTGATTGTTGAGGTATGCGAAAAGTGTGCTGGTCATTTCGACATTTTGCCCCGGCGCGAATTCGGAAGGTTTGTGCCCAATTGCAGAGCCGGTGTCTGTAGGCTCTGCCATCATTTTTTTTTCCAAGAGGGCGCCAACTGTCAAAATTTGTTGGCAGTTTTTCCCAATTCCAGAAGTATGGCGGGCAGATTCAGAAGATAGTCCCTGTCTGATCCAATTAGTAATTCAATCTCCTTCGGTTGTTCGTACCATGGCTGGAGCGACAGTGTGGGCGTCGCCGTATCAGAGGAAAAGTCTGTAATGATGGTCCTGAAGGGAAACTCATTTAAACGACGATCTCCCACAATCCGTTTGAATGGTAATACCCTTAGTTATGTGACGCAAGTCAAGTATCTGGGCATAACCATGAGCGAGAACCTGAACTTCTTACCACATTTTGAAAGAATCAAGGACAGACTCTCAAACGTTGTGGGACAGGTAAGGCGCATTATGCGGTCTGACTGGGGGCTTAGTAGGCGTGCTGTGCGCACCATATATGGTGGCCTTTTTGTTGCTTGTGCAACATTCGGGGCATCAGTGTGGAGTGATATAGTCATGACTAAGTGGGGTCTCAGAAAGATCCTCTCTTGCCACAGAGTGGTCTTACTTGGCTGCTTACCCGTTTGCCGCACTGTCTCTACAGAGGCACTATAGGTGTTGTTGGGAATACCACCCCTTGACTTGGAAGCTATCCGTCGTGGATTAGCCTTCACAGTGAGGAGAGGTATACCACTAAGAGAGCGTGATTGGGTGTCTGACAATGGAGTCAACCAGATGTCCTTCTGGGAGCGTAAGTGCTTGCTAGTCGAATGCGTCATATCTAGATGGCAATCTAGATGGGACGATAGCGTAAACGACAGAGTCACTTACCGTTTCCAGAAGAATGTCTTATTCATGCGAGAGCGGCCTGAGCTGAGTTTTAACCTCAACTTGGGCTTTCGTCTTACTGGTCATGGTTCCTATAATGCATTTTTGCATAAGAGGGGTCTAAGCCAGGTGGAAGGCTGCTCGTGTGGAGCTCTTTTTGAGGACTGGGTACACGTTTTGTGTGAATGTTAGCGGCATGATGACGTTAGAGATCTTGAAGCTATGGGCGTAGGTTTGGAAGACGGTGTTTGTGACGTTGACCTGCGCGGAACAATCCTTAGGTTAATGAATCGTGTCCTTCGAATAAAAGTACCAGTGGCCCACAATAGGAACATGAGCTGAAAACTCCTTCGTCACCACTCTACTTGATATACTGACTAGATGCCGCAGAACATTCAAGTGACCTGAGCTCCGAATATGTCGAATGCTTCCCATGACTCTTACTAAGGGAATTGCTCTACGGAAACATCAGGCGGGAAAAAATGTATGCCAGCATAGATGCACTGTGATTGTTCAATTTTCACGGTCATACTGGAAAGGGGCCTGTTGATTACGTAGTTCTCCTTCTTCTTTCGTAACCGCGCTTGAAACTGGCCATGGAAAACTTGTGATATTGTTTGAGGAGTTGAGAACATCGCATTTACGAGTTCTGTGTCCCCATTACCTTGTGGACCAGTGGCCCAGACCTTTTATTTAAGAGCATCAAGAGGAATTCAAACAAAAGCTCATATTTAAGTCGATATCGGGCGCAGTTTTGAAATAGTCCTGACGCAGCATTTCCAAGATTCATAGAGTATCTCGGGCTATCTCACTGTCTATGAATCCTGAATGCGGCTATCGCCTTACAGAGTTCAATGTGATGTATACGCTCATATGCTTCTTTGAAGACAATAAGTCTTCAGTATTTATCACACTCAGGCTTGAATCTGTTGCCTTCTTCCGATCTACATAGGTATTCATCTTTAAACTCAATATTCTTTCGGGTACATCTTATGATGCTGCGGCCCTAGACTACCGAAACTTTTCCATTTCAGTCTGGTGGCGTCATTTTGTAAAGATTTTCCTTTAGGTGCTCTCTGCAGAGTCCAGCTTCTCTAGGTATATGTACGTCCTCTGAATTGTAACTTTTCTTCAGGATAGGGAGGAGCGTTTTGCTGTTTAATAACTGATTGGTAATTTGTCTGATTTGGTGGATGTTGTTTACACTGGACGAGCAAATCCGGGCAGAAACAGAAGGTCGAGTACAAAAGGGTTCTTACGGCGTCAAAATCTAGCAAAAACATCACTTTTGGTCATTTGAAGCTATCCAAGGACAAATGTTAAAGCTGCCCTTAAATTAATTGAAAAACTGTAGCAAGTAACCCTATAAAAAAGCATCGATGTAAACGTCCAACCTTGTGGAATCCCATCTACAGTAGAAAATTCCAATGATCTACGCAAAATTCTCATTACAAAGTTGCTATTTGTTTTCACTGCACGGTAAATTATTATGTTTGCGGTGGAATTCGATGATTGCTCTGACTTAGCACTGACATTAGCTATCATTAAATCAGCTGCTTCTGTATTCAAGATTTTAACTTAACGATAGTCAATGCGCAATCAAAAAAAACTCGTCAGCCTCAATCAAATTAAAAAAAAAAACACCAATCAATCGTGCCTCGATCTTTGGCATTAATTTTTCAAATGTCAGACAATGCTCTGCACCTTTTTCCACTGACAACTTGATCACATTCCGAATACAGAATGTTATTTTCGAGGTCAAAAGCGCCGTCATCGCTTCCTCTTAAATCCAAACCGCAAAGTGCTTTCTTTTGTTCGCCACCTCACATCATTCAGCGTGTAAATGATGCAGGCGTTTACTCGTAATCCCCTCGAATTCGATAAGGTCCAACTCCAGATTTGAACACCTTTTAAGATTCATTTCCATATTCCACCTGCAAGAGTGAATTCCACGAATTCCACCTTTCAACGAAAACCACGGCCATTGGTGGTAATTATCGCCTTCTCGAACAATGACCAATAAATTCTGTAGAGCATTCCAGATACATACTCGTATGCGTGCGTCACTCATGTTTCTTCGAAAAAGCTGGACAAACCGGCGCAGTACACGGTATTGTCGCAGTCGCAGTCGTAGTCGCTGGAGCAGTAGCTATTCTCAGAAACCAGCTGATCAGGTTTCCGATTCTCGATATTTTAATTCAATTAAAACCAACAACAACGAGTTGGATTTGTTGTTTTGGTTTTTCTACTAAAATTAGGAAATACCAGCTGACATCGACACAAATGGCTTGGAACAGGAAATTTCTCTGACAGATGTTGCTGTAGCGGGCAAGACAAGTGGCCAGCTTACTGCGTTTCCACTTCATAGCCACTTCTGTGTGCTTGATTCTCGCTATTCGACCTTGAATCTCTTTTTGTTTTTTTTTTTTTTTGTTTTTGTGTTTTTCTTTAACGGCATCTGAGGATCAGTGGAGATCGGCGGATAGATGGATCTGTGTATCTTTGCATGTGGCAGGAGAAATTCCCCATGATAATATATGCTAATTACAGTTATTTAGCACTGTAGAAGCAAAAGTGCCGCCATAAGCTCACTGGTATCCAGTACACGCCATAGAGTAGACGAAGACCTAAACCAACGTCAAAAGCGTGGGTCGACCTCGGTAGCAATGTTACAGTATCACACACATACTTGTACATTGTCACCGTCGGTCACCATAGAGCATAGATACGCGGATTCCAGTTTGTCACTGAAGTTGGCGCGTTGCTTCAAGTGTGGACAGTGGCAATTCTTGCCTGACGGACATACGATAACCGAAAAAAAAAAAACAGCTTCACAGTACCAAGCCAACTTCAAGAGCTAACTGCATACATACATATCTGCATCTGTATACTGAACGTGAATCCACAAATGGTTTCAGCGGATCATTGGTGAATGCTGGAACTCGTCGAGCACCGAGTATTTCCAGGCTTTGCTCATGTGCAGTCGACGATTTGACCGTGTGACTGACAACGCGACAACGCGACGACGTTCTGTCAGAATACAGTGTGTGTCCGCCGAAAACACTTTCGGTGCGGATCACTGAAAAAGTGACACACACCGCAAAGTGATGTTTAGACTAGAGGTATCCGTACACCGCAGTGTTCAGGCACAACATCATAGTGCTTGTTAGTGTGACTGTCAACTAGGCGGTTTGCAACACTTGTTTGGGGTTTTTTTTTTTTTTTTTTCGTTCAGTTTTTCGTCGTCCATGTTTGCTCTGTTGTTTGACGATGTTTTGTTGTTTGTTTAGAGTTTGTGTCGCCAGAACTACTGAATGTAGAGCACTCGAAATGAGGATTTGAGTCTATCGAAGGAGGTTATCGACAAGAACTATCATACATACACAAGCGTACGTAGACTGGTCAAGTGAAAAATGAAAGTCTGACTTTGTAGTAGGGTGTATCTTCTTTGAAGTACTCTATGTATCTTTCGAGATGGATCGATGTTTTCTCCGAAAGAAGGGGAAAATCTGGAATGGAAAGATCGGATGATTTCCAATTTTCACGATAGGTACCATGTGTTTCTGACATGTTCTTGTTAATGTGTCAACAACGTCTATAAGGTCAAAATTTGCTATCTAACTGGAAAGAAACGAGAAACATTTTTTGCATCTCATTTGTAAGATGGTAAGTAATGGTTTTTAGGTATGATCTGGGTTTAATTGGAGTAAATCTAATGGGTTATAAGTTTATTATGACATTTGACTGGTTCTGCATCACCATCGATAGACCACATTCGGCTGTTGTATAAACAGGGGCAAGCGCAGAATAAAGTGCGCCAATTTGTAATTATTTTTATTATTTCCTTCACGTAGTTTTACTCAGGTGGAACCGATGCCGCTTTGGTGATGATAAGCCAGTCACCAATTATGTCATATTCGAAATCTTTCGACACTTATTGCTGGATACAAGACTTTCCGATCATGCTGCGTCATACATGATACATGCATCAACGAAGACAATAAGGCATCATTCATTTCTGCGCTCCCTCCAATTCAGATACCTGCAATGCTTCAAGTCAGCGTCATACGTTTCATAACGACCGTAACGTCTCTTTAGGGCGAAATTACGAAATTACAGAAATGTTGATCCTTTGACAGGATTCCTTATATAGTTTTTACTTATTCGCTAATGAGGTGCTACAATCCGGGCTGAACCTGGACCTCAACAGATATGTTAAGCCTCTCCAGCTATCACAATCTCTCGCCAGCTGCCTTCAGTGTCACAGTTCAAGCTGGATGAGATCCGCCTCCACTTGCGTGAACCGCCTGAGTACCGATCGTTCGCGCTCCTAGGCTTAAAACTGGTACTCATCCGTCTTCAAGTTCATGCCAGAAGTTTCAGATTAACTCAGACAAGTGCTCTTAGAGCGCTTTAAAGATGTTCCATATACGAGTAAATGTTGCTCTGATCAGAGCCGAGGGTGCTTTTGTCCTTATAAAGAGACAGTTTTGTAACAGCAAAAGCCCCCTGTTACTGTGCATAAAAGCACAGAGCGAATAGCACAGTAAGTAGGAGATACATCCGAACTGCCATAAATTTATTTATTTTAAGCGCTGCCTCAATCATGATTTTGGCTTCGTTAGCGTTTTTAAGAGCTAGCCCAGCCAACCATGGTCGAATGCCATGATTCAAGAAGCCTCCAACTTAGAACTTAGAGGCGCACAGACAATTCAAAGCTGAAAATGTTGGACAAGAACCTGCGGTGCGAAGACCTTTCGAAACCTCGTGAGTTCCTTAGGGGTCTGCCTCTAATCCAACTATATCTTGTCACAGCATGCAATAAAGAGTGTTTTTTTTTTGTTTTAGAGTTGTAGAACTTTTTTAAAAAAAAAAAAAAAAAACAATGACGACAAGAACTGTGTTCACACGACTTCAGACTTAGTTTGATCTACGAGTATTTTGTCCACACCATGTTGATTGCACAGCGACGGACGCTAGACACAATTCCAATATTTTGGATGTTCGAACTTTCCAAGGAGCTAATATCGACTCGGACCACTAACTTGTAGTCCGGACATCAAAACACCTAAGCAGTACTGTCTGGTGGAGCCTGTTTTGGCCGAGTCTCCTAAAAACTCTGGCGACAATATCAAGTGGCCTGATTAGCATCAAGCTATCAGAAACGCCGCATCTAATTTATTAGGTTTCTCCCGACCACCACAACAAGACGCCTTGGTTGAATGACGTGTTTTGGCAAGCACATGCAGCAAAGCAGAGAGCATACAAAGCGGTGCTGCAAGGAAGGACGAGAGCTACTTGACCGGTGCATGCGAAAGGTACTACTACATGAATGATGTTCGAACAGAGGCATGCAGGGATATGGACGGGATCGTAACAGTCGGTGCTGAAAATCTGGAAGAACAAATTCTATTTTTTTATATAATTAGCGCGCACTCACGTATGTGAACATAGTGCGGATGAATGAAGGTTAGGTCAGGTAAGAGTGGCTATTGGTGAAACCAACCCACTCAGGTCTATTGGCACATTGTAATGCCCTGTGGATCTGTGATTCTCCTACTCTTGGAACAATTTTTAGCTTCTGATGAAGAAGTCTATTAACGTCTATATTGTTTGGATCGCTCAAGTCATTGTAGAAGAAAGCTCCTAAGTGAAATTCCCTTCTTTCAAAGAGAGCTACACATGTACAGAGTACGTGCAGGATTGTGTTTTCCTCCTCCTTGTCCATGAAGGTTCTGCAGAAATCATTGGTAAAGACGCCAAGCCTTCTTGCGTCCTCGCTTATAAGACAGTGTTCAGTGATGATACCTATGATTGCGCTGAGATATTTCCTATTTTGAAAGACCAAACTCTAAGATTCAGACTCAGCTTTGGTCAGATTTGTTTGATCGCTAGACATGAATCTAAGGTTTGTTCTTCTATTAGCATCCACCCATAGTAATAGTTTGAAGGTAGCGATTAGTATACGGATGCTACCATTTTCCGGTAGGTTAGGTAGAGTGGTTCCAATTTTGACGAGTACTCGTAGGTCGCCCCTACATTTCCCTGGAATGTCTCTGTGTCTCGTCACCCAACATAGGTGAAAGTTGAACTGCTCTATATACCATCACCCTAATAGATGACCTACAGTCAAGGGCGGTTTTAGAATTTTGTGAGACTGAGCCTGTGATCTGATTGCGACCTGATTATCTGAAAAGATGCTGATATCCCTTGCAGATATGACGTTTTTCTTCAGCCAGGATAGAGTTTCTTTCATCTCCAAAATTTCCGCCTGGAACACGCTACAGTGAAGGCGGAAGAAGAGGCTTAAATTAAGCTTATCTGAGAAAACGAAACAAAGGAAAATTTGGGAGGAAAGCAATTCGGATACCATGTTGGTCTTAAATGTCTGAACGTTAGAATGCCGTGGACACAAAGAGCCCGGCAGGGAATTCCATAAGCGAGTTGTATGGCTTAGGAAAGAATCACGATATTTCAGAGTACGTACGTATGTGGGCTTACTGATGAGTATTTATAGCGAGTCGGGTGTTATTGTTAAAAGTTTGAAGGGGCGGAACGTTACTGGCAATTTTGGTGCATCACTTGTAGTGAAAATAGCGATAGAACGAGGTGCAGCAAGAGAAAAAGGGGAAAAGTATTACTTAACATAGTTTGAGGAAGCCTAGACATTTGGCAGCATTTTTGGCGACATCGAATATGTGGCCATTCCAACGTAAGTTGTCACTGACACATATACCGGTTTCGACGATGCAAGTGCTATTCATGGATAATGCCTGAGTGTTTCAATTTCGCTTTAACGACAGCAGACAGCATTAAATTCCAGGCAGTTGATAGTTGCCCAATTGGTTATGCTGTTAATATCGGAATATAATGAGGTTAACATACTCTGCCGTTTTCGTTCTGCAATCGAAGAGCAGGGATGTGAGTCCGGGAACGAATATGACAAGCAGAGGGTACTGTCGTCAGCAAAGGAATATATTGGATTAGAAGTAACAGACAAGACGTCATTGATGAAAATTAAAAAGGAGTATCGGAGACAGAACTGAGCCCTGGGGTACACCAGTATTTATTTTGTGAATATCAGACTTGAAACCATCCAAGACAACTTGAATTGAACGCTCCGAAAGGTAACTTCTAACCCATTGAAGAAGAGAGTCGTCGATCGCAAAATCAGGCATTTCCCACAAAATAGCCTGATGCCAAACTCTGTCAAATGCGTTAGGAATACCAAGTGCAACTATCTTGCTTTCGCCGGATTGATGTACGCTTTGGTTCTACTTTTCGGTGAAACATGCAATTAAATCACCTGTTGCTACGAAAACCATGTTGCCGGTCATTGAGAAGTTTTCGTGTCTCAGCGTTTCCATGACCTTGGAAAGAAGGGACGTAAGTGCAATGGGTCTGTAGGAGGAGAGAGAAGAAGATTCGCCTTTCTTTGGGACGGGCTGGACAAATGCTGTTTTCCATCTGCTCGGAAAGAGTCCTAAAGAGTAGGATTGATGAAAAAGCTTACGCAGTGGTTTTGCAAGCTAGGAAGAACACCTCTTCAGAAGAAGGGAAGAGATACCATCTGAATCAGTGGATTTGTGGGGTGTTACTAATCGAGTGCGAAAGGAGATTCGTCCCATTGAAGATTCGAAGCACTTAAATGTAAGCGGACACGAAGCCCAATGTGGAAGTATTGAACTTGTCGCAAAGTATGCAGCAAGCAAAGTAGCCTTGCACAAACAGCTGACAGCTGGGATATCATTGTAAATGAGCGTTGGGATGGAATATGTGGCAGAATTTCTAATATTTTTGACGTACGACCAACAATTTTTACTACCTCTGGGACATTGTAGTATTTTTTCCCTCAGTTTTTGGTCGTATTGGAATTTTATACACTTAAGGGTTGTTACTCAAGGACCGAAGAAAACATTTCTCCAGCCCTGACAACCTCTTTACAGCTCGAGTCTTATCATACATTTTCTTTTGGTTTGATACTCTTCATCCGATGAGGGATAAAGTTTCTTATTCCAAAGAGAATGGTGTCAGTGATCATATCAACAGTGGCATCCACGTCGTTATCATAACGACCAGTTAAAAACTGCTAAAGAAGCTGTTCAAACCGATCCAGTCAGCTTTCTCGTACTGCCATGCGATTGTTTTAGGAATCTTTTCTCTAACTGTGTACGTCGGTGTACGAGAAATTAGCTGATATGACACATTGGTCCGGCGAGGTTTGCCGGGAGAGCCCATCGACCTTGTAATTATCAGGGCGAAAAGTTAAAACCAAGTCCAAGGTGTTTTTGGTATTCGCGTGGACTGATTTACAAGCTAGGTTAAGTTCTTTTCGGCAGCGAAGATCTCGTTCTTCGGGTATTGTCTCTCCAAAATGTCGAAGCCAACCTGAATCGCCCTTAATCACGATTTCCGTATGAGGATACAGGGATACAATTCTTTGAGCGGAGTCAAACAGCGCATGGAACTCGAAAGGTCGAGTTGCTGACCAGTTTGGAGCTTCTGTAAATAAAGCAGTAGTGCGTAATTTGCTTACGGAGATGAAATTTTTACCACATGAAGTTGGGGTTCGGATTGGAGCAGAGCATGGAAGATCACCGGTCAACAGCATGCCGAGGTCAGGCAGAATGTACCATCCAATCTGGGCGATAGATGACAACAACCCCGTCCACCCGACCAAGGATAGCGATATCTAAATTAAAAACTTATAAGTCTGCTGATTTAGAGGGACTCCCTGCTGAATTATCTAAGGCTCCGGTAGATGACTTGGTAAGGAGCACCAGATCTGTAAAATTTGGTTGGATGAAAGTGTCCCTGTTAATTGGAATCTTTGAACTGTTTGTCCGAACTTTAAGAATTGTGACCCCGTGAACTGCGCCAAATACATTGGAATCAACTTTCTTAACATCGCATCATGGGAAGGAATCAGTCAATATAAAACACTCTTTACATAAAGTGGACATTCTGTCATACCCTTTCTATTTCTACTAACTTTGTTTCGCATCATGATCCCTTTAATAGCTTTAAAGAAAGATAGAAATCAGTGGAACCCTCCTGTTTGAACTATGTGGCTTCTTGGTGGTATGCTAATTTTTCCACATAACAGTCTACAAGTCAACAACTTTATGGGTTCCACTGCATCGGTCCATCTCCATTAAAATGATTTATGTATCCGTAGACTGCTATAAACGTCACTATAACAACCTTCACAAGTTAATTAAAAGCGACACACCAAAAGTGAAATTTCCCGTCCACACATTGAACAGTAGCGTCTTTCAAAACACCACTGCTTCACCTTATTTTGGTCATTCATAGAGCAACCGGAAGTCTAAATGACTTTCTGTCAATCAATGTCCGTGTGGGGTCTTTTTTTTTAACAACAGAAAAAAATATGAATAAAAAAAAACAAGCGGAACCACACTACACAACTTTTTTTTTTTTCTCAAAAGTCTATCCAACTCATGTTTATTAATACGTATGACTACAAGAAGCCTCTCTCCTCTAAATCACCATAAACTAGGCAATATCCGGACGGAGTCGGCCTCTATCCGCTCTACTCAAACTCACATTTTTCTTGAAAAAAATGTTGTTATTAAAAATTTGACTTTTGCAATTTATTAAAAATGCATTTATATTCATTTTGGATGTGTGTTTTTTTTTTGTTTAATTTTTCCTTAACTTTTGTCATTTCAGATGTCCGATGAATTTCTGTGAATCAGCATCACAAACGTAAAAGGTAAGTCTTGGAGGACTGGATGGCCCGGCGGCGCTTCAAACTCAGTGGGATTTCCACATTTCTTGACAAATCACCTTAACCGACGACATTTTCTCACAATGAAACCGAGTATGGGTTCGGGATTTTTTGAATTTATGTAGGTTTCGGTGAAATCTGCGATCATCGCGCAGAAAAAATACATTTATCCGTAATCGCATCTTTCATCTCTTATCGTTTCATCGTTGCCATCTAATTAGCTTTAATCTGATCTTCGGATAGCGCAAAAAAAAAAAAACACGATTTTGCGTTTAGACCCTAAGACGTTTTATGGCAGTTTGATGTCCCATTTTGGAAGAAATATCACTGAATATTCATTTGCTGATGGCACAGATATGTTACTTGTTATGTTTTTTGGGCTAATTTGCATCTGAAAGATGCTAAATTTGTGACTTTACTTTCACGTTCCAAGTATTTCGTCGAAATATGTTTGCCAAGTTGAGAATTAGAAATGCAAATCGTAAATCGATAGTCTTAATGATTCTTTTCTTCAGATTTAACTTTGGAATAATTTGAGGTCCATTAGGTGGACTTTTATGAAATTAAACTTCATGCTGATGTTGAGCCGATTTGAAATTTATTGAAGAGCGATGAGAGTTTTACGACTTAGGAATGCTCCAAATGTCATAGAGGTCGTTGTCTCAGATTGAGATCGAATCTAAGAAATGAGGCTTTCAAACATACGAGTAGATGTTCTGAGTATTGCTCTCAAAATAGAGATATGCGCTCGACTATCTATGTGTATACTAAATCAATTAAAGTCCGATTCAATGGCCCACTGGTACTTTGATGGCATGTTTCACCGAAAAGTGAAACTCATCTGGCGAAAGCAAGCTAGTTGCACTTAATATTTCTAAGGCATTCGAGACAGTTTGGCATCAGGTTCTTTTGTCGAAAATGCGTGCTTTTGCGATCGATAACTTTCTTCAACGGACTAGAAATTACCCTTCGGAATGATCAGTTTTAGTTTTAAATGCATTTTTATTTTCTAAATCATTAACTCTTACATACTAACAAAAAATGCTTAAATGCTAGCTTAAAATTACTTAACAATCTTATATTAACTTATTGGCCCCACACAGGCACTCTAAGCTACTCTAAATTCTTATATCTATGTCTTTCGACTATATTTACATTTTACTTAGGAATAATTATTTTCTATACTTAAGGCTAAGAAACCCCTTCGGAATGATCAATTCAAGTTGTCTTGGACGGGTTCAAATCTGATGTTCTGTCTCTGACACTCCTTTTTAATTTTCATTTATGATCTCTAATCTTGCTACTTCTAATCCAACATATTCCCTTGCTGACGATAGTTTTTTCTGCTTTTCATATTGCTTCTCAGACTCACGTCTCTGCTCTTCGGTTGTAGGACGGGAACGGCAGCGTATGCTTAGCTCATTAAATTCCGATATAAACAGCATCACCAATTGGAGAACAATCAAGAGAGTGGAATTTAACGCCTTCAAATCACAATGCTGTCTGCTGTCGTTAAAGCGAAATCCAAACACCCAGCCATTATCCATGAACGGCACTTACATCGTCGAAACCGAAAAACTTTCCATTCTTGGTATGTATGTCAGTGACTACTTACGTTGGAATGACCACATATTCGATGTCGTCAAAAATGCTGCGAAATGTCTAGGTTTCCTCAAGCGATGTAAGAAAGGTTTCACCCCTTCTGATCTGGCCTCAATATATAAGGCATTCATCCGGCTAAAACTGGAGTACAATGCCCACATATGGTCAGGTGCTCCTAAAACATCTCTGCACCTGCTAGATAGGATTTAAAACCGTGTGATAAAACTCATAGGTGATACTACCATCACTCAGACAATGGGTATGCTTGTACACCGGCGTCGTAATGTCTCCTGTCTCACAGTAACATTCCGCCCACTTAAACCTTCTTGCTATGAATGCTCATCAGTATATGTACACTCAAGCCCACTTTCGGACGAACTCTAAAATATCGTGATTCGTACCTAAGCCGTACAACTCGCTTATGGTATGCACTGCCGCGCTCTCCATTTTTCATTCGTTATAACTTACAAACATTTAAGAACAATGTACATCGGTTCCTCTCTTTTCTTCTTCCCTAAATTTACTTTGTTTCAAACATTGAGTCCGCCTAAAAAAAAAAAAATCTGCCGAGTCATGGAAGATTACACCTATTGTTTTGCTCTCTTCCTTATTTTTATCCACTGCCTATTGAACAGAAGACGATGCTCCTGAGACACAGATGATGTTGTCAGAGTAGCCAGCAAAAGACTGCCCATCATTTAACTAGGAAGGCTCTGTGACTGATCAGCTTTTATGTCTTAAATACCACATATATCTAGGTGGAGCTCCTCGACGATATTCCAAGTGAAGCGGATGATATATGAGTTCTTGCTGTCTATCAATTTGCACAAAGGAGCCTCGGCGTCTTTGTCTCCAGAAGTATAGCCATCTGGCTAAAGTATGACTAATTTGAGTGGCTTCGTGAATAACGAATGCGCAGTCACTATAAATGTTTATCTTTCTGAGTAGTGTATTTGCACTTAGCCAAAATGTTTAACATCTTTATGGTCTTGTCCCGGAAGCTTATTCCAGGGTAAGTCTCCCGAATAGACTTCCTTAGTCCGGTCTTTGTAGCTATGGCGCAGTGCGGCCTTGTCAGAGACCAAAATTCTAGTCTCAACTCAGAAGTGCTTGTGGATGAAACCAAAGTTATCGTACTAATCGCAGTTTTTAGAAATTTAGTGTGAAGTCGGTGGTATTTCGGTCACAGATATTGTAGCCCAAAAAGTCAGCGTGCGAGCGCCATGTTTCAGGCACAGTTTGATTAGAAAGGGGTTTTAGGATTTCCTATTTGGCGCCGCATACAAAATCCTGTGCAATATGGTGCGCTTACATTTTAAGCCCGTCTTTGATCTGATAAATTGGCGATAGATCGACCAAAGATTGGGACCTGGAAGTTGCTAGCCAATACGAATTCAAATTCTTACTCAGCGTAGTCAGCGTAGAACGAAAAAAACGAACATAATACTCCATAAGGCCATCGCCGAGTACGAAATATCGTGAAGACTGATC
Organism: Volucella zonaria; assembly: GCA_963966105.1. Lineage (NCBI taxonomy): Eukaryota > Metazoa > Arthropoda > Insecta > Diptera > Syrphidae > Volucella > Volucella zonaria. The sequence goes on along the minus strand of OZ014530.1, from coordinate 182,385,774 downwards.
CAGCTCAGCCTCGCGACTCTGGTAAGTAAGCAGTCTGGAAGTGCCCCATCAGACTCAGACAGAAGAAAGGCGAACATATTAAGAAGAAGGGCATATAGAAGCATTATCAGCTCAAAATGATTTATCCGAATTCTGGGATCAATCAAGGCAACCCCCGTAACGGGTTTGGAGACCTGCTAAATCTACAATAATTGCGCTCTATACTACAGTCACTCGGATGCCAAAACGACTTCTATGCTGCAGTCGAAGCACAATTGGTCATGGAGAGCCTAGGACTATGCCGTTTTATTTAAAATTTGGGAGGCAGGAGCAATTTTGCTGGAATTAATAGGAGACTACCTATCAGAATTCCTAATAGGAATGAACATGGATAGACACATCACCAACTGTCATTCTACCGCAATGATTCTGAAATAGACTAAAAGGATAGATGCGATGTTGTCTTAGTCATTATACACATTGCGACAATTCTTATTGAAAATGATGTCGACAACAGGTGAATTGATGTGTACAGCCGGTCAGCTGATGAGCCTGTATATTTCACTATAACCAGATCAAGGATAGTAGGAACTCGCAAGAATCTTCTGAATCAGATAGCGGTGACCCTACAAGGGCAGCAGGCAACTTCCTTCTGTAAAAGCTCTATTAACGTCCATAGAAGTACCAATGAAGTCATCGATCGAGCAAGTAGCACGTTCGCATTAACTAGCAAGTTTTAGCCAAATTATATCAGGAAGAGGTCATATTTTCAAGTAAATTACTGGGGAGCGTGCGTCGCCTCTGGTGTCACCATAGGACACTATGTTATTGGCAATTAGCTGGGTGTGCACCATAACGATTTCCGCTGGAACTGGAACGGCGATAAGCAGATTGAGTCTGTCTGCCTTCTGCTGTGTGATTGGCCTGGTTCTGTCCAAGAGAGGAATGGGGATCATTGGTGTTTTCTTCTTCTTGCAGCTGCAACGTCTATGTTTCCAAGAGCAATCTTACCATGTTACGGTTTCAATGGATGCTTTACTGGCCTAATTGAGCACAACGTACCCATTGATCTAGATCATCAATGTTGGCAAGATTTATAACTTTTTATTCGGTGGGTGCCAAAACTGACGTTATTCTTGGTGCTCGATCGAAGACAGATAAGATTCTTGATCACATGAAAGTGTAGGGCTCTTGGTTTGTTGACACAAAACATTTCTTCTTTTTTCTCCTTCACAACTGTTATTGACTCCCTCGAAATGATTCTTTCTCAAGTCTGGAAAATACGCACGAGCGTTAATGCCTAAACGTACGTACTTGACACCTTTGTTAAATATAATATTGGAAGAAACCGATATTTGCAGCAAGGATTATTTTTTTCTTCATCGGGTTAAGGAAGTTGTATGGTAATGAGACAGCTTACCTGTCTTGGTTTGGAAAGATCCAAATAAAGATCCAATGGAAGTGTCATCTTATTTCGATGAGATACCGAATCCTCACATAGTTGCATACATCTGGTCTCGTGTACCCAGGATTTGACGCAATTTGAATATCTGGTCAGCGGTGCACTTACCATATCTAACACCACACAAGCAGTTTGTTGGCGATAGTCTTCAGCCTTTCACTGAATAAGCGTGTTAGGTACTAAGAACACTTATCCATCAGTAGTTGATGCTGTTTTCTTGTAGAAATAAGCAATCATATTATCTTCCGTCCAAATTTTGCTTAAAAGGGTGTGCAGGCACTATGTTCATAAGCTCCTTACCTCCAATTTTGGATTACTCTGCTGGAGGACCATTTACACCCGCGGCTGTGTTGTTTTCCAGCCCGGGCATAGCTTTTAGCATTTCGTTATAGCTCGCTGGTGGGATATCAGCGTTATGATCAGCTAGGGAACTGGCCACAGGAATGGGCGTGAGTCTTTAAACCATTATCCAGAGATGGCTCAATCATTCGAAGAATTTTCTGATCTCGTTACTGCTATCAAACATCTATTTGTCACGCTTTTCTTCCTCGCGCTTTTTGGGTCTTATCCGTCATTTCTCCCTTCTCCTTTTCTCTCTGTATTTCAATCCTTAGAAACAGGAGTTACAACTAACAGCAAGCTGGTTCAGTATAATGCGTTTATCACTTCAGTATCCGCGTGACATTCTTAGTCGTACCACTGGCTCCTCCGGTTTAGAAGCCAATTTTCACTTTGGCAGTAATCTTGTTAGAGCTAGATATTTGTGTCCATTGAGGGTCGAGTGTCCATTTTGATTGCAGCTTTTGAATTTAGAACTTTCTCTGTGTAGGACTATACTTTTTCCTGTGTATAAACGTGAACGGACCTTGGATACAACAAGATAATGATCCGAATCGACATTGGCACTCGTACTTCGGATCGTCCACAATACTAAAAGCCTATCGAAACAGGATCGTTGGTTGCGTGTTTGTTAAGCAGGTGACAGCCAGGATACATTCTGCACTATGGTATCTATCGAAATTTTGAAGTCCGATGCTACTACAAACTAGCATGATTCGTATTGCGGCATGAATTTTCTGATGCTCGGTTGGGTTCTCCTTGCCTACCTTAGAGTCGCTTAGCATGATTTTAATATCGTAGCAAAAGCGTCACTGGTATGTCTGTCTGAGAACGCATCCTTTTGGAGGCAGATTTTTTAACCATGGGTACTATTAAAGCTGGTGTAACATGTATGAGGATGATGTCAAGCCGAGCATTCCCTAGTGCGAAATGGGAACCAAGGTAACGCTGTCAATTACTGATCCCAAGTCCAACATCAAATTCATGTTATCCACATGTTAGATTTATTAAATGTCACAGGATTCCCTTTTGTAGCATCCCTAAAGTTCGGCGTTATCAGCCTTATATCTATGAAGGCTGAAAAGACTTACATAGTACATCTTGTCCATTGAAAGCATCATCATCAGAAACCAAAGTTCTTATGACGCGAGCGATAGGATTCACTACCCAATGGACATTGAAGTAGCCATTCAAGATACCACAAGGAAGAGGCCTTGGCCTATTAGTGCGTGTACTTTCATTCATTATTACTTTTCGTCAGGACTTTTTCGGAGACAAGATGTTTTTTCTTAGGATTTTTTCGAATGATCGAAGGCTAGTTTCAGTTTTTCACTATCTCTCTCATTTGCATATTGTATATTGCGCATCTTTATGAGCTCCCGTGTTTCTTTGTTAAATTTTGTGACACTTGGTCTTTGTACGCAAGTACGAGTATACTTCCAATGACCATGTTTTTCCCAAGCTACAATATGTATCTCCAATTCCGTTGTCGGTGTAGGAAATTCCAATGATCCAAAGAATTACCTCAGCGCTTTTGGTGATTCAGAGTTACGAGTACACATATATGTTATTATACGAGTATGAAAGGCTGAAGAAATTATTGCTGGGCGATGGCTTATCGTTTTGACCTCAATTATTCTTTTGACCTTAGTCGATTTGCAATAACAGGGTATTGGGTGACAAGTCTCAAATCAGTTTCTTTCATGTTGCCGCCTTTTTATTAAGATTACGAGCGCATGGCGTCAGTACATTTTTAAATAGATTCATTCCAAATTAGTAGCAATTTTTGTAGCACTAATTTCGCGATAACGAGCTTGCAGTGGTTGTACACTTAAGATCAATGCCATGAGATCAATAAAATAACTCAACAGTGTTTCCATTGAAATTCTACGAATTCCACAACTCTGTTCGATTCAGGAATTACTAATGCTGAGTCAGATAGTCAGTCACGATCGGATTCATATTGCCATTAAATGAGACATTGCAATATTGTCCTGGCTAATGGCTAGTGCTGGAGAGTACAGGGTCCGCTCGTCGTTTTTTGCAGCTTAAAAGTCAACCCTTACCATTTATCGGGGACTATAGGACTTCAGCCGAAATATGTGGAGCTACTTAGTGAGATTTAAACGAAATTCTACTGATTTCTGTCGCCTGTAATCTTTTTTGAGAAAACTGATAGCGATTGCAACCTTTATTTAACGTGGCTGGTCGAGACGTAAAGAAGTCCGTCTATGTATTTTCTAAGACGATCTTCATCGGAAAAGAACAGATTGTTCTAAATATCCATCTTCAACAAGTTTCTTCCTCATCTGGCATCCTTTCGCATGGTAGCGCGTCAAGCTTCCATTTTAAAACGTCACCCATAATATCAGTATAAAAATTTTAATGCGAAGATCTTGTCCTTGGTTTTCGAAATTCCACACGTAATATCTTAAGTATGCTGATACGTCAAAGTACTCAAATTGCTTATTCTGATGTTGTTGGAGGCACGCAATATTCGATTCGAAAATTCCCTTAGCTGGGCCATTGACGTCCGTTTACTCGATGTGGTTATAGTAGTCGCGTTTTTGCTTTTTGGACCACCTCCACATCTTGGTACAGGTGATTGCCCTCTGGTCGTCCAGGGCAGCAGAACTGGCAATATTAAGAAGAATCATATACGTCATTTTAAGTAGGAGTTTTGAACCCATTTCATTTTCGAAGCCGAAGAACCAGCGGTTTCCTAGTTTTTTTGGGGTGGTGTTTACAGACCTTAAACTCCCTTCGAGCTTGTATTACAAGTATTTATCCACATGTTGTTGCTTGCTCTCGCAGCTCTGCAGCGACTCCATGGAAATCATTTCTGAAAGACTATGTCTGGAGCACATTAGATTTGAGAAGTGAATTGACAAATGCGGAACTTACTTACTTAGGTGGCGCTACACTTCGAGATGAACCTGGGCCTCAACTAACAAGCCTCTTCAACAAGTTAGTCTGGTTTTAACTTATTGTCTCCATTAGATTCTAAGACTCTGTGGGCCGGAGCATTGATTTCCATTCGCTCTACATGTCCTAGCCACCTCAGGCGACTGATGCGCAATTTTCGGACTAGGTCAATGTCGCTGTATAGCTCGTATAGTTCGTTGTTGAATCTTTTCCTCCAAAGCCCATCAAAACAAATGGGGCCGAATATTTTTTGAAGGATTTTTTCCCCGAAACGACTAAAGATATCTTCATCCTCTTCTTCAATAGAGTCCATACTTTAGCGCCATAAAGTAGGACGGGAATGAACAAAGTCTTATATTGAGACTGCTTAGATGTTCGGGATAGGCACTTACTACTTAATTGCTTTCTTAACCCAAAAAAACAGCGATTGGCAAGAGCGATTCTTCATTCATTTTGTTGGCAGAATTTATAGCAGATCCAAAGTAGATATAGTAAAGGATGTTTTTTTTAGAGGTTTGGATTTTAAATTGGCAACACTGATTCTACAGATTGTCAATTTGACAGTTGAAAGTTGATTTGTGGTAAGTACATTTTGCCTTTTTACGATGAATAGATTAACGCCAGAACAACGCGTGCAGATTGTGCAAACTTATTTTGAAAACCATAGTTCGGTTCGCCAAACTTATCGTGCGCTACGGTCCTTTTACGATCGACATAATTGTCCATCTGAGTAAGTTATTCGAAACACGATGAATCGTTTTCGCACCACGTACACTCTAGTGGATAATACGCATCCCCAAAAACGAAAAACAGAAGAAGCTATTGCCGGTGTGGAGCGCAGTGTTGAAGAGAATCCGAATGAGTCGATTCGCCATCGTGCACAGCTATGCTCATCCACTTTCCGGAAGATTTTGCGGAAAGATCTTGGCTTAAAAGCTTATAAGATCCAGCTTGTATAAGAGTTAAAATCGCGTGACCATTATACGCGTCGTAGGTTCGGTGATTGGCCTGAAAACCTGATTCAGCTTGATCCTCATTTTCAACGCAAAATTTTGTCCTCCGATGAGGCCCGTTTTTGGTTAAAATTGCCGAATTTGGAGTGGAGAAAAACCAGAAGGCTTTGTTGAGACGCCCTTACAACCACTAAAGCTCACTGTTTTGTGTGCTTAACCGGCTGGCGGAATCATCGGCCCATATTTCTTTAAGGACGATGCCTGCCAGAATGTTACCATCAATGGAGGGCGTTATAGAAACATGATTTCTGACTTCTTCGTTCCTCATTTGAGTGGCATTGACGTGACAGAGCTTTGGTATCAACAAGATGTCACAACATGCCAAAGGGCGCGCGACACTATCAATTTATAGTGGAACCAATTTTCTGATCGCATAATTTCGCGTAATGGACCTGTGAACTGGCCTCCACGATCCTGTGATCTCACACCTTTAGATTACTTTCTTTGGGGGTATGTGAAGCCACTAGTCTATGCTTGACAGTGCGTTATCTTGTCTAAAATCTTTTTTGATAGCAAAGGTCTCGGTTAAGTCGTTACCTACCTTGAGCGAGCAGCGAGCATTCTCAATCGTCATTCTTCACAGACGGACGAGTTTGGCAGGATGAACTATATAGAAACATTTACTCTATATACTCGTAGCTTGTCTCTGTAAATGCTGTCATATGCGGCCTTAAAATCGATGAAAAGGTGGTGGGTATCGATTGGGACTTCTTGATTTTTTTCCAGGATATGCCGGAGATTTGGTCGATTGTGGATTTTCCTGGTCTGAAACCGCACTGTTAGGGATGAATCAGGTTGCTGACGAAGGGCTTCAGACTCAGCCGCAATATGACAGATAAGGTATTGTAGGTCATGTTGAGGAGATATACGCTTCTGTAGTTGGCGCAGTTGACGGGGGTCAACCGTGCTGAGATCCCATTCATCAGACAATACACTTTTCTGACCAGACCTAAGAAATGAGTCATTTCCAGCATCTTTGAATACCTCGGCCTGTATGCCGTCTGGTCCAGCTTATTTGTTGGATGTTGGCTTAGATATTGCTTTCCATACTTCGTTCTGGTCAGGTGCACGAAAGTTTTGGTCTCCATCATCTAAGTTGAATGGTCTATTCTGTATGACCGCGTCATGTTGGACTTCTTCAGCGTTATATGGTCTGCAGAGAAAGTTTTTCCATATTTTCTAAGCACCGACTGTGGCTCTACTAGAAGATTTTTCTTCATCTCTACAGGCTTCTTTACGGGTCGTCCTGCTTTGACATATTATTTTTACCTTTCCCCATTCCCACCTTGGCTGCAACAATGTTTGCTGCTCAGAACGTTCGGACGTCCAGAATAGTTGAGTCATACCCTACGTCTATCGCAAGATAATCAATTTGATTTAGCGTTTGATGATCGGTAGACCGCCATGTCCCCTTGTGTATTGTATATGCAGATGAGTAATATGTAGTAACATTGCGTCCCGCCGCAAAGAGAACAAGCCTATGTCCGTCATCAGGCGTGGTGTTGTATAGGCTATGCTTATCAACTGCCCTACCAAAGATGTTCTTCTTTCCTATCCTGGCATTAAAATCGACCAGTTCGATTTAACGTCATACTTCGGACATATCTTGTCGAGGAGCTGGTAGAATTTTTTTTTGATAGTGTCGTCCCAGTCTTCACCATAGTGTATGTCACAGTTGCTCATACTCTTTATGACCGGGCCATCTGTTTGCACTTCCTGCGTGATAACAATCAAGAGCCTCTGGTAATTATTCGGCTGCACGTGGCCTGTTAAGGGTCGTTGTCCTTTAAACGTTTGCTAGGATCGTCAGTGAGTCCATTTTTATCCGAAGCCATTATATGGCTTCTCTCTTCCGTATAGGGTTGTGAGCCCTATGACAGCGTAGTCTGGACGAGTTTGAAAAAACTCGAATGACTTTGGGCATCATTTGATGTGTCTGGACTTGAAACTTGATTTGTTTAGACTTGGTCGATTTCCGATATATATGGCCGGCAATTATGCTGCTACTTGCCGTTTAGTGTGCTGTTAAAGGGCTGAAACGCTCACACAACACAATCCACAAGATCCTAAAGGCAGGGATCTACATATGTCAGTTATTGCAATATGGGAGATAAAGAGGTGATGTTTCAGTCTCCGGACAAACACTTGTCTACCTATACTTGATTGAAGATTTGACGCATACACCGTATCAATCTCCTGGGTATGGGAGATACGGTCCGCTGCTTCGTGGACGTGGCCTGAGTTTCGGATTTGTAGTCCAAAGGCATTTGCTTGGCCTTTTTCCAGAAACAGCGGACGCTGTTATATCTACCAGACTCTTGGACTTACTTGATTTGGGAGGTTGGCCGGGTTATTTCGTATTGACGTAGTCTTTTCTTTTCCTTCTATCTTAGAAACCGATACTATACTCTCGCTATACTGGCAAATTGGCTTTTTTCGGACGGCTCATAGATTTTTCTGATTGGAGAATATAGCCATGAATTTATCTGCCACGAGATGGTGGTCACACTTATTTACACTTTTGAATATTTTATGATGATCCATCTACTAGCATTAGCAATGGTTCAGCAGTCTGGGGCATATTCAAGTAAATGTGTGGACCTTTAAGCGAACTTTATCGCACTTATCCGCGACTGAGCCGTACTACAATTTAAAGACTCGGGTCTCAAGAAGTTTTATGATATTTAGTTTTTGAGAACAATTTCTGGTATATGGTCACCGCAGCTGCATCTTATGAAAGCCATCTTATCGGTCTAATTTTGCATATCCAGCCTTGTTTCGGCAATAACTCGCCGAATATTAGCTTCTAAGTCGCCAATTGTAGCTGGTTTATCAGCGTACACGAGTGACTTGACATACTTTCCCCAAAAATTGAAGACCAAAGGAGTCAAATCACTTGACATGAGATGATTCGCACACCAAATGTTTGTCCCAATAAAGTGGTTCTGCTGAAACCATTTGTCTGTTAGACCATTGCTATTGACATAGGGAATCAAAAAATCGCAAAACATTTGCCTGGAATGGCGTCGAATCGATAAATATGGGTCATCGATCACACTCATCTTTACAGAAGGGATGCCTTCTTCAGTACGCACAGTATGATATTCACTTGGAAATTTGAACATAAATATCAAAGATACGTACACAGTCTGACAGCTAGTTTGACAGCTAACCCTATCGGAAGTTCTATACCTCTAAAAAGAACACCCTTTACATACTTCTAAGAAGCTCAGCACCCTGTTCACTTTAGCATTCTACTGTCACTGTTGGCTCTATCTTGGGAATTTCCCTACTTACATGCAGGACTAAAAGAATCTCGCAACTAGGTTACCAATACCACTAACATCATTACACAGGGATTGGAAACCCATCTTCACTTACGGCTCTAGGTGCGCAGCCTTCACAAGGGTGAAGGTGAGAGTAGGAGATTGATAGACCGAGCCACATAAAAGTACTTGTGTCCGTTGATGGCTTTATCAGTAATCAATGGAATATAACTCTTTTTCTATTGCACCGATAACAAAATCTTTTGCCGTTGTTTCAAATTGAGTCCCTGATGATCCGCTCCTTCGGTCCAATGTTAGTTTGGAAAGGTGTATCAAAAATGTTCATCCCACATGCTTAGTTTGATAAGTTTCGGCGAAATACTAAGGTGTTCCCTTCTAGATATCGTTTCATATGCTTACCGGAGATCCATGAGGAGATGATGGGTATCAACATCGAATTCCTGCGTCTTTTCCGGTAATTTGCATAATGCGAAGGCCTTGAGAATATTTGGGATTGTGTGATGTTTTACACGAGTTTTCCAATGCATTCGTACAGAATTTAGAAAGCGTAACTGCTTACTATCGGGCAGTAGTTTTTTTTTTTGTTGCTTCTTAGATGGCGAGTAAATGTTTCGATAGTCTACAGACTGCTAGCAGCATAGGAGAGATGCGTCTAAGTGCTCCTTCTGTCATCAGGTTTGGTAGCAAGTGCTCCAATTTCCTTATATACGAATATATTCGCCGCCATATCACAGATTTTGAGGTATGAATTATATACGGTCTATATTCAGATACTTCGTGGCAACTGTGGGAACCTTCCTTGAAGCTAACTGTTTTAATTCCCGACTAATTGTGTGGGAATAAGCGAGGTTTATTGCCTCCCTTTTACTGCTTAATGATTTTGTACTTTAATTGCTTGGGAGCGATTCATTGGGGGCATGTCTATCGGTCGTCTTTCAAAAATGGTCAATCAATGGTCGTGACAGAAATCCTGTGATATTCAAAGAAGATACTTGACATTTCCTCTGCTAAAAAACGAAAGCGCAGTTCCATTGATTAATTTAAAAGCAAAAGAAACTTTTCGCGTAGAATTTAAAAAAAGCACAAACACTTAAGTGAAAATTGTAGTGTTGCTCACTCCGACACAGGAAAATTCTGAACAGCATTTGTTCCCGTCAGTTATCCACCAAAGTTAATCATCATTCGGAGTCAGGGCAGGGAGATTTCTCCACTTACCATACCTCTTTAGTTGATTATTGTACTGGCCTAGCCTTTAAGAATAGAAACCATTGTAAGCCTAGAGATTGTACGGCATAGAGACTGACATTGTTTAAGAGTGAAACACAATTTTCATGCTAATGTTTGGGCGTGTATAGAGTATATTTTTGATGAATGAGGCCTTTACATTAAATTTACACATGAAAAACAACTGGTCCTAAATGCGAGCCTTATGGCATCCCACATTTCAATACTTAACAAATCTGGCTAAATCGCCCGACACTTTGTGTGAGTCGGATAATCGATTTGATGAGTGACTCGATTCAGCAAAAACGAGTACTAAGCATCGAACAAAATCCCGCAGACCACTTATTAAAGGCTATCGCTGAGAGGCTATCAAGGATGGAGTATCCAACTTATAGCAACACCTTTGATTCATCTTTAGATTCGATAAGAAACTTCAAACAACAAGTCATGCCAGAACATACATATATATCCGTACATCTGTGCCACTCGATCACTTAATACAAACATCTATCTATGATCTTTGCACCGCCAACTATCTGCAAATTAATCATCTTCACAAATGGCCAATAAAATTCCGAAGAACATCTCACAAACAACATAATAACGCTGCCACTTTACATTGTCAAAGAGCTTCATTCTTTGCGATAGTTCTTCCCAAGATAAAATCATTAAAACCGCATCACACCCGCCCTCCGCCTAGTCTAACGAAGGCGATAGAAATCACCACGGGTGCAAACCATCCCCACATGTTGTTTTCTACATCCAGTCGTAGTTCCAAGTCCAGTATCTGTGAAATACAACTCCACTCACACAAGTCACTTAAGCGGTGCTAATAGTAATAACTTCATGAGCTCTGCGGTCACATTTATTAGTTCGCGCGGATTATTATGAGAATGACTACGTGTATGAGTATCCTTAAGGGTCAGATGTATCTACACATGACCATGAGCATAGGAGTACTCTTCGGAATCACGGTGTTGTAGCCATCTCATTGGAGTGTAACCATGTAATGTAACATGACCGGTGCTAAGCATGCTGCGTCAGGCTGCGTCAGGCTGCGTAAGGCATGCTTAAGCGTCCTCATCGCTCGCTCCACCAACCCTCTCTGGAATGAGTATTTCGTATCTACGACGATATAATTCAGGATTTGTGAACATCTAACCGCAGCCCAACGATGCTGAGTGCAGTGAGTGTTGCTATTCATCTAAATCGCTGCGTAGATACGCGTTATCGCGGACTGCAGAAGCACGCGCGTGTATGAGGACGATTCTGCGTCTTAAGTGAAAATCTCCACCACACCAGGGGGGGATTTAGTACAATTTATGAGCCTCAATAATAAAAAGTGATTAGCATCAATATTTTCTGATTCCAGCAATGCCATTGGAGCTCCTAAGAGGGTTGGTCAAGGCGTCCAGGCGTCAAGGGTTGCCGTAGAATAAATAAACCGATTAAGCCTATTAAAGCGACTAAAATTAGTTTTGTTGTTGTGTACTCGTATCTACGAGCGCGAACGCGCGCGCGCGTATTCAATGTTGTTGTTTGGTTTATTGAACGCGCGATCATTGACTCTATAGAACGCGAGAGCTAACACACAAGGTACAGATCGGATCCGTTTGGATGGGAGATTTTACTGCAGGCAAACGCAATGGTTTGGTTCAGTGGTTCGAGAAGGTGTTGGTGGTCATAATGGTGAATCATGTGCCTTAGTTGGTATTTAGAGATAGTTGGCCGTTCGTTGTGTTCGGTGCCCGGGTGGCTAAATGCTCGCGCAGTTTATTCGTACGAGTTTATATGTAGGTGGCCCACGCATTTTGTCGTAGTCGTCGTCGTCGTCGTTGTCGTTGGAGTTTCCTTTCATCTGACTCCTCTGCACCGCATATCAAGGTGAACAGTTGAGTTGAATTCTTAATTTGGAACATAGAGGTGATGATGCAATTTCTTGTTGGTTGGCTGGTGATTTGATTGTTTTTATTGGATCCAGGGAGTGGCCCTAATCTATGGCCCTCTTCCAGGAGGTTGTTTCTTGTTGTTTGCATTACTATACCTGCAGTTAAGCAGTGAAACTTTATTGAATTTCTGTGGCAGAAGGTGTCAATCATGTGACATTTTTCGATGACATCTGTCAGATCGGATGACACATTCGTTTATGAGGTGGAAAAATACAAATGGAAGCACTTTGTCGCTGATGGTGTTCCTGCCGCTACTGCTGCTGGTAGTGCTGCTGCTGTGCGGCGGCGGTGTTTCTTTGTATCTTTTGTCACTCATAAAGCTGATTGGGAATACAGTGGCTTTTTTCTGGTTGTTTTTTTTTTTTTTTGTTTTTTTTTTGTTAAATGACACATTGTAGTTGTTGGGGTTATTTATTGATGGCTTTGGAGTTAGGAGAAAAAAAAAAAAACAAAAAACAGAAAAAATGTTTCGATTAAGACTCTGTGCGTGACAACTTTTGGTATTCGATCGATGATTTATGATCCGTTGCGAAGAAAAGTCGCCATTGACCCCTCCGATAGAGGAGCTAAACGGACAGCTAAACCATTAGTGAACACAGTGTTTGGTGCACACCACTCTATTAGGTCATCGTTAAACTTACTCGGATTCCTGGGGCTTAATTTGGAAATTTATGATCTGAGGTGCTAGTTTCTACTATTTCTTACGGAAACTGACGTCATTTTAAGTTGCGAAGTGACTTTCAGACTTTGAAAGATAAATTGGAAAAGACTAATAATTTCCAGTTGATGAACGCATTGTCTATAGGGTGACGCCTGATTTTGATATTCTGCAGAATCTAACCCAATTACGGTGTAAGACGCTGAAAATACTTGCCAAAATCCCCCTCAAACAAAGTTTTACTTACATACAGGTCCGGGGTATACCAGGGCGTCAACCAAAAAGCCTCTCCACCTAGCGCGAGCTCTCGCCAGCTGCCTCCAGTGCCGTACTCCAAACTAATTGAGGTCGCCTTCCACTCGAAGAATCTCTGGGCCGTAGGTGCTTTCCTAGATCGATATCGCTGTACGCACTATACAGTTCGTGGTTGAATCTTCCATAGGATACGATAAGGGATAAGAGAAGGCTCTGTTATTCAATTGCCCACTGACCCCCAAGAAACAAGTAAGTGTCATTCCTGAAGTAACATCGCTTTATATCTTCGACTGCGCGCTTCTCGTGCTCTGAATCGATTTTGGCTCCCCGGAAAGTTCGGCCGTCCACAGAAGAGTGTCTGCGATCAATCTGTTTTACTGTTGATAGATCAGAGGCTTGCTTTAGCTTGAGATGTGTGAACTGGGACTTGGTTTCGAAAAGATTACGCTTCGCTCGAAAAACCTAAATCTATTGTGGTGCGTGGGTGTCTCTGCCGTTGGCCTGTTCAGGTTTGCTGTGCCTCCACTATTACTACACCAGAGTCCCGACACAACAATAACTTGGGCTCCGATGGGTCGTAGTAGCTTTCAAAGGTGGCAGTCACCGCTTAGAGATATAACCAGTCTTCTGATATCACCACTTTTGAGTTGTAGAGATTCTTTATTGTTGAAGCGTTTGATGTGTCTTTTAGCCTGGCGAAGCTCAGAGATATTTTCCCAAAAGATGTACACATTTTGTTCTCCCAACTCTTTATTGTTGAACATTATATTTGGTCTATAACTCGTGCGGTTTGCTAAAAGATGGCGTAACTTGTATTATTAAATTGTTATTATTCCATTGGAACATGCGTTGGAAAGCTACTGTCATTGTACGTCATTTCAGTATATGTCATTCATTTGAAGCGTAAACAACAATAATTTTTTTTCACTCAAATATGTCGAACTTTGTGCCTGAAAAAGTGTTTTTGGGGGGAGATCTTCTTCATTACTTTAATATGAAGAAAACTGCTGCCGAAAATCATCGTATTTTGGTGGAAGTTTATGGTGAGCATGCGCTAGCTAAGCGAACGTGCCAAAAGTGGTTTGCACGATTTAAAAGAGGTTATTTTGGCTTGGAAGACGATGAACGTCCTGGGCAGCCAAAAAAGTTTGAAGATGAAGAACTGGAAGCATTACTCTATGAAGATTGTTGCCAAACACAAGAAGAGCTCGCAGAATCTTTGGGTGTCACTCAAGCAGCCATTTGAAAACGTTTAAAAGCAGCTGGATATATTCAAACCGAAATGCTCCTGGAACGCCAAAAAAGGAAGTCATTTTTGCATCGGATTGTTACTGGTGATGAAAAATGGATCCATTACGACAACCCCAAGCGCAAAAAATCATATGTGAAACCTGGCCAACTAGCCAAATCAACGGCAAAGCCGAATATCCATGGCGCGAAGGTAATGCTCTGTATTTGGTGGGATCAGATGAGTGTGCTGTATTATGAGCTGCTAAAACCGGGTGAAACCATCAATGGACAACGCTACCGAACACAATTAATCCGCTTGAAGAGAGCAGTGGCCGAAAAACGCCCGAATATGCGACCAGACACGAGGCAATAATTTTCCATCATGACAACGCTCGGCCCCCCGTTGCTATTCCGGTTAAGAACTATTTGGAAAACAATGGGTGGAAAGTCTTACCCCACCCGCCTTATAGCCCAGACCTTGCCCCTTCTGACTACCATTTGTTCCTGTCGATGCAGAACGCCCTCACTGAAATACGGTTCACATTAGAGCAGAATATCAAAAGTTGGCTAGATTCATTCTTGGCTGCCAAGTCGGCGCAGTTCTTTTGGGATGGGATCCACAAATTGCCAGAAAGATTAGAAAAAGTCATAGCTTCAGATGGTATTGCCCATCTGAATAATACTATTGTACATGTTTGCTTTAAATAAACGTTCAAATTTTGAAAAAAAACCGCACGAATTAAGTTATATACCCAATAGAACGGCTCAGGGCCAATGAAACATTCAATCAGACGGTTCGATTGATTTCATATGACCAGGCACCCATTAAAGTTATAGTTTGTTCCTATGGGATCTTATGGTGTATTGTCACTGAGGTTAGAACTTGGTGTTTTAATGGCTGCTTGACTGCCCATTAGTATATGGATGGGGACACCCTTCATTCCCTTATCGAGGATGAGATTGGCGCACACCTGAATAGCATGCATCTCCGCTTGAAACACACTGGACTTTTTCCAATAATGCACCGCTCGATCTGAAATCGCCTCCAGGAAATTCTAAATTTTCCTCACTATAATTGTCACGAAACGACCAATAGCCTCGGATACGGACGGATTCACTGTTGGCGACACTGCAAAATGAACAACGGATAACGACTTTCGGAAATATTCGGACCTTGAACAGACCGCGTGCAGCCGAACAATTAACGCAGACCCTTTAAAGCAGATATCACCATCATCATTCAGGAAGTGCGGTGGGATGCGCCGGACAAAAGAAAGATGGAAAACTGTGATGTTTACTCCGGTGATTGCTATAGAGAACGCTGCGTCTATTTGGATTGGGGTTTGTTGTAAGCGGCAAGAAGTCTTGAGCTTTCGACACCTGAGTAAACGCCTTATAACAATCCATATCCAAGATAAATTTGTTAACATCAACTCACGCCCCAACAGAGGAAAAGGACGATGCTACCAAAGAAGTTTCTACGAGCTTCTCGATAAAACCTACGACTTTAATGCCAAAATTGGAAAGGAGGGCATTTTTGGTATCACAATCGGAAGGCATAGCCTACACAACACCATGTCTGGAAACGGACCTAGGCTAATCGATTTCGCTGCGGGTCGTAACGTTACTATAGCAAGCACACGGTTTCCTCACCTCAAATTCAAAAGGGAACATGGAAGAAACCAGATCAGCAAACTGTCAACCAGATTGATCATGTTGCGACCGACATAAGGAACTCCTCAAGTATTTTAAATATCCGAATATTCCGAGCGGCCAACATAGAGTCGAGCCACTACCTAGTTGTAGCCAAGGTACGTCTGCGGATATCTCAGACGCCTCAACAACGGGGAAATACTGTGAAGCCATCAGAAATGCGCAACTGACGTGCTATGTAGATTCCACCCGCCCACCACAACGAAACTCCTGGTTGCATGTTGCAAAACAATATGCCTACAAAGTGGCACTGCACAAAAGGACGAGAGCGGCTCGTGGGCTCTACGAGGAGGGATGAACATCGGCTTCTCCGGGGAAAAAGGAAAGAGCATGAGAAGCGCGCGATCGAGGAAATAGAGATGTGCTACTCAAGGAATAATGTTCGGAAGTTTTGCCAAAAGGTAAAAAGAACGTGTCAGGGTAATAAAACCTGTAGAGATGAACAAGAAAACCTTCTAGTAGAGTCACAGTCGGTGCTGAGGATATGAAAAAACCATTTCTGCAGACAGCTAAGCGGCGAAGAACACAAATTCCCCTGTCAGGCAGAGCAAACCATTCAATATTGACGATGCAAGTCAAAAATTCCGACCACCCGACCAAAATGAAGTGAAGATAGTAATATCTAAACTGAAGTCGAACGAGGCTGCCGGGTCGGACGGCCTACCCGCCGAACTATTTAAGGCAGCAGGAGATGACCTGGTACAGAGCATACACTAACTTATTTGCAAGATTTGGTCGGATGAATGTATCCCTGATGAATGGAACCTCAGCATCATTTGCCCGGTTTACAAGAAAGGGAACCCTATAAACTGCACCAACTATAGAGGTGTCAGTCTCTTAAACACCGCTTATAAGGTCTTGTCTACCGTATTGTGCGAGCGTCTAAAACCATTTTTTACCCGGTATTAGGCCCGGTAATTTCACAATTAACCAAATATTTCACACTACGGCAGATCCTGGAGGAAACCCAACAAGTTCAGGTCGATACTCACCACCTTTTTATCGATTTAAAAGCCGCATATGACAGCATCTACAGACGCGAGCTATACAGAGCCATGTCTAGTTTTGGCATCCCTGCCAAACTCGTCCGCTTGTGCAGGATGTTGATGGAGAAAGCTCGCTGCTGCATCAAGGTCGGTAATGACCTAACCGAGAGTTTTGATGTCAAAAAAGGATTTAGGCAAAGCGACGCGCTGTCATGTGACTACTTCAACATCATACTTGAAATAATTATGAAAAACTCACAAGCCAACACACAAGGTTGGATCTGTCAAAACTCTGTTCAGTTGCTTGCATATGTCGACGGTATTGCCATTATTGGTAGAACACAGCGAGCTGTCACTGGTGCATTTGCGAGTATAGAAAGAGAAGCAGCAAAAATGGGTCTATCGGTACCTAAACAAGGGCAAAACAAAGTATATGCTCTGAACAAGAAGGCACACCCAACATCGAGGAATCGGCCAGAATGTCACCATCGACAGCTATAACCTTGATGTAGTAAGGGAGGTCTACCTCGGCTCTGCTATCACATCTGAAAACGACATTTCTTCAGAAATCAAACTAAGAATAACGCTTGCCAATTGCTGTTTTTTTCTGCTGAGAAATCAACTGTGTAATACTCTCCCGAACAACCAAGGAAACTCTATATCACAATCTAGTAATCGCAGTCCTGCTCTATGGTTCCGAAACATGGACCCTTTCTAAAGCCGATGAAGATATCTTTGGTCGTTTTGAGAGAAAAATTCTTCGTAAGATATTTGGTCCCATATGCGTTGACAGGTTCTGGAGGCGACGATTCAACGATGAAATCTATGAGCTGTACAGCGACATCGACCTGGTCAAAAAAACTGCACATTGGGCGTTTGAGATCGCTGGGATATGTAGAGCGAATGAAACCCAAAGCTGCACCCCGCAGAATCTTCGACTCTAATCGGGAGGGACAACCCAGTAGAGGAAGGATTCACCTGAGGTGGAGGGCGCAAGTAAAAGGGGACCTCAACCAACTTGGTGTGCGCAACTGGAGGCAGTCAGCCAAAGTAAGTAAGTAATTATTGAGGCCAAAAATCTTACCCTCAGTAGTCCAAGGTTCTTATATTAGTTCTAGGGCGATGCTCTCTCTTGCACATCGTTGTTGAAACGTATACGAGGCACCTTTATCGCGGTGCAGGTTTCTCTGCAATACCTTAATTGTAGCCGTCATTGGTTGGGGCTATACGCGGGGTTCCGTATGTTTATTGTTGCCTCCGCGCCAAATAGGAAACTAGCTAAGGAAGTGGCCCTCTTGTCTCATTCTCGTAGTACGAGCTGCGTTAGCTGCCACTTGACCCCTCGGTAAGGGTACAGGAACTCTACTGTTAGGTCTAAATGCAGCGGTTATTTTTCGAGTTAATCGGCGAGTCTTCTGATTGTTAAGTGGACCTCACGTGGTGGATTATACTCTCTTTGATAGACTACTGGTGCTGGTTGTGTTGGAGGTAGGTGGAGTTTTGTCAGAGCTCATAATAATGAGCCTCAGCTTACCGAAACGGTAATCGAAATTACTTATTAGGTCGTTGAGCCGTTCCATCGGGCTGCCACTTTTCACAAAGACCATGTGAACGAAATTTCTCTTCTACTCTTTGCAGAACTCTACAGGTTTTGGGGTTTAGGCCTGTGTTCTGTGCATCGAAGGACGCGAGAAATTTTTCGCTAGCTAGATATATACTTTGCGGAAAGAATTGAATTGAATTGAATTGAATTGACTATTGTCGCGGCCCAGTAGAGAACCTTGTCGACTGTAGCACTTCCTGTTCTCTTAGCTTCTCTAGAACACGTTCCCTAAAGTTACTTGTTTCAATGTTTGTTTGAAGCGTCTCCTCTCCGAAAGTCTAAGTTAAATGTAGCTGGTTAATTTTAGTGACTCGTGCACAGGACTACGGCTACCTTCGTGCTAACAGTTGGTACACATACCTACCTTATCCGATAGAATTCAGCGCTTCTGATATCAGCATCAGTCCGATCGACAGTTTCTACCACAGGAAGCACCCCTAGAGGTTGATGTTTTTAAAGAGGCGTCCGTCTATGTGAATATGTTCTTTATTGAATCAATAAAGGTATAGGAAAGTCACGTAACGACCCGTTTTCCTGAAAGGAAGGCTGGGAATTTAAATCGGATGTCGCCCGATGTACGACATCTGCAAGCTAAAGACTAAGTCCCCTCTTAGCCATGTATTCCTCGGCGCTTGCTGTTCCACCTTGAAGTTGGAGTTTTTTAAAATAGGTTTCCTCCTCTTCGTCGCTCATTTTTGCCGGTGTTAGAACGCACCACCGAGAAAACCTTTCAATGGTACATGGTAGCGAGAGTACGGGCCACGGATCATATCCAGTCGGCAATATTAAAGGGAATTCATTAATCAATGAAACTTCTTGTGTCGGTTGCTCTTAGAGATCGTTCTTTGACTTTACCCCGCAAGGCTCGACCTTACTACGTAGTGAACGCCATCAAAAGTAATATTGTGATTCAAGCCGTAAATACCCTACATAATGAAAGTTGGTGCCGAATTTATTTTGAATTAAAATCTTAAAACCTTTAGGTTTTCTCAGAGATCAACCTGGGCCATATCAATCCGAGAAACAAGACAGAAAAGTTCCAAGAGGTGTGAGGAAGTGGACTATTTCCTTTCTTGGTAGCAAACTTGTGACATCCAGTGAAAACTTTACCCAAAGCTGTGAACTCGAACATTAATCTGGGCACCAGTGCGTTTCTTTTTCAATCCGCGCCATCCAATTCACCGAATCTAGACTTTCGCATTTCCATTTCGGCTATCTGGTGGGTTAGTAGAAGTCGTCCATTCGTGGAGCTTTCGAAAGGCACCAAGTCGCTTTGTCTACACTCCTCGGGCAATAAATATAGTACATATGCTTCACGCCATGCAATCGCTAACAGCTACTAATCACGAGTAATTATCCAAGTTTCCGTTTCATGAATTCTCACAACACTCGCTTACCGTTGTTCGAGTAAAAGTAACACTCCATTACCCGACTCCAAGACTGAATTTCAGGCACTTTCCCTCTATTTGATATTCAGACGCATCCACATATCACATGCTGAGTTATATACCATTACTCCACCCTAACCCGACAGTAGTGGCATGGTGTAATATTTGGAACGGGGTAATTTATTCCAGATTCGCCCCCTTCTGCTCACCAATCAGCTCACCTAAACCAGCAGTTCATCCCACACAAACTGAATACGATGATTGCGCACTAGTAACGCCTCAGTGAAGCACAAAGGTGAATCTACATAAAGTGTAACTAGATCTCCAAGAATTCACAAACTCAACAGAGATACTCGTACGAAATAGAATTCAGAATGCAAAACTCTGTCAGTGTAAACAAATTGTGCGCAGTTGGTCGTAAGTAGCACTCCACCACTGTCTTGTGACGGCATAGACAAATAGGTCCGAGTCTCCGACTTTGAATAGATATCGGCACCACTGTCCGTCGATGGAAAATGACATCGTCTCAACGAATACCCAATACCAAATAATCGATGTCGTCGATATTTATTATCTGTGGCACTAAACGTGCATTTAAAATGAATTATTACCTCAACCATAGTTGGTTTGGTATCTATCTATTATAAAATCGGAATGCCGCAGGGTTCCCTAATCGTTTGTTGAACCATGCCGCGCTAAAACATCAAACCAAGTCACCTCCTCGACCATCGTACTGGAGACAAAACGTGACAATTTTAAGACATCACCAATTATTTACGATATCACTGCGTTTCAAATGACTTTGTAGATACTTTTCGAATCTGTACACAAATGACGACTATACAGAGGGCTGACAGAGAGGCGACAATCGACTCGGCGAGCAAAGAATGCTGACTGTGGCCTGGTCGGAAAAGTGCGTGACCGGCATATGTGCTATGACACTTTGACAAATGACGACTCTGTCGTCGATGCCAATTGACAAGCGTAATTGGTAGTTACTCGTACATACACAGGGATGGCAAATGGTATCCAGGGATACTATTTTATTCTGATACTCGGGTGCTGATATTGTATCCAATGTGAATGCACTCTTACGTAGACGTCGTAACACGAAAGGATTTCGGATGCCTATTCGGTTTCTTCTGTGCGCTGAATGCAAATCATTTTGGTGAGCACGAAACGAAAGAGATGGCCTTTTCAGGACGGCACTTTGCTTGTTTACTCGTATCTACAGCAGCGTAATTAAAATTACAACAATAAAAGGTGAAATAAAAAAAAAATAAAAACTCTCTTCTCTTAAAATCCAAATATAGAATCGACCATCGACGATGGTGGCGATGATGATGATGATGATGATGATGATCATGGTGATGTGTGAGTATACTCGCTTCCTTGTGATTTTTCACAATTCCACGGCCAAAGTGGAGAATTTGTTTCGGGCTTATCGGCTATTCCAGGAATTAATCTAAATTCGGCGTCTTGGTTAGTTGTCTCGACGACCGACGACGACTGTACTCGTACATGGGTGCCAATGGGGAGCTATTGATTTAGTGGGAGGAAAGCAATTTATACTCACATATCAGGTAGACATCTGAGTGATGTCCACGCGACTTTATTTTCAAATCGTCGAAGGTATTGTGCTGTTGATTTTGAATTTGATGATTGGCCTCGTGGAGAGTTGATATTTCGCACTTTTACTGGAGAAATTGATTTTATTTGCCATAATGATGTTGGAAATGGTAGTTGTTTGCACAGCTGGACAGGATTTGTCTCTTTGATCTGGGATTTCTTGGGATAAAGTATGCCAATGATTAGAATGGAATTGGTCTCGTTCTACTTTGATGTTAAAGTTACGGTTCGAAAGGAATTCACATAAGGGGATTGGGAAGACAGGCGGCTGAATTGGCTCATTATAATTATGTCACTGCTTCAAATAGCTTTAGAAGTTATTTGGATAACAGCAAATTTTCGAACACCAGTTGGTCATTTGGCTACTTTCAAATGTCCTACTTCTTGTTAAAATTGCTACCATGCAGGTTGTTTCATTTTGTGAAAGAGAGACGATGGAAGGCCTGGTATCAAGAAAGGTACTATTTTGTTTGCAGGACCTATGGCCTTCACCATCACGCTGTATTGTGTACGGGGTTCTAACTGTGATTCATCATCGAAATTCTGTGCTATTTCTGCGGCGATTTCTTACCTTAGTCTTGGATAAGTCCGTAATTGTAAGTGCCCAATCTGCTACCGCACATTTATGATTTTTCTCGTTGCGTCCTAGAGCTCATAGTTGGGAATCCCCATACCACATAGCCAAAATAAATGTCAATCAGGCCGGCTTTGTACAAAAGTTTCATCTTCGATTGAGACAGTCCAGATCCCCAATCTTCTTCTTGTTGTAACAGTGCGATAATTTAGCTTTCGAATTCGTCTCCTAGCATCTTCCTATACAGAACGTGACATTACTGTTTATTCTGCAGATGGAGTAACATAAAAAGCTCAAACGTGTTTCCGAAATCAAAGAATAGAGCGTGGCACTGGCTTTAATATTTTGTGATTGCTTCTTGTTGATCATGAGCAGCAGGCTCAGCAGATTCAGATCGAACCCAGAATGGTCCTTGTTGTGGTTGAAAGTTCTCCTGTTGTCAAAACTGAAGTCTCCTATCAACTCTCTATTACATGATGACTCCAAGACACCACATTCCTCACTCTTTTAATTTATTCCAAGACGTTGAGGAGCTTTTATCAGGCGACTATATCGAGTGATGTTATCAGGAACTTGATTTGCGGTTGTGGTGAGAGTGGATATCTCATCATCGCAATTGATTGCAAACTCGTATTCCTCTACACGAGACTCTTGTGGATCAGGTGCAGCAGAATTCTCGGTTATCACTGGAGGTGGCAGGAGCAGCAGGTGGCAGATTTCTCGGGTCAAATCTTCTCGCAGCCGATCTTCCGTGTCATCGCTTCTGGAGGTAAACTCGAACAGTTTGCTTTGATCTAAGCGGCGTTTGATTTGATCGATGTGACGGCGGCCTATTTTATTGTCTCTTGATTATTATGACACGGGGCCAGGACTTCAATAATGAGGCCTTCAAACCACAGTGGCCCCGTCGAATAATCTCGGAAATAAAGGCGTGTCCGATTTCGAAACTTCTTGTTTGACGAATAGGATCCGAGATTATCGGATCGAACTGTCCATCATCAGGCTGCAGAACATCTAATGCCGTATAAAGTCCGCGTCCCGTCACCAGCTACGCCGCGGTAGTGTGTTATTTGAAAACAATGCTCTGTATTCTCGTATGCATGTCTACCTCTAACATGGTCTTAGAAGAGGTTTCCAAATATTGAAATATTGGACCATACGATCTGCTTGGCCATTACTGGATGTATGGTATGGAGCTAGCTTAAGCAAAAAATGCTTAAATGCTAGCTTAAAATTACTTAACGAACTTATACTAACTTACTGGCCCCACACAGGCACTCTAAGCTATTCTAAATTCTTATATCTATGTCTTTCGACTTTGTTTACATTTTTACTTATTTTCTATGCTTAAGGCTAAGAAAAGAATTTAACAAAAAACTTAGCATATGGACATAATTTTTTTTTTTGTAAAAACTTAATATCTAACTTAAAATAAACCTTACTCTGCCTAACCTACATACACAATACACACATACACACACATAGACATTATGCACAAAACATACATATATTAGTATATAACTTTGTATATACTAATATATATATATATATCTTAAATGCTAACCTAAAACCTATGTAAGCTGGCCATTGCTATTTACAGAGCAAATACACTGGTCAGCTCTGCCTCATTAGTGAGACTGGTCCGTAATTGACGGAAACGACGACGAAGCATCTTCTCCATCATTCAACCACCAGAAATGCTGATGCTTCCGAACGACATCCCTCTTATCGCGATTCCCCACCGCCCTACTGAACCTGAGACGATCCACACTGCCATGTGCGACGTCTCTGCCGTAGTTGAGTTGCCTGTCCCCAGCTGTCCGAGCGACATGGAAGATTAACGGGACCGCTGATCTATCCTGGATCAACCCTATCTGATCTAGGTAGAGGAATGCTTCCGGTGGAACGAAGCCGTCAGAGCGCACACTCTCGTGGTAAAGGTAGTTGGGGTAGTAAGCCCCATATATCAGGTTATTCGTCGAGGTCATTGCTCTTGCAATGTGCCTTCGAGTCAGCTTAGTTACGAAGTTGTCCACTCGTATTAGGTTCGCCCTGTTGTAAAGGACCTGGTTAGGATAACATTTTTTGTACTCCGACTCTGGTGTTCTGTATAAGCGAAGGCAAGCCCTCTCAAACACCCGAATCTTTTCCATTAAACTTGCTCGTACATTGAACCACACGGGACATCCCAATACCAGCATGGGCCTGATAAGGGCTCCAGACAACGGCGTCCTAAAGAGAATGGTTTCCGACTTCTGAAAGTTGATTTTCAATTTCCAGTCATCGCAAAATCGTCTTATCTTATCCAAGTCACGCTGCAAGTGAGTATTAATGACCTCGATTTTTGGACCCGTTCTGTACGCTATCAAATCGTCTGCGTACGCAATAGTATGGGGAAGTGAACCTATCAAGTCGCTTGTATAAATGTTGAATAGGATCGGCGAATTGACCGCGCCTTGCTGCAGACCATTTTTAATTTGAAATATTCCAACAGAAGTCACATCGCCATTTTTCACGATGAACTGTCTGTTGGTTAGCATATTATAAAGAATGTACAAGAGCGGTTTACTGATCCCCAGCCTAGTCAGCTTATAGAAAAGACCCTCTAACCATATGGTGTCGAAGGCCTTCTCCAAGTCAACAAGGCAGGCACCAGTACATTGGTTTTTGCCTTTATTCCATTGGATATCGGACACCAGTTTAGACGCGGCATGTGAGATATCATGTCCCGCCTTAAAACCGAATTGATTATCCGGAACTATATGTTTGTCATCAACCCACCTAGACAGAGCTCTATTGATTACTTTTTCAAACACCTTACTGATATTCGGAAGGAGACTTATCGACCGGAGATTCGCCGGATTGGATATATCCTTTCCCTTCTTGGGGATAGGTTGAACCACCGCCGTGTTCCAATGCGCTGGATAATGTGCATTATTCATTGCATTATTAAACAGGGTGGTGTAAATGTCCACCGCTTCTAGAGGAAGATGTAGAAGCACGATGTTTGGAATACCATCGCTCCCCACTGATTTCTTAGCCCTGATTGTGTCGAAGATCTCATGGAGCTCTTCCTTCGAAATGAACGGAGGTAGGTCACCCTCTCTGGTAATGACATTATTTGCCATATTTTCGTCGCTGAACCGGGTGAAACCAGAGCCCTCGGATCGCCAGTTCCCTACTTCATTTCGAATGTAGAAGTCGTTCACCAAGACGCGATTGTCCGGGTCATAATTAGGGCCAATGGTATCATTGGCCTTGTATATTTCCTGGAAAGTCGCTCCTATGGTCTCAACCTTCTCCTGTGGATCCTCGATCACAAAGAAGTCGTCATCATCAGCGGCCTCATTTGGATCAATACCTGCTATTGTCAGTAACCGTTCGTTGTCTGTTGTCCGGGCTATTTTAAGACACTGAAGGTCGTTTTGATTTTTTCTCCGAAATAGTTTGTTTATTTGAGGGAACATATTCGGGTTGCTGGTGTTTACAGCCCGAACCCTGTTGTTTCAATACGAACTTACAGAAATTCTGTAATTCTCTTTTATTAACGTTTGAATATTTTTAATCGACGACTTCAGTGTCCTAATCTCCGGGTCTTGTCTGTCAGTAAACTGTCTGTACAAGTTTTTGAGTCTTGTCAGTAGTCTACTTTTCTGTCGGTGCAGTGCGTCAATAGTAGGATTGCGGAACAGGTCTTCGTTAGTCGTACGTCGATATCGCGGTATTGTTGTGTCCATAGTTTGTTTAATCGTCTCGTCCATTCGTTTTAGGTACTTATCGATCTCCTCGTTTGACAAATTCCTATTGGACAGTGGGTGGAGCGTATTCGAGGAGAGCGCACGTGCCATGGTTGCGGAGAAGCGTGTCCATCGAGTCTTACTGTAGTTGTAAGAATATCTTTGGACAAACTCCTCCAATTCCGCAATTTCGTTGGGAACTGTAATTTCGGTGCTAAAACCGCAATGGTCACTGTCATACACGAATGTGCGCAGACAGTTTAGCGTTTGTAAATTCGTACCTGTCAGTCGTATACGTTCGTCATACAGCAGTAGATCCAAATAAGACCCGCCTCTGGGAAACGACGGGTTATCCGTCGCTTTAAAACCGAGTCTGTACATGACATCGTGCTGACCCCACCAATCGAGTAGTAGGTTGCCTCTAGTATTTGGCAAATTATTTCCCCAATCTCTGTGTTTAGCGTTGAAATCCCCGCCGATTATAAAATAATTTCCCCCGATTCCAGCCTCAAGAGTCGAAAAAGCGTATCGAGCTCTGTAATGAATAAAGTGGATTGTGAAGTCTCAGGTGCGTAAACAGAAGCCAAGTACAGCCGCTTTCCATTGCGGAGCGGGATGTAAATGACGACTGCCTCCAGCACCCGGAACCTGCGCAACACTCCCTTGTACACTCTGTGAAATTTTATACCTTGTTTAATGAAGATCGCGACACCGCCTCCACGTTTGGAACGGGGCCGGTTTCTTCTTCTAACAATATAATTACTGTACTCCAGTTTGTGCTTATCGGTTAGCTTGGTTTCGCTAGCGAAAAGCACATCAGGAGTTTGGTCTTGTAGCAATTTAAACATCGCGGCTCTTCGTTCGATTCTAATCAGTGAATTAACATTCACCGCAAGGACCTTCAAAGATTGCTCCACCATGTGCGTACCCATTACGACATGTGTTGCGTTAGGCCCGGCAGCAGCGCGTAGCTCTGGGCCACCCGTTTAGCCTGTTCTTGTACCTGCTTTTGCAGCTGAGCCATCTGCCCTTGGATTGCGAGCAAGATGGCCAGCATGTTAGGTGCAGCTTCCGTTGTTCTCGGCATTGGCGCTGGAGAAGCAACAGTCGCTTGCTGTACCGTAGCCCCCCTACCTGTGAACGTTTGACCTACATCTTCTGCTGCTGAGCCAGTTTTGCTTTTTTAATGTCAGCGAACTTAGGACAACCCCAATAGTTTGCGGTGTGTCCCACGTTCCCACATAATACGCACGAGAGCTGCATCCTATCGGACGCTCCGTCCCTACCCAGAGCACACTCCTCGGAACTGTGGTTCTTTGCGCACTTCACGCATCGAGGCTGCATTTGGCAGTTCGACGCGGCGTGTCCGAACCTCTGGCAGCGAATGCATTGTACAACGCCTTCGCTCCTTTTAATTTTTCAAAGTGAACCACCTGGTAGTCTAGGACATTGATACTCCTTAGACTATCCAGACGGCTTTCGGGACTGAGCTGCACCAGGAAGAACGGCAGACTCCGTTTCTTCTGCCTTGCTCTAGCTGTGGTAAATGGCTTTACCCCCACAAACTTGAGTCCTTCGCACTCCTTCTCTTTGAGCAGTACCAGGATATCCTCAGGATCAGAAGACGGTTCCAACCCCTTCAGCAGCATTGATTGCCGCTTTTCACACTTCGGCGTGAATGAGTAGTGCTCCGTCGTCGTTTCTTTTAGGAGCTCTTTCACTTTTGCGTAGCCCTCCACTGTATTGTAGTGGATGGCATGGCGATCGTTCCCCAATTTCTTAATGTTAAAATTATTACCAATGGCCAACTTACACAGGTCCTTGGTTGCATTTACCTCTAATTAGTAGGTGTTGATAGGAGGCACCTTCTCCTTCTTCTTCTTCTGCTATTGCTGTTGTTGTTGTTGCTGCTGCTACTGTTGTTGTTTATGCTGTTCTTGGTTATTCTTTTGCTTCTGCGTTTCTTGCTTTTTCTGCTGGTTTTGCACTTGTGTTTGTGTTTTCTGTTGTTTCTGCACACTTTTTTCCTGCAGTTGTTGTTGCGGTTGCTGTTGGACGCTCGTCACAGCTTCTTGTTCCCTCTGTCTTCGGGCGATTTGCTTAGCTTTAATAGCAAGCACCTTTTTTTGGAGTTGCAGGATGCTGCTATTAATAGCATTCAATTCATCCTCTTCGTCTTCCGACTCAGAGGTTACCAACGAGGCAGAGTTATTATTACCCCCTTTATAATCTGCCATTCTATCAAAGACGTATGAGGATCCGCCATCTGACTCATGGCGTATTTGTTGTTGCGCTGCTATTTCTGCCTCAGACGATGACGCGCCCCCCAATTCAATACTCAGCAGCATTTCCGTAGAGGTGCAAAGTGAGTGGCGTTTTGCTAAGCTTGATGTTCGGCTTAGTTTTTTCCTCCGTTTAACGCTTGTAATTTTTTCATTGGTCAAGGTCACCGCTGTTGTTTTTGTGCCGTCCACTAATCCCACAATGGGGATAGCGGGACGGTCTTTGCCACTCATCACGTGTTTGATTGTGTTCACGTCACTAATTTTATTATTTCTTTTCAATTAAAAACAGAAAAAAGGAAAGAATTTTTGAACGGGCAGGGCGGATTGAACCCGCACGACACGAAATAATACAAATTTGCGTCCGCTCACTATCGCACTACGCCAACTGTGTCTATGGAAAACCGAAGAAATCACTAAGGAAAACCCGAAACACGTCTGTACACTACCGTGGTCTGTGAACGAGTGGTATTGAAAACTCCTAGTACTGGCTTATGGTCAGTTAAAATCACTATTACTCGTCCGGCCACATATTGGTGGAAAAGTTTAATTCCAAAGATAACAGCTAAGGCTTCCTTGTCAATATGAGCGTAGTTTCGCTCATGGAATCCTAGAGTGCTAAATGCAAATTCAAATTCACTCCATTCTAATCATCATGATGGACCAACCAATAGGCTATCTTTGAATTTTTGAAAGAGGCCTGGAACGGCCGCAACACCAAAAAGTAATCTGCGCACTTTAAATAAAATGTTGTGCATATTGAGGGTCAACAACTACTGGTAGGCCTGTTGTAAATCCAGCTCAGTAAATAACTTGCCCTCTGAGAATGTCGCCATTACTTCCGCCAAAGTTGGTAGGGGATAAGAATTGTTCCGTTCGGAACCGTCAGACTTCGGCAGAGGTAAAATGTGCGTAGCCCATCGAGAAAACATGACCGGCTGTAAAAATTTTTGTTGGACGAGTTTTTCAATTTCTTTTTCAACCGCTGGTTTCCAGGCGATAGGACACTGACGCCGTTTCAGAAAAATCGGACTTGAGCTTGGTAATACCTCTAGTGAAACAGGTGGCCATCCATAAGCATCCAGTTCTTCGCTAAAAACTTTTCTATATTCTACCAATCCCTGCCTAGCAGACACCTCCCACCACCTGCAACAACATCAACAATTGGCAATTTATACTTTTTATTATTTTATTTTATATTCACCAAAGATGATCCAAGAATGCGCAACTTCTCCTTGGACCAGATCCGCAGTGTAATATTTGATGGGATCAACGGCCTCTTTTCGTTATTGATGCGACTCTGAAATCGCAGTGCAGCCGCACCAGAATCAACTTCAAACGATTCTATAACCCCGTTAAGGCACACTTGTGTCAATATCTTGTGAGAGGTTATTGTCTGAATGGAATTTAACTCAAAAAAATAGGTCGACGCTCCAGTTATTGCATTGAACAGAGGTTCTGGTTCCCCTTCGGCTGTTGTTTTTTCTACTGTTTGGACAGCCTGGCTGCTCTCTTTTTAAAACAAGCATGGCTTGCGTAGCCTTTAATATTGCAAAAGTCACATTTCTTGTCTTTGAACCAATATTTATCAGCTACATGATTTCCTTCACAACGAAAAGAGCGCATGTGTTCTGGGCAGGGGTATTTCTTTTCTTCTTAGATGACATTGTTATAACGTCATTGTTACCGCGAACGTTTAGTACGTTGCTTTGAGCAGCTTCAAGTGCAATTGAAATTTCATAGGCCCGCTCAAAATCCATGTCGAGCTCACTAAATAGACGTTTTTGCAATGATTCTTCTGTCACTCCTCAGACAATTTGATCTCCCAGCATATTATCTAGTTCAATGAAATCACAGTGTTCAGATAATTTTCTCAAGTCCTTTACGAAGTCAGTGACCGTTTTGCCACCCTTCTGGCAAAGTTGGTGGAACGTAAACGGCTATATAATTTCATTTGGCTTTGGTTGGAAAAGAGCATTCAATTTCTCCACGATTTTTTGGAAGATCACGTCTCTTCGAGTCAGTGGTGTAAGCAAAGAGCGGATTATCTCATATGTTGACTCTACAATACATGATAAAGCAATCGCCCTAATGGACACCTCGTTAGATATTCCAGTTGCCTCAAAATAAAACTCCATTCGTTCCTTGTAATAATTTCAGGCTATTGTTGGTTGAAACTGCTTCATCCTCTTTCCTTCGGGACTATCGGGACTGTTTCGGGATACAAAAAACGTCTTTGGCATTCGCCATCGCTTGATTTTTGAACTGGGATTGGCTAGATCGTTGCTGTCTATTCATTCGATGTATCTATCTGGACTACGACACCCATTTCTTGGTGGTACACAAAGACTTACTTGTTACGTCTTTTCCTCCATTTGGACACGTGGCCCAGTATGCTCCCGCTCAGTCATCTAAGAAACACTTTAAGCTTTGAATAACATCAGAGTTGGTCAATCAGCAACCTTGCTGTTTCTTAGCCAGACATTAGTTTATCGTTAACCGTACGAGTATCTGTATTTTCTTAGTAGCATGTCCTTGTCACTAAATGGCTGCCAGAAATGTTGTTGAAGTATGTACGTTTGGAAATTTTCATCAGAAATAACCAGCAAAAGTCTGCTTTAGGAGTAGTAATTTTCTGTGAATGAACATGAGATTGTCTACCATTCACCGCCATTTCTTCGAATGAGTTTGACATTTTTATCCTTGATCGTTCTAAGCACCTTTTGAAAGACGTTTTTGCAAATTCGTAGGTTTGCCATATGCCTAGGTACCCATGTATAGTACCCTCTGATTGTCGTTTTCTTGATTGGGCATGGCCTGTTTTGTAATAGAACTCCTTTAGTACCGTAAGATGTGACCGATCCTCTGCCATTTCCACTTTCATATTTAGGTTCGGTTCAACCGGAAAACTCTTAACGTGTTTACAGCATAGATACGAAGGTTCTCAGTTTAGGCCGAGGCCCTGCATTAATGTTTTGGATTCAGCTGGAGCTGAAGATTTATTTCCGGTTAACTTTTGGTCTCTCCCCTTGGACACTGTGGATTCTCTGATCTTCTGATCGACCTGGCCTTCTCCAGCACATAATTTCAAATGGAACTCGGTAATGCTCCATCCCTTCGGGTTCCACAAATGCTTGTTAGCCTTCTGCCAACGGCTTAGTGCTTTTAGTGCATAGGTTGACGAATACTTGTATGAAGTTTCTTTGTTTACATTGAACTAGATTACATTATTTGAGCGGTAGGACTAAGACCTACAATATAAGAGTTCAGTTGTTGCTAAATTCGGCTAGGTCTTTGAATGAACTGGGAGTAACGTCAGTAAAGCAAGGTTTACATGAGAGACGTAGATGTGTCCTGCTATTCGTAGGTCGTTGCAGTGGCAAAGGATTTCATCTGCTGTTTCTACGTCTTCATTTCAGACTGGACATATATACATGTATATTCTGACTTCTAGATAGCTGTAAAAGCCTTTTTGTTGTTTTGATGGGAGGAGTTGGTAGAAAGTGTTAAGGCTACCAGTTACCTTCAATTTCCCCCCGGTTTATTGAGTTCAAGAGTACGCCCCAGAATGGTCTTGTCATCACAATACTAAGGCGGAATCTTTTTTGGCTGTCGTCCAAATTTAATTGGCGCTGTCTACTACTCGTACTGTAATCAGTTTATTGCAATCTTATACTAGTTGGTAGGTAATCTCATATAGCAATCAGGCCAGCTCTACTATTAGGGAGAATGAAAATGTTCTTGTTTGTGATAAACTTACTTATGTTCTCTCAAAAGTATCTTAAGTTTTGATAATGGCCCCGTATACTGTTGCCTCCACTCCTTTTTTTGTTTTAAATCCATCAGTGGACCACATTCGTAAATCTTTGACAGAGATAGATTTGTTCAGTTCCCAGTTCAGTCGTCTGAAAATGTTGCCCTAAATTTGTGGCTGAAGTTCTATCTTTTCAAACAGTTGTCTGTAATGGTGATTGCTTCTGAGTTGCTGTACACGGTAGGGTTGAATTTAGTTCCGAAATCTAGCTAGACTTGGCTACAGAAGCAGAAGGGGTGGCTAGTAGGTGTGACAGTAGGACCATCTACAGAATTATAGAGGTTATGAAAATGTCCAAAGAACGTGTTTGTTACATATTACTCGTAAATCAAGATTTAGGCATGAGAAAGCTGTGTGCGCGTTGGGAGGGAAACAAAAATTCAGTCAAAACCATGAGCTGCAAAGGGCGACCGGCTCCAAAAAAAGCAAAAACTGTAAAAAAAAAAGAAAATCTAACGTTCTGGCACAGATGTTCACTCGCGAACTTCTTATTTCCGACTGAGCGAAAATTGGATATTTCTTGTGGTACAACCCAATAAATCATTGAAAGACAATATTGTCGAAGTTGATATTATTGTTCAACGCGATTTTGCTGTGAACTGCAATTTTATAGTGTAGTATATCTTGCACAGTGAACGCAGACCACAGTTTGACATTCACTGTATTAGTTTTGACAACCAAGTGAATAGACACTCTTCCGCCGACTGCTGACTGAACAATCAATTGTGCTCCATTAGTGTGTTAAAAAAAGCTTAATAAAGGATTGAATTAAATATCAATAAATATTATATATAGTACAAGATGCTACCCAGTTTTACCACTGGAACAACGATCAGGCTACTCTTTTGATATCGGTTCGACAAGGACAAGACATAAACCACGGAAGTATTGGAAGTATTGTAACGATATCAGACGATTTAAAACACGACACTGCCAATTTTTTCACCTTTCAAAATATCTTGCATCGGCATCTCCCGGAAAATGACATGATTACTAAAAAGTATATCAAAAACATTTCGAAAACAAGTTAAATTTCATAAACCTTTTCTATTTCAATCACGATTTTAGCACAAAAGTAAAAATGCATTTTCATGCTACTTCTCATGGAAAAGGACCATGTGATGAACTTGGTGGCAATAGAAAACGCTTGGCGACACGGGCCAGTTTACAGTCAGCTCCAAACAAAGCAATCACTACACCCAAGCGTTTGCATGAATGGGCTAAAGCATCGTTACCTCACAGTAGAATTTATTATTCTAATAAAGATGAAAACGGCCAATATACATAGAATACATCTCAAAAGCCGGTTTGATACTGCGATACTGCGTACCATACCTGGCATGAAAAAATCTCACGCATTCATTCCGACCACTAAGGGTATTATCATCAAACTAACAAGTAGCTGTATAGCTCATAAAACTGTAAAAATTTTTAAATAAACCAATAAGTTATAATTTTCTTTACTAAAACAAAAAAATCGTGGACAAAAGTTTTTACACATTATTTGAATGGACGTTTATGTAAGTCGGACTAGCTGACTAGACGCGAGAACGGGATTGCGCTGCGCTTCGGCATTATAGTAAATATAGCTTCTAAACGGTCGCGCGGCTCAATAAGAATCTTGGCATGGAAACACAATATAAGCATTTTTTTTTAAATAAGCTTTAAAAAAAAATAATAAAATGCGAACTGTGTAAAAAACGAATAAAACATCTTTTTTTCGACTTTTTTCAGGTAATTTTTTTTATTTTTAAAATACAGTTATGAGGATAAAAAGTTCACTAAACGAAGTATAAAATCCAGTGGTTACTTTATTTTATTATACCGTACACACCGCACGGTTACATAAATCTTCAAAAACCTATGTTTTGTGAACCAGGGCTGCCACTGTAAAAATATGTTGTACCTGTGTCGAGGATATGCGCACCTATAACATACTCAAATATAACTGAAATCGAAACTTTTTTCCCTGTCTGCTTCACGTGAAATGCCCCAGATGATTTATAAGCGGATATGTATGAATTTGTAATGATCAACAACAATAATAGCCAAAATAAATAATATGAGACCAAGGTGGCTACCGTGAAGGACACCAGAGGAGTTTTTCTTAGCGTCAGAAAGCGTGGTAGGTCCATAGTAATGTCCTTCATTTAAATAGGATTAAATCCACGCTATAAAGCTTGTTTGAAAACCAAGAACCTTTAATTTTAGAAGGATTTTATCACGAGAAATTCTATCAAAGACTTTACTGAAATCGGTGTCAATCACGTCAACTTCATTGCCAGATTCTGTTGCACATAAACTGCTTGATACGAATTTCGTTAAGTTGATGGTTGTAGATCTACCATTGAGAAATCTTTGAAAAATTGTTTCGTTTTATTTCACTAAATGGATGTCCAGATCGGTTGTATCTTCAAATTTGCTTTGATTAAGATACCAAAATCGTCACCTATTATTGAACATAGAAACAGCATTTACTAAGATAGCCGAACATTGTGGACAACCTTTCGCAGGTATAACTCTAAGGGGAGTGCTACCCAGTAAAGCTTTTGGAAGCATCTTGATATCTGTGCGTGATCGGTAATATCGAAAGCATTTTACCGACATGTGAGATATTTTCTGGGGATTTCGAAGAGCCATTGGAGAATAGGAAGCTTGTTTCAATTACACCTTAAACATCTGAAGGCCATTTCTTTGAAAAGATGCCATCTCCAGTCCGATTTGATTAGCTAGCTAGCTACAAAATTTGTAGAGAATTTTGGGGATAAGTGTGCTACTGCGTGCTTCGCTCAGGTTTTGTCAGTACGTTTTGCATGATTCTTTCTGTGCTCTTTTTATCTCGATATTGTATGGTGTGAGGTTTTCCTTTTATCTGTCCTCTTTTTCATTCCACCAAGGGGTGATCTCGTTATCAGCTGGTAATTGCGTTTGTGATAGCTGTGTAAGGTTCCCACAACCGAGTTCTAGGCTGTCAATGTCTCTTGTTCTTCTACATTTGGACATGTTTTCCATAAGTTTGGCTATCTTCAAGATTCACGTTCATTAAATATTTCATGACGATGATCAGACGCTGAGATTCCTGTTCATTGACCATAATGGTGACTTAAGCCCGCACTGGACTGCCCCTTGAACTATGTTTATATTTAAACAAAGCGAGAGTGTTCTAAAATGCTCTTAGTTTAGACCAGTATATGAGCTGACAAAAATAACCAGCTTAATCGTATATAGCGCCTAATGATGCTCTGCTGTTCGAGTATTTCAGAGCACATACAGTCTGTTCACTATAGATAAACTATTTTTGATACTGCCCTGCCTATTTGCTTCAATGGTGTTTTAATGACTACTTTTTTCCTGGAAAAGATACTTTTTGAAAGGGCTAAAATTAGTTACTGTCTGATCATCTACTTGCCACCATTATTGGATCAACTTTTGTCGCAACCTAGCGGGTATCTGCTTCCATAGCTTATCAAGTGCCTGAGCTTATGCAAAGGCTAGATGTTTGCAGACTCCATGTACCTGAGGGTTCATATCTGTTTGGATATGGAATCTAGGCCCATTGACCTTTCTAGCCCTTTTGGGAACCAGTGAACAGTAGTCAAAATAAAGTGGGCGGAGTACATCGTACTATACACTATCGTAGTATGCTGTGTCACTTATTCTTAGTTAGTTGGGTGCTTAAACTATAGCTTGAGAAGTGCTCCGCCAAGACGCGAGTAAACAGTTTATAGTATCTACTATTTGCCCTGTAAATTAATAGGCGATTTCATTGTGATCTGGGAGCCAAATACGACTCAGTGAATTCAGCCTTCCGACTGCGTTGTTAGAAGCCTTCTATTGTCGAGGTAACTTGGAAGACGTGGGATGGTACAGTAAGCCTTTAAGTCCAGCGCTACTGTCGCCACAGATCCAGATACTTTGCCCCGTCGTGACATGTTTAGTCCAAAGATGTTTGTTATCCCGGATAACACTTAAGTACATGGCTTCATTAGAGAGACGGACGGTGGTGCCTTTAAACATTGGATGAGTCAGACCTGTCAGGTTGCTCCTCCTCATAAAGAAAATATTCACTTTTTGGGAGAATTGTGGATGACTTTACTAGATATAAGCTAACGGATACAAAACAGTACAGTTACACCATCTACGTCTGAGCATAGACGTTGGAACTATTGACAGCGTTAGGCAGGGAGTAACCAACGTGCATCATAGCAGTAGTAACTGCGAATTTGTATAAGTACGCTACGTTGTCTGACCGAGTCATACATTTCGTCAAAAGTAGCATTACCGAAAGCACCCTCAAAGCCGATGAAAATGCCCAGCGGGTACTCCTTCTATTACACCTTCAATTTTGACCACTAGATTTGGAAGCGCATGATCTTCCGCGTTGGAAGGCCTGTTGCATCTTAGACAGAGAAATCACATTCGCAAAGCATTTTTGTGCATATGAACCTCGACCATTCTCGCTGTGCTCTTCGATATGAAGAAAGTCTGACTTATAGGTCTGAAACTCTTAGCCAGCGTGTATTCATCTTTTCCGATCTTCGTTGTGCTCGATATGTATGTCAGTGTCAGATTAGTAGTGAAGATTCTGTTCAGAGTAGTTTGTAGCATAACTAGATATACGAGTATACCATCGGTGTCATGCGACGTAAATCCATTAAAGAAAGCACGGAGTATTTGGTTCTGATAAGGCTAAGTCTGAATTATGAAAAAGACAGTCTGTGCTTTCGAATCAATGTAGGTGCCGGCAGATGAGCGTCTCCAGTCTGGCTGATTTGACACTTTAGAGCCTGCTGGTTTTACCAAGTCTTTTGATCTTTTTGCACAAGCTCTTAAGTTTCCTTACATACGAGTAGTTGGTGCAAATCTTCGTTTCACCATGGTACAGGCGAGCTATAGGTGTTTGTCCTGGTAGAACACATTAGAATATTTGGTTTCCCCTTTTGTTCCGTTTTGAGATTAGTGGAAGCACTGGCAGACTTCCCGAGCTCCTGCTTAAAGCGAGATCAGTATGTTTTCCGTGAATTGCTTCGCTTCTTTTTGACAATTACAAAAGGCATTGGGTTTGAATTCAAAATTTGTATTTATCATGAACACTGGTTCTTGACATTATCCTATAAATACAACTTCAAGCATATGGCCTCCTTGGCTGTTTTTGATGAGGCGCATTCTGTTGATCCAATTTTCGGTCATCAGCTCTCAACAATTACTTAACATAGTCCCGTAAGAGGTAACCGACTGGCGTTAAATTGGTCACCGGTCTTTGGGCGTTATAATGTCGTTCACTTTTCTGGAGTCATGGACAGCATAGCACGTAGCGGGATTCTTTTGCAACCACATTTCATCCGGATCATTATCGTCTACATTTTCGAAGAAATAATCGTTGATCTATATGAATGTACTTACATTATTACAACTCTGCTTTTAACATAAAACAGTTATTTGTTTCCGGCTCGTAGTAGTGAGAATCCTTCCATACTATGCCCATACTATAGGCATCTAGGATAAAGTCTTTGCTGCTGAGAATGTGTAGTTTGTTTTTTCCATGGTATATTAAGTGATATGTGCTCTTGTTATACAAAGCTTAACACAGGACCGTAAAATCTTTATTTGGACTCGTGTACTAGCTAGAGTACTTAAATATTTTAACATACACAAATCCGCTGGTCCACATTGCACATCTCCCCTGGAGGTGTTGCTCCGCACTGACAAACACACTGCGTAAGCCTTTCCATCGATCCTACTCTTTAGGACCCAGTCAGAGAAGATGGGCGGAAAAAAGACGAATCTTCTCCTCTGTTCTTCTACAAACCTATTGCACTGATGTACGTCCCTTCTTTCCAAGGTCATGTAAATGCTCATGAAATATCTCGAAACACGAAAATTTCTCAATGAAGGGCAATACAGTTTTCGTAGCAACAAGTCCACTGCTGATTTGATGGCATATCTCACCGAAAAGTGGAACCAAAGTGTACATTAATCTGGCAAAAGCAAGATAGTTGCACTTAATATTTCTAAGGCATTTGACAGAGTTTGGCATCACGTTCTTTTGTCGAAAATGCTTGCATTTGGGATCGCCGACTCTATTTTTCAATCGATTAGAAACTACCTTTCGGAACGTTCAATTCAAGTTGTCTCGGATGGTTTCAAGTCTGATATCCACAAACAAATAATGGTGTGGCTCAAGGTTCCGCTCTGTCTCGGACACTCTTTTTTATATTCATCGATGATCTCTTGCCTGCTACTTCTAGTCCTATATACTCCTTTGCTGAAGTCAGTACCCGCTCGGCAGTAGAATGGGAACGGCAGCGTATGCTAAGCTCATTAAATTCCAATACAAACAGCATCAGCAATTGGGGAACAATCAACTGAGTGGAATTTAATGCTTCCAATGTACTATGCTGTCTGCTGTCGTTAAAGCGAAATCTAAACACCCAGCCGTTATCCATGAATGCCACTTGCATCGCTGAAAGCGAAAAACTTTCCATTCTCGGTATGTGTGTCAATGAAAACCTACGTTGAAATGACCACATATTTGATGTCGTAAAAAATGCTGCAAAGTGTCTAGATTTCCTCAAACGATGTAAGAAATATTTTTCCCCCTCTGATCTGGCCTCAATTGGAGTACAATGACCATATCTGGTCAGGTGATCTCATAAAACCTCTCTGCAACTGCTAGATAGGATTCAAAACCGTGCGATTAGACTCATAGGTGATGCCAATATCACCCAGTCAATTCACAACACCGACGAAATGTCTCCTGTCTCACCTTGCTCTATTGCTATTTTGACCATCAGTAGCATTTTGCCTCTTCAAACCTTTAATCGTAACAACCGTCTCGCTATGAACGCTTATGAGTTTACCCTCAAGCCCACTTTCGGACGTATATACATTGAAATATCGTGGTTCTTTCCTAAGCCGTACATCTTGCTCATGGAAGCCCTGCTGAGCTCTTTATTTCCTGACCATTATTACCTTCAAACATCCAAAACATCGATATCTTTCTTTCTTTCCTTTCTAGCTTCCCTTCGCCCGCGCTGTATGCAAACATTTTAAGGATACCTTAACCCCTTTAGGGCGCGCTAATTAAAAAAAAAAAACAAGCTTGTGGTAGTCCGTTCGTAGGTCTTGAGCTTTCAAAGTCATTTAACAACCATAAAAGTTCTGTGTTTCGAAATATCCCATTAAAACCACTCGCTAGGAGCCTGCTAACCTACGTCGTATACATATGCTCGTGTGTATGGATTTATGCATCTTTATCCTCAACGCCTCTATTGCAACAGATCTCTCAATTACACATCCGTATATGAAAGTTAGTTTTTCATTTCTTACACTATCCCAACCCAACACACGATAAATTTTCAATCGTATTGCGAATGCGATTGTTGGCAATTAAAACCCCTACACACAATCGTTCTCCATCATCAAGTTGTGAAATCGTTTCTCACAGTTGTACTCTCGTAGTCGTATCCATAGACTGCCTTCCATCAGATACATTGTGCTCCATTGTGCCTTATAGTCATCAACAAAAATAAACGATCATTACGAGGCGACTAATATACATTTGGCACATACCCTTAAGATACAGACAGATATAGATAGATACAAATACGGATACTCTACCTTCGGTAGTGAACATATATTTTAGTTTGTGTATCTGCACTCTTAAGTAAAATGCAAGTGATGCGTTAAACGTAAACAACTCCACCACACTGTGGTGCGTCGAACACACCCGGTAAATCTAAACCGAAACCGAAAAACACAGGCCTCACCTATTTGTGGTGTGCGTGTGGGAGTCCCTCTGATTCTATGATGTTTTGCCCCCTTCTTACCAAAAATGGGAACACTGGAGGGCGGAAGGAGTTACTTCCTTGGTGAGATTCTGTAATGAAACAGCACTGTGCTGGCGATACGTACTCATAGTACCTCAACATACTACTACTCGTACATCGGCTGTATCTACAACTACTAAACTGCAATCCGTTTGGCGATTATAAACAAATTTGGTGAAGTCGGCCTCGGTGTAGAGTTTCCCACTTGGGAAAAACTGACTTGGTGAATCATCATCGTTTTAGTTTCCACACTTTTGGACATGTTACCCGTACTCGTACATCTTGCAGCACAGTATGTGTGCGTGTAGGGAGCAATAACATCTTCTCAAGACACGAGTGCTCATAGTCCGTCCTTTATACGAATAGATGAGTCTATTTCGTGTTGGCTCATTTGCATGAAATGGGCTCGTCAGTATTTCCTGTGCGCATATCTTCATTTCCTTTCCTTACCTTACCCCGGTGTGATCGGCCTATGCCGGCTCATGTCAGTCTTCAACTTCGGCGGATTTTATTGGAAAAATTCATTTTTAATATGCGGGACGTTTTATGCCTTCGTGATGACAATTTGGGAATACTCGCTGTACTAGAGTATCGTGGATCCATGACAGATGTTATGAGTCACTTTGTCTGATAATGTAGCAAGTCGTCGTCGTTGTTGTTGTTGTTTTTAATTAATAATGCGGTCTGACTTTTAACATTTAACGGTTTGTAAGTGATGGTATAGAAGGTGATATATATGTAGATTGTCGATAGTAGCCCGTATGGTTGTTTTTTTTCGGTCCAAATTAATGATCCCAGTGAAGAAGTCACGGCAAAAGAGCTATATTTCCAGATATGGGAGAAGATGTCGTGGTTGAAAGCGATAAACAATATTAATGGCCATTGGTGGTTAGTAATGATTTCGTCGCTTTTAAGTACTACACCATCATAGGCCATTGAACTACGCTGTTATCTCCTTGAGAGCTTAAATACAGCTGGACAATTCGTAGAATCTTTCCTCCTACATTGATTAAACCGGCGAATATACGGCCAAAACACTAGTAGCAAGGGGATCTATTCAAGGTCAGCTAAGAGTTGACTGGGGTCTTCATTCAAAAATCGTCTTTGCCTCTTAGAACAGGCAGTCACCGGAAATCTCATATGGAAGCAGATGGACTTAAATGCATAACGATTGTACCCAGCCAAGACTCCTGTTGCTATGTCATGTGGATATGTCGTCTGTATCGAATGCAATCAGAGAATAAGATGCAGGAGGCTGAGAATTAAACTACATTGACATCTGTTACATATAGGGTATATGAATGGAGATTCTAAACTTGTTGCCATTGGTGCCCTTAGATCTGCAGTTCCACTGATTCAACTTGGCCCTCGAGATTTTCTATGAAATGTCATTCTACCCTACAGGCTGACATATGTAAGACTTCGTTGTCCAGCGCTGATTTTGGCCAAATTTTGTATTAAAATATTCGCACTTGATCTGCTGATACTCTATGGAGGCAACTGAGAACATCCATGGATGCATACAGACACAGTTTATAAAGTGTATCCTACTGTGAGTGAGCTCGTGGTCCTTTCGATTATAAGTCAAGAGAGGCCATATTCGCTGCAGCAAGTGATACATCATGATGCACATGGTCCTCATGAATATCACCCATACTGAGTCAGCAACTTTGTCTCTGTATATTCCTTGACTTCAAAAGCTAAGCATGATTCCAAGAAAGCCTTGGTAGTAAACGTAGGTGCCTTTCCATTTACATAGTGTAATTATTATTTGAGGGTAAGTCTGGAATCTTCAGATTATCTTTTGTCCACCAGCTGCTTCCTTGCAGATTTGAATTAACAACATCGTCAATATGCATTTTGGGATATCTATTTGATATAGAGCATATCATAAATAATATATAGGACAGGTCCTATCACTGCATCATATGGCGCTCTGCAACATTGACTGAGACATCGAGTATTTCTTGTACAAAAACGTCCTCTTGCTAGGAATACCATAACTCCATTAAGTTGAAACTACCAAACATGCCAAAGTTCTCAAAAGGATAAAGGCACTCATAAGATCGAATGGCACCTACACTAAATTGAAACCAGAGACTCGCAGTCTTTTGCTTGGAACTCACCTCCAGGTAACCAGATCAGAACCGGCTCACATCCAGTTCCTATCACTGTAACTGCAAGTGATCTAAGTTATGAACTTCGTTGTAGCTGGTGTCTGCCTTCAGTTGTAGGGACGATTGACATATGTATTTCCAATTATGCGCAAAGGTATAGATCAGATGGCGTCAACCGCAAATCACCACTGCTTACCTTCCACTGTCCTTCGTATTGAAACGCAAACTTCAGAGCTATCAGCCTGACTACCTTCCTAGTGAGAAGTTGGAAAGAATGTTTGAGTTTCATGTTGGCAAAACTGCTTTCCGAATGTTGTCGACTTTCTGTCAGGGCACGGGAGCTTTCTACAAGATATGGGTCTTTCCTTTGATAAGACCATCCCTGTCCAATGAAAAAGCTGGTTTGTCGAATACGCTTTAACGCTAGTGAATCGTAACGCGCTTGCTTGAAAGCTTTTCCCAGCACGCTTGACTTTGATCTAAATGAATGTCCATTCTATCGATACTATAGGCTTGACTCTCGAGACTATCTTCCGTTTAAAGAGGAGTGACCTTTGGTATAGTTACTGCGGGAATACAAAATATTTGAGTCAGGAAAGGAATGTGATCGGCTCTTCACCGAAGACTGCAGGACTGACTCTACTTGCTTTCCAAGCGAAGACATACATTTGAGAAGTCAATAATTGGTGACAAATATTCTCTATGTAGGAACTCTTGATATGAACCTAACCATCCGGATAGGTGGTTAAGGGTTAGGTGTACTTCTGAGTAAATAAATAAGTCTCTACTACTCATACTGGTATTTACTTTATTTTGAGCCCTGTCTTATTGTATTTCTCACAGGAAATAGGTTGACAGCCCCAGCAGAGCTGCTGAATTGACCCTCCAACCTCCTCAGCACCGACTGGGACTTTGCTTTTATCTTCCCTTCCTTTGGTAACATTTTTGAACCTCATTCCTCCAATAATACGTTCCCTATTTCCTTAAATGAGCATTCTATTCACTCCGCCTCTTCTGTTCATAAGGCTAGCAAACAACTCTGGCCCTTCTATTCAGCGATACTATATATTCGTCTTGTTTCTGTGCATGCATTTGCCGTCATTCTTCGTCGAGCCAGGACTTTATTTCGCCGAGGAAAACTTGGTCCATCAAACGAGCTAGGTCCTCAGTACTTGATGCCGGCGCCAGCAAGGGCTCTTGTATTCCCTTACGATTGTAGCTATTCGACGTGAAATTTTCTCACAGTATTTTTCTTGCCCTTGATATGTTCAGAATATCTGCATCCTGGTTACAGGAGGTCAAAATTCACTTCTGGGGACTATCGGACTTCCATCATCTTAGATCGATCGCAATGTACATATAATAATCAATCTGCTTGACTGTAAATTGATAGGAAGTCTTGTGAATATTGGGAAGCACAATACCGCCATAAAGTCTATAAATCTAAGATCCTTTATTAGGGAT
The DNA here is from genome assembly GCA_963966105.1 of Volucella zonaria. Lineage (NCBI taxonomy): Eukaryota > Metazoa > Arthropoda > Insecta > Diptera > Syrphidae > Volucella > Volucella zonaria. The sequence continues at coordinate 182,342,317 of OZ014530.1, read as the reverse complement.
GCCTTACTTTCCCAACTTTGCGTTAAAACCACCAAGAACAATTGGAGCGTCTTGTCTTAAGCAATGTTCATATGTGATGTCTACGAGCTTGTTGGAGCATTCTTCAGTATTATCGTCTATTTCTTAATTGCTCTCAAAGCCCAGAAGCATGGATGTTAGCGAAGACTAATGATTCTTGGTTTCGTGTACCTTGAAAGTCTAGTGCGCACTAGTCGCCTAAGATGGGTAAGAGTGTCTGTTAATTTTCCAGTTCCACGCGGTCTGCTAAGCATTCTAATACTCCACGCGCAGACTCGAAGTTCGTTGTTCTTATTTGGTTGTCAACATTCAGTTTTTGTTTGTTGCTTCGAACAGTGTGGTCTTTACGTGGTAGGGTAGTTACCCAGACGCACAATTCCTAATGTGGAGTGCTAGGCGCATTCAGTGGCCCCTTCGATGAAAATGGACGGGTGTTGTGGAGTTGGTAATCCATTTCTGGAATATGGAAGCTGCAGCTGGCTCATTAAGGATTCATCCGCCATAATCGGACTAGAGTTTAAAAATCTTTATTAATCTCAACTGCAAATACGGTCATATTAAGATTGATCCCAAGCAACTCCTAGGTCTAACTAAATAGAAGCCTGTGACTATACGGCTTCCTCACTCAAGTCAGAAAAGACTTCATGACTATGGGCAAGATAACACTTGCAGAATGTGCAACGAGGGCGAAGTATGAGTTGATCACATTTTGTGTCACTGGAACCGTTTAATCTGAATACGACATCGTCACTTAGTTAAACTCTACATTGAGGCAGAAGATATATCTCCAAACTCAGCCAACCATTTGGCTGGATTCATCACGAAATTCGGATTTCATGGACGCATTCTAGTATATGATGACAAGCTCCCTCCTCGCCAATCGAATCTAATGTAAAGTTTGTGCCACACTGACTGCTGACACGACCGTTGATTCAATTGTATCAGTTCGTCTCATACTTCCGCGGCTAGCGTTTGTATATCCCTCTACGTAGCGGAAAATGGTTGTTCACGGTGTCTATCTACGCGCCTGATGTTTCCCAATCCACACTGTTCATCTCACAGCTCGATAGACTCTTTCGACTCCTTAGACTGGAATCGGAGGAGAATTATTTATAATCAGCGCGGATTTCAATGCCAAACATTGAGATTGCGGAAATCATGGACCAAATACTAGATACTACTCTCTTAGTGGGGTCAGCAACGACGGGCAGTCCGCCGTTTCCCAGATACAGCTCTTATTTGGATCTATCGCTGTACGACGGACGGAAACAACTGGCTGCGCGTAATCTACAAACGTTAAACTGTCGGCACACATTCGTGTACGACGGTGACCATTGAGGTTCTAGAACCGAAATAACAATTCCTAGCGAAATTGCGGGGCTGAAGGAGTTTGTTCCCGGACATTGTTACAATTACAGTAAGACTCGCTGGACATGCTTCTCCAGAACGTTGGCAAGAGCACTCTCCTCGAATTCGCTCTACCTACTGTCCAATAGAAATCCGTCTAACGAGGAGCTTCACAGGTACCTAAAGCAAATGGACGAAACAATTAAACAAATGATGGGCATTACAACACATCGGTTTGAACACACACCCAACTAAGATCTATTCCGCAATGCTACCATCGGCGCACTGCACCGACATCAAAGTAGACTGTTGTCAAGACTCAAAATCTCGTACTCACAGACAGAACGTGAAGGTTAGGACACTGAAGTCGTCGATTAAAAACCTCCAAATCTTGATGAGAGAGAACTACATTTGTAAGTTTGTACTGGGACAACAGGCGGTAAATTCCAGTAACTCGAGTATGTTCCCGCAAATAAACAAAATATTTCGGAGAAAAAATTCAAAACGACCAACAGTGTCTTAAAATTCCTCGAACGACGAACAGTAAACGAATACTGACTACTGCAGGCATAGATCTAAATGAAGCCGCAGATGATGATAATTTCTTTGTGATCAAAAATCCGCAGGAGAAGGTTGAGACCATGGGAGTGACTGTTCAAATCACGACCTGGAGAATCGAGTCCTTCTGCACAATTTCTCGAACTGGCGATTCGAGAGCTCGAGTTTCACCCAGTTCAGTGACGAGAATACGGCAAATAATGTCATCGCCAATGAAGGGGACCAACCCCCGTTCATCTGAAAGGAAGAACTCCATGAGATCTTCGACACAATAAGAAGTAAAAAATTAGTGGGAATCGATGGAATATCGAATATTGTGCTTCGACATCTCCCTCTAGAAGCGGTAGACATTTACACCACCCTGTTTAACAATGCAATGAATAAGGCACATCGTCCAGAGCATTTAAAATCTGCGGTGGTACACCCCAAAGGGATAAAGACACATCCAATCCGGCGAATCTCCGGTCGATATGTCTCCTTCTGAATATCAGTAAGATGTTCGAAAAGGTAATCAGTAGGGTTTTGACTCAGTGGGTTCATAGTTCCGGATAATCAATCCGGTTTTAAGACAGGGCATGATGTCATACATGCCGCGTCTAAACTGGTGTCAGAAATATAATGGAGTAAAAGCAAAAACCTGTGTACTGGAGCCTGCCTGGTTGACTTGTAAAAGGCCTTCGACATCTTATGGTTAGAGGGACTTTTCTATAGGCTGACCAGACTGAGCATCAGTAAACCACTTTTGTATATTCTTCATAATACCATATGCCCACCAACAGACAGTTCATCGTGAAAAATGGCGATGCGACTTCTGTTGAACCGTTTCACATGAAAAACGATCTGCAACAAGGTGCGGTTAATTGGCCGATCTTATTCAACATTTACACAAGCGATTTGGTAGGTTCACTTCCCCATAGCCTAACGTACGCAGATGACGTGATAGCGTATAGTACAGGACAAAAAGTCGAGGTCATTAACATACTTTTGCAACGTGACTTCGAACAAATTAGGCGATTTTGCGATCTGAAACCATTCTGGGACACCAGAAAGAATTGGCGAAAATTCTCGATTATTGGAGAACACGTCCAGCCAGATGCTTGTCGAAATGAAGTCAGATACCTTGGGATCTGGCTAGACCAATATCTATATTCCAACAAGAATATAGATGATGCCCTGGCCAGAGCCAGAGGTGATTTTGCCCTTACAAAGAGACTGTTTTATAGCAGCCAACTCGATGCGAGGGTGTTTAAGAGGGCTTGCCTTAGGGTTTGTCTTCACCTTTACAGAACACCAGAATCGGAGTACATAAAATTCTATCCCAATAAGGTTCTATACAACATGGCGAATCTAATAAGAGTGGAGAACTTCGCTATTAAGTTGACTCGAAGGCGTATTGCAAGAGCGATGTCCTCATCCAACAACCTGATATCTGGGCCCTACTACTCCAACTATGTACTCATGTCACGAGAGTTCCCCTATTTGGACATGAAAGGGCTGATCTAGGATAGGTTTGCGGTGCGGCTAATCTTCCACGCAGCTCGTGCAGTTGGTGAAGGGCGACTAAACTACAATAGAGACGTCGTACACGGCAGCACTGAACGTCTCAGGTTTAGCAGGGTGGTTTCAAACCGCGATAAAAAAGATGTTGTCTTGCAGCACCAAAATATTTGGTGGTTGAGTGAAGAAGACCCGATTCTTTCGGTGTTTTCTTCAAGTCTGGGTTAGCCTAGTCAGAAGTCAAAGTGGACCATATTTTCCTTCCTATGTTTAGCAAATGGCCGACTTACATAAAGTCGGATTGTTTTAAGGTTAGCAACTTGGAGTTTTTCTCTTCCGTGGGTAGGTGAGAAATCTTCATAGACTCTTACTCAATAAAAAAACACCTCCCTTATACAGACTACGACTGAGTTCATACTCAACACGCAGTTCTTCTTTTTCTTTTCATTTTGCGTTAATAAGATGTTTTACAGGAGATTTTCCTTGAAAATTCCTACGTACCTTAAAAATTAAGCGCAGCTGATCACCGTGCTAGATCGGAAGACTTAGTCCTTTTCAGACGGCGCAATAAATTTGTCTCGTCAAGGATCTGTTGAACAGAAATATTTGTATGTCCTTGTAGTCGATTTTTGTGTTTTCGCGCAAACATTTTAATTTGGTTCTGAACGTTTTCGACTCCTAGGTCTCTGTGGATATCATCGTTTCTAAAATACCGCGGTGCATTAACAAACCTTCGAAGAACTTTGTTTTGGAATGTCTGTAAGACGTTAACGTTACTAATTTTGCTACGACCCCAAAGCTGTATACGTATAAGGTATACCTTGTATACGTATACTTGAGCTTGGAATACTTTCCAAGAAGCCTGTACATATCTCTATACTTAATCTCAAGCTCTTCACGTTTTTTCATAACGTATGCTCTCCATTTAAGTTTAGCGTCGAGTGTCATACCAAGATAGATTGTCAGTTTTCTTGAGAGTGAAGTTCACATAGACAGACTTGTTTTCATTAATTGCGATTCGCTAAATCATTGTCCAATTGTTAGTCCGTATAAGGGCACGTTGCAACTTAGCAGTTGCTTCTTCGACGGTTTTAGCTATTGCCAAAATGGCAGTATATCAGCAAATGTGGCTAGCACAGTATAGTCCGTCTGCGGTGTGTTGCGGGTAAAAAGCAAATATAGCAGAGGGCCAAGTACACTTCCTTGCGGCATCTCCGCATTTATTGTTTAAAAATTGGAATATTCGTTTCCGTGTCTGACACGAAAGAGTTATATGAGACACTTGCTCGGATAGGACTTGTCGAAGTTTATATTTCAGGTCCTCGTGCCATACCTTATCAAAAGCTTGTCAAACGTCAAGGAATGCGCTTGAACAGACTAACTTACACTCGATTGCTCGTTCAATTACATCGGCTATTCGATGCACTTGGTCAACAGTAGAGTGTTGGCTTCTAAAGCCAAATTGATGATCGGGCAAGAGGTGATTTGTGTCAATAATCGTTTTAAGACGATTAAGCAAGATTCGCACGAAGACCTTCGATGTAATCGGGAGGAGCGATATTGGTCTGTATGACTTGACTTCAGTCAGCGGTTTACCGGGTTTCGGAACCATAATAGCTTCGGCAACTTTCCACTGATGCGGCACATACTCTAATCTTATGGTGGCATTTATAAGCTAAAGCAGCTTTAGCAAACTTTTTTTCGGTAGCACTTTAAGTATCTCTCTCGTAATTAAGTCATATCCGGGGTTTTATTGGGCTTAAGAATGTCTATAACTTTTCTAAGTTCCCTAAGTCTAGCCTTTTCTATTGGGAGGTTCGTCGTCACGTCCAGTGTATTGACATTCTCTGAAAGCACTTCCCCGTCGAATGGTTTGAACGTTTCTGCACGATGGTCGACGAAAGCGTTAATTTTTTCTTTATCTTCTTTCGTTCAGTCATCCAGGTTTCTTCTTGTTGGCGCCACGTGCATGTGGGGCTTTCGAAGACTTTTAACGGCTCTCCATATGGAGTGATTGGTATCTTGGTTCCTGAGGTCCTTGATCAATTTTTTCAAAAAGTTGCAGAGCCTATTAAAGGACGTTTTATCTTGTTGAGCCCGAGTTTCATGCCACTTTTTTAATTCGATTTGTGCTTCCAGAGAGTGTTCAATGCAGTATTTTATAAATAGGGATGACCCGCTTCTTGCGTTTCTCGATGGATGATGAGCGTGGTAGTCACGGTAACCTTTTAGTTCCACGCGCGATTGTGTTGTCAGCTGAGTTTCTGAAATTAAACACGTAACAGCTGCTTTTTCCTGAATACAAATATTTAGTTCATCAAGCTTTTTCTCTAGGCCGTTGGCATTCCACGCAAGAATATTGAGCTTCTTCTTTGTCGTGATTAGTTACACAGATCTGCTTCGAGGTTGAGAAGCCGTTCGACTATTATTTTATTTGTTTTAGTTAGTTCTTCTAGTCTCTCGAGAATTACTGAGAAAACATTTGAGGCAGGATCAGGCGATTCACAGTATTTGCTCGCGCCGCTATTTGCGTTTCCACTTTTCACTTGCGCATTGTTATATTTGACGTTGTTGTGATTGGTGATTTTAGCGGCCATCACGGCGGCGTTTGCTATTTTTCCCTTCTTTAAAAGCTTTGGGGTTGGACCGCTGTTATGATTTCTCGTATTCGCTGGCCCTGCGTTTTTAGGAGGCATCGTTTTGGATTGATTCCGTCGTTTTTGCAACTCCTTCGCGACTTCGCAGCCTCAATAGTTAGCTGGATGTTTTCCCCTACAGTTGATGCATATCGCTGGGGACTCTTTCGCGGCACTGCACTCTCGCGTCAGATCTTTTCCGACGCATTTCACACAGCAAGGCTGCTTCTAGCAGTAGGCCTGAGTATGGCTGAATCCCTGACAATGTGTACATTGGGGAATCAGCGTCGAGTTTTTTCGCGGAGGTTCAATTTTGTCAACAATTCCCAAAATTGAATTTATAGAATCAATCCTTTCTAGGCTTTCGGTTTTGTCGAAAGTTAGCCTAAAAAGAGGGAGACCGCGTCTTGAGGTCGTCCACTCGCCTTCAACACGCGCTGTTTTTGCGCAAGTATATTAACGGCGTCGATTATTTTTAAGCCTTTATTTTGAAGGTCAAATAAAATGTTTTCTTTAGGGCAAGAGGCATGCAAGCCTCTAGGTACCACGCATATGGGTCTTTCCGCTTTATTTTCATACGTATGCCATTGAATCTTCTCGGCATTTGATTTTTGCGAAAGCGAACCGTAATTGACAGTCCATGTACCGTTATTGCGGGATCTTATTGTTTAATCGGTTGAACATAGTGATTTCAAGATTCCAAAGATGTTTATTGGCAGCAGCGGACTTTCTTTGGTTTGCCTTTTTTTTATTGACCTCAACAGTATTAGAGCTGGCTGCCGTCTCTTTTTGTGCAGGAATCAGCTTTGCGTTTCTTACCTTGCCTTTTTGTAAATATGCAGCCTGTTTCTCGGACTACTTCTTCTTCGTCCGTGTGAAAACTTGAGTTTTCCGGCAGTCAAGTCGTGAATCAGACTCGGTTTGAGATTGCTTCTTAATGGCATCTAATTTCTTTTTGAGTTCGGCGCAAAACATTTCCATATTTTGGAGTCTGTCGCGGATATCAGAATTTTCGCGTTCGAAATTCTGTAGCGTATTCGGTGTAATACTATCATCCAAATTTACCGACTGTGCTTGATCTTTGCTTCCGCACGATTTTTCCAGCGATCCGCGTGTTGAAGATTTCGTAACCCTTGACCTTTTTTTTGAAGGGGTCCTGGTTTGTATTTGTATTGTGGTGTATTGTATTTGTAGAACTCATTTTAGTTCCCACCAGTAGCGGAGAAAGGGTAGTCCGTCTGTCCAGAGATGCTCATTAGACAGATAAGGCCGGCTGATCTGGAGGTCGCCAAGTATCCGGATGCTCCGTTAGAGATTGGGCTATTTTTTTTACTGGGCCGCCAACTTGGCCGATTCTGGCACGGGTCGCTTAACACCTTAATCCGTCCCAGTGGATTTTAGTCGCCTCTTGCGACAGGCATGCCGACTTCGGGTATATGCTAGCCCCTAACCCGAAAGGGTAAATTTGGAGTTTCCTAACAATTAGTTTAAGGTTTAGTATAAGTTAGCATAGGTAGTTAGTTTAAGTCAGAGGTATAAGTTTTATATAAAAACAACAAACATGCTTATTTACTGTTTTTTTTTTTTTAAAATAAATAAGACGTCAAGAAATATAGTTTGCTTAGGGCGCCCGCTTGGAGGGCCAGTAAATTGGAATAAGTTAATTAAGTTATGTTAAGCTAGCTCTTAAGCATTTTTTCTATTAGCATGTAAGTATAATGAATTTAAGACGAATGAAATAAAGTGCATTAAAAATGGAATGAGGCTAGCGTTTGTAACTTAAGCAAGTCAAGTCCGGTGGTATAGCTAGTGGTACTTGCAAAAAGAAAACACAATTCATGTTAAGTCATAGTTACTTCACTGAATGTCCCATGATTCTGCTCCGAAAACAACTCGAAAGCCTTTAGAAAATACCTCATTGATTGCCACGAAAAGAAGCGAACATTTTTGGAGCTTCTCGTATCTATATTTAGGCTACGGCGAGTTTTGAATTTATTCACTGTTCCCACATTTCATTCGAGAACTTATTACTTTATTTCCTACCACCTGCCACACAGATAATTATTCTTAACGTACCCGATATACAGGTCTCACGCAGCCAAAAATTACGTATTCCTAGCGTAGCTAAAACCCCTTTGAACATAAACTACAATTAAAGGAAAATGGAATTATGTGCTGAGAAGAAAAACATCGTCGCCGCTCTTTGAAAGATAGAGGAAAAAAAAAGTGTTTTTTCAACAGTGCCGCCTTCTTAAATGGAAACCTACCATATCAATGGGTTCCACATCCGGCCGATCGGTTCATCTATCCGTATCAGTATTCATAACACGTCGCAAAGGGTGTCTCCGAGTATTTTCCCAGGGCAAATACGCAGCTATATTCAGGAGCTGAATCAGGTCGAGAGTGTAATCTTAATCTGTGCGTTTTTAAAACCAACAAACTTGGTCGCTCTCTCAGAAGAAATACGTCACCATACCACCAGCAGCTGGTGTTCGTAGCCTTTGTCGTCTGTGTTTTCGCGGTTCAGTGAATTTTCCCACTTTTCCACTTGGTCGCATAGCTTTGTCTGTTTAAAGGTTTTACGAGCATTGTTGGCTTTGCTTGGTTGTTGTGTTTTTTTTTTTTTTTTGCAATAAAATCTTGCCTCCTCCCCCGATGTTGTTGTCGTATTATGTAACACCTGTCACCAAGTATTCATAGATATGCAACTATAATACTTTCAGCACAAGTAAGAGTATCTATTTGGATAGCTCTTAGCTCTGAAGTGGTTTTGGGTTTGATTTATCCGCAAAAGGTGTTTACGATTGATGACGGATGACATCAGATGAATCCCACGAAAATCGGTGGACTTTATGGGCATTTTATGAGTTATCCATAAGTCAAATCTCACTTATGGACACTCACGAATTGAAATATCAAACCTGTAGCTAGAGGCGGAGTCTTGGGTATATTTGGACACCACAGCGGCTACAACAAACAAAGCGATTAATCAATTTGGTGGCAGTTGGCTCGGATTGCAGTTTGTCGCATCACCTTTGATGGTGCGACTTGTTGACCATTGGCAATTGAGTTGCTTCTCAGCCAAGCGAATGAGAATTACGCAATGCCGCTTCTAGTTTAAAAATTATAAGAAATGGGGACACGATGGTTGGAAAGGCGGTCAAGTTGTTGTTTGAAAGTGATGATAGCCTCTGGTGCTTTGACAGCTGAACACAATGGAAAAGGAAGCAACCTGTCGACTGGGTGTATGAAATGTTCACTTCAGTTATACTTTAAGGCTGCTAAGGCAAAAAACATAATTGCCGGTAACGCGCAGAATACTCAAATCATTGTATGCCAAAGATTGCACTACGACTTACCACAAGGTTCAGTTTTCGGTCATATTCAGTTGAAAATCATGATTTAATTGCAGCGGAATGGGATCATTCTCATGAGGCTTGAAGAGCTGTGGATATATTCAATATTGAATCGCTGGTTTGTCAGAGCTACGGGGCCTCTGTGCAGAGAGGCTCTTAGTTCTAGTCCCTCTACCAGTTGATGAACGGGCTTTGTACTCGTGAAAGTGACCTTGTCTTCAGTAACATGAGCAATTGTTAGCTCTTGTTTCGATTCGGTGACATATCGTTTCGACTGTCTGTAAGTTTCTCAGTTATACCGCAGAGAGGTCGAGTGATACGGGTAAGGCTGTGATCAGATTTAACTGCTTCTTTTCGGATCTTGCTGTCAATGCCCTTATGAAATTGTATTTATCATACTGAGATCTGTGCTGCGCTCCTTTTATATTTCATCAGTATGATACGAGCTCCTTTCTTTCTACTAATACGTCACTGATGTTTTTATTGACTTACGAGTAGATACTTACGGTGGTGCTACAATCCGGCGTGCACCTGGGACTCAGCCACCAACAACGGAGCCAGATGCATTTAGTTTTGCATGCTAAGCTGGTTGGGGTCCTCTTCCACTTGCGTGCGCCATCTGAGACGCGGTATTCCGAGGGGGCGGATTCGAGGATTTTTCAGACCGGAGTATTGGTGTTCATCCGCTCTACATAACCCAGCCACTTCAGTCGCTGGACCATCATTCTTCTGGCTAAGTCAGTGCTGCCGTGCGGTTCCTCACCGTCTATGCACACGGAAAGAATTTTCCTCCTAAAGCAGTCAAGAGCACCCTCATCCATTCCTGATAAAGTCCATGCCTCTGCACCATAGAGCAGAACTGGGATTATTAATGTCTTATATAGGGTCATTGCCTTCTTAGCCAAAAGAAGCAGCGATTGATAGGAGTTAGTCTTTGATCTCAGTGCGGGTGTCGTCTACTGAATTGATAGCGGAGACTAGGTAGACAAAGTCCTTAGCTACCGCAAAGTTATATCTGTTATACTTTCTCGAAGCGCCACTTACTTCACGCTCGTTATCGGCGTAATGCCGTATCCTCCATTCACGAGGATGGAACGAACAATGATGAGTTGTTGTCATCGCCAGCCGCTTTGAAGAGCTCGGCATTCAATCAGATCGTTCGCTCTAGCAACTTTGTTGGTCTTAAGATTAGATAGGTATGGCTATCTTCGTTTCATCCAGGTCGGGTGGACGAAATTGTTGGTATACATGGTCTAGGTTGCAAGGTTCATTCTGCCTGACAGCAGTATTTCGTTTGTCATCGCCGTTATACAGTCTAGAGAAATGCTCTTTCGAAATGCTCAGCATTCCTGGAGTAGCATTTCTCGATTTCCTCAACCGCTCGCTTTTCATGCTGATTCTTTTTCCTCGGGAGAAGGAGTATTTTGATTAGCTGCATCTGCTTACCGGCACTCGTCGTCAAATCAGGGGTTTCGTTGTGGTGGCCGAATGAAACCCTGCCACTGATCTTTAAAACTTAATGTTGGCGGCATAGGTCCTCTTAAGAGATTAAGGGAGACTCGATCAGATTGTAGCCGTCCGACATCAAACTGCCTCCGTAACCATACATTGGCCTACAACAAGGTAATGGACCGAGTCGATTTTGGACCCTCGGAACGTTCGAACATAATACTTGAGGAGTGTCTTACGTTGATCGCAATGTGGGCAATCCCCTTATGAATACCGAGATGCGGGAACCTCGTGCCAGCTACGACAATGATTAGCTAGATACTTTCCGACAGTGCTACCAAAGACGCCCTTCAGCTTTTGTCAGACCCCAATGAACGGCCTGCTTGGTTCTGCTCTAGAAGCTCCTGTTCATCTCCTTTGTCTTGATACTCATATCATAGGCTGCCTTTTCAAAGCCACTTTCCGTTCAAAATGAAGCCGGTTTTGGTGCAACTTCTGTTGCTGCAAAAATAAGAATTCGTCTTTCAATGTACTCTGGAATAGGGATGCAGTCGGGTTTTCACGGGTGGTTCCAAAATCCGTCGAAGATGCGCCGCTGGTTTTATTTTGGAGGATGATAACTAATCCCCTGGAAAACCTGCGTCTGTCTTCCAAGAAGCATCTCCATCTGTAGCGACAGACTAGGTGCTCTTAAAACCTTACTGAGTTTGCCCTTGACTTCCAAGTTATTCTAGGAGTGCAAGACTTCACTGAGAGAAGTGTCGGAAGGGCGAATTCAGCGAGTCTTGTTTGGGTCCTAGAACACAATCGAATCACGAGAAATGAAATCCCCGATTAACTTGTTAGGAAAGTCTCAGTGGACAGTTCCTCAGACCAGAACCTAGTGCCTACGTCTCCGTCTAGGTTTTCCATTAACAGTTGGGTTTCATATGCAGATGCTATGACTCTTCGTGTACCCGGCTGACCAAACGAATGCTTACCGATGTGTCTAAGAAGTGGTCAGCGACTCTCCTGCTGTCTCTTTTCCTAGTAGGAAGAACTGCAGACTGCTTTCTGATTCAAGTGTGCTGGGCATAAGAGACACAACATCACGCTTGCTATGAACGTGGTGAAGACACCGTATTGGACTACCTCTGTGAGTGTCTGTCCTACGCTCTCTTCAGGCTACAGGTACTCCGCGGTGACATGGTCAGTGTTGGTACTGTAGCCAAGTTATCATTGAAGCTGCTATCATTATTGTCACATATGGAGGTTGCATTTGAGGACATGCTTAAAATATTCGTTGCAGCATACGACACCGTCAGGAAGTATGGGGTTACCTTTAAAATACTGAAAGTAATCCCGTACCTGAGGACATAGAGTTTCATCAGCAATCTACTTTCAAACCCTCCTGTTTCAAGTCTTCATCAATGATAACAGAAGCAAATTGAAAAAGCTTCACAATGGTTTGCCCCAGGGCTAAGTCGTCGCTCCTTTGCTCTCTAATTTTTACATCAGCGATATACCTGTGTATATCTTGCGGCAATTGCGAGCGCACAAAGAAAGAACCCCATCTCTAGACCCTCAGCAGCTCAATGTGTATTTTAGACAATGGAGACTTTGTCCAAGCTTGTCTAAAACAGAAGTGTGCTTTACTGTACCACAGCCGAACCTTAGACAGATCCACTTAACAAATGTTTGCTGGAAAACTCAAAACCTGCAACAACATAATCAAACTGGGATTCATGTAACGGGTGACCAGGTAACAATGATAATTTTTCCAATTGTTACGTTTCACCAGCTGTCGAAGTTACCAATGACATCCAGCTGTCAAAATTTTCAGTAAGGCTTGCCATTACGTCACGCATCGTTTTACGCTTGCCGAACGTGAGGAAATACGCAATGTGAATTCCGTCGTGAGGTCGGTCGTCATCATGGCTTCAGTGTGCAGGCCATTCGTCGCACCGTGGAAAAATTTGAGATTTGTGGGAAATGAAGAAAACATAGCCGCTGTAGCGGCTAGTATTGGACAAGACCCAGAAATGTCGATTCGGCCCCGATTAGCTGAATTGGGCATCGCCAGAGAGTCAACCCGTCTTATTTTGCAGTTGGAACTGGGCCTACATCCCTATAAGATTGTGCTGACTCAAGAATTGAAGCCGGGCGACCATAAACAACGCCGTGAGTTCGCTAATTGTGCGTTGAAAATGTTGGCCGGAGATCCGGATTTTGGCCAAAAAATCATATTCTCGGACGAGGGTCATTTTTGGCTCAGCGGCTCTGTCAATAATCGAACACAATCCACAAGAGTTCGGCCAAGCATCAAAGCATCTACAAAGATTGACTATTTGGTGCGGTTTATGGCATGACGGCATCATCGGACCGTATTTATTTCGAAATGGGGAAGGGGACATCGTTACCGTCAATGGTCTTAGGTTTAGAGCGATATTAACCGACTTTCTGTGGCCAGTGCTCGACAACATCGATACATCCGGGCTGTGGTTCCAAAAAGACGGCGCTATATACCATATAAGCGACGCAACGCTCAGACAACATCGAGGAGATCTTTGGCACCTGGGTCATCTCACGGCGTTAGACCGACAACTTGAAGCACTCCCAGCGAAGCCGAAGCGGCCATTTGAATGATTTGCTATTCTATACATAATGACATGAATGTAACTTCAAAATAAAGCCAGAATCAATTTTATATCTCACACCGTTGTTTTTTCATTGAATTTTTTTTTTCTGGTTACCCTTTACGCCAACTCTTTGTACTGCCGTATTTACACTCGTACACTCCATAGCTGAATACTGCGCTCCAGTGTGGTTAAATAGTGAACATGTCCGTAAGGTGGAAACCCATCTCAACAACACCGCCAGATTCATTTCCGGCACCATAAGGTCAACGCCCATCACGATTTTTCCCTGTACTGTGCAACATTGCTCCACCTAATCTGCTCCGTTTCACCAGACTATTGAGGGAACGTACTAAAGCCCTGGCAAACACTGAACTGCCCATCCACGACGACATTGCTATGCTCTTGTCATAGCAGAAATAAAAGCTCGCTGAAGAGCTTGCTCATGCTGATAATATCGCCATCCTGATCCCAACACGCTGACCCTTCGCGCAACCTCTGGTCGACGCTCACCAGGATCTGAACCAACTACGGAAGATGCGTAGATACGCTGTTCCGCTGGGGAAGTGTTCATTCTCCCGCTTGCGATTGCCCAGCCCAGTGGTAGACTATCCGCCACATTGTTACAGAGTGCAGCAAACGATCCTAAAATTTTTTGCTTTGTTTTGCATAAGACGCAGGTCGTCGTTTTACAAAACGAATGCTGCCTGAATATTTTGTAAAAGCTACACTCGGACTAAATGCGGGTTTGGCAACGAGACCTCTTCTACAAATCTCATTATAAGTCTACATTTTCTTTCAATTGTCGTAAAGTTGGGCCTCATCTATTCGGCAGTGGTGATGTTACAACATACAAATAGCAGCCGGCTTATCTTATATATCGAGCCCCTGGATTGTAGTTTAACAGCTCTGCCTAAGCACTCAATTGAAATGCCGATCTTGCACGTCAGTCAAGTCTTTAGAAACTTCACCTTGTTTCACTCTGTTAGCAATGGCTTTGTGTTCAAGGATGCTTACGTTTGGCATACTTAGCCTTAAACTTTGTTTTTTGGACTGTCTTTAGACAGAACTGGCGACTAGCTTTCGCATAGACCAGAGCTTCATCACTGTTCTTGCACAGCTTTATTGCTATTTTAAAGTATTTTTGGTCTGATGATTTTAATTCGACGAAGCCATTGATTGAGTCGAAGGACATGCACTCTAATAGAAAACTTACAGAGTCGCTTCACAGCGGTGTGTCATAGTCGGAAAATGATGACAGATCCTCTGCTTTCGCTTCTAACAAGTATTTCGCAGATCGTCTTAGCAATAAAATCTGTAGTCTGAAGCACAACAAAAAGACTGAATTTGGATCAGAGGTCATCTGGTATCCGACGCTTGTAAAGGATTAATTGTATACTTATTACGATGCAGTGTTTCAGATAAGACTCTGATTTGTCTATTATTCAACATGACATCTTGCCCGACAAAAGTTTTGATTGCGAAAGATTGCGTTAATTCCTGGGCGGAATGTTTGCCAGGCACACTGGGCAAAAAAAGTATTTCGAAACTCCATAGATATAATAGATAACTTTGTCATAAACTCAGTCTTTGTTCAAAAGACACATTAAACACCTGGTTTTAAATTGCGTACCTATACCTACCAATCCGCCTATTACCCGCATTCCTTAGGCCAACCGACTTGCATACATCCATCAATAAACCAAATACAACTCTCATAAGAAGTAACTTGCTCCACCAAGCCAACTTGTCTTACATTCCACGAAAGAAAAAGTGAAACACTGTTCACTGTATGTACCGTGCAGATACTCTGTAGTATCTACAGTATCCATGCGAATAAAGAATAAAAAAAAAAAAACATGTTTCTCCATCTCTGGGAGGCTTTAATCCATAAAACGAAAACTGAAATCTTATCGAGGTCGGGCGCGCATACATATTTTCATTTGAGTTTCGATAAGCAGACACTCTGGCGTCAGATACCGTGTATCTCTTCGACATGAATACGAGTATTACACTATGCTACTGCCACATTCGCAGAAAAAAAAAAAAAAAAAAACATGTAAATATGTATCTGCATTGCAAACTGAAATCTGCAAGGCATTACATCACCAGCATCGTCATTGCCATCTTGTTGTCAAGCGTTTTATTTATGCAAGGCAAGATACTCGTACTTGCCAAGACATCACCACTTTTCTTTACCCTAAGATGGTCACTTTACGGAGCAATCCAAAATGACACTGATAAGGACAACTTTCCAGAGATTACCATAGTGACATATTGGCGGCGGCGTATACGTATCTTTTTTGCCGTTTCATCAGACATACTTGAACTTCTTTGCTGATCCAATCCATACCAAAGCCACCTGTGTTTGAGTGTAATTTCAGCTGCAACTTCAAACCAGACACGGCCCGGTTTGAGATACTCTTATACACAAAATGAGATCAATTTTTCATTCAGTTGTGAATGAATTTTGTTCTTTTATTCTGATATTCTGACGTCTTATTCTGACGTACGAGTATCTTGTTGGACTGCTACTGAATATGAAGTACAAGTACGAGTGCAAGTACATGTGCCGCCTCATCGAATTGACCTAAATTTTCTGTTTGGTTTGGTATTTTTATTTTGTTTATTTTTTATTTTTTTTTTGAAATACATCCATCAACTGTCATGTGTCATCGCTGCAACTGGAAAGAGATACTGAAGTTCTCTAATGCGGAATGTGATCCCATTTCAATTAGAATCGATAGATAAGAAGCTTATCTTGCTGTTGACATTCGAACCAAAGTGTTTTATTGATTCGAAATGTTCTATTAGGTTTTCCAAAAAAACAAATATAAAAGTATGCGTATGTAAGAAGGAAGGCGTTGACTTTGAAGGGGCAATAAAAGATACAGATGCGGGTATACAAGGAAGGATTGCCATTCGGGGAAGCTCGAGTGTAGGAAGTAAATAAATTCCAGCAGCTATTGACATTAGAGCTTTACCTGGCTTTTGGAATCGTAATAGGAATGGGATTGCTCGGCCGTTCAAGGTGATTTTAGGACTGCAATAGGTGGCAGAAATTTTTACTATAGTCACAGCTTACTTGGAATTGATGGATACATTGGGCTACCATATCTTGATGATTTTCAAAGCAATACTATTTTGAGCTTCCAATTGCTTGGATGGCAAATGCCTAATGTTAGCTTCGTAGAAGTGAAATCCTCCGGCGGGTGTTGGTTCGTTAAAAAACGCGAAAGAGCCTCTGAAGTCGAACACCTTACTTCACGCCTCCTCGTGGCGTCGCCTGCGAGTCTATTAGGAGATTGTGAAGTGGAGGGGACAAATGGCGATTCTCCTGCGCCATAAAACAGGACAAATGCCGGTTGAACTATAGCCCACTAAGGTGCAATCATAAAATGTTTTCTTGCCCCGAAACGGGATTTTTGTTAGCGAAATTTGGCTATCGGTTACGGCCAACGATCAGATTCTGGAACTTGAAGGCCTTACTCGACTCTAGAGAAGAAGGTCCTCAGAACGCCGGATTCCTCCAACCGGAGAGAGTATTCACGCGGTACAAGTTGGATATCTAGGGGCTGAGTGAAAGAAGATGGTGTGACGCAGGAGAATATCTCTCATCAACCGGGAGCACTATACTACTTTACTCAGAGAAACCAAATAGAAGCGTGCGGGATGTTAACATCAGCAGCACGGAAGAGTTTCTTACCGTGGATGCCTTATAATGACCTGATATTAAAGGCCAGATTCCAGAGTACTTTATGAATTGTAATCCTCATCTAGTGCTGAGCACCGGCGTACAGCTTCTACGATCAATTAGGTGCCGTCTACAATTTAACGCCCAACAGTGTAACATCGTGATAGTGATGGGAGACCTCAATGCCAAAGTAAAAAGCGACAACACCGCGCTCAGTCACGTAATGGGTGTTCATTGCATTTGGAAACCGAAATTGCAATGGCGAGCGGTTACTCGGTTTCTGCAACGCCAACTACCTAGTCATTGGAGGCACTCTGTGTTAGCAACGGGCCTGCCTTAAGATTGGCAAGGTCTCCTCATCTGATAGGCAGAGAATATCAAACCCGATAGAACACATCGCTATTAGCCGGCGATTTAAATGGAATGGGATCACCACCTTCTAGTAGCTAAAATACGCCTTCGTATTGCATCCGTGACTAGCTACCTTGCCAACATGCTCACTATACCCAAGTATAAGTAATACCGACAGACTCCAGGATCCTGCAGTGTGTCGACAATTCAGGGACGATCTCAGCTTAGGAGCGATAACAATCAAGAGATCTGAGCAAACAACTATGCAGGAATATTGAAGATCTGTGAAAAATGTTTTCTCATCCGGGCGCAGAAGTTTATCGGTAATAGACAGAGGAACCACAGTACATGGTTATCAACTGACTCCTACAGACGGATCGAGGGTCGTTTATCATTTTCAGCGTTCAGAGACAGAAATCTGAAGTTGAAGCCACGTACCGCGTGAAAAGAGAGGAAGTACAGCGTGGTGTAAGACGCTCAACCTCATCAATGCGCTAGCTGTACAAGTCGAAGAGACAGCGAACCGGTTCGACAGTAAGACCCTTTCTAGTTACTCTTACTGCAGCACCAAACATCATCCTATAAAAAATGTAAACGGTTCCCGGTTGGGCCAGCTCAGAAGATGGAGGGAACGCTCCACGATGGTACCGACAGGGCGAGTGTCCCGAAACAAAATTAACTCTCTGAAGTATTGTAGCAAACTCCCGAATTCAGAGTAGAGTCCCCTCTCAATTCCCAAGGCTTCGTCCCGACGTAGTCTAATAATGAACTGCGGTAGAGCAAACACTGGTCTTATCGTAAACGTTTTCCAGTTGACGCCACTGAATGCTGCTACGATTTGACCAGCAACATTACATGCTGCCGGTCATTATGGTCTTGTTAATGGTCAGGACCACCGGTAGTCTGTACCTGGACTTTTAAAGATAAGGCACCGTGGGAATTAATACCCCTCAGACTTCGGTCGGGGTCTGACTTCTGTTCGGGCCTGACTTCGGTCCGGGCCTGACTTCGGTTCGGGCCAGACTTGTTAGGGGTGGGAGCATTATGGTGGCTGTGGTTTAAACTTAAATCTCAGGGAGGATATTCCAGTTGCTTTTGACCCGATTTAGAGTTGCAATAAGTACTGGGTGCCGTGACCTTAAGATCGGCAAGAAGTTTTAGATCGGCCTCCACTCATACCAAGGGTGGAGCTTGTGCCGACGTATCCTGGCTTCAATGGATATATGGACAACCTGTTAACATATTGTCTGGTGTTCATTCAAAATACAAGGGACGTTCTGGCCCGCGTAGCAATAAATCTTACACGCTCTGCTACTCAAACGCTTTCTGAATCTAGTCGTGTTTATGTGAACTGCGAAGCTTAAGTAGACAAGGTCCTTGACTACCTCAAAGTCGGGAGTTTTGTCCAATTCGTCGACGTTGTAACACATGTCCTTTCTTGATGACATCGTCTACTTCGCTTTTACCTCGTTTACCGCTAGGCCCGTCTTCGGCGCTTCTGTTTCAATACTTGCGAATGCCTAACAAACCAATCGTGTGTTCTGCCTATAATATGTATGCGATACGCATAGGCAAGTAGTTGTACGGACTTTTGAAAGATTGTGCCTTGCGAGTTTCGTAGAACACTTCCAAGTGACAGTAGACTGTTCTGTCTGAAGCCATTTTTGGCTGTCAAAGTCTTTCTCCATGTTCATCCTGTAGAGAAGTCAGAACCAAACGTGGCATTGTATAAATTTTCCCAATATACGAGTATGATACGCTGTCATAGGCAGCCTTAAAGTCGATGGGTGTAGTTCCACGATCTGCTGTAATGCGAAAATCTGATCGAAGGTGGACTTTCTAGGCCTGAAACCACACAGATAGAGCCCAATAGGTTGGTTGTGAAAAGCCTTTAAGCAATTTCCTCTACAGTTGATGCAGATTGGTTTTATTTCTTCAGGATCGGGGTTCCATTCTTCTGGTATCGTTTCACCCGACCATAATTTAGAGGTGGATTGGCGCATGCTCTTCACGAAGTCATCTCCCGCCGCTTTGAACAACTCGAGGTTAACTATAGAGATGCGGAGACCACGTGCATGCTACGACGATGACATTTCCCTTCAAAGCGAAGTTTGCTGCCACAGGTTTCTTGCTTTCATAGCTTTGGCTTAAAACGGCTTAACCGATTTAAACGTCATGTTTAGTACATTAAGCACAAGTCTTGTTGAGGAGCTCATAGGAACAGCCCTTAGCCCCATTATCATTTTCCTCCTATGAGCGCTCACATTAGGCTGATGTTGGAATTTAGCCTTGAAACTCAAGATTTCTTGCCTAAGAGTGGGTGTCATGACAAATCCACACCCAAATAGCCGCTGCTTGTCTTTTCGGAAGCAATCACCACAACATATAGCCCAATTTCTCACACTCGATTCATTCCGTCACAGTTCTTGGCAGTTAGATCTGCTTCGTAGCAACCTAGGGTCGCCGAGATTCGGTTGCCTGTGATCTCTTAACGGATCTAACATTTTACGTACCGAAAATCATTTGTCATTTTACGAGGAGCATGGGTCGTCAAGATTAGTTGTTTTTTACACTGCTAAGGAGTGTAACTCCCGATCTAAAGATCCCTCTATGCCCCTTGGACATAAGATGCCGACTACACCGCTACAAGGTTATGAGTGCCGCCATAGCCCGAATGTGAGTTCTTCCGCCACCTGACTACCATAACCTTTTCGCTTTGTGTTTGTCCTTTTAGCATACTATTGCCCGTAAAACCAGATTTTGAATCAAAATTGCTACTAGCTCTTGCCATCACTAAGCCAGTCAATCATATTCCAGACACGGTCTTTACTGCAAAATCTCATCTGTGAAACATTTAGCACGACGGGACGCACAGAATCCAAGCAAGGATGCACTGCATATAACACATTTCCGTATCGCGTTTCTGCAGAGCATCAATTCTTCGGAATATCTCAATTTATTTAAGCGTCAATACCGACAGTCGTAAGCCAGTAAGTGGGTTGTTGTTGTTGTTGGCCCCAACCAGGCCATTGACACTATCCCGCCCGAAAACGAAAACGGAAAAGAAAACCAAACAAACTCCCAACTTAATTTATGCAATTGATTACCCGTAAAGCTCCTCTGTAGCAGTTCCGATCGGCCAACTTCATCTTACATGCTCTTCTTGGCGGTGAAATTTATATCAACGGGCACGGTGCCATCAGTTGGTTTTTCTTTCCACTTATCACGAAACCATTACATCAGATACGAGGTGTATCTATTTATCTTTGCCAGTGACTTCTCCTCTGGTCTGGCGAAATTTCGCCGCCCTAACGTGGGCAAAATACGAGTACATATGCCCTGCGGCTGACGATGGTGATTACTGCGCGGATGTTCGACTCTTTGGAGTAGGTGTGTAAGTGCGCGCAAGCGCGCGCGCGAACATTCGCATGCGCATAACCAATTTCCACCATCTGCCACATTGGGTCGTATTAACTCGGCATTGAGTATCTCTTCGATACGCTGTTTTGTTCGCCAAAAACAAAGAACATCCAAAAAATACAAAAAAAAAATAAATAAATAAAAGGGAAAAGGTGAAGCAAATCGATGAAAGGAGAAACAATCTTAGCTGTCAGATATGTGATTATTTACACACTACAACAGCAGTACGAACTCGTTTCCGCGACACAGATCCATCCAGAATTGGGTGGCTCATTGTGGGTAGTAAATTAGATGCACATGACCATTTCGATGCGCGCTCGATGACTAATCAAAGTGTCGCTGTCGTTCAACGATCACCGATTACCGATCACAGATGAAAGGATCCTGTTGGAATTCGTCGTCAACGTTGTGTTTTAATTGTCATGGGCGCACACAGATACAATCCGTACTGACTACTTAAGTCAACCCGGCGATATGAATCTACTGCGGATGCAATAATGTCATCGGATAAAGAAGCAACCGGTGATGGATGAAATTGTTCGCTTTTATGATTATGGTTCGGTTTTATGGCAGAGCACACTGATTTGCGACCATTGTCACGTCTTGCAGCGCATTGAAGGAGTTTTAAATTGAGCGCACACGTCCCATACGTACTCGCATCCTTAACGAGATTGACGATTATTATTATTTGCTCGGCGGTCATAAAGCCGCAGTGGAAATTGACGCCGAGCATGATGGTAAAACTGGTGTTTGAGGATGTAATCAGGAGTTGAGCAAAGGATGCAGCCTGCAGTCGATTCTGTTTATAAGTAGCAATAAATATATGCAAAGTGATTGGTGATAGGAAGCAAATGAAAAGCGGGACGATAACGAATACTTACAGGCAGCATTGACTAGTACAGATATGTGGTTAGGGTTCCTTATTATGGGACGTAAACTGTCTTTGATTCATGTTTATGGAACATTTAGAGGACCTGGTGTATGGGTTGGGGTCTAACTGCCTTTGTGCATGCTCAGTGAGTCATTTCGCGCTTATGAAGCTTATAGTAGAGTGCTGTTTTGACCGTTACAACTTCTAAGGTGATCGTATGTAGGTGAATTGTAGACAAAAAGTGACTGTAAGTTTCTGACCTAATTCTGAAGTTGTAAAATTTCTCATTTTTATTGACGACATCAAAGCTCAGAATATGAGACGTTTTTATTTCCCATGTGTAGAGAGCTAGCAAGGTCAGTTCAAGTCGTGTGATGAACAGTTTAATGCCACGACTCTAGGTTGGTAATTATTTGAAAGTTACTTTCATAGGTAAGCAGAATTTACTTCATTTCTTTTTCAATGTGGCTCATTAAGAAAAACAATGCAGATGGAAGCAGGATTAGGAAAGACATGTGGGCTTCACTTAAAACTAATGAAATGAGTTCTGAAAATAACAGTTATCTGTAGAAACTTCCCTTCTCTGAGGGTACAAGCTTAACTGAAGGTACCGTCTAACCAACAGTTTTTGGTACAGAGATTAAATTGAATCTATGCATGAGTAGGAACTAAATTCGCCATTTAGGCCTAACAAGATATCACAACGATACCGTACACCTAAGACGTCACTCAACAGCACCAAACAACATTGATTGGTTCTGCCATTCAGGGACTACTCATATACTAGATGGAGTGAAAAGTCACCTCCTTAGGAATTAATTTTTTTTTTTTTTAAATGTTTTTGTATATTGTTCAATATAGTCCTCTTTTAGTTTGATACACTTATTCCAGCGATTTTCCAACTTCTTGATCCCGTCCGAAAAGTAATTTTCCGGAAGGTGTGCAAAATACTCCTCCGTGTCGTCGATGATTTCCTCGCGTGAGCTGAATTTTTTATTGATGAGCCATCTTTTGAGGTTTGGAAAGAGATAATAGTCCGAGGGATCCAAATCCAGTTACCAATCGACTCCAAAAGCCCGCCTGATTCTGCATCAGCAAGTCCAAGCACTCTTTCGAAGTGCTCTCGCCTTCGTGTTTTTGGTCATTCGCGACACCCAGCTGCAGGATAACTTTCATATGCAGAATATTGCCCAAAATATGGCGTGTGCACTCAGTACTGATCTTTGTGGTATCTGCTAGCTCGAGCACTTTCACTTTCCGGTCAGCCAACACCATTTCATATATTTTTTTGACATTGTCCTCTGTAACCCCATCGGAGGGCCTGTCGCTGTGGACTTGATCGGCAGTGGAGTTGCGGCCACCACGAAACAAAATTTGACGATGTAATCTGACGGATCATTAGCCCCATAATATTTATCCAACTTTTCTTTTGTTTCCTTCACCGTTTTGCCTCTCAAAAAATAATGTTTTATGAGAGAACGAAAATCGTTTTTGTCCATACTCAACATGATGCCAAACAAGTCAGCAACAATCAGCTGTCAAAACAAAACTAAAGACAGTATCGCACTGAAATTTGGCATGTCTGCCTAAATATGAAAGGACTTCAAGGCACCATAACCTTTTTTTCAGTATCAGCGCATTCTGGTGGTCAAGGAGGTACCTTTTTTGGTATCTTTAACATTTTCTTCTGAGACCTATCAGGCGAATAGTGCGACTAGTGGTATACCACATGGGTCCATACTAGATACATTGCATTTTCGCTGATGATATCGTCACTTCGCTTGGACAAAAGTTTTAAATTAATTAACGCTCCGAATTCTCTGTGAGAAGGGGATACAGGCAGATTAAGTCTGGCTACAAGCGCCAGATTTATATGTTAATTGCTCACTGAAGTAGCTGACCCTTCAGTTTCATCAGACCTGTTCTTAGGGGTTGTGCGTAATGTTGATTTCCTGATTACTTAGAAACTACTACTGTTGTGAAGGAACCAATGGGTTCGACAAACTGTTATCGACCCTACAAAACGAACAAAGGGCAGCCGTACATCTGTCATGGACCCTAGGCTGCCATTCAGGAAGTACAGAAGTAAAAAACTGTGACATACAATTGTGACTGCTACAAAGAACAATAACAGCGTATATTTGTGTACGAATTATGTGTAAGCAGCAGGCTAAGGCAACAAATATCGAGCTTCCTGTGTGATTATGATTCTGATTGTAGCAATCCACATTAACGATGGGTGCACCACGGAAGTAAAAAGCAATGTCGCCAACGAATCTTGCACTTAATTGCAACTAATGGTTACAATAATTGATTATGCTGACACGCTGCTGAATCTAGCTTCTAGTTTGATTGTAAAGATGAGGGCAGAGTGTCTGCTCTTGTCAATGTCTTCAGCACTTCGAACTGAAATTAATGTTGAACCTTATTTCACTTAGATGCTTCGTTGGATGCAGTTAGCTAATTCTCTGGACAAATCTGAACAATTCTACCAATAGGTGGAGATGCATTGTATCGCTATAAACCAATCCCCTTTGGTGGTCCGGCTATATATCGCCACACCCTTGGTATCAATCTCTGGAATGAGAAGCAGCTCTAGGTCTATTTTGATTCTAAAAATCGAACTTTTCGCAGCCCAAAGCTTAAGGATACAGCGAAGAGCTTTATCATCTTTCATGCTTCGTTTGCTAAAAATGTCCGCGGGATTCTCTGCGAGATGCAGATTTCACTACAGACCATTGAGAAGGGTTATCAATACACTTATCGTGCTTAGGGTTCGTATTAAACACCCACAAAGGGAGAGGTCCTCGGGCCTATTTTCCTTGGTACCATCAGTCATTAGTCTTTCGGAGGAAAGTAAAGGAATTCTTGCTTTGGGCGTTGGTTTACCTGCTATGGAAGTTCGATATTAGCTACTGTTTTTGTCGGCTACAATAAGCTAAGATGCTAAATCAGCAGCGTTTCTACTTGTTTTCCTTTTCAGTTTCTTTTGTTGATCCCCTAAGAGAGCGCGGAAAGGCAACGCCCTGCTGCAGTTGTAACCATTTGACAAAATCGTTAAGCTCGGCAATCTTTACGGATCAGCGATCGTTTGGGTCTCAAAAGAGGAAATTGTCCAGAGATTGCACTTTGATGCGTCTAAAGCAGGGCAGTTGCAAAGGAAATCATTCTAAGTAATACTCAATCGTTTCCCGTCTTCCAAGATCACGGTGTCCACATTTGTGAGCTTGCAGTAATCAGCTCTCTAAAAGTCGATCAGTTCTCTTGATCATCTAGAGGGTGAATGACTCTAACTCCAACCTTTTAAAATGCTATAATTTTTTTATTTTTTGATAAATTTTATTGTGCCAAAGCAAAAAATGTTGGAAAATACATCTATTTTTAAATTGTATCAGTAGTTTTCAATATGTCCATTTTTGGCGCGCCTAATGGCCTTAAGACGACCGAAGAAAGCATCGCACGCTGCACGCAAGTGGATCTGCGGTATTTTGGCCCATTCCCGGCGAAGTGCTTGTTTGAGGTGGTCCAAACTTTGGCATTTTTTAATGCCAACCATCGCCTTCAGAGAAATCGAACGGATTTGCATCCGGAGAATTTGCATTCCATTGTGTCGAAGAAATGAAGTGTGGAACATTGTTTTTTAACCAATCTTGGTTGACGCGCGCTTTGCTAGAAGGTGCCGAGTCTTGTTGTCCACGGTCTCCGACCGAAATGATTGTTTGCCCAAGGCTTCAATACTGCCCCTAAGACAGTTTCACGGTATACGATCGCATTAATTTTGACGCCACACCCACGGTCCAAAAATAAGAGCGGAGAGCAACCATCGGCGGTTATGGCGGCCCAAACCATCACCATCGGTTCTGCATGCTTTCTCGTGGCCGTCCGAAGGTGTACATTTTCGAAGGACCTCTCTGGTAAGTAAACTCGGTCATTTTGTTTGTTGACATATTGCCCGATAACAAATGGCGACTCATCGGAAAAAACCAAATTCGACAACTCACCACTTTCGTGCAAGCGTAGCTACACCTTCGCTCTTTCGACTCTAACTTTTTTCTGTTACGGTGTAAGATCGTGTGCCTCACTGTCGAACTTCAATTTTTCATTTTTCAGTATGTGTTGCATCCGTTACAACGATATATTGAGCTCACGAGCCATTTTTCTTCCAATTCGACGCGAATTTCGCTCAATTCGAGCCTTCACTTTCCGAACCATTTCTGCCGATGTTGCTGTTTTTTTTATGACCACCTCCATGCCAGTATCACGGTAATGAGCTATGATTCGAGATAATAAAATTATCTGTCATGTGTCAAAATTTGAGCTCACTGTCATGAACGATTTGGAAATTATAGCAGTCTGAAGTTGGTTGCAGTTCGAGTCACTCAGGGTGTAGATCGAGCATATGTTTTATATTTCTGATGAGTCAGTCTATTGCTAGCCTTATACAGTGCTTGAGAAGGTGTCATCCATTTGGCGTAAGACATTGGGGACTTGACGTTAAGAAGCTATCCACTGTGTTTTTTTTTTCCAGAGATACATGTCTGACCAGCTCATCAGAAGGCAGTTCCCTGAAGTATTCGAGCATCCCACAGAGCTTGATTTAGTAATGTTTAACTATTTCATTCACCCTTCCAGAGGAAAAAGTTTTCGGGTAGTTTTCGGTCCAGTTTACATCAGTGGAGAAGGCGTTTCAACAGCGTACTGTACGGCTGCGTAGAGATGCTGACTTTGTCAGAGAAGCTCTGATAATCCGGCATAGATGGCTAAGATACCTTGCACGCACCCAACTTCGTGTGCGCGTTTGGATGCAGGTGGTAGAAGACCGCTCTAGCTTAAGAGGCATGTTAGCTCAAGCCTTGGTCCACCCTGGGTAAGTGAGATTGCTTGGCTGGCTATATGTATTGAAATATTAGTCGAGGACATTGTATTCAGCAGCAATTTAATGAATGTCTGGGAGTTTGTTTTAAAAGATTGTATAGCGTGAAGGTAGATCGATGGATAGAGCTCTTTAAAAGAAATCTCGCACCAATGCCTTTTGAAAATGTGGAACGTCTTACCGAGAAAGAGTGCCGTTGTCTCCATATATTTCTTTCTGAAATCAGTCTGGTTAACTAGGAATGTCCACGATGCCGTGTGGTAAGACTAACTCGCCCGTGCTTCACCTTTTTGTTTTGCGGAGTGTCTGTCAGTTCAAGGGCAGAGTTTATGTCAACCGGAATGCCAGTTTTCAAACCCGCCATTTGAGAAGTTCTTAAAGTGCCGGTGTGAGTTTAGCCTGTGTTGACCTCTGCGTTGCTTTATGCCGCCAAACGGCGGCTGCATAGGTGATGATGGGTTTCGTTATTGTCCCCAATTTTTTCTGCCTAGACTTTTCCTGGTCCATAGTGAGGTCCTGGCCTTGTCAATAGTCTCTGAAAGATGCGTATTCCACGAAGGGTTTTATCCAGCGTGATCCGTGGAGAACTCTGTTGTTTCACCGAAGAGTGCGGCATTTTTGAGTCTTCCTCGCCTTCTTCTCTTAGTGAATCTAACAATGGTGCTTTTCTTGAGATTGACTTTGAGACCAACTTTGGTGCACCATTCAGCAACTAGGTTCAGAGCCATCTGGAGGCGATCCCAGATTGTGTCTACGAATTTACCTCTGACTAGGATAGCAATGTCGTCTACATATCCTTGGCCATAGAAGACGTCATTGCTGAGAATAACCAGCAGTTCATTAACTACGATGGACCATAGTAGGGGAGATAGTAGTCCTCCCTGGGTGCATCCTTTCGTAGCTATTATACTGAGTTTATTGTTCCCTAATGAGGTTTTTATTGTTTTATGCTCTAGCATATATTTTATCCATTTACATGTGGTCTCGTCAGCTCCCTTGTTTTGAATCTGGGAGATTTCTGTGTTGTCAAATGTTCCTTCTATATCAAGGAAACAACCGACCGCTACCTTTTTATCTCTGAGAGATTTTTTAATCTTCCGGGTAAGATTTTGTAGGGCGTATGTGATTGATTTTCCAGGTTGGTAGGCATATTGATATTTGGGAAGCGGGTTCATTTGAAGTGCCTCGTCTCTGATATGTCTTTCGAGGATTTTTTCCATAGTTTTGAGGAAAAAGGGAGTGAGGTTGATTGGTCTATATGACTTTGGTAGTTCAGATGGTCTGCGTCCTACCTTAGACATATATATGACAGCAAAACCTTTTCACTTTTTGAGTAAGCATCCCCACGCGTAGCTAGCTCGGAATAAGTTAATTAGTACGTTGCGGGATGTGATTTTGTAGTAAAGCTGGGAATATTCCGTCCTCACCAGGGGCTTTGAAGGGTTGAAAAGAGTTATTTTGCCTTCATGAAAAATTTAATTTGCTCTGTTCCAGTCTTCTATGAGCGGTCTATTTATCCTTCTCTGGGGAGGGTTTTCTTGGGCTTCTGGAACTGTCGTCGAGTCTGGGAAGTATGTTTCGGCTAAGATCTGAAGAGTCTGTAGCCCGTTTTCGGCGTATGTGCCATCAGCTTTTTTCATTGATCCAATAGGATTAGTGTGCTGTTTAGAGAGTATTCTATGAACGTGGGCACAGCTTCTGGTGCCATCGATTGTATGACGGAAGTTTCTCCATGATTCTCTCTTGACCCTCCTAATTCTAAACTTGAGTGCGTCGAATACTTAATTCAATTCAATTCACTTTCGCACTCGTGTAGTAGCAAAAGTGCTTAAAGATCTTAACATTTACAAATCAACTGGTCCAGATGGTGTTTCTCCCCTCCTTCTGAAGAGGTGCTCTTACTCGCTGGCAAAATCACAGCGTAAGCTTTTTCATCAATTCTATTCTTTAGGACTCTTTCAAAGAAGATGGAAAACAGCATTTGTCCAGCCCGTCCCTAAAAAAGGCGAATCTTTTTCTCTCTCCTTCTACAGACCCATTGCACTTACGTCTCTTCCTTCCAAGGTCATGGAAACGCTGATAAACCGTCAGCTCATGAAATATCTCGAAACACGAAAACTTTTCAATGACCGGCAATATGGTTTTCGTAGCAACAGGTGCACTGGTGATTTGATGGCATGTCTCACCGAAAAGTGGAACCAAAGCGTACATCATTCTGGCGAAAGCAAGATAGTTGCACTTGATATTTCTAAGGCATTTGACAGAGTTTGGCATCAGGTTCTTTTGTCGAAAGTGCATGCTTTTGGGATCGACGACTCTCTTCTAAAATGGATTAGAAATTACCTTTCGGAACGTTCAATTCAAGTTGTCTTGGATGGTTTCAAGTCTGTTATTCACAAAATAAATGTTGGCGTGCCTCAGGGCTCCGTTCTGTCTCCGACACTCTTTTTAATTTTCATTAACGATCTCTTGTCTGCTATTTCTATTCCAATATATTCCTTTGCTATCGACAGTACTCTCTGCTTTTCATGTTTGTTCCCGGACTTACGTCCCTGCTCTTCGGGTGTAGAACGGGAACGGCAGCGTACTGTTCAGCTCATTAAATTCTGATATTACCAGCATAACTAATTGGGGAAACACTAGCACAGTAGAATTTAATGCTTCCAAAACAAATACCCAGCTTTTATCCATGAATGGCACTTGCATCGTTGAAACCGACAAAATTTCCATTCTCGGTATGTGTGTCAATGAAAAGTTACGGTGGAATGACCACATATTCGGTGTCGTCAATAATGCTGCGAAATGTCTAGGTTTCCCCAAGCGATGTAAGAAATATTTTACCCCCTCTGATCTGGCCTCACTATATAAAGCGTTTATCCGCCCGAAATTGGAGTACAATGCCCACATCTGGTCGGGTGCGCCCAAAACATCTCTGCATCTGCTAGATAGGACCCAAAACCGTGCGATAAAACTCATAGGTGATACTAATATCACTCAAACAATGGACAAACTCGAACACCGACGTAAGGTCTCATGTCTCACTTTGTTTTATCGCTGTTGCATTCGGCCCCTTCAAACTTTTAACCGTAACACCCGTCTCGCTATGAATGCTCATCAGTATACCCTGAAGCCCACTTTCGGACGTACTCTAAAATATCTTGATTCGTTCCTAAGCCCTACAACTGCCTAGTTCCTTATTTCCTAGCCATTATAACCTTCAAACATTTAAAACCAACGTTCTCCAGTACCTCTCTTTATATCCTCCCTGTGCAAAAAAAAAAAAAATAAAAAATAAGAGTTCTAATATTTTCCATTGATGTATGAATCGTTGGTGGACCATTGGCATAGACTTTGTCTTTAAAATAGCTCCAAAGGAAAACGTCGAATGTTGTTAAGTTTCATTATTACGGCGGCCAATTGAAGTCTCATATTCGAGAAATCTCGCGTCTAAGAAATTTGTCACGCGATAGAGCCATTGTTTCCCGCTGAAGATAAACGCCTTCCACGTTCATAGCATCAATTTACGGTAAAATAATGTCTGTCAACATTGTTTGGCAACGCAATCACTAAAACAGTCGCATCAGCATCATTTTCGAAGAAATATGACCCAATGACACAAACCGTCATTCGTTGGGGATGAGGTGGTTGCTCCACTATTCCTCTTGGCTTTTCGAAGCCACAGATGGGACAATTTTGTTTGTCAGAATAATGTTGTTAAAAAAAATCTTGAACTTGTTGATTAATTTCCAGTAGCCAGAAAGTACGGGGTTGTGCATAGTCTGCTGGTTTCAATTCCTATGTGAACCAGACCTTATAGTCATGTATGCCAAGATCTTTATGCAAAATGTATTGTAAGCTGGTTGCGGATTGGCCCAATTCCTGTGATCGTCTCGGAATAGACACACCTGGGATTGCAGTCGTATTCTCATCTACGGCGGATGAATACGAGTTGGAGTCTTCACATCACTAACCTGTCCGATACATTTAATGTCATCGTTTAAATGCACTCTACCTGTGTGAGAAAGCGGTTGATGATAACCAAAAGCTATACGAACTTTACGAAACGCTTCCGCGATATATTCACCGTTTTGTAGTGAATTTGCGCTATTTTAGCGCTTGGTGTGAGTGTGTGTCGTTCCATATTCCATAATGACCTCTTAGTTTTTACTTATACAAAGTTATTGCAATGGTACTTAAATGTTGATAGTCCAACAATGACATGAGATTTAAAATGACACCTCTTGTTGGGTGGCCCTCTACTTTCATAGAGGTATCATAGTCTAATGAAATTCTCTGCAATGGATCACCATGTTAGCCATGTACCTTTGAATGTAATGTTTCCTCCTACCGCATTCATTTGTAAATGACGTTCGGATCATCATAATATTCCACCGCCGCTGTTAATTCGAATGTCTGCTTAACTTTCAAAACTCTTACGTTATTGATTATGGCATCTCTTTTAGATAGAAACTTAATCGGCTGTCTGGAACGCTTTGCAGCTTCTCGATATATGCTTTCCCTGCGCCTTCCAAGCCAGTACATCATCTATAAGCCCTGACTATATACGAGTAAGGGCATGATATACTTGCTTTCATTCATAAACCGCACACTTGAATTGCAGGTAGGCCAACCTAAAAAGGGACCCCCTCAGCTTATCACGCAGATCACTTATGTTAGCATCCCATAGGAATAAGCTTAATATCTTCTTGATCAAAAATATTGGCCCATTCAAAAGTGTTCAGTATGGTTGGTCAAGCTGGGTACTGAGGACTGGATAAAGATGATGATGCGTCGTTTACTAGCCAATTGCTATGGCGATTTCGTGAAACTGGTCTAACATCAGGCTCGCGGCTGATCCCAGCAACTGAAAACTAAAAACGATCGGTATGTCATCTGCATAGGCGGACGGAGAACTTTTCCTCAAACATCAAAGCATTTGCTCGTAATTCGTATAAATTATGAAAAAGAGAGGACCAAGATTTCAACCTTGTGGAACCTCATACTGCACTTCTTGTTTATTGCTACAGCAATCCCTGATTTTTATTAGAAATATTCTTTCATCTATCTAATTTCCCCCTTTTGGATAGCTCCAATCAGTCTGTTCTGGTTCAGTGCAGAACTGTTGACCAAGTTTGCAAAGTCTCCAGGCGGTTGGGTAGGGCTTTTACATTTTTGAAAGCCATAGTGTTGCTGCTTATTAAGTTTTGCTCTCTGATGAAATCGCTAATACAATGTGTAGCCATTTGCTCCATGGTCTTTTTGATGGCAGGCAGGATGTCAATAGGACGATAATAATTGATTAACTGTCTCTTACAACCTCCCCTGTCTATTGGTCGCTCTTTAAATATACATAGATACAAACAGTGAGCAGGTTTAGATGTTTATCTGTTCTAAATTCACATGCCACTCGTCGTGGACCTATATAGTTTCGTTACTTATTTTTGTGACGTCTTATTGAAACGTTCTAGAACTTTATTTTTGAATGTTTAACTTTGAGATCATATAGATTCCCGTTTTCGCTGATTAGAGTTACCAGATTGCGTCTTCAGTTTTCATCCAAATTCTTTGATGTAAGCCTCATTTGTGGTGTAAATCTTCACAGACACCAGTCTAATCGACTTTGATCTCCGTGATATAAAATCACTATGTATGATATCTTCTTAGAATTTATCGGATCCCCTGCAACTTTTATGTACTTGCGATTGACGTCATAACGCAATCCCACTTTTGGAGGAGCAATACCATTATCGTAACACCAGACACCCCCGAAATTGTTGCATTTCACCTAATTTGTTTGCCATGTTCTACAAATACGTTGAGCAATTGAAAATCTACGGGCGATTGCATAACGTAAATTACCATCAACTTTATCGGTCAAAATAATAATCACCCATTTGTGTCCGTCCGACTGATGGCATCATGCTCCAGTCGAACAGCACCCCCAAATTCCATAAATTGGTTCCACCTGTCTGTTGCAATGCTTCACCCTACCCAAAATTCGATATTCAACAAAAAAAAAAAAAACTATTAAATGCCATAAGTGTTCCACTTGGCTCCTCCAATTGTTGATGCTTTCCATTGTGTTCATACTTGTGCTCGGGTATTTGTACTCGTATCTATGACTATAGTTTCGGTCTCGTTTGCAACAAAACAAATTGAAATCATCACTCAATGCGTCCAGGAAGTCACATTTCGTATCCAACCGGCACAAAACATATTCCCACTCCCCCCTATCCCCTCGTCATTTAAAGATGATGATGTTCGGTGTTCTGTGTTTGGATTCGAATTTTCAAATTGAAATTGGAATTCAATTTTTGTACTCGAGGGTGAAAGGGTGACTCTGAATAGAGACTAGTGGTTGGAGGATGGATGCTAGAGGCTGGAGGATGCCACTATCGTCCATTGTGTTGTAGTAAGCTGCTTCCAATTTGTTCGGATGCATTGTAAACATCCGGATGAATTTGGCGGGTAGGGGTTTTTTTTTTCGAGAAACGTCATCTTGTTACCGCTTATTCGTACTATGTATGTGTCGTTATTCCATGTGTTGAATTGGAATTTGATTTCATAGATACAAATGGGAAATGGAATAGCAATGTGCATATATTGGGTATTAGAAGATTGAACTTAGGGTAGCTCCACAAGATGAGGGGAATCCCACTCTCCGAAGATGGATAGATTATTTGAATTTCTGTTATCGGAGGTTTTGGGCGTTTAGTTGGTTTAATTTGAAGTTAGTCTATTGGTTTATCTTGATGTTGAAGAACGTAAAAAGTGTTGTGCAGTGTTGCTTGATTAAGTGAAGTTTTAACTCGTAATAGATGCAAAGATGAAAAAGTTTTATTGCCTGAGGTATGGAGTAGTTTGGTAACAAAAAAAAAACAAAAAATTCATTAACACTGAAGTAGAAAGTTGTGTTTGAATTATTGTCTAGCCAGGAGGTCTTCATTACATGGTGCTACATTTTGGGGGTTGTCAACAAACTTAGAATGAATTGGTTCCTATCATTGTCAAACTCTTAGTAGAATTTTTTTTTACAATAAATTAGGACCAGAATCCAGCTGCTTTTCGATCTTTAGACTATCAAATTAGTCTCGAATGTGCTTCACATTTTCGACCGAGGGCATTCAGTTATGTTAAGAAAGGCAAACACTTCTGAGTTCCAACTATTCGAGGTAGTGTTCTGACAGTGCCGCAACTATCAACAGTCAGCTAAAAGGATATTCAAAGCTTATGAAGTCTGGAAATATTCTGTACAGGAAGTAACTGTGCTAATGTCTCTTAATTTTCGCAGTGTCTATAGCCAGGATTGTGTCCATGGTACTAGCACCCTTTCTGTCGGCTTACGCTTCACGTCTGTTTGGTTCAAGAACATAGCACATGGCTGAAAGTGCATTAGAGATTTAAAAGGCTGACTGAATTGATTGAATACCATATGTTGCCAAAGAAAAATCCTCTGCTTAAAATCATCCATCTCACAGTAGGGTTAGAAAGTTCAAATAAACTTTCATCACCCCCACACTAACAACACAAGGTAATCCCTCTAACCATAAACTCTAAATCTATGTATAAACTTTAACCAAAAAAAGACTGCTCCTAAACACCCACATCAGCACTATTTAGGTGTGTGGTTACAATAGTCTCATATTTGTGAATATATAGTACAACCTAAATTTAAATATCCAAACACTTCAATTGTATTGCAAAAATAAGTAAGAAAAAAAAAAAAACTAGTTAAAAAATTAAGCGCTAAATAGGTAAACAGACATCCGTAATACTTTAATCCCAAATGCCAATGTTACGAATGCCAATCTTTGGCATGTTTAGATACAATGCAATCAAATCAGCTATCACAACAGAGACTTACATCCAAAATCGTTCGCTGAGTAAACACTAGAGTACTTGTCTATCTAATGCTCGTAATATACATACCATATTGTAGTTTATCCAAAGATACTCGTACTCATACATTTTTGTGGCTTTAATCTGATTTCAAAAGACTGCTGCACATGCTTGTACGTGGGATTATGAAATCGAGTCTTTAGCTTCAGATTTCTGTATTACTCTTACAATTCATCTAACGTGTATCTTTATTTGTTTTTTTTTTTTTTTTCATTTCAGGTAAGAAAATTAAATTGGATCGAGTCACAAATGTGTAAGTTGTTTAAATACGAGTAAAGAAAATATTAAATAGAATTTTAATGGTAGATGCCTTAGTGTCTCCTGTGCGTTTACTAAGATTTCTAAATAATCCGGATTCATGGGATTATTTTGCTCATTAAGCTGACCTGTGAAGATTGTTAAGACCATCATTTTGAAGTCGGTCAAGAAGTGTTCTGGCATTCCATAAACTGCTTAAAGTTCCGACGTTCCAAAGAATGTCTATAATTCTCACACTTGGAATCGCATGACATATTTGTGATGTCAAACACCTCGAGATCAAGGTTCTCTACAGAAAGGTGGTGACGATAGTTTTTTTGATTGAGGAAGACCTGTTTCCGTCAGTATAGTGAGCCACATGTTTTTCGTTACCGTGCATCTGGATATGCATCTTACAGCAACAGGATAGTTCTACGACACTGATACGTTGACACAGCTATTTTTGAGAGATAAATTGTAACATACCTTACGAGTATATGATGCGGTCTTTTGGTAGCTACCTCCAGTTGTGCGCACGAAGTTGGCTGAGGCCCCTTCCACTTATGTGCGCCGCCTAAGATGAGGTTGTCCTGTATTGCTTAATTCTTCTGCGTTGAAGTCGAAAACTTTTCCGGCCCGGACGACCGACGATGACTTTGCACTCACGATGACATAGCCGTCTAAGCCGAATTATCCGAGCCCTTCTGGCGAAGTCAGCATCGCTGTAGAGCTCGTTGTTGAAGTGTCTCCTCCATTGATGCAAACTTGAACAAAGAACTCTTTTCTGTAAGTGCCCGAGAGCATTTTCGTCAATGTCCAAGCTCTTTTTAGTTGTTCAATGCTTTAGTTGCTTTATCAGCCGAATAAAGCAGCGATTAACAGGAGTGATTCCTTGCAAGATTTCAACGCCGGTGTCGTTGTCGGATTTGATAGCGGAGCCAAGGTAGATAAAATCCCTTACTGCTTCAAAGTTTCAGCTGCATATCATGACGTTTAGTTCTAGGCGTTGACTTAATTTTCCTTCATTGACCACTTAATTCATTTTTGTTGCTTCTGCTTCAGTAGTTGCAATCGTCCCATTGACAGATCGCTGTGTTCTTCCTATTAAGTCAATGCCGACTGTGTGCTAAAAGACTTTTGAAAGATGGTGCCTTTGGAGTTGATATGTGAGATTCGTACCTTTTTTTCTAGAGCGATGTTGAAAAAGTTACACGACGACACATTGCCTTGTTTAAGTCGATAAAGATGCATTCTTTATAGTCATTCTGCACAGTCGGATGCGCTGCACACGGGTGTCGAAACTAGACATGATTCTGTATACCAGTAGATTGTCTCTATAGATGGAGTCATATGCAGCTTTGAAATCGATGAAGAGGTGGTATATATCGATTTGGAACTCCTGGGTTTTTTCCAAGATCTGCCGTAATGTGAAAATTTTATTTGTGATAGACGCATCCCAGACGTGGATGCGTGGACTTATTCCCCTGTTGATGACGCAGTTCAAAAGATTCCCCTTTCGAATCAGATGAAGGTTCCATTCGTATGGTATACTTTCGTCGCCCCAGATTTTAGAGATGAGTTGATGTGTGCTTCCTATCTTATCACCGCCTGCTGCCCTAAACAGCTTGGCAGTTTTGTTGGACTTAAGCTTGGAAATGGCTGCCATAAAATCATCTTGGTCGGGTCGACGGAAATGTCGTCTATCATCGTAGACATTGAATGGTTCTTTCTGCCTGACGATGGGATCTTGTTCGTCATCACCGCTTAACAGCTGCACAAGTAATCTTTCTAGATTCTCAGCGCCGATTGTGGTTCTACTTTGCGGTTTTCTTCTCCATCCTGGCAGATTACTGTTGTTCGTTTTATTTTTTTTGGTGAACTTCTGAACTTTATTCTTCTGGTCGCAACTCTGTAAGGCTTTTCTGTGCTCTCTCTTTTTTCTTCTGAGATGCATATGTTCTTCCGTTTATTTCTACTTGTAGAACACGCTAGCCCCTCTCGTTCTTTTCTCCAGGCCCGCTCTGTACATCCACTTTTTTTTCTAGATATGCATGTGTGCATTCGATTTCGAACCAGGGATTCCTTGTAGGATCGGGTTGAAATGCAGTACTTTAGAGGTGGCCTTTCAGATTGCTCTCTGGCAGTGATACCACTGGTGTCCTACATTCGATGCTAGCGGTATCGGACTCCTCGACAGGTTACGGGAAATTCGATCGGGAAATGCCTTGGTGGTCTTTAGCGATTATAGTCGTTTGACGTTAAAATTACTCACAATAGTACGCTAGCTTTGGGCCGTTACGGATATCCGCATCCGTATCTTGGCTATAAGAAGAAAATCGATCAAGTCGACGTTAGCTGATCGGAACGTTTGGATATCCAAAACGTTCAGGGAGTACCTTACGTCGATTGCAATATAATCAGTTTAGATGACGGTTTATTGATCAGGACTCTGTCAGATCCCTTCATTGGTGTGGAAACCGTGTGCTGGTTAAAGTTAGGAGTACTTAAGATCTCGCCGCATAATCAGTATCAACCATATTGTCAAAGATGTCCTCCTTGCCCAGCTTGGCATGAAAATCGGAAAGGACGATCTTCATATTTAGGGCATTACTCGTTCTTATAATGACGAATCGTGGTCACGCGTTCGTTTAGCTGGAGCTCAAAGACTTGTTCCATAAGTATTCCCCTTGTGGCGAATCCTTTTCACGCCGGTGATCTGTAACATTCTCCATAATAGACTATCACAGTTGTTCATCTTCTTTTGTCCGGTCCATCGTGTTTCTGGGATGACGATTATGTCCACTTTGTAGTAGTCGAGGATATCCGCTAGCTGTTTGGCTACTTTATTCATGTTGTTACTGGGAGGTAACCATTGGCAGGGAGGCCAACCACTACGCTACAAATTTGATTGTTGCGCTGCTAACTAAGTTATAGAACAGTCAAAAACATAAAAACTACATAAATCCAGTTGTTACCATCATTTCGGCAGGCAATGCCGAGTCATTCAGAGTCAGTAAACATTTTAAGCACTCCTTCCACCGATACAAATATCAATTGATCAACGTCGATGTCAGCTATCATATCACTTGAGTGATTTGCTGCCCGCTGGTTGCCAAAACAAAAAATAAAGTCCAGACTGGTGGGTCGTCCTCGTCCTTCCTAGTGTTGAAGAACTGTGGTATACGTGCTAGTGACCATATACGTGTATGTGATGGTACACACGGCTATTTTCACAGCTTTATTACGGACAATCTGTTGAGTGTCACTGTACAGCTTCTGCTGAGTTGATGTTCATAGATTTA
The DNA here is from genome assembly GCA_963966105.1 of Volucella zonaria. Classification (NCBI taxonomy): domain Eukaryota; kingdom Metazoa; phylum Arthropoda; class Insecta; order Diptera; family Syrphidae; genus Volucella; species Volucella zonaria. The sequence continues at coordinate 182,304,194 of OZ014530.1, read as the reverse complement.
ACGAAAAGCCACTAAGAACATTTCAACAATATAACGCCGGAAGATGAAGACCGACATTAACAAGGGTAAAACCTATAAGTGCAATTGTAGTTGTAGCCGCAAATATTGAAATACTATGGGTGTAACCTTTTTAACTGCTATGGCTACATATGGAAAGAGCTCCTGTCGCACAATTAAAATCCTGATCAGACCAATCCTGGTTTGGATACGTGCAATCTCTTTCAGTCGCTCGAGGTCATTCGTAAAGCCCTGAATTCCTCGTTTAGTGTTCTGAGCAAAATGTGGGGCGCTTTCATACCGTGACTGGGGTGACATATCCATTTTAACTTCCCCAAATTTGTAGGGGCCTTCTTAGATTCTCGATATATGTATATTCTCATGGGATTCAGCTCGCATCCCAAGCGTAGTTTTAGCTTTCTTTAGCTGCTGCTCACGTCCAGTTTCTTGATACTATCAGTCCAAACGGCATGGTTACTTACAAGCCACTAGTAGCGGCACCGCGGGTGGCTGAAAGTTCAATTTACGACAACTTTTTCAATCTGCTGTCGCCATATATCGGCAATAATTCAGCGAATGTTAGCTTTTTAGTCGTCCAACGACTCTGCCTCATCGACGTAAACTAAAGACTTCACATATCCCCACACAAAATAGTACAAACATGTTAAAGACCACGATCTTGGAGACCACGATGTTTCCTTCAATAAATTGAGTTAGTGCACCCTGAGTCGCAAGTTGCGCTGTCTTCTAGAAACAATAGCTCTTCCACATTAACGCCATTCAAATCGGGAACGAACCAGTCAGTAACCATGGATTTAAAGCGCTCTCCATTGACTGGAACGTTCCGCTCGGCGACTGTTTTGTAGAAATATTGGTTCCACTAGCCCACCAAATCGGAATCCTTGGTGTATGTAACTCCGTCTCGATAGTGGCTTGTGGATTCTTTTCACTTCAAATGAACAAAATTTTGTGGTGAAAAGTAGAATCAAAAGCCATCACGTTTTTGGACCATTCAACTAACATAGAATGCACGCAACGGTCAAGAAGCTTTCATTTATCCACGAGCTGAATCTTATAAGCTCGTAAATCAAGACCTTTTGGCAAAATCTTCAATAAAGTGGAAGCACACAGCTCCAAATGCTGTAAACGATGGCGAATCGACTCACGCAGGTTCTCTTGAATACTACGCACCACAGCAGCTACAGCTTCTTCAGTGAGCACTGAATGTCGTCTCGGCGGATGCGTATTAACAGTTATGGTATGCGTGATGCAAAATACTGTCTCAGTTGGTGACAAGCTTGATAGGAAAGCCTGCAATGCCTGCCAATATTTTAGTGGTTGCTATCCCTTCAGTACTTGCTTGCTTTGACATACTCTATTTCTGGTTTCGAAGTATTCACTCCATCTGGACTCTTGAGTTTAATATTTAACACGAAATCAGGGTGTCCTTATTTGAGTAAAAATTACTCGAAGTTTAAAATCTAGATTTTCCGACTGTCTTTGACATTCAACTTTAGAATTACCGGAAACTCCTTCATCTTCCAGTGCGTCCTTGGGTCTTTGTCGACTAGAAGCCAGAAGCTTTAACTCTTCGGCCCTTTATCAACATACTTGTACGAGTATGTTGTATGTGCTAGCTTGGTCTAGAAAAAAAGTTCTCAGGCACCGAAGTGCTCGTTGATTTTGGCTCTTTTTGGGCATGCGATCTCCGAATCGCAGACTTTTATATCCCGAAACTTTAAATAATGTCTAAAATAATCGTCTTCAACAAATTTATGCTGTTGCCGTTGACGAATATACAATAGTACGAAGTCCAGCAAAAGACGATCGCCGCCGTCTAATGGTCCCAAACTAAGGTGATCTGGTGGAGGGATTTCCATTGCAGAACTTGACAGTGATTTTGTTTCCCTAAATCGTGATCTGCTATCAGGTGTTTAATCGAAGTATTTTGTGGGCAATCTGTGGCATTAAAATCGAAAATTGAAATCGCGATGACTTAGCAACAGCGGTTACATGTTTGTATTGTAGAAATTATCGTTTTCGTCCTCCATCACCGATACTGATTTTCCTTACACCACTTCGAAACATATCCATCAATTTTCGGTCGCCGAAAGGCTGTCAAGATATGAGGCTATAGCTACCTACTACTAGCGTTAGTACCGGTTCAACCGATGGGGCAAAAGTAACGTCATAACGCAAATTAGCTGCCATTTTTGGCTCTGTTTTCACGAAAAGTTTATCTTAAGGTGTAAAATTGATGATCGGTCGAATGAGCACCTTCTGAGTTGATGCACATTTTGTGCTCGTTTTACGGAATTTTGAATTGTTGCTCGGATAACTTCTGGCTCCAAATTGGCGATTACTCCTTCAATGTTGGCTTTCAAGACTTCCAAGGTTTATTGTTTATTGTGGTAAACAAAGGAAGAAGTCTGGCGCCGTCTGATCTAGCGATCTAGATGGGCAGGTCAAATCACCAAAATGTTAGATCACACGGCTTGGACATTCAAAATATCCATTGTTACCCGAGCTGTATGGGCGGTGGCTTCGCCCTGCTGGTACCAACAATGCTCGAGATCCAATTCAGCAATTAGCGGCAAAAAAAACTCGCTTAACATCGGCCTGTAGGACTCACTAATTACGGTGGTTACGGTGGTGCCGTCGGGGTCCTCCAAAAATAAGGGCCAATCACTTTTTCACTGCAAATGCCGCACCAAACAATCATTTTGAAGGGATGCAATGGCTCTTCGTGCATTTCATGTGGATTCTCCGTGCCTCAGAAATTTCCAAAAACTAGCAGATAATGGCACTATTAGCTCATCATGTTCCGCAGATGTACAAGAATCAACTATTCTAGAAGGAGATACAGCCGTCACTGAACGCTTAAGACAACAGTTTCTAGATTGGTCCTTAGTTCCAGTGATCTTAAACGGGTCTGAATCGACATGAAGTAAGTCATGGAAACAATTGGTGGTGGACGGACGTTGAGGATTATTCTTCATTGAAGCATAAAACCACTTCTAGCTGTTGCGCAAGCCGTAAGTGATGCTTGCCATCTTAGCTGAAGAAGTAATATCTTTTTATTGGGAAAAGTGGACACATAATTGATTATCTAGTCGCTGAAGGAAGTAGGAATACATGAGTGTCTAGAGCCTCACTAAGTACCTCAGTCAGCTGCGTTAGTTCTTGTATATCAAATCTCTGGCTCAGAGTTCAATATTAATTATGAACAATACTACGCCTGAAGTCGATGATTTTAAAGTTCGAGTTCTTTCCAAGATTTTTTTTGTTTAACCATTTTTCAGATTCTTGTGAAAGGAAAACCCCCCATTGAGGGGTTTCCCGGTATTAAATAGTTAAAACAAACATTGCAAGCTTTCTCCTTTCATCAATATCCCTTCACTTAAGGCACTTTACTTCCGTAAACTATTATACCACCACATGGTGTGCAATCAGCAAAAAACAAAATAAAAATCAAAAACGGGCAAAACATTTTAAAGCGATCCCCTACTGACAAGCCAAACAAATAACATACCGCGCATTCCTGAGCTGTATCACTATGGAGTTGCCACTAACTCAACTCCAATTCACCAATTCAGTATGCGTTCCAACGAGGAAGTCGACTTGTTTCTGCAATAACGTATCGATTCAACAGGCGCATGGCGATGGCCTGTCGCGATCGTTTCATCCATTTTGAGGCAGACGAAGAAGATTGATGCGTTGTACGAGTAAGATGACCGAGCTCCAGCAAAAAAAAAATAAATTAAAGTCCAAAACATCATGCTGCCGTCCGATTGTAATTAATAGAACATCATGTTCCCTCAATGGATGAGCAAACACCATTGCATCGTCGTCAAGATCGTCATAATCGTCATAATCGTCATCATCACTAGTTCCAGGCATAGCCCTATCAGAAAGTCAGAAGAGGATACACATGGCTGACTCGGCGATACTGTCCGTATCTACGAGTATTCGTATCCAGGCGATCTTTTCCTATGCCAGTGACAGAGATTCCATGATTCTCCACATCATTCCAAGGGAATACAAGTAAGAGTAGTGATTACAGTGGTTGTGACCGCAATAAATAACACCAAGCCCAAGACGAACGACTGGTCCGACGCTGACTGATACGGATAGGATAGCGCTACAGCAATATGAACAAGTATTCGTTTTTCCTCCTGCATCTCCATCTCAACGCAACCATCTATTCAACAGATGCGTGTAGTACGGTGCCTGATAATGTCAACATTCGGATCACGTATGTGACGTTTCAAGAAACAGTTGCGTTGCACGGGCAGTCTAGACTCTAGATAAACCACACCGTGAACTACAGACGCGACAGTTGTATGGCACGAACACCAACAATCCCAGGGAGAGAGTTTGGACCTCAATTGATTGATTATTTTTATTTTTTCAGATCGCCAGTGATTTTCTATTTTTTTTTTTTTTTGTCAATTTTTAAAAAAATTGTTTTTTGTTCATGTCGAATTGATCAATTGAAGGCAATGAACGCTACGACGAAGGGTTTATCTAGTGTCACAGTCAATGGAAAGTTTTTCCATCTTTTACTCGTAGCCGGACAATTACGGATATGCTGTCGTTGTTGCGTGTAATTGATCAGAATTCCGATCAAAATGATTCTGATAAATCAAAGTTCAGTAGTACTGACGTTTTTGATCGATTTATCTTTCTAATTTTGACATAACACATTGATTGAGGTATTTTCAGTAGCTGGATGAAGTTAGAATACGAATAGAGCTTATGAACTGGAGGTTCTGTGAAGCAACAAATTGACAGTGGCTTTCAATGTTGACAAATGAGTATCTGCTTTGATTTTGTGGATGTATCTGGGAAGATAATGAAGAAATTGATTAGTTGCAGCTGCGATCTACAAAGTGACATGAACTTTTCATATGAACTTGAGCTGATCCATTTTATTCAAGTGAACTAAATTAAGAACTTTATACGAAGAATGCAAGTGATCGATGTTATACCTCAAATAAGTAAAGACTTGGAAAGTTATCGCGGTCGGTGTTCGTAAAGGCTCTTGGTTTACCGGACCTTAAAAGCAATTTATGAAAATCGGGATACATTCAGGCCACGTAGTGGGACTTTTCTATTTCTATTCTTTGCATTTGTTTCAACTGCACTAGGCCTTATGATATCCCCAAAGATCGGTAGGGCATTTATCCTCTTATCCGGATTATTAATTTGGTTTGCGACAATTTAGAAGGCTTATTGACTTAATGGGCACAATATGATTAACTAAAGTTCCTAGCATTTCTCGAGGGTCATAGTGCGTCAACATCGCCATCCAGTTTCACCAAACTTATTTGCGGTAACATGTAATTATTTTTCCTCAGCTCTACTGTGCCGCATTTGCCTAGAACGGGGCATTCTTCTGTCGGATTTTGATATATATAGTCGTGGCCACAGATTTAAAACCGACAATTGACCGCGGTATCACCATTTATGTGCGTGATATATGTAGTTAACCAAACTCCACCACAGTGTAGTCCCTGTTCCAATCCAGCATTCAATTTTGTGTGGTTAAAATTTCATTTCTGTCAGCAAATTATTCGCTATTGCTTTATTTACGGAAGCCCCAAAGTGGACAGTAGTTCTACCTTAACGAGTTCGATGCGCTGTCTGACTCCATTCAACGAATTGTATCCCTGTATCCTCACACTGAATACGGAGGGTTTTAATATACACAATTTTGGGTGACTGGGTGTGTTGATATCTTCGCTTCGGAAAACAACTTGACGCAGTTTGTAAGTAAGCCCACGCAAATACCAGACGTTGATAGTCATACCGCCAACATCACGGACTTGTTCTTAACTTCTCATGCGAGAAAGCCAATTAGAGCAGACCAAACAGCTTCTTTAGGAACTTTAACTGGTCGTTATGTTTCCTCGATAACGACGTGTATGCCGCTGCAGACATGATCACAGAAACTATTCTCTTCGGAATGAGATGCTTTATCCCTCATCGGATGAAGAGTATCAAACCAAACGAGAAGGCATGGTACGACTCGAGCTGTAAAGAGGCTGTCAGGGTTAGAGAATTGTTTTTTCGGTCCTACAAGATCAACCCGACGGACGAAAACCGAAAAAAGTTCAAACGCCTGCAACGCCAAATACGACCAAAAATTGAGCCAAAAAACATGTCAAAGGCAGTACAAATTGTTGGTCGTTCGTAAAAAAAAATTAGAAATTCTGCCTCATCCTCCAACCCAACGCTCCTTTATAATAACATTCCGGCTGTGAGCTTTTTTGACGTCGAATCTTCAATAAGACAAATCCACTTTCATACTCATGTAGTAGCAAAGGTACTTAAAGATCTTAACATAAACAAATCCACTAGTCCAGATGGTATATCTCACCGGCTTCTGAAGATGTGTTCTTCCACGCCGGCAAAACCACTGCGTAAGTTTTTTCGTCAATCCTACTCGTTAGGACTCTTTTCGAGCAGATGGAAGACAGAATTTGTCCAGCCCATCCCTAAAAAGCCGATTCCTCTGTCTCCTACATATCCATTGCACTTACGTCCTTTCCAAGGTCATGGAAATGCTGATAAATCATCGATTCTTGAAATATCTCTAAAGATGAAAACTTCTCAATGAGCGGGAATATGGTTTTCTTAGCATCAGGTCCACTAGTGGCATGCCTCACCGAAAAGTGGAACCAAAGCGTACATCCATCTGGCGAAAGCAAGATAGTTGCATTTGATGTTTCTCAGGCATTTGACAGAGTTTGGCATCAGGTTCTTTTGTCGAAAATGCGTGCATTTGGGATCGACGACTGCCTTTTTCAATCTACTTATTGGAACGTTCTATTCAAGTTGTCTTGGATGGTTTCAAGTCTGATAGTCACAAAATAAATGCTGATGTGCCTCAGGGTTCCGTTATGTCTCCGACACTCTTTCTAACTTTCATTAATGATCTCTTGTCTGCTACTTCTAATCCAATATATTCCTTTGCTAATGACAGTATTCTCTGCTTGTCGTTTTTGTTCCCGGACTCATGTCCCTGCTCTTGAGCTGTAGAACGGGAACGGCAGGGTATGCTATGTTGCTATCGTATGTCTACTGCCTTACTTTATTCCATCGCTATTTTTCCCACCAGTACTCCATTGTAATTGAAAGTATCATTCTGCCCCTTCAAACTTTTATCCGTTACACCCGTCTCGCTATGAGTTCTCATCAGTACACCTTGAAGTGACCCGATAAGAACGATAGACGCATGTAGCGCCGTCTTGTTGAAACCACAGCTTGGGTATATCGAAGTTGTCGAGCTCTGACCACAGAAAGTCGGTTAACATCGCTCTATACCTGAGATCATTGACGGTAACGGTGTCTCCTTCCTCATTTCAAAAGAAATATGAGTGCATTGATCGTTGGCCGAACACTTGTGGATTGTGTTCCCTCCAATAGCGGCAATTTTGCTTGTTGACACAGGGCGTAGTCAAAAATGCACCTCATCCGAGAAGATGATTTCTTGGTCAAAATCCGGATCCCCGGGCAACATTTCGCCCAATTAGCGAACTCACGGCGTTGTCTATGGTTATTCGGCTTCAATTCTCACGTCAGTAAAATCTTATACGGATGTGAGTCCAAATCCAACCGCAAAATGCCCAATTTAGAGTGTACTCACGCTCAAACTTTTCCGCTGTGCCCTCACGACGAAAATCACGTTGCGTGTTTACAACTGAGCCGGAATTTCGATAATATTTTTTAATATTCTCCGCACGTTCGGCAGGCGTAAAACGATGCATGATGAAATGGCAAACCTTACTGAATACTTTTTTCTTTCAAGATTATTTCGCTAATTTCTCCAAAGACAGTATTTCTAATTTTGTGCTTACCGCTGTTCATAGTACTCTTCAATGTTGATATCATCATTTTGCAAAAGGGATGTGGTACGATATGCAGGATTGCGGATACGTTCAATTCCACATCTGTCAAGCTTGATGGAAGTAACAAGCAAACCGCACTCTGCCTGAAAATTTGGAAATATGATAAACAGAGCAAGGAGTATGAGCTATCTTTTCCTTCGTTCACTGTTTCCGTTTTTTTTAAAAATTGCACTCTTATAAGAAAAATCTCATTCTTCTATTACAAGGAGAAGTCTCAAGTATCAGCACTTCCATCGCAGATATACTCGTATATATCCAATTCAGTCTGAATGATGCTCCTCCCCGCCAATTACCATTCCGGCAATTATCAGAAAACTGATTGGGCAAAATACAGAGGAACACTTTTAGAAATACTCTCCTCTGAACTTGTAAGTCTCCCGTGTAACACCAATGATCTTAACATGAATGTCAAGGATTTCAACTTCCTGCCTCCTGCCCTCTTATTCAACCTAGCGGCAAGAAAAAGCCGCACTGGTGGATACCAGCACGTTTGCAGGAAACCTTTCAACCAAGCAGAATGCCAAAAAAAAAAAAGAACTGATTAAGGCAAAGCGACAGTCCATAGAAACTTCTCAGCCATCGTGGCTAAGAAAAATCCTCTCTGCAAATCCTACAATGCCCAGCTGTTTAAAAAAAGCCGATGGCTCTTGGGCGACTTAAAGTGATTCACCACTGAACCTGCTACTGTACACCCACTTTGCAGTAACAATTTTACCATTACAAGAGATAAGCTGCCCTGGGCGCCTAATAGCTTCAAACCACACAAGTCTGATGGGCCGGACGGTATAATACTGCCGAGTTACAAAGGCCCTCAGATATTATTTTGCCAACGCTAGAGAATATCATGAGGAGCTGCGCAGAAATGACCCACATTCCGTTGTCATGGAGAGAAGTTAATGTAGTTGTATTTCCCAACGCCGGAAAACATTCTCATGTTATCCCAAAGGACCTTAGACCTATAAGTCTATGTGTCATCTTTATTTCTTAAAACTCTAGAACGACTGATTGATATCCATATGCGATCGGGAATTGATCCACCACTGTGTGGATCCTATAAAGGAAAGTCAGTGGAAATGGCCCTACATTCACTGACTAGCGACACCGAACGATCCTTACATTATAGAGAATACACAATGATAGCGTTTCTGGACATAGAAGGTGGCTTTAGCAATGTCAACACATCCGCAATCACAACTGCACTGTCAACTATGAAGGTAGATGACTTATTTGAGGAGTTGATCAGCAGGATGATCAACTTCAAACCTGGTTGGGCTTCTGCTAAAAGATGTGTCAGCAGAGGAACGCCGCTCTCCTCTCACCCCTTCTCTGGAACTTAGGGGGTCAACGAACTGCTGATATACCTGGAAGCAGGTGGTAGCAGGGTGGATGCCTATGCCGATGACGTTGCTACACCCGTCTCAGATAAGCATCTCAAACTATTAAAGGGCTCCTTCGGCTAAATCTTAACAGATTAACCGATCTCTGTGGATTTGGAATAAACCCCCACAAAAGTGATCTTGACTTTATTTCCAAGAAATATAAAATTCCAATGATAGACCCACCTACAATCAACGGTACTAGCTTAGTCTTTCAACGTACAGCGAAACATCTGGGTCTTATTTTTGGCAGGACATCAAACTGCAAACCTAATATTCGAGAAAGGGTAAAGAAAGCTGCTGTAGATCTATTCTCTTGCAAAAAACCCATTGGGAATAAATGGGGCCTTCAACCTCGCATAATCCACTGGCTATACGTCACGGTTACGAGACCGATGTTCACCTACGGGGCGCTGCAGGCAACTGCAGCAAACTAAGTAAGATCCAAAGGACAGCGTGTCTGTCCATAAGCGGAGTCATACATACTACTCCCTGCGCGGCGTTGGATATTCTGTTTCACTTGACACCCCCCGATATTTTAAGCAGGCAAGAAGCTGCTAACGCAGCAATTCGCTTTGAAGTGCCTACACAGTGGACAAATAAATTATTTGGCTGCGCTAATATTCTTAACGTACTAGGAATCTTTCCGGAGAACATCAACTACACTATGCCCCAACATTGGTTGGACAAAGGCTAGATTCTTCTGGGAGAAAACTACTTTCATGGATGACAAGTCAATCCATTTCTTCCTCACCTTCCGCCTTCCATATCACTTTAGCGTGTTTCAGGCGGAAATTGTGACAGTTAAAGAAGCCCTGTCCTGGTTGAAGTTAAACGTGATATCCGCATCTTTTCGAATAGTCAAGCCACTACCAGATCCATCGACTCAGTCTCACAAAATTCTAAAACCGCCCTTGACTTCCAATTATCTCTTACAAAGATGTCAGAGCAGTTCAACACACACCTACAATATGTTGGGTGCCGGGGCATTCCGAGGAATTACACCAATCGCTAGGTGCAAACAAGAACTAAACCTAACACAGGAACAAACGTTAGGTGGTCTGTTGGATCTACATGTCTAGCGATAAAACAAAGCTGCATTTGAATTGCTCTAAGAGTTTGATCTTTCAAAATTGAAAACATCTCAACGCTATCAAAGGTGTCATCGCTGGACCCTGTCTTATAGACAAGCGTGCAAAAAGACTTTGCGTTTTTACAAATGACTTATGCAGTGGCTACATGGACAAGGAGGAGGAGGAGACAATTCTCCACGTACTCTGTACATGCTCAGCTCTCTCCTAAAGCAGGAAAGTCCACCTTGGAGTCTTCTTCTACAATGACTTAAGCGATCTGAACAATATTCAAAGAATAAGACTGGTTGTTGAGCATTTGAGGTGTCCTTTACTTCGACTTGCTTCCACGCAATCAGACAATAAAACCCATTAAATATTGCTTTCAGCTCGATACTTTGAAGCAGGCAGTGAAAGAAAAACGGCCAGAGTGTTGATGAACAGGAAGAGCGTTGTTTTCCATCATGATAACGCCAGACCACACACAGCATTAATGATAAAACAAAAGCTGAATTCATTTGTCTGGGAAGTTACGCAGCACCCACTGTACTCTCCAGACCTTGCGCCTTCTGATTTCCTTGATTACCATCTGTTCCGCCCTCTCCGAAACAAATTGGACGGCAGGCAATTCAATTCCAAACAAAAACGTACCTGGAAGACTTTTTTACCCATAAGTCTGCTGATATTTCCAAAAGAGGCATTATGTTTCTTCCAGAAAGTTGGAAGAAAGTAATAGATCACGGCGGGCAATATCTGATGGATTAAATATAAGCTTTTATACCAAAAATGTGTGTTTAACTTTAACCCTGAACAACCCAATAGATGTATATCTTACTCTCGACAGGAAACTGTTGTCAATATTTCCGCGATATAAGACTCAATAGTTGCTGATTTGACGAGTTTCTTCCAACTGTCGTGTACTCTTGGTGCAATGTCATATCAACAAAATGCTTGAGATTTTTAGTTTACCCCGTCATGCTTATTATAAAGGTTTCATCGGCAGTATCATTGCCTTGAATTGGATTGAAGAGCATTAACCCTTACTACCAAATTGCATCCGCATTTACTCTGTGTCCTCTGTCAGGTAGTTAAGTAGGCGTTACAATTATCTCCGCACCACCTGACTGATTGGTGATATTTCAACTCACCAGGTTCAACCTGATCTGTAAGGCTACAAGCAATCAGTAATGCATCTGAATATTCCAAAATCACTCGAGATGAAACCAACCAGATGAATTTCTGGACGAACGCATTCAGTGTCGCACTTGACTTGGTCCCGGCTTCTCCTTGTATAAGTCCGAGGCTTAACATGTACCTACTCGTATGTGTAGATTAATTCTCAGAAGTAAGGTGTTTAAAACTTGCATGATCAAATCAATTTCAATTCATTCGTAGTTGGATGCCACAAGTTTGAGTGATTAGACCAGTTCTTGTTGATTTTTCGAATTAAACGAAATTGCAATTTTTTTTCTCCAATCTCAATAATCTACTGCATCATGATTCATGTCTTTTCTTTAGCTCTATCTTGTTTCTTCCTTCGTGTCAATCTTGTCAATGACACTTCTATAAAATATGCCTAGTTTTTGAGTCATCTTTGGGCCATCCACACAAAAAATTTAACGCATGACTAGTTAACTTTTGATCAGTGGCCACTGTAATGCAAACCCACCTTCGATTTGACATTCGCATTTGAAAGTGGAATCTACCTCAACCCGCTGACAGAGAGCTGTCATTCGCATAAGAAAGGAGCGCACATAAAGGCTTGTCACTAAAAAAAAAAAAACCACTCAAGTTTGTCGCCTCAAGGCCACTAAGCAGAGAGTAATCACGCCTCGAACCGTCATCAAGTGTCCCGGTTGTGTAGTTTTAGCTCAGCGGTCACAATTCGTTCATTTCTTTGTTGGCGAAAATAAACAAAAGTCGCCAGGGGTACGCGAATAAGCGTCTCCTTGTCCTTGTCCTTGAGTCGTACGGGGCAGTTATGCTGAAGTTGAAGTTGAACTACTTAGGCGTTGTTTCGAGCACATTGCGTGAAGTTTTTGTTTTTTTTTTTTTTCATTTGGATGAGATGCGACCAGAGATACCAAAACTGGTACTCGTCGGTTTGACTTGATGACTTCAGGAGGTAGGTTGTGTCCCGTTTACACTGTCATATCGCGATGTTATGCAAGATCGGCAAGAAGAAAGGCTTTGTCATTTGGGATGGGCAGAAAACTGTAGAAAAAGTGAAATTATGTAAGCGGAAGGGAGTTATGGCCTCGAGGGAATAACAAGATGGTAATTAGGAGCGTACATCAAAGAAAAGCGGGAATACTTACTTTGTTTTTTGATTATTATTTTTTTTTTTATGACACAGAGGCTAACATGTCAACGTGGGTTTATATAAGCGGAGGTTATAACCGTTTATGAGTCGGTTAATCAAGGCTGGAGTTTTGTGGATGTTGATTAAATGGAAAACGGATATGTTGTGATACTGACGTTTGACGAGTTATCGAGATTGGAACTGACTGCTTTGTCATCTGAATCGTATGGATAATGTTGAACTAGAGGTTGTTTCAATAAATTTCACCTAGTTGTTGTTTGAGGCTGTCCGAGACACCAATCGCACATATGTTAGAGTCCTCCTGTCTGAGAAAAATATGTACATCAACTTTATGAAGGTCAGGGGGACGGTTTTAACATTAGCTTGAAGCAACTGAATTCATAGAGTGATTCCACCACTTGAGGAATAAAATTCGACATTTGGTGCCTTACTATTACCAATGGAATAGTCTAAGGTTATAGAAGCGAGAGTCTCCTTTCAGTGCAATCGCCATCCATAAACGTCAACCAAACGGAACAGTGGTACGACATCACCAAAGACGGCGGTGTCAAAAAGAGTTTGTGGTACCAGTTTGTCTCTGAAAGGTGATGCCACGTACAAGATGCACTAGGTAGTTAGACAATAGCACTGAGACATAAATACTCGTAGGGAAGGAGGCCTACGTATTGTTTTACAAGTGATGATAGTGATAATGATCAAACTCTGGTCTATATGTCTCATCGAGGCGTATCCCTACGTAGGAAATGTTGCATCAAATCGCCATACTAAACACTCAAGTCGTGACTCACAATTTTTTTATCGACTCTAAGTCTTTAAATTGTACGAGATGTTAGTATTCATCATCTTGAGGCTTTGTTCGGCTATATTCCAGGGAAACTGATAGAAGTTTATCGCTTTACATTGAAAAACACAGGAAGCAATGTTCGGCTTGTGAACAGCTCTTATAATGTTTTTCACAGACTTGCCAGATTTTGGCTAGAATATGATCTACAATGTGATATCTTTTATTTTATATTGAGGTAGATAGTGTGCAGGGCTACATAAATTTTGCTGGGATATGTGGATAAGATCGGTCACTAAAAGGCAGACGTCATATCGAATATTGAAGCAATGAAAAGCCGTACGAAACGAGTTGATTTTGAAATGAAGGAACATTAATGCCAACAGCATGGATTTCCAAAAAAAACAAAGAAAAATCGGCCGTCTCGCAAGACAAAAAACAACAGCAACTTCGAAACAGTTAAGTACTTTTCACCCAAAGAGTAAACACCAATTCGATGCATCCATGCTGGATTATGTAGTTCCATGCTGGAAGATTCGACAAAAAATTAGCACCGGAAACAGCTACGACTTAAGACCCAAGAAGCTAATTGTAGGCTCTGCAAAATCGTGGTTACTCCAGTTGTGATATATGACGTTTTCCTGACCTACTGCTACTGCTCGGGATGAACCTGGTCCTCAACTAACAAGCCTCCCTAGGTAACTCGGTCTTTAACTAACCGCTTCCAGTTACGCACTGCAAGTTGGTTGAGGTCCTCTTAGACATGTGTGTGCCCGCATAGGAAAAGGCCTTCCTCTACCGCGTTGGCGCTCCGGGTTAAATTCGCTTTACGGCGCTGTTCAGCTCGTATAGTTCATCGATGAATCTTCTTCTCCAAAGCCCTGTCAACGCAAATGGGGCCGAAGATTTTTAGAAGGATTTTTCTCTCGAAACGACTGAGGATATCTTCATCCGCTTTCGAAGGAGTCTATTCTGCAGCACCATAAAGTAGGACTAGGATGATCAAGGTCTTGTAGAGAATCCTCTTAGTTGTTCAGGATATGGCCTTACTGCTCTACAAGAGTGATTCTTCGTTTTATTTCTGCTGAGGTGTTGTTGGCAGAATTTATAGCGGAATCATGGTATATACAGAGCCTTACTACCCTGAAATTGCTGTCGGCTGTAACGTTCCGTCCATATTCGTTTGTCAATATTCTCTGTCCCTTTGTATTATGAGCATATCCTTAGTTTTGCCGCTGAGTTCGCCCAATTATGCCGATATTATCGGCATTCGATGATATTTTTTCATAATTTTGAAAGATTGTGCTTCCAGTGTTCGCTTATGACTTCCGCACAATTCCTTCGAGTCAAGAAATTACATAACAGAGCATCACCTGGTCTAAAACCCTTTTTGACCTGACCTGACACCTTAACCGGGCAGCAATCGCTCTCAATCGTCATTCTGCACAAATAAATGAGTTTTGCAGAGATGCAAAATGTAGACATGGTTCTACTATATTAAGCTCGTCTCTCTGAATGCTATCATACACGGCCTTAAATCGATGAAAAGATGGTGGGTATCGATTTGGACTTCTTGAGCTTTTTCTAGGATCTGTCGGAATGTGAAAGTTTGGTTGATTTTGGACTTTCCTGGTCTGAAACCGCACAACCGTCCAACCAGGTTGTTGATTAAGGGTTTCAATTGTTCACACAATATGGCAGATAAGATCTTGTACCCTATGTTGGGGAAGCTTATACTTCTATAGTTGGCGCAGTTGGCGGAGGTCTTCTTATATAGAGATTCCATTCATCATGCATACAATCCTCTGACCTGATCTGAGAAAGGAGTTGGTGTACGCTCTTCAGGAAGTCATTTAAAGCCGCTTTGAATACCTCGACCATTAAGCAGTCAGCTCCGGCTGATTTGTTGGATTTTAGCTTAGATATTGCTATCCTTACTCCGTTCTGATCAGGGTGACGGAACTTTTGTCTACGAGTATCATCATTTAAGTCGAACGGTCTACTTCGGCTGATGGCGGGATTTTGATCCTATTTGCCGTTATACAGTCTGCAGAAAAAGTTTTCTATATTCTCAGCACCGCTTGTGACTACACCATAAGGTTTCCTTCTTCATCTTCTTTCTTCTTCTTCTTCTTCTTCACAGGCTTTTGTGCGGGTCTTCTTGCCTTGATAGGTTGCTTTTACCTGCTGGGTAAAACTTCCGTACGTTATTTCCGGAGTACAACCTCTCAATATTTTGACTGGGCGCTTCTCGAGCCTCTGTTTTCTTCTTCTGGAGAAGCCGATGTTCTTCCCGTCTCCTCTTCCCATAGAGCTCGCCAGCGGCTCTCGTACTTTGAGGGAACGCCGCTTTGCACGTTTCTTGTTTAGATCCCTGTGCTTGCCGGCATTCTTCATCCAATTTCTAGGGATTTCTTGGTGGTGGTCGGGTGAAACTCATCACATCAGTTACGACGTCTCTGATGGCACGTTGGTAGCGTTACCACTGGTGTTTGGTACTTGTTGCTGGCGGTATAGGAGTTATTGAAAGACTTGGAAATACGCGTTCGACAAAGACTCTGACGGACTCTTGCGACTTCAGATTTTCTGCATTATAACTTCTCACACAAGGCGGTGATACGAGCCCATGTTGGCTGCCCGGAACGTTCGGACGTCCAGAATACGGGAGACATGCCTTACGTCTATCGTAAAATTAACAATTTGATTTAGCGCTTAATGATCCAAAGACCGCCATGTCTCCTTGTGTATATTGAGATGAGAAAACCGCGTGCTTGCTGTAGTGATATCTCGTCTCGCCGCAAAGTCAATAAGCCTCAGTCAGTTGCCGGACGTGGCGTCGTGTAGGTTATGCCTACCAACTGTACTCAAAGATGTCCTCTTCTCTTATCCTGGTGCACATTGCTCATATATCTTGGCGAGGAGGTCGTAGGATTAGCCTTGGTGCGGATTGTCATAAGACGCTCGCTGACGTTTAACAAGCTCAAGAATTCTTGCCTAAGTTTACCTCTTATGGAAAATCCGTATCCGAATAAGCGCTGTTTCTTTTCCCTATAGCAACCATCATAGTATATACTCGTATACCCTCTATTTGTCCGACCCATGCCATCGCAATTCCTGAATGGCGGTGATATCTTCGTGATAGCAGTCAAGGGCATGTGCCAATTGCTCGGCTGCACATGTCCTGTTAAGGGTCCCAACGTTCAACCTGCAGATCCAAAGATCGTTGTTTTTTAAACGTTTGCTAAGACCGAAGCTTTTAATTGGCTCGTCATATATTTTTATCCCTTCCGTATTGGGTTGTGAGCCCTATGACAGTACATACAAGTATAATGCTACTAGCCTAGTATACCCTTGCCATTTGAGCCTTCATGAGTACGGATTTACTCATGTAGTTACCGGGGACCACCACTGGGAGGTAATCCAAATAATTTGCTATGAAATTGATTGTTGCGCTGCTGGCCCAATCCAAGTTATAGGATACTCAGCAGTTTCCCGATCAATCGCCCCGCGGGCTACCCTGCTGATGCCGCTTACTACGCCGAGTATGTACAGCTGCCTTAATTTCAAAACACTCAGCAACCAGAGAAGAGCAACCCTGACCCAGTAGTTTCCTACGATCAATGCAATGAGTTGCACTTGAAATAGATGAGGGTGTCGTGCTTCATAAGAAGGTCTTTCATTCTTGTTCCACAATTTGTAGTTGCACACCTGGCGGCCCTCATTACAATCTATATACCTTTCCTTCTGCTGTCTACAAAAGATGTTAGCTTGAGTGTCAACTTCAAAAGTGAGCCCTGACATACATAGAAACGATTAAATTGAACAGCGCATGTAAGAATTCATTTAAGAATTCCGCTATTTCGAATCTGAGGAATGCTGAGTACTTCTCAAATATTCTCACCCATTAAATCTGGTTGCAACTATTCAATTGAATACGGAGCTGCACTTTAGCTTTCTTTCTTTCCCTATCGTATGTCTCGTTTTGAAAATGAGTCGTTGATATGAGACAGCATTTACCAACGTATCCATATGCAGCCGACTTAATCTATTACTGTCTTTAGTCCGCCTAAATCAGTAAAGTTCCATTGCGTGGGTAGATAACAGATACTCGCATCGAAGTTTCTCCAATCTAACAATATGTCGACTTCCTCATTCCACAGCAAAGCCAAAGTCAATAAATTCGATTCTATCGGCACTATTTCAATGTCAAGTACAACTGACTGGCAACTCATTCCTTGTAGACTCTTTTGTTCCTCCCAATAGCATCTGAACTCGCAATAGTAACGACAAACAACAACAGCAGCAGCAACAACTATCAATCCACTCAACCATCCATTGGCTAGATAGCGTGCTACTTATTCCGATACGATCCGCCAAAACGACTCAACTATCACCGTCGTCGTCACTAGTCTTTCTACTCCTAGACGAAATACGACAAATGCCAACCGATCCGCGATGCACAACAATTCAAGGCTGGAATCTGGGCCGCGCTAGGGCATACATCACTGTATGGAATGGAAAACACCTCTTGTGTGTTGTTTTGTATTTTTTGCTGCGTGCAACCAAAACGGATACTTTCCCTTCAAGTCAAGATACAATACATAATCTCGTACGTACGAATACGTGTACTCGTTCAGCAAACGTATCGATAACAACATATTTGTTGAGGACTACATTATGATGAAAGATATATTGGCTTTCTAGCGCCACTCATTTATCTCATTTGTCGCACAGATTCATTTTAATTCAGGCTACGACAACAGGATTCCCGACATTCTGCCATCTAACTGCGACAAGATATGTTATAACCTGCAATTGTTCGACATTGTTCAACATTGAGGCTACAATGAATGGAATCCATTTAGAAGGGTAATGAAAAGCACGTATATATGTGAGAATATATCCGAGAACGGCACAACTACAAAGACATTGTTGCTCGTAGATTGAAACTAGAATTAGCAGATTCATTCGTTTTAATTATCAGCAATTTCCTCTGGAAACGTTTTTACGAATAGATTCGCGGAAGCATGTCGTTAAACAAACAGACTTCTAACTCAGATGAGTGCTCTGACGGATGTGAGTTTATTTTTCGGTTGATCGCAGTTCTGAGATAACTACGCGCAGCTATTGTAATGTGATGGATGATAGAATTCACGATTAATTGTACACTTAAAGTATCATAATAAAATTGATTACATCAATTGAAAATAAGACAGAGAGTCGAGGATGTAGTAAACCGTAGCGTAAGTCGTGATCGTCGATTGGGGTGTTCTTAATCGAATCGACTTCCGGCACAATCGAGTGGTTTGCGGATGAGCAAATCTGCTCTGATTCTTACGCTCCCTGGTCAAAAGAATGAAATTAATTTGGTGAATCCACAGGAATCTGCGGAGGCTCATGAGGTGAACTACCTGAGCTACTGCCTTAATAAACAAAAACTCTTTCAGTTGACGATCGTGTTTTTTTTGGATGGCACTTACGAGTAGTTGCGTCAAAGCCTGCCGCACGTCTACCAACTCCTATTCAGAATTCCTTGTCAGAAATATTTGTCAGCTCCTCAGATATAATTTAAATGAACGTTCCTCATTTTCAATAAAGAAATATGACAACAAAGCCCTTAAACAGGTGGAGGATGAATGCTAATGAAACTCGATGATCACAGCAAGACACCTTTTTTATCCATTAAAATGAAATCTCCAATTTCTCCAAAAGCTACTTCCAAAAACATCGCATTAATACCCGAAGATAGCCTTTGTGTGTAGAAAGATATTTTGAGAAAACGTAAAGAGCATAATCTAAACCAAAGTCGATCCTTCAAGTCACTTAACCAGCTCAAGTTGAACGTCCCTAGCACTGCGTGATATCTTTATAGACCTATAGATTGAAGTAGCCCCCACATGGATTCATCTGGAAACAAAGAGAGCTACCATATTCGCCGACAGACACTAAAAATGGTTATGACCCACAAAAAAGTCGTTTGCCAAGATGTAGAAATCCACTGAACGATGGTGGTAATGTATCTCTCAGATGCATGTGGACATCTCCTGAACAGTAGTGGCAACAATTTCATTTGCAATTTCCCATTTGGGACAAAGTCATACGCGTCTTTAACTATTAATTAGCTAGAGAGTCAGAGAGTCACGGTTGAAGTTAGCGTCACCTCCATCGGCGATGTCGAAGACAACAACGATGACGACTCAGTCGGCGACTTGAATCTGAAGTATGTTCAAACCCCTTAAGCCAAGAGGCCTACTCTGAATGGGTAATATTGGCTCTGACAAATGACACGCCATCGATGGTAAACGCAGTCACAAATCACCGAGCGTCGTTCTTTCGAAATGAAATTGTAATTTGATATTGACGCGAAGTGATTAGTCATCAAACCAAAGGCAGGAGGGTTCCTTTTCTTTACTTTTTTTTGTCTCCTTATTTTCGGTGGCCATGGTGGTCGTTAGTAGTACATGGACACTTGGGTGGTAGCATAGTGCTATTGGGTATACAATTTTTGTTTTTGGCTCTGAAAAATGGTCGTGTTTAGCGTCTATCGGTTTCTCCTATCTGAGGTCTAGCTCACGTTCGGTTGACACTCGCTGATAAATTGTCAATGATCGGTGGCTCTCATTTCGATAGCCAAACGCGCGACTCCGGCACCATCATGGAGAGTTAACACAATTCCAATTTGCCTTAGCTGATTCGCACGCACATAGAGCATGAGCATGAGCATGAGTATCCGTATCCGTATCCGTCGTCGTAGTAACTCTTGACTTTTACACTCGTATCGTGCTCGATGAAAAATAAAATAAAGTCGACTCCATGTCCAAGTCCAGTTGAAGTGGCAAAGCCAGTTTAGGCCTAATGGGCGCAGACATATACCCCCAATCAGGAGACTTATTGGTCAAATAAATTGGTAAGACGCTGCGCAGTAGTAAACTATGTATTGAACATCAATTGATCGCAGTGAGTTCGGGCCGGTGATCGGTGATCGAAGAGCAGTGAACGGGCGAGCGGTGAATGGCATCGGCATCGGCAACAGCAGCAGCTAATGCTCCATTCAATTTGTAAAGACCCCTTTGATCCGTGAACTTTCGAGAGTGTCGGGGCATATTCTAGCATGACCGGGGGGGCTCGACTTGGTGTCGGAGTTATCCTAATGGGATGTCATGGGGTGTACCCAATTCGGTTGGAGTCGTTTGTGTTAAATTGATTGATGGCTTGAGGCTTGAAGATGGGATTACAGTACGATAGAGAGTATAGTGATAGTCTATATCATTCACCGCAACAAATTTCTCCATGGTACTTTGAATGAAATTTTTGGTCAAAGTTGAATGCTAATTGATTGCTTGGTGATGTGTATTTACAATAACAATGATCGAAGGGATGATTGATTGACGGTGTCGGGATGAGAAGAAAGTTGTGAAATGGATTGAAGTTTAAATTGTTTTACAATGGACATGATTGTGTAACCTTTGCTCATCGAAGTTTGTCGAAGTGGAAATCGGTTGTTTTAAATTAACGTGTTACTTATCTATCGCTCTATCTAGTCTGTCGTTTAAGGAAATGGTGAGGGAAAATTGGTGAAAATCCTGCAGAAATGAAAGCAATGCTTATTCTAACTCTATTCTCTGAATCAGCATGGCTTCGACGATACGAGGGTTTTGCATGTCGCTAGTGTTAAAACTAGTCAAATGGTAAACTCGTACACGCTTCCAGCTTAATAGATTTGGAAGCGTTCTCTAGCAGGATGTTCCTGGTTGGTAGACATGTTGTATCTTAGATAGGAGATGCATTTGCAAAGCTGGGAGCTCGATCATTCTCTCCATGCTCTTCAATCTTTTGGTTTTCTATATACAGGCTACTCTTACATTTAGCCATAGTTTCGGGTTAGCAGTGACGATTCTCTATAGACTTGCGGCAGAACTGGATGTATGGCATCGATGCCAGACAGCTTGACGACATCAAAGGAAGCAACAGCGTGTTTGATGGTCTTATTTGTCACCACAACCGATGACAGATAGCAACTAAAGCGTTGTTAAGTTGCTCAGCTCACTAGCAGTTTCTTTTGATAGGATTTCGTTGTTAGCTCTTTCTGATATGGTTACCTTTGAAGTGAGTCCTATGCATGAGAGAGTGTCTCTGCTTTTGATTTAGTGTAGGTGCGATCACCATTTCTAAAGGATTCTAGCGTAGTTGATTTTCCCCTTTTGAGGACTTTGACTGATGATTACACCGACAGTTTCGATCTTTTCGCCAAAAGTCTATATTCTTTGCTTTGATCTATAAATATTCCAGTCTTTCTCCAAATTAGTCTTAAGTGACTTTTCTAGAAGTTGTCTAGTTTTTTTAACGCAGTCGCTGCAAATCTGCATTCCACCATGTGCTTGGTAACCATCGTTTACTGGTCGATTTCCTTCTGAACCTATAAGGCGGAGTGCTGACCAGCAGACAAAAATAGCAGCACTATAAATAGGACAGGGGTTGATGGAATCAACGGTAACATATTTGGAGGTCAGGGCGGGAAGGACTTCCAAGACTAAGTCAGGGTCCTGGAAAAGAGATGGTCGCGGATGAGCCCTTAATGGACCAACCGCAGCGCTCGGATCCCCGAACGGGTTACTAGCTTCGGTCTAACTGTACCATCGTCCTTAGGGTATTTATAATGAATCTGTTCATCCAGGTTGAGGAGTGAACCCCGTTGGCTACTGCCCGGATATGAAAAAAAAAGTTAAGTTACGAAGCAAAAACAAGCCTCGGATACGGACGGATCTACTGTTGACAACCCCTGCAAAGGAAACAAGCTCAACGATCTTCGGAGCTGTACATGGAATGCCCGGACCCTGGATAGCCCACGTGCAGCGAACAACTAGGGCAGGGCCCGGATTGCTGCAAAGTAGATGTTACCGTCATCCAAGAAGTGCGATGAGACAAAAAGACGATTGTTATCGACGGCACAACGACCGCCTATTTGGATACGTTTTCGTTGTTAGAGACATACTTAGGCAAGAAGTCTTGAGTTTCCGGCATGTTAGCGTATTAAGACTAAATTTGACAACG
Source organism: Volucella zonaria (assembly GCA_963966105.1). Lineage (NCBI taxonomy): Eukaryota > Metazoa > Arthropoda > Insecta > Diptera > Syrphidae > Volucella > Volucella zonaria. Next base: position 182,281,683 of record OZ014530.1, on the reverse strand, counting down.
TTAGCCTTTACGACCTCTCAGATAAGACCTACCAGCAGTGCCCCAGCTATAACATTAAAATTGTTCTCGGCAAAGTTAGAAAGAGAGGGCGTCTCTGGTAGACTCGGATCAAATTATGGTTGCAGATATCCCGAACATCGCAAAGACAAGCAACTGTGAGAAAGTTTGACTTCGGACGACTACAATCGCAGGAGATCGCCAAATCCTTTCCGATCGAGTCACCATTAATATCATAAGAGGTTCTATGTGGCCAGCATCAAGTATTGAAGGCAAGTGGCAACATTGCCAAAAATTCACCAGTGATGCTGACTGTGATGTGCACCAAAACGATACTCCTGGTTTGACGACAAGTGCCGGCGAGCAGACGACTAAACTAGAGAGACGAACACCGGCTTCTCAGGAGGAAAAAAAAAGGATGAGAAGTGCGCGGTCGAGGAAATTGAGAGATGCTACTCCAGGAATGAAATTTGGAAGTTTTACCAAAGGGTAAAAAAAACATTCCACGAAAAGAAACCCCGAACCGCAGCCTGTAAAGACGAACAAGGGGTCATCGTAGTCACAATCGAATCTGAATACATTGAAAGAGCATTTCTGTAGACTGTATAACGGAGATGACGAACCAAATACCGCTGTCAGGCAGAATGAACCTGAATGAACCTGATCGATGTAGATCACCAATTTCGTCCACCCGACCCGGATGAAGTGAAGATAACCAAATCTAATCTAAGTCCAATAAAGCTGCTGGAGCGGACGGCCTGACTGCAGAGCTCTTCAAAGCGGCAAGCGATTACATAGTAAGGAGCATAAACCAACTCATCTGTAAAATATGGTCGGAAGAAAGTATGCTCGATGAATGGAACCTCAGGATTGTTTGTCCGATCCTCAAGAAAGAAAACCCTCTGAACTGCGCCAACCACATAGGCATCAGTCTTCTGAACGTCGCCTACTAGATCCCCTCTGCCCCTCTGTGTGAACCTAATTAATCAATACCAGTGAGGCTTTAGGTAAGGAAAGCCCACCATACACCAAATATTCACACTACGGCTGATCTTCGGGAAAACTCATGAGCTCGATACACACCACCTACTCACTCATTCTAAGGCTGCGTATAACAGCATGTATGTATAGTGGCGAGATACAAAGAGCAATGTCTAGTCTTATCCTCCTTACCATGACAATGGAGAATGCACGCTGCTCCATCAAAGTCGGTAAAGAATTCACTGACACCTTTGATGTCAAAAAAGGATTTAGACAAGCGATGCGCTATCATACGATTTCTTTAACATCATTCTTGAAAGAATGGTGAAAAACTCACTCGACAACACAAGAGGCACAAGCTTTCAAAAGTCCGTCCAATTACTCGCATACTCCGATGATATTCACATAATCCGAAGAAAGCGCCTTCGCGAGTATTGCGGCGGAAGCGGCGAATATGGGTTAAACGGTCGATGAGGAGAAGACCAAGTATATGCTGCCAACAAAAAAGGACACACTACACCGACGTCTATAACTTTGAGGTAGCTGAGGACTTTGTCTACCTAGGCCACGCTATCAATTCGGTCGACGACACCCGTACTGAAATCAAAGAATAACTCTAGCCAATCGCTGCTTCTTTTGGCAAAGAAGGCAATGACCCTATATAAGATGTTAATAGTGCTGCTCTATGTTGCAGAGGCATGGACCTTATCAAAAATGGATGAGGGTGCTCTTGGCTGCTTTGAGAAGAAAATTCTTCCGATGATTTTCGGTTTTGTCTGCATAGATGGTGAGTGGAGGAGGAGATACAATGACAAATTGTACGGACTGTACAGCGACATCGACTTGTCTAGAAGATTGGAGGTTCAACAACTCAGGTGAATGGGTCATGTAGAATGTCAATTTAGCGTGCGAAACTAGAGGAACCTGGCTAAAGATCGAGCTGGCTGGAGACGCTTGTTGCTTGAGGCGCAGGTTCACCCCGGACTGTAGCGCCACATTATGTAAGCAAGTCTCCTAAACGTACCAGTTGGTTAGGGCGAATTACTTGTTGTTTTACTTCCGTAACAAATGTTGACTGAGAGCCAACATTGTTGATAATCAGGTCGCAGAATATTATGAAATCCAGAAGATGGTTGCCTCTCACGTTGCTTTTCCTGGAATCACACTTTTCATAGGAAAAATAAGCTGACGTGATGGCGAGTTACTGCCATCATCCGTTCGCTTCATAACTTATATCTGCAGCAACTATTGTAAGATGGTGTGAGTAGATTCGGTATCTCCGATCACTCATCATTTAGTGGTGTGAAACGCCAGCGCCCATGGTTCCTTTATGAATATTATGTGCATTGTGGAATTTAGTCGCTGTCCATATTCAATTCGATGGTGTAGTGGAATTGGGGTGCGATATCGTTACCAAACCGACACTTGGATGATGGAGGATGATTCGTTTCACTTCGCAGTTTTCGAAAATGCTGCCAGATGGCGATTTGGGATGGAAAAAGTAAGGTTGAGAAGCAAAGTTCCAAGCGGTTCGGATACAGAGACTCTATCTTGTTATTTACGGAATAACAGTAGTATCGTAGTACTGAGGGTCCTGCACCATGAACCACATGGTTGCGTAATGCTTATTTCTAGCTACAATTCCTGTAGCTCCACTGAAATTAAGAAATGAAAGCCCTTTTGACACTGAGCTCATTTTTTGATTGCTTTCCTAGCGAGTAATGATTTCTGGCTCAGATTAACGACCCGATGGATATTCTGCTCTGCTTACCAACAGGAGAAGATTTAAATTCGGTTTTATGTCTCGTCAAAGTATCATCGCTGTCATGAAATGTAAAATTAATGAGTCTCTTAATTGCTTTCCCACAAAAATCGGAACAAAATGATGTGTTTCGACTTGAAATGCCTCCCAATGACATCCGTCATAAATTAAATCTCAGCAAGTCATTGCAACAATCAATTATATTTTTTGATTGTTATTTTTTATCATCTCGGTGACACTAACAGAATTGAAAAAAAAAAATCCATACGACTCAAACACTGACCTCGACATTGTTTTAATTCACAGTAGTCAGCGCTAGTTAGCGCTTACTTATGACATAACGCAACAATGTCTGAATATTCTGACAGCTGATTGCAATACATTTGTAAACCACGTTCAGCGAACTAGCGTTCAATAAAACATTCTGAAACTAAAAAAAGGTCACGCGCGTAATGTGAAAATTCGTCAATCTCATACTCGTATGTTAGTTACCGATACCGCTCAAATGATTGCGAAAACTGTTCGCCATTTGCATAAATTGTTGGCATACCATTTCCGTTTCCCAAGATAGTATTGTATTATAGACTTGTCGCAACAACGCCATAGAAATAGACATCAATGCAACTGGCAAATACCAAGCACAGTAACAATTGCAGTTGCGATCTTTACATCAATTTTCACGTTTATTTTGATGTCAGCACACATACAAACATAAACACAAACACATTCAGATGCCTCCATGGGGCTGATGTTAATGTTTATCTAACGAATCTCTGAGAACTGAAAGCTAACATCTGCAATCTACAATCGCCAATCTACAATCCGGTGATCTGCGAGTACGAATCTCAAAAGCCTCGATTGCTACTGCTTGTTGTATTTATAAAATAGCACTGGTAGCTACGGCAAACTCAAACTCAAATTCAATGCATCGCGATGCCTTGAACTGGGGAAAAAAACATCTGCGTGCCTAATTCGATTACGGAAAACTGGGTGCAGCACTTGGTAGTAGCAGTAACCCGCGCCAAAGCATTTAACATGATTCCCCAGCGAGGTATTGCGCCAATACTTCAAATTGAGACAAAACGTTCCAGCAGTACGAGTATCTAGGCGTCAGAATGGTGCTTTTGGTGAGCAAAAATAATCCGCCACAATTTTGGAGTGTTCTGCAACAAGTCGTTCTGACAGGCGACCGTGTTCGAACATAAATCATCGCAAAATTGATTTGTGAAATGTTGCATCGGACTAGCGCTCATAAATTTGCTAGCGATGATTTATTTTTTTTTTGACACGTAGGGGGAGTGGTGCTGGAAGGAACCCGAGTCCCAGCCCGAAGTCCCCTTTCATAACTTCACCTTGACGTTAGTCCATCATGGCAGTGAGCAGTACGAGCAGCACTGCGATTGCTTGTGATTCATTGGCTGAATTGCTGAGATTAACATCCGATAACATTCCCGAGAAAGATTTGCATTTTATTTTTAGTCTTTCGGGAGGGAGGAGGCTGCGTCAATTGGTATTCCTGGAACGGATTCTATTATAATTGCTAGTTGTAGCGATTTGTTGACAGTTGCAAATCGCGAATATGTACAATAGTTGTCGTAGCTGTGTTGTAGTTGTTGCTGAAGCTGTTATTTCTGCTGACAAATCCAATTAATTCTGAACGAGTAATGGAGTCATGATGTTTATTCGTAACTGCGGCCAATCCAATGGATTTGTTGGATACGAATGTGCTTAAGTCTACGAGTATCTATGCGTCCGGTTTAGGGTGGAACATGTGTAAATGAGTTGTGCATTGCATGTAAAGTCGGTTTCCTGGGTAATTTGCTTTCGAAATCAATTAATTGCTGCTAATCGATGCGCCCAATTACTAGAAATTATAGCGAGCAATTAATGAAAGTACATTTTACCAGTGTGAATCGTATGTTAGAGGGAAATATGGGTCATCGGGTATTTCACGATTCTGAGACGTGCATTCAACAGCGTGCTGCATTCCAACAGCGGGTTGCTCATTGCTCACTGATCAAGGTGTCGTTTTGTGTGATTCAACTATATTGCTCGGGCTCAAATGTTGTGAAGGTTGAAGGAGTCCAAACCCGACAGGTATTTCTGTGACTAAGATGTCAATTTAAGAACAAGGGTAGAATACATCCTTGCACTCGCTTCTTCTTGGCGCTGAAAACCGAGCTAGAGGAAAAAAATCTAAAGTCTCATATTTGGTACAGAATGGTGTAATTGGCTGGCTGCAGACTTTTGTAACTCTCTATGTGACAGACAAGTTCACTGTCGAACTTCTTATAGGAAAGAGCGGACAACTAGTACTGCGCTCCAAAATTATCATATGTTTGTCAGTGAATCGACCAAAATCTGAAGCAAATGCCTCGAAAATAGATTTCCAATTAACTATTTCCCGCCAATCTTTTGTATTGTCGAATAGGGTCTATCACAAGTCAAACAAAGGCCTAAAATCTAGACTGGTTGTTGCAATAACCATTTGGTGCCGCTGAAGGACCTATGAATAGAGTCACTAACATCGTCATCAAGTGTAGTTAGCTAGCTGTCTTTTGATTCCTTAAAATCACAACTCGAAACTGTCGTGCATACATTCACCTCCAATACTTGCATACCTTAAAGCAAAGACCTCTGGGGGAAATATTTGCAGATTCTATGATGGCGTTCGATTTAGTGATGCCTGGGTAATATATTATCGACGCATACTCGTATGAGATTACCTACCTGTTTCCTTCTACAAACCACAGAGTAAGTATTTTACGTTGCCGAAAGAGTTCTATGATCCAAGAAAATGAGGCAAGCATCTGATGCTGACGATCGTGTAGTTGGAGAAACTGCATCCGAAAAGGTACAAAAGCTTTCACGATTCTCAGTAAAGCTGCCCTTAAGGCAAATAAAAATTTGCGAATGGATTGGGTTAGCAGAAATAAAATATCCGAAAGGACATCTGACATATGTACATCTGAGACACGGCATGCTCCACAAATGCTTACTGTATTGTGGAAAGAAGGTCGACAGTGTATTGGATTTCTATGCTGATAAGGTGAACTACCCAGATAACCTACCGTCAACAAGCCATAAACTCTCTTCGAAGCCACCAGCCCCTCAAGCACATTTACTCCAATGGAGGGGATGCTTTATATGGAAAAGCAAAATTATTGCGACAAGTAATTATGAGATGAATTTCATCCGCAGACCATTCATTCCCACACATTTTTTTTTTTTTTTTTGTTATAATGAGCGCGCGCTCAAGGGGTTTTTGTACCCTTAAAATGTTCGTACACCGGGCGGGCAAAGAAAATTTAGGGAGGAAGAAAAAGGCAAGTACCGATGTACATTGGTTTTAAATGTTTGAAGGTTATAATGACTAGGAAATAAAGACCTCGGCAGGGCATTCCTTAAGGGAGTTGCACGGCTTAGGAAGGAACCACGATATTTTAGAGTACGTTCGAAAATGGGCTTGATGATCATTCATAGCAAGGCGGGTGTTACGGTTAAGAGTTTAAATGGGCGGAATGCTACTGGCGATTTCTATGGAGCACTGTTGGTGAATATAGCGATAGAACAGAGTGAGACACGGGACATTACGTCGGTGTCCGAGGGTGTCCATTGCCTGAGTGATATTGGTATCAGCAATCCGGTCTAGCAGATGCAGAGATGTTTTAGGCGCACCTGACCAGATGTGGGCATTACACTTCAAGTTTGGAATATATTGGATCAGAAGTAGCAGACAAGGGTGGCCGTGGTGTAGTGGTACTAGCAATCGCTTCTCACTCGGAAGGTCAAGGTTCGAATCCTAGCCACGGCAAGATTTCATTTGTGTAATTCGAACTCAGTCAGAAAAATCTGCGTGTGAAGGCATAACACTGACATGTAGATTTGGCTGTTGTAGGGTTTTCAAGCAAAAAACAACCGTTAAAATTCACAACCTCACATTCCGAGAGAAGAAAAATCTCTCCGTCCTATTCGGACTCCCACCCCTAGAGAGTCAATATCGAAACCAAACACACCTGAGTTTCAAACCACTACATCACAAACTTTCCTTTCTCCTCCTTCTATCTTTCCGCCCGCGCCATGGCAACCGTATAAGGGTATTCATAACCTCTTAGGCGCGCGTAAATTATAAAAAAAAAAAAAAAAAAAAAAAAAACAGAGATCGTTAATGAAAATTAAAAAGAGTATCGGAGACAGAACGGAGCCCTGGGGTACACAAGCATTTATTTTGTGAATATCAAACTTGAAACCGTCCAAGACAGCTTGAATTGAACGTTCCGAAAGTTAATTTCTAATTCATTGAAGAAGTGAGTCGTCGACCCCAAAAGCCGCATTTTCGACAAAAGAGCGTGACAAACTATGTCAAGCGTCTTAGACATATCACCTTGACCAAAAAGTTCCCGACCGCACCCACCGTGTGGCGCTCCCATTGTTCCAATTTGAGTTCTGTTAAGATGGTAAATCTGTTGCTGACATTCCCTCTAAATCTTAGCATCATAGCTTGACATTTCCAAAAGTTATGTAGCCAAGAGTACATCTGTACATGTGTGTGTTGGATTTAAATCTGCAACAACGGACTTGTATTAAATTTAATGGTGCGCGAACGTTAGAAATGTTGGAAGTGTTTCGGCAACGATTCTCTAAAGAAAACGGTCGTTTACCAGTGGCACGAGCGATTTAAAAGTGATCGTGAGTCAATCGAAGATGATGAACGCAGTGGCAGACCATCGACATCGAAAACCGACGAAAACATTGATGAAGTAAAAGAAATGTTGATCCATAACAGAAAATTAACCATCAGAGAGATAGCGGTGGACTTGAACATTGCCTATGGATCCGTCCAAGATATTTTGGTTAATGATTTGGGTTTCCGTCGTGTAGCAGCAAAGTTGGTGCCAAAAGACCTCAATTTCATGCAAAAAAGAGACCATGTTGACATCGCAAAAAACATGATCTGATGATGAGGCTGAATCCGATCCTACATTCATCAAAAGGATCATTACTGGAGACGAGACGTGGCCGTGGGTTTATGAGTACGACACGCAATCCAGACATCAGGCAAGTGAATGGCGTTCATCAAATGAGCCGAGACCAAAAAAAGCACGTCGTTTTCAGTCAAAAAAGAAGGCAATGCTCACGGCTTTCATGGATTACAACGGTGTAGTGCATCACGAATTTTTGCCAGAAGGCCAGATAGTAAACAAAGAGTATTACGAATATTTGGGCGTTATGAGACGTTTGCGTGAAGCAATTCGTCGAAAGAGACAAAAATTGTGTCAGAAAACTCGTGGATTTTGCACTATGATAAGCACCGTCGCACAGTGCCATCATTATTCGTAATTTTTTGACGAAAAATGCAACAAATACCATCCAACAGCCACCGAATTCACCTGATTTGGCTCTCTGTGACTTATTTCTGTTCAATCGAGTTAAAAAACCACTACGGGAACGCATTTCAGCAGCCGAGAGGAAGTAATGGAAAAATCGCAGGAAGCACTGATGGACATACCGAAAACCGAGGATTGGATAAAGCGCTGGCATAAGTGTGTTGCAGTCGATGGGAATTACTCTGAAGGGCACAATATAGATTTAGATGAATAAACTTGTATGTCCAATTTTCTGAATACATTCCGGTAGTTTCGAGGTAGTATTAAGTGCAACTATCTTGCTTTCGCCAAATTGATGTACGCTTTGGTTCCACTTTTCGGTGAGACATGCCATCAGATCACCAGTGGGCCTGTTGCTACGAAAACCATATTGCCGGTCATTAAGAAGTTTTCGTGTTTCGAGATATTTCATGAGCTGACAGTTTATCAGCGTTTCCATGACCCTGGTAGGAAGGAACGTAAGTGCAATGGGTCTGTAGGAGGAGAGGGAAGATGATTCGCCTTTGTTAGGGACGGGCTGGAGAAATGCTGTTTTCCATCTGCTCGGAAAGAGTCCTAAAGAGTAGGATTGAAGAAAAAGCTTAGGCAGTGGTTTTGCCAGCGAGGAAGAACACCTCTTCAGAAGGAGGAGGGTAACACCATCTGGACCAGCGGACTTGTGAATATTTAGATCCTTAAAACTCTTGCTACTACACGAGTGCGAAAGTGGATTTGCCCCATTGGAGATTCGACGGACTCAAGTGTTAGTGGACACAAAGCACAATCTGGGAGTGCTGGGCAAACAGACTGGCCTTGTCCAAAGAGCTGACAGCTGGAATGTCATTGTATATGAGCGTTGGGATGGAGGATGAGGCAGAATTTCTAATATTTTTGATGAACAACCAAGAATTTTTACTACCTTTGAGACATTGTAGTATTTTTTGCCTTAGGTTTTAGTTGTATTGGAATTTTACTCGCTTTAACTTTTTTCGGGTTTCCTCTGTTGGGTTGGTTTTGAAGAACCGAAAAAACATTTCCCTAACCCTGACGGCCCCTTTACAACTCGAGTCGTACCATACCTTCTCCTTGATACTTATCGAGGAAACGTAACGACCAGTTAAAATTCCTAAAGAAGCTGTTAAGACCGCTCCAGTTGGCTTTTTCGTATTGCCATACGGTTCTTTTAGGAATCTTTTCTCTAACTGTGTGGTGGGTGTACGAGAAATTAACTGATATGACACAATGGTCCGACGAGCCTTGAGAGGAGAGCACATCAACGCGGTACTTGTCAGGTGGAGAAGTTTAAAACAAGTCCAGGGTTTTGACGGTATGACTATCAACGGTATTCGTGTGTGCTCATTTACAAGCTGGGTCAAGTTACTTTCCGCAGATATGATCTCAACACACTGTCCTTCGGTTGTTATCTGTCCAGAATGTCGAAGCCAACCAGAATTGTTTATATTGAAATCGCCCGTGATCACGATTTCAGTATGAGGATACAGGGATACAATTCGTTGAATGGAGTCAGACAGCACATGAAACTCGTTAAAGGTCGAGTTGCTGTCCAGTTTGGGGCTTCTGTAAATAAAGCAGTAGTGGATAATTTGCTTACGTAGATGGAATTTTAACCACATGAAATTGAATTCATCCATCATGCCAGATTTACTACTAAACCTGTCTTTATCTTTGAGTAAACTGGGTCTCCGGCATGTTATCTTTAGGCCGTTGAAGTGGAAAAGTATATCCTTTGAAATTTTTTCGAAACGGGCGATGTTTATTCTTCTGTCATCCAAAATACCTGACGACTTGTATCCCGTATTATTCTTTTATAGATCTCTCGCAGTTTCAGCGATTTTAAAGCCATTTGTTTAAAATCGCTCAGCAGTCGTCCAAAATCGTTTTTCAGCTTTGAATCCCTTTAAAGATCGACTTGCTCCAAATAGATCCGATTGAGTACCATCAAATTTGTACGGTTTTGTCTTTGTGTAGTGTAATTAGAAAAAGCTCTTAAACTTAATTAAAAATTAAAGACTACAAAGAAATCTAGAAAATTTTTTACTCATAACGGCTCTAATGAACCTGCCCAGTTATGCTTGCCTTAGTATAACCTCTTTTCAGCGGGGTTTATCGTTTTTGTGAATTGCAACTCATCTGATATGCGATCAATAATTTTTAGATTTTTTTCTCGATCAAGATTACGATTTTGGAGGGTTCCTTGCTTACCATTCAGGTCTTAGAGTCACATATTAGCACTGATAAAGACCGTGAGGAAACACCATACAATGCAGATGTGCAGGCCAGAAATCTAAGCGCAAGTTCATTAAAGTATTAAATCAGTGACTCTCCTGCTTCTTTTACTTAAAATTCGTCGATGTATAGTCGTAAAGACGTTCTAACCCAACATAAGGTGAAGAATACCCGCACAAATGCGTATATTCTAGGTCCACCTGTGATCTTGCCGATGCGGACAAGGCTAAGAATTCTCGAGGCGAGTCTACGTATGTTATGTATTCATCCGGGCCTGTATGTAATATGTTCACTCGTATGAGCTAAAGTGATAGAGAAGGTGACATAGAGGCTCAGTCTATTAGCCTTGATATGTATATCTCTTACTGACAGCATGACTAAGGAGACTAAACAAGTTGAATTGCCTCCGAACTCCGAACATTGTATAAGTGAAAACTAACAAGGAGAAAATAAAACGTGGAATAGTAGACCAATGCAAAAATCTGCTATGACAGTGAAAGGTCTCTTAAAAGGAATATCACCAAGGATCAGTCAAACCAAGTTTTCAAAGTCAAAATCGCCTTTTTCTTATATTCGAACAGTGTCAAGAGGAAGAAGATCGCTGGTTTCCCTCCATCTGCTAAGGGCTTTCTTCGGACTTGTATCTAGGTCAAACGGAAGGGAGAAAAGCAACCAACATACGATTACATTAAGTGAAGCTACGCATCTGTGACACTCCAAATTGCTAAAGCTGGAGATGAAAATAGTTTATACGTCGGCAAAAACCGTGGTGATTAAATGTGCGATCTCAAGCCGGCGCAAATAATATTTACAATCAAATTGAGGTGTAAAACTCTACGCAGCGAAACCTTTAAATGATTAAGCAAATGCGGGAAAAACCTCTGAATTCGAATAGCAATTACTGCATTGATCGAAAGACTCTTCCATTCCCTTTTACCCTGTTAAAACTTAACCATGTAAAAGATATCTAGTTTTCCTCACCATGAAGACATCCCCAGATCGACTGAAATTTCTCTTCCCGACTTATGTAACCCGTCAGATACAAAATGCCCAAAAACTTCCCTAATTACTTGCAAGATACACTTCAGCGTGACAATATTTTCACGTTGTTGTAACACCAATTGCCCCAAGTCTTGAGTCACACACCAATCACAACGCCAGGGTTCCACTGTTTTAAAAGTCTCGAACAAGTGTAATCACTGTAAGTTCGTTAGTGTTTCCTTAAAACCGATGTCGTGCTAACTAGCCCCCTTCGAAAGTAAAAATCATCCTGTCAGCAAATTAATGGTCGCATGTTTCAAGACGAATAAATCGATTACATTAATTGGCCAGACCACAAACTAACGACTGTCCATGGTGTGTATGCAATGTACCTTGGCCATAAAATCATACAAATTCAGAGATCCATTAAAGGAACTGGATTAGCCTCTTCGACACAAAAGCCAAACTCAAGTCGTAGCTTAAGTCTTAGTCTTTGAGTGAAATGGTTGGTGTGACGAGAAAGCTAAGACAATTACTACCCCACCAGGCACGGAAGGAATTTTTCACAATTATAAAGTAAAATTTCTACTCAGGTGTGGTGATGTCGATGCTGTTGTTATCCGTTGTATCTACTGGCTAGCAGGAAGACTCAATTTTATAGCTGCCACAGTCAGAGCTATTACATAGATGTGACGAGGAATTTCCTTGTTCAACATCTTACATCACTGATCGTCATGGATGACCAACGATCAATGATCGATAATCGTTGTGATGATGTGTGAGCAGAATTGTTACGTATACGGCATTGGCTTGAATCACTCACTCAAACTATCATTTGTTTGGTTTCGTTACAGAATTGTTCTCCATGGATATTCGGTCATGCCTAGGACGACTGAGATAGCATCGGTGGTGGAGAAACGGTCTACAGAAAACGACAGCAATCACCTGTGGACCAAGAAAAAGTCATCAGGTGTGCTTGCCGAAAACGACTTTGCCTTTATCGATGAGGATGTACCAGCCCAGCTAGAGGACAATGCATCCCCAGTAAGCAATCAAAAAACAATGTCAGTAGACAATCGACAGCAGCAAGTAACTGTAACCAAACAAAATCTAAATTCAATCGGAAATTGCACAAATTCAATGAGAACGTCACCTGAAACTAACCATGGAAACGGCAAGGCTACCAACGTAACAATTGAACAAAATATCACCACCAACGGCGGCATTGCCACAAAGGCAAACGAAAACCATCACTATCACCATCACCAACAGCCACAGCAACAGCATCAGCAACAGCATCAGCAACAGCAACAGCAACATCAACAAATCCAAAGACCTAGCCATATCATTTCGGGTAACAGCGCCACTAAAGTGGAGAAAACCATTAACGGCAATCGTTTGAACGGCTGTTGTTGCCGCCGTCGTCCGCCATCCTCGTCGGAGGAATGCGTGGATGATGATCAACTGGATAATTATTGCCAGCGATCAAAAAATAATAACAACAATATAAAAATGACAATTACGTTGACAGCGACGACTGTGTCGCCAAGTCGTAAGAAAAGCGAGTGTGGGCCGCTGCCAGCGACAACAACGCTGACTGGGCCAACAGAAAGTCTGGGAACACCAGCAACAACACAAGCTATGACAGTATTGACAACAACGACCACCACAAATGCATTAGAAATGGCATCAGCGCCAGTAACAGTAACAGTAACAACAGCTACAGCTACAGCAACAACGAAAACGACAATGACGCCGGCAAAAGTTCCAACATTGTCGGAGTCTACATTGTCTACATCGTCATCGTCATCATCACCATCATCATCATCATCATTGTCGCCGATACAGTCTTTGACAAAAGCGAAGGAGTCAACGCAGAGAATAATGATCGGATGTGGTCCTAATGACAATTCCAATGAAAGCGATGCCAATCGCGAGAAGTGTACGAAACAAACTAAACAACTTCAAACGGCAGATACTACTGTCACTAACGGTATGTACATATATGACGAAAATAATTTTTTATATACGGGAGGGATCCTTTGATATGAAAAAGGAGGCCTATCCATCACTCCTTAAGCGTTGTTCTACTTTGCTATCAGTGAATCTTAATTAAAAGTCCACCAATGCAATGACAAGTATTCTGCCATTTTAATGACGCTTTAGTTCGGTCACTTCCTTCATCATCCCAAAAATAGTTTATACTTACGAGTAAGTTTGTTTAAATATTTTTCCAGAGCCTGTGAAATAAATCCTCAATAAGAGGGAGTCGACTTCGCCCATCCCTAGAAATAACTCGTTGATAAAGTTGTGCAATATCATTAATGGACTACCGCCGGGCACAGTTGTAGCACTACTATGCTTAAAGTTGTACGATGCCAGCTGAAGGGCGTCAATAAATCGCCACCATTTGCCAACAATATTCTTTTGCGCACAAGTGGTCTATAGCCCGAGACGGTAGTTAACCCAATGACGCTTAAATGCAATAAAATGCCTGTTTACACCTTCACAATGCAATGTTCCGATTACGTAAAGAGTTTGAGTGGGTTCCTTGTGTCCCGTAATATAAAGTATCTATGTGCGAATATGACTTGGTTTGTTGTATACATTTCTTACTGGCACCACTTCGGTGCTAACAATCTCCTATACGTTGTCGGTTACATGTCTATTGATCCTCTTAGGCATTTGCGACCTATACGCATGCTCTCTATTAGATTACATCCTACGCAGCTGATTTTTTGCAGGATTACAATACGTCACCAAATGGATCATCTCTGTAGAAAAATAGGAGATAGGTATGGATCTGGAACCTTAAGACTCTTCCTATTATGAGAATGAAGTAAGGATTGGTTAGTCCTCAAATCCTCAGACCCACAACCAGATAGATAATTCCAAATCAGTGACATATGATTCCGGCGCTTCAGTTACGCCAGATGAGACCTTGTGTGGTATGATTCACTCTAATTGGAGCATTTTAGATAGTCTTCCCTCTTATCGGTTAGATGTGTTGTGCTAAATTTTCCATTGTTAGGCAGGTTTTTTGTCACCATACAGATGATTTGTACTGTGTGCCCTATTCAATCACCATCACCAGCCCATAAGGGCTCAGTTCCTGTCTTGATTTTGAGTTGGCTTAGGTTTCACCTTACCTCGATTGGATAGATGCAGTAGTTCGGCACTGATCGCATGCTTCCAAATATTTACATACTTACTAAGATGACAAGCCTCTTCAGATAGTTCGATCCTTAGCTAATTGCCTTCAGTTACGCACTCCAAGTCGGCTGTGGTTCCGTTCTACTTAGGTGCGCCTCCTAAAGCGAGATCTTCCTTTACTGCGTTGTCTCTCCGGATTAGATTTGTGTCCATACCCCCTATATGTCCTAGCCATCTCAGGCGGCTCATGTGCAGTTTTTTGACTAAATCCATGTCGCCGTGCAGCTAATATAGTTCGTTGAATCGCCTACTAAAAATCCCGTCAACGCAAACGAGATATGATCACAGACATTATTCTTTTTGGAATGAGATCCTATATCCCTCGTCGGATGAAGAGTCTCAAACCAAAAACAGGTGTAGTACGACTCGAGCTGTAAAGCGGCTGTCAGGGTTGGAGAAAAGTTTTTTCGATCCTATTAGCTTATAGAGGAAAACCATAGAAAGTTAAAATGAGCCAGGAATGACTGCAACGTCTTTCTTAGGTGTGTAAAATTTCAATACGACCTAAAACTGAGGCAAAAATTACTACAATGTCCTAAAGGTCGTAGTCGTTCCTTAAAAATATTAGAAATTCTTCCTCATTCTCCACTCCAACTATCATTTATAATGACATTCCAAGTGTCAGCTGCTTGGAAAACGCTTACACTTGAGTGCGTTTAATCCTCAACGAATCCACTTTCGCACACGTGTAGCAGAAAGAGTACTTAACGTTCTTAACAGGCACATATCCGCTGGTCCAGATGGTATATTTACCCTGCTTCTGAAGAGGTGTTCTTCCATACTGGCAAGATCACTGCGAAAGCTTTTTCAACAATTCTATTCTTTAGTACTCTTACCGAGCAGATAGAAAACAGCATTTGTTCAGCTCGTCTAAAAAAACCCAAATCTTCTTCTCTCCCCCCCTACAGGCCCCTTGCACTTACGTCCCTTCTTTTCAAACGCTAATAAACCGTCAGCTCATGAAATATTTCGAAACACGAAAACTTTTCACTGACCAGCAATACGGATTTCGTAGCAACCGGTCCACTGGTGATTCGATGGCATTGGATAGAATTTCGCATCTAGCGCTTTTGTTCAAAATTGCGTGCATTTGGGCTCGACGGGTCTGATTTTCAATGAACTAGAAATTTCCTTTCAGAACGTTCAATTCAAGTTATGCGGAATGGTTTCAAACTTGTTATTAACAAATTGAATGCTGGTGTGCCTCAGGGTTCCGTTTTATCTCCGACACTCTTTGCAATTTTTATCAATGATTTCTTGTCTGTTGCTTCCAATCCAATATATTTCTTTGCTGACGACAGTACTCTCTGCTTTTCATTTTCGTTCCCTAACTCACGTCCGTGCTCATCGGTTGTAAAACGGGAGCCACTAACAGAGTCGTTGAAGCAAAATTTAAACACCCAGCCATTGTCCATGAATGGCACTTGCATCGTCGAAACCGAAAACCTTTCCATTCTCGGTATATTTTTCAACGACAACCTACGTGGGGATAACCACATATTCGATGTCGTCAAAAATGCTGCGAAATAGTTACCTCAATCGAAATACTTCACCCGCTCTGATCCGACCTCAATATATAAGGCATCTATCCGCCCGAAATTGGAGTACAATGCCCGCATCTGGTCAGGTGCTCCTAAAACATCTCTGCAACTGCTAGATGGGTTTCAAAACCGTGCGATAAAGCTCATATGTGATACTAAATCAATCAATGGACACGCTCGAATACCGACGTAATGTCTCGTGTCTCACTCGCTCTATTTCTACCACCAGTGCTCCATTGAAATCGCCAGTAGCATTCCGCCCCTTCAAACCATCAACCGTAACATCCGTATCGCTATAAATGCTCATCAGTACACCCTCAAGCCCCTTTTAGACATACTCTGAAATATCGTGATTCCTTCCTAAGCCGCACAACTCGCTTATGGAATGCCCTGCCGGCCTCTTTATTTCCTAGTGATTAAAGCCTTTAAACATTTAAGACCAACGTTCTTTGGTAAACCTCCTTCTTGAGCAGGAGCGCGTGCAAATTATAAAAAAAAAACGGGACCGAGTATTTTACGAAGAATTTTTCTCTCGAAATGACCGAGAAAGTCTTCATCCGCTTTCCATATAGTCCATGTTACAGCGAAATAAAATAGGGCCGGGGTTATCACCATCTGATATAGAGGGTCCTTAGTTGTTCCGGACAGATCCTTGCTTGTCAATTGCCTTAGGCAAAAAAAAAACAGCAATTAGCAAGAGATTGTTTGTTTAATTTTTACAGTAGAGTAGTCATTTACTACCTCAAAGCTAAAGCTGCTGACTGTGACGTTCTGCATAATTTGTCGATGTTGTATGTCCCTTCTTGTTAACAGGACATACTTTATTTTGTCCTTAGCGACAAACCAATTTTGACAGATGAAAGCATCCCATTGAGTTCTGCCAATTATGTCAATATCATAGGCATGCCTATGAGTACGTGCACAGACTTTTGAAAGATTATACCTCCAGTGTTCGCTTGTGAGCCCCGCGCAATAATTTCAAGTATGATGTTAAAGAGGTCACATAAGATCCTGTCACCTTGTATTAAACATTTCCTGAGCTAACGCTCTAAATCGTCATTCTGCACAGGCAGGGAGGATAAAGACATAGCTCTATGGATCGTCTCTATAAATGCTATCATATGCGGTCTTAGAATCAATGAAAAAAATATGGGTATCGATGTGGACCTCTTGAGTTTTTTTCCAGGATCTGCCGGAGTTTGAAAATTTGGTCGATTGTGGACTTTCCTGGCCTGAAACCACAGGCAGATGAGATCTTCTATGAATATCCAAAATCGGAAAAGTTCACTAGTTATTCGATAAGAGCTTCAATCTGATCAGTTCGAGTATTATCCTGCTGAAGAACATAAAGAGGATGACTACGTTTCGTAAGCGGAAAATTGTTTTTCGAATGATAGTTTTTCCCAATTGTTATGTTCCAGCTGCTGTCAAAGGTACCAATGAATTCCAGCTGTCAAAATATTCAGCAAGGCTTGCCATTATATCACGCATCGTCTTACCCTGGCCGAACGTACGGATATTATTAAAAAATATTTTTGAGATTTCGGCTCAATTGTAAATACGCAACGTGAATTTCGTCACGAGGTCGGTCGTCATCATGGCTTCCGTGTGCAGGCAATTCGTCGCATGGTGGAAAAGTTTGAGAGTTTGCACACTTTTTTGGATGTTAAGCTATCAACCAGACAGAGATTGATACGAAATGAAGAAAACATAGCCGCCGTAGCGGCCAGCATCGAAGAACACCCAGAAATGTCGATTCGGCACCGATCAGCTAAATTGGGCATCGCCAGAGCGTGAACCCGGCTTATTTTGTGGTTGGCTTTGGGCTTACATCCGAAGATTGTTCGTCTATGGACGGCCATAGACAAGCCCTTGTTTGGACGCTGGAAATATTGGCCGGAGATCCGGAATTTGGCCAGAAAATCATCTTCTCGGACGAGGCGCATTTTTGGCTCAACGCCTATGTCAACAAGCAAAATTGCCATTATTGGAGCGATGCAATGGATCCACGGTGCGGTTTATGGCATGTCGGCATCATCGGATCTTATTTCTTTCAAAAAGAGGAAGGAGACACCGTTACCGCCAAAGGTCTCAGGTATAGAGCGATGTTAACCGACTTTCTTTGGTCAGAGCCCGACAACACGCCATACAAGCGACGCAACGCTCGAAGTTGTAAAGGAGAAATTTGGCGACTGGGTCATCTCACGGTGAGCCTTCATCAATTGGCCGTAGCGATCATGCGATTTCACACCATTCGATTTTCTCCGGGGCTACGTCAAGTTCTTAGTCTACGCTAACAAGCCAACCACTCTGGACGAGCTCGAGGCCAACATTCGACACGCTATAGCCGGAATAACGCCGCTTGAAGAATTGCCAGCGAAGCCGAGGCGGCAATTTGAATGATCTGCTATTCCGCACATAGTGGCATGATCGTAGCTTCAAAATAAAGGCAGAATCAATTTTATATCTCACACCGTTGTTGTTTTAATTAAATGTTTTTTCCTATCGTTCTTATCTGGTCACCCTTGACATCTTGATATCTTCCGTATTGATATGCATGTATCTGCTTACAGTCGACAAGAAGGAATACTCGTTGGGCATTTGCATAGACCTGGGCAGGCAACTGGGCGTGTATGAATGACGGCAATGAACAGGGGTTACTCGCAGGTCAGCATTCTGTCTTGACTGCTATGGTGCAGCTTGATTCCCTACGGAATACCAAAAGATATGCAAACAATGTAGCTATACTGTGTTTCGGACCATATCTAGTGGATGCTTACCTCAAAATGCAAGTGTTTCAGTCAATCTTCTCAAAACTGAGTTGGTTTTCTTCATGAAAACGAGGAAGCGGACTTGATTGACTCGTATATTGGTGTCATTTTTGTAATTTTCGTTTTTTGGACTTAACATTTTATGTTAGGGGATGTAAGAGAGTGACATAGGGCTTGTCACCTAGTCCTCTGGATTTGCAGAGCTGTGATCAAATCGCTTTTATCCTATGATAGAATGAAAATTATAGAATGAGCTCATTGTTTCGGCTTGTTAAGAGCTGTTCTACACCAATGATCCTTTATCTCTTTGATGTTCGTATATGCTGCTCTCTGAAGCCCATCTTTTAGTGGGAAAAATGTGTCTTTGGTAGAGTGGACGGCATGTGGAGTTAGCTCTAGGTGCTTAGAAACGCGTTCGCATCTTCACCGATTGTTCTAGAACCGATTCAGAAAGTGGCGAAATTTCTAAACCATGGCAATTTTAGACTCATTAGGCAATCTTACCGGGTACTTGCAATGATGATAGCAATGAACTATGTTTGAAGAGAGCGAATTGTTTGCATCTGCAGCGACATACAACCTGTGTTTGTGGCTTGGTTAAGCCTTATCACTACTTCTTACTTATGAAAGGTTTAAAATCAGTTGGAAACCAATCTCATTGAGTCTTATCTAAGTCGCAGGACGTAATGGGATCTATTATAACTTTTATTAACAGTTAGATTTCTTATGAGCCGTAAGTATCATGATTCTTCGATTGAAGGTAGAAATAGATTTCTTACTGGGTCTTAACGGGCACTTAAATGTGCTTCAAATAAAAGACATCGCGTCCACCGATGGGTGGTGATGATTACACCTCGGAACGTATTGTCCAGCTTACGCTCGCGGTAATGGGCATTGGTAGCTGATTTGTAATGTAGGCACTTCAAAACTATAACCCGTTTTTCTTCGAAGGACACGGAAATTTCAAGGAAAACAATGGATTAGTTTTTTGGTCTTGGAGATTATCACTGAAACCTCTCATCATTGTTGTTTAGTTTCTTAGGGTGAAGAATTGAGCTTGGGCTCAATTTTTTTCAGTTGCCTCACAGTGGTCGTGGTATTGTATTACAAGGGTTTAACTCGCGCCTGCCGCACCAGAGGGCCTGGGTTCGAATCGCAGGTCAAACATCGAAATATAGAAAAAAAAAGTATTTTCTAACCTCACCATCGTTTCGGTAGCCAAAAGCAAACCGATGTCCCGATGTTCAGTCAGAATCTGCAAGATGGCATGAAGGCACTTACCCACCTTCTTTGCTCAAGAATTGTAAGATGAGCAACACAGCGAGCGAAGTGATTAGGCCTTGGTTCAAATCAGACGGTTGCGCCGTCAGTTCATGGATTTATTTCATTGTAATGGCATAACCAGGGCGGGTTCCCCATTTTAGGCTGTAATCTAACAAACTATCGAGGAGTCCTTAATTATTGTGGAAATAAATTCTTAGATTGATCGCTTACGATCTGGAACATCACAACAATGTTCGACGATCATAGCATTTGAGAGTTTAATAGAGTTCACATGCCCGCTAGTTTTGGACGTCCTTATAGAGTAGGTGAATCTTCAGGATCGCTGTAGATAAATGATTAGTAATCATCACAAAAGTCTTACGAGTTGCGCTTAACAAACTTTTTTAACTCGAATCTATCTTCAAGCCAGCCAATTTTCTTATCTTCAAATAACAGAAGATTGCTTGCCGCCATATGAAAGCGAAAACGTCAGGGCCAGAGTTGAAAGAAAAAATCTTCGCAATATTATTAGCTGAGGGCGAGGATAGCGACCCCACAACAATTATAAATCAAATTCACCGAGCGTTTACATCGAGCTAAACTCCAAATCCAGCGACAGGGCAACGTGTTACTGTCTGTGACTATTGTTAGAATCTCTCGCATTAAGCATGCTTCACACTAAGACAGGGTTTAATGGTCACTGCCACATTTTACCAATCAAACCCACCAACTTGACACTTGTCCGGCAGTGATTAACGACGTCCTTCGCAGTCGGACGTTTTGTTTTTTGTTTTTTTTTTTTTTTTTTTCATCCAAATCAGTGAATCTCCTTAGGGTGTTAAGCCTCTCAGCTGGACGCACGCGTCATAAACTCCAATGATGATTTACATATCATCACCGTAACCATCATCATCGTTACAACAGACTCTGTGTCTACACCCGCAGGCTATCCTGGCACCGAGCACCGATTACCAATCAGCGATCACCAGTTACCGGGCATCGGGCACACACTCGTACGTTAAACACTAAAGAAACCGCGAGTTTGACTATAATGCCCGCGCTTACAGATACTTTTGCTCATACGATTATGTATGCTCATTATTTGCGCATTAAAATGGAAAACCATTGCACGGTAGACGGATAGGTAGCGACTAGCGAATGCCCGTAGGTTCTGGCACGCACTCTTGAAGAGAAAAGAAAAGACTTGATGAGGCTTTCCTCTGAGTCTCCGGTATGATGTAAGAGCTTCTTCGCCATTAGACATGTGCACTCGCGTATACGTGCACTCTAGAGAATTAATTTTCAATCTATCGAAACGGACGTGTTTCCTCCTCGTTAACAATCAACGTATATGAATACTTCATGCCGAGGTATGCCTGGCTTGGATGGTGTCTTCCGTCACTTTTCCAACGCTCCACAATCTAAACGCTGATTGAATAAGGCGGACATTGCGGAAGCGGTTGGTCGGTGCGTGCTATGATAGGACTAATTACATTCGAAAGAACGCACCTTGAGTATCCCCATTTGCGCGCGTATTTTTCACTTGTACTTGTACTGTCATAGCTCATTATTATGACGTTGACCCCATTTGACAAGTGACAAGTGGTGAATGTGCCAAAACAATCAGCAGCTTGGCTTTGAATAAATAATTGTCGGTTGGTGATTGTCGGTTGCGCTGATGGAGCTGCTTCCTTGATTGTTCTTTTGATTGGCCAACTAATTTGTTATTCCCCATCGCAAGTTATTGTTAGTGTGAGCAGCGTCTTGCTAAGCGGATATGCTGGACTGGCCACAATGAAGTTGATCACCTCTGAAAACGAAAAACAATGGTGCGCGCCCAGCTGTGCATGAGTGTGTGTCTGGTCAAATTGACAGTGTCATTGTGGTAGCATTTTAATTTGCCATTTATCATTTTGACGTTATTGTTTGTTGTTTGTTTTTTGGGCTTGTATTTTGAAGTTGTTTTCGGGCAACCGGAATTTATTGCGACGCGGTTAAGGCGCACCGATTGACTTGAAAGGCGTTGAACTGTCAGAAAAGGTTCCTTTGTTTTACTTTCTGCCACTTGAACAGGTGCCGTTTATTTAGATAGTAACATACGCACGAATGTAACAGGTTTGCTGTAAGAATTCTCATTTGTCAAAATAAGAAAACAATAGAAGTGCTAAGGCAATAATTTTTTTTTTTTAAAGAGCGGATACAAGCCGTACGGTCGGGCTTCTTTGTTTCGTCTTGCTTAGCTTTGTCTTAATTCCAAGGACAATTTTAATGACCCAAAACGGATTTGAAGAAGGAATTACGACTCTTAGATCATAAGTTCTGAAATAACCAATTTGTAGAAGAAGAAGTTAATTGTGATGGAATTCAAACCGTAAGCTTGCATGCAGATGCCGTTGTTATATCTTGAGGGTTGATAGAAATCAATTATCAATTAAACACGTCTTATTTCTTTTAGCTCAGGCAACAGAAGAGACCGGAAGTCTTTATTTATTCTACAATGTGTTACAAGGTTTTATAATAGATTTCTTGTGACGGTGATAGATTTTTATTTGGACACATAACATCTTCCGTTTTGCTTTACGAGTATTATAGAAAAAAAATTTTTATATTGTTTAGATGGTATTTCAAGAATTCTTAAAACAAAAAACAAAACAATATTCTATACCATTACTCTATATACGAGTAAGTACTGATTTTTTTTTTTTTGTGGTTTGCGCCAATTTATGTGGAGTCTTCTTCAATATACTGATAGCCCGTGTTACCAGCATGAACGATTCACGGCATATTATTCTCCTTTTTCCTCGCGCCTACGTCCTAAACCACACCCGGAACACTTCTACCACTCTCGTCACGGAACTGCCGCTAGGTATTACTTCGCGGGGTTGGCAAGCAATTCATGCTACTCCGGTGTTTCTATTTGTTCGGCTGGTTCTGCCGCTCTTCTTTCGGCTTCTAATCTCCATAGATCGGTCTGCACAGTTTTTACAAATCCTCAGATATTTAGCCACCATCCTCTTAATTACTTCTGGGGGTCTGGTAGATCTTCACGCCCTTCTCCTGATTTGGACACTCGAGATAAAAGGAGGAGTTGTCATGGCCAAATCTGTATAGATACTTTCAGTATCCGCCATGACCAGAGATGAACTGCGTAAGGCGATAGTTACAGTTTCCTTGGGCTCTGTTCATCCATGCATCGATTTTTGCAATCAAGGTATGAGTCCATCTGCCCTTTGTGGCATTATCCCATCGAGATTGCCATACGGCTATAGAACGTATCCTTTCTTCCTCTTTCATTCTCCTTATTACCTTGGCATCAGTTGGAGTTGAAGTTTTCCTGCGGTAAATTCTCCTCATCTCGTCCGCGAGGATGTCGATGGGAAGCATTCCAGGGATGACAAATGCGGCTTCGTCCGAGATCGTCCTATAGCCGCTTATTGTCCTTAATGCAACGAGTCGGTATACTGCTTACAGTTTTCGGCCTGCTTCTTTCCTTTTCAGCGTATCTGCCCAGACTCGTGCCGCGTATAGAATAACCGAGCTGACCACTTCAGCTAGGAGGACCCTTTTTGCGTATCCAGGTCTGCCAACATTCGACAGTATTCTGGAGAGTGCCGCTTGTAGCGCTGAAGCTTTTTTCCTCACGTAGTCCACATGTTGTTTGAACCGTAGCCGGTACTTTACCGCTTCCTTCGATCGGATGTTGTGGTTACCGACTTGAATTTTGATATATTCCACGGTTTTCCTGCTCTTAATAAGAACGGCTTCTGTTTTTTGTTCCGGCAGTTCGAGACCCGCAGATTCGAGCCACTGCTTTATTTGAACAATGGCTGCGTTTGTGGTTGACTCGAATTCATGGGTGTGTTTTGCGACGACCACGATAGCTATATCGTTTACGAATCCGATGATACTGACTCCTTTTGGCAGCCTTAGTCGCAACACTCCGTCGTAAATTAGGTTCCACAGGAGTGGACCTAATACTGATCCTTGCGGTACCCCAGCGGAGATGGTGTAGTTTTTAACCCCTTCATCTGTGTCATACCGTAACTTCCTGTTCGTGAAATAGTTGGCGATTGTCTTTAGCAGGTTTACATCCTTGCAAGTGATCGCCTTATTTGGGACCAGTCGGCAGTGTTGAACACGTTTTTGACGTCTAGTGTCACCACCGCACAGTACTTTTTGGAGCCCCACCTCCAAGAATGCCCTTCGATGGCTGCAGACGCAATGTCGACTACTGCTTGGATAGCATCGATCGTGGAGCGTGACTTTCGAAATCCAAACTGTTGGTTTGAGAGGGCTCCCTTCTCCTCTGCTACAGTCAGCAGTCTGTTGTATATTATACGCTCAAAGATCTTTCCCAATGTGTTTAGAAGACATATTGGGCGATATGACGATGGTTCTCCTGGTGGTTTATTTCCTTTGGGTAGTAGCACTAAGTGTTGCAACTTCCACGGTTCTGGGAACGTTCCCTCCTCGAGACACTTTTGCAATGTTGCGATGACAAGGTCTGTTTTATACCATCGGGTCCAGGCGCCTTTTTGTCTCCTATTCGATTAAGAGCCCTCTGCAGTTCTTCCAGTGTAACGGCTGGGATATGTCCTACTTCTGTTTCCCGGACGATTGTGACCATGTTGTGTAACCTTTTGGGGAATAAGGGCTCTACTATGGTTATCAGCATTTTTGGGCACGTTATTGTGGAGACCTGCAGGATTTCAGTTTGGGTATAACCATTCTGTAGGCCGTGCCCCAATGAGTTGATATCCGCATGGGCATTGCCGCATTACAACCCGCTACGATATTTTCTGTAAGTTGATGCGACAAGCTTTCGGTTGATCCGCTTGTATCTGTGACAGAGCTATGGGCCCCTAATTTTTTGTCGCTGCGGGGTTCTTTTGGTTTTTTTTCGATCTTGAATATAATCGCCTGGCTCATTTTGCCTAAGATAAAGCGACTCGCAAAGTTATTTCGATGATTGATCTCGTACCTGCTTTGCGAAATGTGTTGCTCCTTCCTCTATTTGCTAAGCCTATGTTTAGAGATGCAAATGCTTCAGGGAGTGTACGCCCCCTTTGTTGGTGAGCCTACTGCCCCATTCCGTAGCCCAAACATTGAAGTCTCCTCCAATGATCACATCAGTTTTATGTTGTGCATAGTTCATCAACCTTACCAGCATTGCTTGGTATTGGGTGGGTGTCCAACTAGGTCGCACGTAGCAGCTGTAGAAGTTGATACCATTTACTTTTGCGCGTAAGTACAAGGTGCGCCATCTTTTATGTCGGTATGAAAACATTGAATAACTTCGACATTTATCAACCGATTGACTTTAGTATACGTGTTTTTGGAACGCCAATTCAGTACATTTTTACCATGAATCCCATCACACCCAAACAAGGCTCCAAAATATTGACTCTGTACAATGAAAATAGTCGTTCAGTTGTGTTAAATCAACGTGCATATCGTCGAGAATATCGTGGCCAACAAGACAGTGGAAGATCGTCGACATTCTGTTCATCAACGCATAAGACGTTTCAATGAACTGGTTGAAGCGACAAGAGAGAGTATAGCCGAAAGCACACATGTGTGGTATCGTCACCGCGCTCAGCATTCTGGTGTCATTTGAAGGATAATGAACCTGATTTTTGGAAGCAAATTTTGCTGATCGACGAGACTCATTTGGAGAACGGAGAATGCACACGAGATCCATGAAACACCACTGCATGACCAAAAAGTGACTGTTTGAGGCGGGCTTTTGAGCCAAAACCATCATTGGACCATTTTTCTTCAGAGATGGCGAAACAGTCGATGGAAATCGATATCGGTGGATGTTGGCTCATTATGTCTCCCTAAAGATGTGCGAAATGGTTACTCGTTTCAACACAACGGTGCGCCATGCCACACTGCAAGTCAAACGAAAATTCTCTGGGCGTGTGCTGTCAAAGAATGGCGACATTGACTGGCCTCCCAAATTCGACCACCCCGGACTTCTTTTTGTGGGGTTATTTGAAAAGCAAAGTGTACGCCAGCAAGCCTCAAATCATCGACGAGCTCAAGGCAAACAATCGTGCCGATAGCATTTCTATACCACTCGAGATGCTCGAAAAAGCGATGGAAAACCACAAGGCCACATTTTGCTTTGGTCAAGAAAGGCGGCCACTTGATAGATGTTGTACCCAAAAACTAGTCCAATTAAATTATAAAGGACCAAGTTAAATAAAAATATCTCATATATGGAAGTCGGTGGTATTTTTTTTGTAAAGTTATTCAATATTCACATAAAAGATGGTGCACCCTGTATATATTTTCTTTTAGTGGTAAATCAGAGATAAATCTTTTTGGTGGACGTCTTATACTATGCGTCCTTCTAAGACTACCCTTTTCTAAATCCAATTGCTACTTGTCATTATATTTAAAATTTATTTCAACGTTTACCAATTTACACCCTGAATGACTCAAACTGCAACCAACTTCAGACTGCTATAAATTCCAAACCGTTCATGACAGTGAGCTCAAATTTTGACACATGAAAGATAATTCTATAATTTACAAGCCCTTTAAACGATTTCCGTCTCAGTTGTGTTGAAAAAATTTTATCCGCGATGCTATCGTTAGACCCCTCCAGCACCTCAACGTGAATAAATCATTTGTGTCTCAAACCATAGCTCGTTACCGTGATACTGGCAGCGTTGCAAAACGCCATGGAGGTGGTCATAAGAAAAACAGCAACATCGCCAGAAGTGGTTCGGAAAGTGAAGGCTCGAATTGAGCGAAATTCGCGTTGAAGTGGAAGTAGAATGGCTCGTGAGCTCAACATATCGTTGGAACGGATGAAACACTGAAAAATGAGCTTGGGCTCAAGCCATTGAAGTTCCAAAAACACATGATCTTACACCGCAACAGAAAAAAGTTAGAGTCCAAAGAGCGAAGGAGTTGCTACGCTTGCACGAAAGTGGTGAGTTGCCGAATTTGGTTTTTTCCGATGAGTCGCCATTTGTTATCGAGCAATATGTCAACAAACGAAATGACTGAGTTTATTTGCCAGAGAGGTCCTTCGAAAATGAACACCTTCGGACGGCCACCAGAAAGCAGGCAGCACCGATGGTGATGGTTTGGGCCGCCATACCTGCCGATGGTCGCTTTCTGTTCGTATTTTTGGACTGTGGCCGTGGCGTCAAAATTAATGCGATCGTGTACCGTGAAACTGTCTTAGAGGCAGTATTGAAGCCTTGGGCAAACAATCATTTCGGTCGGAGACCGTGGACATTTCGACAAGACTCGGCACCTTCTAGCAAAGCGCGCGTCAACCAAGATTGGTTAAAAAACAATATTCCACTAAAAAATACCAAAGTTTGGACCACGCCAAAATACAGCAGAGCCACTTGCGTGCAGCGTGCGATGCTTTCTTCGGCCGTCTCAAGGCCATTATTCGCGGCAAAGGTGGACATATTGAAAACTACTGATACAATTTGAAAATTGATGTATTTTCCAACATTTTTTGCTTTGGCACAATAAAATTTATCAAAAAATAAAAAAATTATAGCATTTTAAAAAGTTGGAGTTCGAGTCATTCGCCCTGTAGTTTTGATATTTTCGGTGCAACATTTTTGCAATGTACTACCTTGATCAAAAAGTTCCCGGCTACAAGTTTATTCACCTAAATCTGTATTGTCCCCTTTAAAGTAATCCCTATCGACTGCAACACACTTATGCCAGCGCTTGATCCAATTCTCGAAACATTTTTAATATTCGGTTTTCGGTATGTCCATCATGGAAACGCGTTCCCCGTAGTGGTTTTTTAACTCTCGATTGAACAGAAAGAAGTCACAGGGAGCCAAATCAGGTGAATGTGCGACGTGCAGTATCATGGTGCAAAATCGACGAGTTTTCTGCCCACAATTCTGGTCTCTTTCGGCGAATAGCTTCACGCAAACGTCTCATAACGCCCAAATAGTCGTAATACTCTTTGCTTACTGTCTGGCCTTCTGGCGAAAATTCATGATGCACTACACCGTTGCAATCCATGAAAACCGTGAGCATTGCCTTCTTTTTTGACTGAAAACGGCGTGGTTTTTTTGGTCTCGGGTCATTTGGTGAACGCCATTCACTTGCCTGATGTCTGGATTGTGTGTCGTACTCATAAATCCACGGCCACGTCTCGTCTCCAGTAATGATCCTTTTGATGAATGTGGGATCGGATACAGTCTCGCAAATCATCTCTTTTGCGACGTCAACACGGTCTCTTTTTTGCATGAAATTGAGGTGTTTTGGCACCAACTTTGCTGGTACACGACTGAAACCCAAATCATTGACCAAAATGTTTTGGACGGATCCATAGGCAATGTTCAAGTCCTCCGCTAACTGATGGTTAATTTGCGGTTATTGACCAACATTTCTTTTACTTCATCAATGTTTTCGTCGGTTTTCGATGTCGATGGTCTGCCACTGCGTTCATCATCTTCAATTGACTGATGACCACTTTTGGACCGCTCGTGCCACTGGTAAACGACCGTTTTCTTTATAGAATCGTTGCCGAAACACTTTTCCAAACGTTCGCGCACCATTAAATCGGTTTTTTCCGCAAAATGTAATACAAGTTCGTTGTAGCAAATTTAAGTTCATTTCTAGAGTTGTAAAAAATCGCCAACACACATAGAGTTAGATGTACTCTTGGCTACGTAACTTTTGAAAATGTCAAGCTATGACGCTAAGATTTAGAGGGAATGCCAACAACAGATTTACCAACTTAACAAAAAAGAACAGAACTTAAATCGGAGCAGTGGGAGCGCCACACGGTGGTGTTCCCCGGGAACTTTTTGATCAAGGTGGTATGTACATATAGTTCACAAAAGGATAGTATCATTATACTTAAACAAGAAGAAATCGAATTATTTAAAGATAAATTGAAGGCACAATTAAAAATGAAAGACTTGGGTAGACTTGATTAATTGGCATTGAATTTGATCAAAACGCAAGCGAGAAAATAACAATGAATCAACGTAAGTACATCACTAAACTCGATTCGAATCCGGTTAAGAAACCCCTAGATACTCGTACAAATAGTCGATTGGGCAAGATCTGTCCGACCAATGACATGGAGAAAGACTACTTAAGTAAGTTACCTCACCAAG
Organism: Volucella zonaria; assembly: GCA_963966105.1. Taxonomy (NCBI): domain Eukaryota; kingdom Metazoa; phylum Arthropoda; class Insecta; order Diptera; family Syrphidae; genus Volucella; species Volucella zonaria. Next base: position 182,252,439 of record OZ014530.1, on the reverse strand, counting down.
AATTTATAGATTGCTTCAGTGTCAACGAGGGTAGACATATCGTATGTCGTAAGTTTTTTTAAGTCAGTTTAACCAGGGCTGCGGTAAACCAAATTTGACAGCTGCTAAGAGAATATTAAGATATCTTAAGGGTACACAAAACTATGAACCTAAATATCGCAGGACAAGAATGGATGGGATATACGGATGCAGACACACACATTCATACGTGGTTCCACTAATTCAGCTGTCAGAGTAAAGGGACACACTTCCAGAGCTCTGACAGCTCGAAGTTTTGTCGCTTTTGTCCTGTTCGTTCTGTCTGTCGAGTAACTGCTTGGGTCCATATTACACCCTCGGCGCCATGCCTCTTTTAGGGACAATTTAAGGGAGCCCAATTAGTGACCGCCAAGTAGGAAGGAAACTTTTATAAATAAATTCCATTTCGGGACCCGTAAGTCTCCTTGCAGACACGAATGAGGGGAACGGATGGCGGGAATCCTGAGCTTTCTTTCACAATTATTGCTTTTTGAATTTAGGGTTTTGGGGGTTTAACAAATTTATGTCGCTGGAAATAAACAATATGGGATTTAGGGTGGGCTCTCGGCTATTGCTGTGGTGTCGACATCTTCGAGCATCCGCCTGGCTCTAGCCGGGGTACCTATATGTTATCTCTGGGGCGGTAGGCCGAGGGAGGGAAGTGGATTCAAAGGATCTGGTAAATCCCACCTGTACCGTGGCATCCAGAGCATGACGGGAAGAAAAGAACTGGCACGAAACGAGAAAAGGCAGGAAGGCAGAGAGCGGATTGCAGACAACCAGAGCACCAAAGGGAATGGAGGGGCGTGATTTTCACGTAATAACTTGACGTAGACATAGAGAAAATAATCGAGTGGTGTCAAATCGCATGATCTCGGCGGCCAATTGATGAACGCTCGCCGTGTGATGACCCAGTCGCCAAATTTCTCCTTGACAAATTCGAGCGTTGCGTCGCTTGTATGGCATGTTTTGTTGGAACCACATTTAATCTTTGTGGATGCATTGAAGCATGGCCGAACACTTGTGGATTGTGTTCGCTCCAGTAGCGGCAATCTTGTTAATTGAAATAGCCGCTGACCCAAGAATAGGCCTCGTCCGAGACGATGATTTTTTGGCCAAAATCCGGATCTCCGGCCAACATTCCCAGCATCCAATTAGCGAACTTACGGCGTTGTCTATGGTCGTTCGGCTTCAATTCTTGCGTCAACGCAATCTTATACGGATGAAGGCCCAAATCCAACCGCAACGTAAGCCGAGTTGACTCTCTGGCAATGCCCAATTTACCTGATCGGTGGCGACTCGACATTTTTGGGCCCTCTTCGATACTGGCCGCTACGGCGGCTATGTTTTCTTCATTTCACACAAATCTCTGTCTGGTTTTCCACGGTGCCGGCACACTAAAGCCATGATGACGACCGACCTCGTGACGAAATTCACTTTGCGTATTTAGAACTGCGCAGGAATTTCAAAAATACTTTTTAATAATTACCGCACGTTCGACAAGCGTAAAACGATGCATGATTAAATGGCAAAACTTATTGAATATTTAGACAGCTGGATGACATTGGTAACTTTGACAGCCGCTGAAACATAACAATTGGAAAAACTATCATTGCTATCTGGTCAGCCGTTACTTTCTTCAATTTTGCCATTTAAATAAGCTGTAACGACATCGAGCTGGTGCAAAATAAGTCCCCATTCAGTAGTTAGACCAACTAAGAGCCGAATAGAGATGCAAATGTCACTTTGTAATCGATATCAGTGTGATCTGAGCACATCTTTTCGCAGCCAACTGCGCTTTTCTGATACAAAACTCTCCTTCCAAGTCTGTTTTGATTACAGGAACCCATCTACATCGTATTATATTCTTTCCATGTGGGCGGTCTATTACGAGGGGCGTTCAATATATTCTCGGTATCGATATGAAGGAAAATGCGAATTCAATTTAAATTGTTTTTATTTTTCAATATGATCTCCCCTAACATCAATGCATTTGCTACATCTTGAGATAAGCTTTTTTAAACCCTCAAAATAATAAATTTCCTCTTTCTCTGCAAAATACCGACTTGAGTTCTTCATCATCCGAAAATCTTTTTCCACGAAGACATTTTTTCAAATCCGGAAACAGGAAATAATCACTAGGGGCAAGGTCTGGACTATAGGGTGGGTGTTGGATTTCTTCGAAACCACAATCTCGCGCAGCAGCCTTGGAAACTCGCGCCGTGTGAACAGGAGCGTTGTCATGAAGAAGCAACACACCCGCTGCGAGTTTACCCCGTCTTTTCTTTTTAATTTCTTCCCGTAAATTATGAAAAGTGGAAGCGTAGGATGTGGCGTTGATGGTTTCACCTTTTTTTTCGTACTCAATGAGCAAGATTCCCTTTGAGTCCCAAAAAACTGTGGCCATGAGCTTTCGGGCAGACGGAGTGACTTTGAACTTCTTTGGGGGGTCTGTTCCTTTTTTATGCCACTGCATGGACTCTTGTTTGCTTTCAGGGTCATAGTGGTGGACCCATGTTTCGTCCCCAGTAACAATTCGATCCATAACACCGTCCGCGTTCTCACTACACATCTCAAAAAGCTCTCTACAGCAAGCGATTCTCACTTTTTATCTGAGGCGCTGTGAGCATTCGTGGCACCCACCTTGCACTGACCTTTGAAAGGTTAAGATGGTCATGAAGAATGGTGTGAATAGTACCAATTGAAAGCTTGGTGATCTCTGCCATCATTTTCACCTTTATTCGGGCATCCTCAAGAACAAGTTTTTCGACTTCTTTGATGCTTTCTCCCGTACAAGCAGTAGCCGGGGCGCCGGAGCGGGGGTCGCCCTCAATGCTCTCTCTGCCTCTCTTGAACTCACTTGACCACTTTTGCACAGTTGATAATGAAGGTGCGGAACCCTGGTAAACAGCCACCATCTCTTCATGAATAGTTTTTTGACTTTTTCCTTGCTTAGTGAGAAATTTAATTACAGCGCGATGCTCAATTTTCACCATCATCGCCTCAGTTGCCATTATGATTCTGTTTAACTAGAGATAAAACGCGAATTAATAATCACATTTATATGAAATTTTACATGAATGCACTAAAATAATAGTGTTACTTGATAAATAAGTCAATTTATATATGCAACCACAGCTTCACCCCGATACCGAGAATATCTTGAACGCCCCTCGTATATCCCAGGCGTTGTTGACGTTTTATCAACTCCTCTTTCATAGCCTGTTGCCACTCAATAATAGGTCTGTTACTTAGAATTTCGCCGATACTTTGTGGATCTGAGGTTAGTTTACGAGTTGCATCTATCAAAACATCCGATTCATGTGAGAGATGAAGATCGGAGCGTTCAACCCGTCGGAGAGCTTTTTTGCATACAGAGATCCAAATTTAATGTTAGCAGTAAACAGCTGTTTCTTGCTTGTAAGCGATCGTGCACTTTGCAAGAGGCTGAAAATTTTGTCTTGAAGGTTATTGAACTTGGCCACTATTGAAGATGGTGTTGGGTTAGTGTGATTATTCCTACTGGTGTTGATATTGCGCTTTCTTATTCGGAAAATATCTCTTACCTGAGGCGGCTTGCAGTCAATCGAGTGACACAGTTGATTAAATATGTGCTAAAGATTTTCGTTGGAAAACTCCGGTATACCAAAAAGAACACAATCTTCAGCAGCTGACTTCCTCCTGAGGGAGTTCATTTGTTTATTAAATGCTCAGTAATTCAGTCTTATGCATGTGTGAAATAGCATTTGAAGGAACAAACAAAAGAGTAAAAGTTACGCGTTTAGGAAAGAAAAAGTTAATTTTTTATTTTAACTTAGTAAGCACTCTTCTTTTTTTATTTATTACCAAATCGATTGAAGCTTTCTCGGTTAGAGTTTCATGTTTACTCACTCATGCCGGACACGGATCTTAACACGTCAGCTCGTACATACTATCACTTTCGACTCAATTATATATCAGAAGCCGCAGAAGTCGCAAACATTTGTATGCTTCAAAATAAATTTTAAGTGGCATGAAAAATTCGGTCATAAAAGCAGCAATACGGGTATCTCCAAGCAATTAAAGGCCAATCAAAATACCTGCAAGGAGAGTGCCACTTGCTAAAAGTAGAAAAGTGAAAGATCAGATCAAGGTGAAAATTAATTTTTTTAGTTTTGGTACGAAAAAACGATGGCACCGCAAGATTTTGCGTCGACTGTCGCCTTATTAACAACGTAACCGAAAAGGATTCGTATCCGTTACCCAGGATGGATGACATTCTCGTAAACTTTTCTGGTGCTCAGCGGTTTTCCACAATAGATCTACACAACGGATCTTGCCAAGTGGAGATGAATGATGGTGATAAGGAAGAGACAGCTTTTTGCACTGGTTCGGGATAATGGGAATTTAAAGTCATCCTACTTAGTCTATGGGACGGTCTTGGGACGTTACTTTGCTTTGATTTATATAGTTGACATCATCATGTATAGAAAATCATTCCAGAAGCATCATCAGAAGTTGTATTCGTACAGTAAGCTGTACGATAAGCTAATTTGAAACTCAATTCACAAAAATGCTTTTTCTTCAGAGAAGATGTACGCTACCTAGGCCACATTGTATCTCGGGATGGATTCAGGACCGATCCTTTAAAAGTTGAAGCCATGAAAGAGTGGCATATGCCGAGATCGAAGCGGAATGTACAAAGTTATTCGAGACTATTTTCTTTACCAACTTGCGGAAGAAAAAAAAAAGTTCACATGGGCCGTTGGGGAAGAAACTGCATTTCAGAAACTCGAAGAAGGACTTACTAGTTCCCCTATCCTTACATACCCGGGATCTGACTCGCCTTTTATCCGAGATACAGATGCTATTGTAGTAATAGGTTAAAAATTTTTCAACAATGGAACTCTTGGCGATTGTAAAAACTGTTCATCACTATCTCTTTGGACGTCGGTTTATAATTATGTATGACGGATCACGCTGCCCTTCAATGGCTCCTAAATTTCAAGCAACTAGGGGGACAGATCGCCAGATGATTGGAACTTCTCAAGCAGCATGACATGGACATGGATTACGTCACGGCAATGTAAATGTACCCTCTAGACAATGCGGAGACTGCCATCATTGTTAAGCTGCAGAGTTAAGGGACACTATAACATCAACAACTATAGCTGCTATAGCGCACTGGAGATTCTTGGGGAGGACTTGAAGAAGCTGCAAGATGAAGACACGTGTTTATCACTCGTAAAATTCTGGTGTAAGAATACAAGGAAAACCTTGAATGGAAAAACGTTTTAGGCCAAGGGCGAGATATAGACAGCTTTTGGAGCCTGTTTGAGACTTTGGCTTTGGAGGATTTAATTTAATTTTACAATTGGTAGTACCACGTACATTTGTACCAAGAAAGCCTGCACACGGCCCGAAGTAAAGTCCTCCGCAAAGTAAGAAGGTGATTTTATTGGATTGGACATATCTGTGCTATCTGCGACTGGTGCGCGAAATGTGAAACATGCATCTCTTGCAAAGGTCCTACAACCAGATGTTTGAAAGCTGCTCTTAGTGGAGAACCCGAAGAAGGCAAAGCATTTGCGCTTCCTGACCAGGAAGTTGCACTTGTTGCGTCGACACTAACTAAAGAAGTCTTGAGCCGGTTTGGAGTACCGCGCATTCTATACCGAAGGCCGAAACTTTTAGGCTGCAGTATCATAGGATCCACCCCAGTAAGTGATTTCGGATTGTAACTTGGAATTTGCGAAGCCATAATAAGCCATGGTTGTGGAGCAGCAAGGTCTTAGATGATATATCTCGTAGCCCTGGTAAATTTCGCATTACATTTCAGTCCGAACAGGCTGTTCTATTCGCCAAAGGCGGAATGGACTGCACTAAGGAATTTTTAGGAAGAATTAATGCCTTCGGTCCTTTTTTAATTACAAAACGAATTTAATTTACAAAGCTTGGGTTATCCAGTACTCGCTGGACAATATCCTGGTTGGAAGAAGCGATAGACCCCAGTAACTTGCTTTAAGATGCTTAAGCAGATCTTTGCAGGATAAACACTGCTGCTCCGGATGCAAAACGCTTGACTTAATCACTAGAATAACAAAATAAAATAAAGCACTCTTTACCTGCAGAGAAGGACATAATTTGTTCGCCTAAAGATGTATAACATCTGTTCACAGCTTACCTTTGAAGTATAGACAGGCATTTTGAACTACACCAACAGTGAAATTAGATTTTTATTTTATTCCAGCAAGCTTGGCTTCTTCGTTCATAATTCAGTATACATAAATTTATTCCTTTCCTCTGATCTGTCACATTTTTCTTAAAAAATGACTGAGGAGCTCAAACAAAACCGGACAGACCTTACGAATTTTTACCTCAATCACCAGCGTGAGCTCATTCGCCAACAACGAAAGTACAAGAAGATCATCACCACAAGGTATCTAAATCGGAAGGAGTACATTCGACAGGCAAGCCATCTGAGGAGCATTGAGCACTTGAAGACCGAACGAAAGGACCTTCGCGCTCAAATATGGGTGGCTTGTGGTGCCACTCATCTTCGCCAAAACGAAAATCGTCTTAAAAATATCAAATGTCACGTTGCATGCCAAGAGCAGTTGGCTGCTGATAATAAGAAACTAAGGTCCCAAATCCAGGTCCTGGAACTGCAACTAAAACGTGTGAATAAAAATATTTACGATCTGAATCGGAAGACAATTCCAGATAACCAACATCAAGCTCATGTCAGTAAGGTTCGTCGTACGAAGGAAATTCTCGAAAACCAATTGGATGTCGGTATTAAGCGCGAGTGCAATTTCACTGCTGCAAATCGTCGATTACGGGAGGATATTGTTCGAATGCTAAATTTTAGGGCCTTCTTCAATGACCTCTACACGAAGATGATCCAAAGTCTCAAGAGTGACAAGAAGTACCTAATCGACCTTATTGAGTATGCGCAGCTGACATTTGAGAATGGAATTACCATCTATGAGAAAATCTTAGCCATCAACAAGAAAGAAGCGCACGATCGGGAATTACGAAAGGTTGAAATGCAGGGCATAACCCGAAAGACTGCTCAAGATGATGAAAACTTTGAATTCATAGTGGATAAAGATCAACATCGTGGACTGGCCGATCTAGAGCCAAGGGAATATAAACGTCGGGAGCTGTTTAGGCAAAATCACCGAAAACAGATGGAGTTGTATGAAACTGTACTCGACAAAATTCTAACACATTCGAACACCCAGTCAATTGAACAGGTCATCGGTAATTTTCAAGAGCAAGAGACCTTGTACCATTCCTACTTCACCCACTCCAATGAGAAGAGCTATCGCCTAGCCATTATGCATAGCGCTTTGAATGATCTGTGCGATCATATCGAAAGTCTTCGCATGAAAGACAAGCATCGAATGGAGCACCAGATTGAGACAGTTCTCGATCTGAAGCAAAAGTTAGAGGCACAACTTAAGGTCACTCAGGAATACCTCACTAAAAAGGACAATTGCGAAAAAGCTTTGAATGGCTACATAAAGGACATTCATGATATCTTTATCCTTTGCAGAGCGGATGCATCACCATTTGAAGAGCTCATTGGCGGTTATTCATCTGTTCCCAATTGGAAAGTAAAGGAGTTTTTGCGTATCCTTGAGGAACGTTTAAATCAGATTGTCGCTGGGGTATTTATAGAACAGAGGATGGACCCCAAGATTAAGACAAATCGATATGTTGTGCGAAATTTGCAAAAGATCTGTGAACCACCTACAGACTTAAATGACATAGTACTCACCCAACAGTGTCCTGAGTGTGCTGAAGGCGAAGCTGTTAACACAGATGTTGCTGATTGTGTTATACAGTCTCTGGAGGATACCCGGAAGAAATTACATGAAAAAGTCGTCCAGCCTGAGATGCAGTATCGTTTGCACAGTCTAAATGAGTGCCGCTTGCAACGATCACGGATGTTAGTCAATACCAAATTGTAGATGCGAGAGTGGATGAAAAATTCATTGTCATGTTCGATAGGTTTTAATAAAAACAATTCTCCAATTGCACCAACAGTTCTAAGGATTCTTGGGTGGATCCATTGGTCGCCTATTTTCTGAATAAGGACTAGAGACTTCAAGTCTTTGTTGAACGATTGATGTTTAGCTCTTTGCGTCATTGTTTCTGTTGCTTATCTTCGGTTAACGATAGGTGAGCGGATAAATGCTATTCCCCACGTCATCCGGATAGGGTAACGACTACTGAGTGTTGTAAGCCGCGTAAGGCGCGTTCCAGACGAACCGTCGAATTATGTACGGTGGGCTTCAGTTTTAGTATGTTGAACAATCTCGACGGATGCATTACAGGTGTTGTTGGGATTGCCTTCCCTTTACTTGAAGGTGATACGTCGAGCTATCGCCATCAGGGTTAGAAAGAGACTCCTGCTTAATGATGTTAAATTGGTCTTCTCCGTGGAGATGGAAGATTTGTTCCCTCCACGGAAGATGGCAATCAAGATGGGACATTAGCTTAAAAGGTAGGGTTATTTACAACTTCCTGCAGAATATATCAACCATGAGCGGGCTACTAGAGCTGAGTTGCAATCTCAGTCTGAGCTTTCTTCTTGCCGGGCATGGCTCCTTGAATGCGTGTCTGCATAAGAGAGGCCTTAGCATATCCTGTGCGTGTGTTTAAGCTACTCAGATGCTACGGATTTGCCAGCTATGTGTATCACTTATAATTATGAGCGGTGATCTCCTTTACAGAGCTAAATTCGAGAGAATTCCTAGCTTTACAATTAAGATTTTCCATCGTAAATGGTATAATTAGTTAGCGGGTGGAAATTTGTAGATAAAAACCTTGAACTACAGGCTGCCAATTCTGGGCTGTAAGGTGTCCCACTGGGAGTGATCGCAAGGTTGCGAAGCTCGACCAGAAGCTATATTCTGGTACCACGGGAAGGTCAGGAGCCTTTAGAATTCATGTTCTAGTCTGACATATGGTATGTGAGGTAGGCCGCCTTGTGGAAGTATCGTGGAGGCTGTGGTTGTATCCGTATCGCAGCAAGGATAAGACTGATTAGAACTTGGACATTCCATGGTGTAACATAGGTTTCAGCGTGATTCGGCTGGTATAACCCTATTCGATGGCTATGGAACTGATCGGTCTGTTTGATTTGTAGTTGTACTGCAACCGGCTGCCATGACCCATAGAATTGTCGCGGTATTAGATAGGCCTAGACGCTTTATCTAAGAGGCAATTTGTTCCTTACACATGACTTCGAATGTGGTGGTACTTGTACTACTCGTAGAGCGCTGATCAAAGTATTGTTTTGATATCTCGTACGAAGACGTGTCGTAAGATTCAGCTTTCACGGCAGGTACCCACGTAAAACACTAGTGACATCTGCCCCTGCAGCTCATATGAAAATAGCTGTGAGGAGTATTACATCGCTGCGCATGTCTTTCAATCACACTAAGGTCCGGTGATTATGTTTTGGAGGTTGCTCAGCTCGCTTAATCACCTAGGACCGAGTATGGGCCATAGTAGTCTAGATAACTCACACTTGTCTCGACAACTGGCCTTAGAGAGCGCTTGAAAGCGTGTCTTTTATTTGTTGTATGACATTGGTGGCTTGGCATTGACAAGCCCTCAGAGAAGATCCCCTTTTGAAGGTCTTCGTTTGTCTACAAGTCGTCTATAAAGACGGAAATCAATTTTCTGAAGGAGATTTCACTCTCTCACTATTCCGTCCTTTCTGGAATCATGTAATTCAAGTGGACATTTAAGCCACTTTAAGATATTTCCAAGTCAGTTTACTAAGTGAGTCTGAGGTGCAGTGTGAGTAGATTGGCATGTCCTACATTTAGATTTTTCATTGTTCAGTGTCTCCCAGTGGCCGGCGTTACCTACATAATACACATCGAATAAATCTATGGGCTTGTGCATCAAATGAAGAAAATAAAGAAGTTTAGAGAGGCGCCTTTGGAGAGGTTCTGAACACGCGAGGCAGCTCTTTGCGTTTTTCGTAACAGGTTCATCTTTTCAGCCCGGGGAATCAAACAACGATAGTGCTACAGCACTGATTGTACTGGGTCAACATACCCAATCCATGACTTTAGGTAATAGACTCCACCTTGAGCCTACAGCCCTTTTATACTTAAAAGGAAGGAGAAAAGGTTTCTTATTTTTCTCTGCAATATTTCCTTGCCACCTCAGGGATGCCGTTTAACTTGGACGGGACGATGCAGGATTTATTGATTTTTATTATGAAGAGGGCCAGTTCAGGTTTGGCCGCATTTACGCTTAGGCCGCAGCTATGTGTGCAGGAGGGTATGCCTAAGGCGTACTGGGGAGTATTACTAGAAGCACGGACAGATGTTCTACGGAAACTGTCCTGCATTTGCTGCATAATCCAATTCAATAGTATTAATATTTCAAGATCTCTGCACATCTAAATTGAGGACTACATTGTACAACTAACTACAGATTTCGACAAGAACTTGTTCCATTTTTATTTATGTCGTTCACAAGGATCCTATTTTTAAAGAATTTTTTATTACGGAGACTAAAGTTGCAGGGATGATTACCTTTTCGATATAAAAGCTCGCGATATTAGGGTCCACTTTAAGCCGCTATTACCTGCCTGATATGGAGATGACGAAGAGGTATGGAAAGGAAACGGAACTGCTGTTGTGGTGGGCAGAATTTTTGTAGTACCTCGTTTTGCTGCTAGGAGCGTATAAAGCTACCTTTCGCGGGTACTTACTTAAGGTGGCACTACAGTCTGGGGTGGACCAGGGTCTTAACCATCAGGCGTCTTCAGCCAACTTGATATTTAGCTAGCTGCCTCAAGTTTAGCAAGCTACTTGCGTGCGCCACCTAAATGGCTTTCTTCTTTTACTGTGCTGTCCGTCGGGCGCGGATCTGAGGACTTTTCGGATCGGAGCATTGACGTTTATCTGCTCTACATGACTCAGCCATTTCAGTTGTTGGATTTTCACCCTTCTGACTAAGTAAATGTACAGCCATAGCTCATACAGTTCGTCATTGTATTTCCTCCTCTACTCACCATCTATGCAGACGGGACCGAAAATCACCGCTGGCAAGGGCACTCGCAGGACTTGGATTATTAAGGTCTTATATGGGGTCACTGTTGTTGTTCGAGAGAAGGCCCTGCTAGTCAGTCTCAGTCTCAGCGCTGGTGTCGTTGTTTGAATTGATAGCGGAGTCTAGGTAGACAAAGTCCTTAACTACATAGTGAGGTTCTGTCCGAGACGTCGGAGAGCATATATATGGTCTTATCCTCATTGACCGCTAAACCCGCTTCCGTCTCAATACTCGCGACATCACGCCGCTTTCTTCCAATTATGTCAATATCATCGGCGTATGCAAGTACTTAGACGGACTTTTGAAAGATTGTGTCTCCTATGTTTCCGCGTGAGTGTTGCACTGTTCTTTCAAAAAAGATGTTAAAGAAATCGTATGACATTGCATCGCCCCGTCAAGGGGGGTACGTTTGCCTAGTTCTTCAATTGTCGTAAAAGCCTTCTTGGCGGTGATAACGATGTCGTCCGTGGACAGCAGCTGGACAGATTTATTGAGCATCTGGCTGGCGAACTATCCATTCGATCATACGGTTGAAAAGTTAGATGACATCATATCTCCTTGCCGTTCAGATTAGTTGTACTTACTCGTACCAGCGTTATTCGACTTAGCTGTCCCCAATAAACCCGGTCCGTTGTCAACTCCAGACTCGAAGTCTTTAAGATCTAAATTTGATCGCGTTGACCTAAGTTGAAGCATATCCATCCTGTGGACCGGAATCGAAGACTCCGTAGAGTTGAGAGTCATCCGCTCTACATGTCCCAATCATCTTACAGATTTGATTCACTGTCCTTCACTAGATTGCTGTATAATTAAAGATCATCGTTGAGCCTGTTTCCCAACAATACAGCAGAGCAAACCGGACCGAATATCTTTCGACTAATCTTTCTCTTGAAACGGTTGTCTTGGATAATAAGGTCCTCTACAAGGTCCAATTTTCGTTGACGCCTGACGCTGAATAAACTTCGATTGGCTATGGCTTTTGATATTGTGAGCTCACTCATTCGTTTATTCATTAGATGGTGCTACAGTTCGGGGTGAACTTAGAGCTCCATAAACATATCAAGTTAATAAGGTCTTTGCTTTCAATTGCGCACTCCAAGCCGGTTCAGGTCCTCTTCTCCTTGTGCACAATGCCTAAGGTGAGGTCTTTCTCTACTGTTTTTGGGTTTGATTCGCAGACACAGCGGGATGGAGTATTGGTGTCCATTTGCTCTACATGTCCTAGCCATCTTAGGCGACTGATGCGCCGTTTTCTGACTAGGTCCATGTCCCTGTACAGCTCGTACAGTTCGTCGTTGAATCCTCCCCTCCAAAGCCTGTCAACACAAATGGGACCGAATATTTTTAGAAGGATTATTCTCTTAAAACGTCATCCGCTTTCGATAGAGTCGAAGCTTTAGCGCCATAAAGTAGGATTGGGATGATCAAGTTCTCATATAGAAGCGTCTTACTACTCAATTGCTTTTTTTGGCCAAAGAAACAGTGATTGGAAGAGTGATTCTTTGCTTTGTATTTATCTGTTGAGGTGTTATTGGCAGAATTTATACAAAATCCCCTTTACTACTTCGAAGCTCTCGAGTGTGACGTTATGTCGATGAAGTAAAGGCGGAGTTGTTCATTGTCCGTTCTTGTCGACGTCTTTATTAACAGCTGAACCTATACTTGGGGTATACAAGAAATTGTATCTTCAGTCACTCAGTCTTGGTCAGTCCTTCAATATGGTCTTAACAAAATCATATGACAGTGCGTCACTTTGTGAGTGATTTGCTGATATCAAAGGTGAGGTCTTTGTCAATCTGCATAGACGAATGAGGTTAGTAGAGATACAAAAAACGACTCCATGTGGCGCTTAAATCGATGAACAGATATTGAGTATCGATTTGGACCTCTTGGGTTTTTCCATGATCGCATATTTGATAGGCCTTGCTGGTCTAAAACTACAGTGGTCGGAGCTATGAGTATTTTGGCGAACGAATTGAAAGGATAAACATGCAAACTTGGAGTCTGAGGACGAATTCCGTGATATGATGTAGACACTGATATATTGGATGTATTTTGGTGAAGAATAACTTCAAGAAGGCAAATGAAATTTAGCACACCCGCGCTTTCCGGATGAATATTATGGCAAACATTGGTGCGAATGTATTCATCAGGCATAAAGGTATACTCATCTGACCCGATCCTGATACCTTAAATCGCACTGAGGTCTTATTGGATTGGAACTTCGATGTTACTACTCTTACTTCGTTTAGATAATGAGATGGCTACGATTATTTAAATTTAATGATCCGTCCAATGTGTCAGCGAAATGTTTCTTTTTCCTGCGGTAGAACCTTCCTTACAGTGATCCAGGGGCATCGCTCAAACATAAATGTATGTATTATTAAATTCTGAACATAGCCCTTCACTCGCTGGCGGGTATTCTAAAGATATCCCTGGACAACAATGGATATAATACTGCACCATTTCCGGAAAATTCAAGGCACAACCAGCGTGCTCATAGATCACAATGAGTGTCTTACTGAGAAGCAAAATAATCCTATGCTGAAGTTCTATATAAATTATTGGTATTCATATGCATTCTGCAGGGAACCACTACTCTAGATAATGGTAAGGAAGGAAGTGCTCAAGATCCTTGACGCACAGCGTAGAAAAGATCCTGACTTCCGTCGGAAGAATAACGAATAAAGTTGTTTGGTAGTTATCTACCTATCTTATTCTTTAATAATAAGTAGATGTTGCACGACGTTAAGAAACCGAATCGAACATACTGCCCGATGCACTCCAATTTTGTTTCAAACTTACTTGATGTCATCTTCTATGTACTCGTGTATCGGCCATCATCCAGTCATACGAGTATGTCTCGTCTTCAGGACATTTTGAAGTCAAAATCTCTTCCACATAAAATCTCTGATAAATTTGTCAGCAAGTGTCTGCATCGATCAGTATCTGTTGCAGGTTTTTGTGACGCGTTTGCCTTTATACAGTGTAACATCAATCACAAAGGGGATGATGTTGCAAAACTCTATGAACGAGTAACCAATGGCAGTTTTTATCATAGATTAATTATGAAGCTAAGTAAACAGCCTGTTCGGCATATAACAATTCTCAAATTTACTTAAATCCATCGTCTGCCGTAGTTCTTAAACGAGCCGAGCTTTTTGATAGAATGTCATCGAAAACTTTGCGCAGACATGGTTTTGCCTTAAATAAAAAATCATCTAGTCTATTTATATAGAAGTGGAGAATTCTTATGTTGCAAAAGTGAATGCCTTACCTTCAACTGATGCTGATATTGTTAATGGTGAAGCAATAGAACCACGTCAACCTTAAACAGAAGTAAAGTGAATGTTTGGACCCTAACTCTAGATCTAGTCATATTGCAGCAAAAAACTGCCTGCTCATATCAAAAAAGAAAAAAACTCTACATTACAAACCAGAGCCAAATCTGACAGTATCTCGATGAATAAATTTATTCAGAAACCGGTTTCCATCTCACATCTGTCGGAATGTCGGACTCGAGGGAAAAGCCAAAACCAAAACTGAAAACCTTACTCATGTGAGTACTCGTACTGCTACATAGATTAGAACGTTCAAAACTGATTTGAGCACGTCCGATGATTAAATCTTCGTCACGCGATCTGCAATTCATATTCCAACAGATACGAATACATTGCGACAGAAACTGGTTCTTGCTTAAATTCTTCCATAGCGGCGTCCTCAAGCTCCTTTTTTGGCGATAATAACACGCTAAACTTAACTGCACTGTAACTTCATAGAGTACAACACAGTCCAACAGTGCAGCAGTGCAGCACAAATTATGAGACACTACCGCTGCACAGCGGCATTTGTCATTTGTTTCAATAAATCCAGAGCCGGTAAGTTACCTAAGTTGGTCAAACCGATCGACTCTGGCGAGAATGAGCGAACCTGAAGCAATTATCGAAAATGACCGTTGTGGCCTACTTCATGGTACGTACAAAGAATCACAGATTCACCAAAGTCGACGTATGTGCTTAAGATACTTCAATACGTGAAAATTTATGACGTGCAGATGCGTAAACAGTACCCAAGTCAACTAGCCAGTAAAGCCCTTAGGGTCAAGCAAAGCGACCGGCATGATAAATCAATGATCAGGCGGTGCCATACACCGGTCGCCTCATTGGGAGGTCTACGAGTACTCGTATCTCTCCGTTCTCATTGTCTCCATTCGAAGAAATCCTCATTTTGTAGGAAAATAAATTCTCACTCTCATTTCCATTCATCGGACATTTGGAGTGTCCAGAATATGTACGACAAGGAACTCGTTGAGCAATGTGCGACGAGTGCGGGTATTTCCCGGCCATCCGAAAAAAAAGTAATTACGTGATGTGAAATGCGATATTCTGGAGCGAGCGCATTCTGTCCATCATTGCGAGCTGGCGGATTAGCCTGCTGTCGTCGCAGCAGGGTATACAACACACTCAGATGTGAATACTCATGATCAAAGTTTGTCCGTGTGTAGCTGCAGGTGATGCAATATACGCGCTACAGAATGCCATATGCAGTATGCAGTATGCAGTACGAGCATGTTGTCCCCGGCATTGTCGCATTGTTAAGCCTGTGTCCGGAGAGCGAGTGAAATCTGATATCGTGTATCTGCAATGTACGAATTCAATTAATTCCAATTCGCACTTAATCCATCACACATGAGGGAGTGGTTCCGATGGTGGTTCTTGATTAATGGTCACAGCGACCGCCAGCTCGGTAGTGGCCAGCAGTGGCCAAACTTTCGATAAATGCTCGCTGCTCCGTTGAGGCTTTTTGTCTGCGCTGTGCTGTGCTTGACTGAATGGCCAATAGTTTGCGACACATTACTTCTCGTTTTCGAGGTTAATTGCAGTCTAATTCGCGAAAAAATGTGCGATACCTGGGTGGGCCCGCTTACGAATACAGTTACTGTGACGGTGACAATGTCTCCAACAAGATATCCGGTATCGCTATGGCGATTTATGAGCGCCCATTGGGTGTGTTCGAGTGTGGTGCACCTGTACCATGAATATTTAAAGACATCGCGCGCAGAATTATGGAGGACATAATCAGGCAAATGAGGTGTGAATCAGTGTACAATTTTCAAAGAGTACGGACTGATGGTGAACGTGCCCTTTAGACCTGTCGTACTTATTGTTGTTTATGGAAATTTATAGAGCGTGTCTTTATCTTTAAGCAGATGAGATCTTGGCTCTTGTAGGACGCAGGCCATGATGGAATCCGATCTACGACATTTAGAGTAAGGTTTCTGTGTAGGAGTAGCGATTGACTTGCAATGTCAGATATTCATTCTTACGTTTTGACATGACTGCTGGTGACTGATTTTCTGAAAAAGCCCAAAATCGAGAAGTTATTAGTTGAAAACAACAGATAGGCGAATTCTACTAAGATTAGAGCTTGTAAGCAGATTCAACACTGGATCTGCTCAAATGAATTATTATAGATGCTGCCTTAAAACACATCTATTGCCATTGTAGGGGCAGCTTCCAATCTTTGTCGATAGTTTGTGGGGAGCCAAGTGTGTGGTGTGCAAAGGTTTCAGTCATTTTGATTTTATGGGCACGTAGCGAGTTTGATAGATCTACCATCGGTACCAATGGAGACTTCATAGCTTAATTCTAAAGCCAGGACCATTCTTTGTCCACCATCAACACTTTCTTGGCTTCAAGACCAACACGCTTCGCACGATAGGTTCTATGACGGCACGCTGGGGGTAACCTATGCTTTCGATGTCGTCCGAGTGTCCCATAAGCTGGAAGCTTTATTTGAGGAGGATACCTTCCGTAATTACACCTGCCCTGCGCCTGCCTGCCCCAGGACGAAATGGTAGGTTTTGTCTTGATATTCGTTGGTCTCCCTCGAGATTTGCTGTTGAATGACATTGCGCTGATCATGCCGATTTACCAAATAACAGTGAACTTAAAGGCCTGAAACTACACCATTAAATACCTATCAAGTTGTTAGCATAGTATTACATGTATTCACAGGGAATAGAAGATGGGATTTATACACGTTATTAACGAAACTGATTTCTCAATACTCGTACGTGGCCTAGTTTCAAGAGTTTCTCTTGTCGGAGATCGAGCTAGTGATGATTGGTTTTATTCCCCCAACATGTGTTGCTTGCATTCGATGATATTTTTCAGGTAAATTTGTCCGTCCATACTTACTTAACGTGGTGCTACAGTCCGAGGTAGGCTTGGGCCTCAATCAACAGGCATCTCAGCCATCTCGAACTTAATCTGGCTGCCTCCAGTTCCACGCGCTAAGAAGATGGAGGTACCTTCCGGTTGCGTGTGCCACCTGAGTCGCCCTCTTCCTCTACTGCACTGTCCCACGAGCCGGATTCGAAAACTTTGCGGACCGGAGCACTGGTATCCATCCGCTCTACATTACTATCATCTTAGTCGTTGGACCTTCATGCTTCTGGCTATGTCGATGTCGCTGTACAGTTCGTACAGTTCGTCATTGTATCTCTTGCTCCACACACCATCTGTGCAGACGGGACCGAAAATTTCCTCTCAGTTTTTGATAAAGTCTATGTCTATGCGCTATAGAGCAGGACTGGGATCAATTTTGTTGTTCGGGGGAGAGACAGCGATTGGCAAGAGTTCACCTTGTCAGTACAAGTGTCACTGCCATCACGCTTTCAATATCAGCGGAGTATGCAGTAATTGGATTGACTTCTGAAAGATTGTGCCTTTTGTGTTGGCGTGTGAGTTTTGGACTATTCTTTCAAGAATGATGTTAAATAAATCGCATGGTAGCGCATCGCTTGTCTAAATCCTTTTTTGACATCCAAGGTCTCGGTGAGTTCTTTACTGACCATGATGGTGCAGCGTGCATTCTGCATTGTCATCCTGCACAAACGCATGAGTTTGGCCGGAATGCTAAAACTAGACATTACTCTGTGTAGCTGGCCTCTATAATTGCTGTCATACGCGGCCTTAAAATCGGTGAATGGATTGGGTATATGGAGCTCATGAGTTTTTTCCAATATCTGTCGTAGTGTGAATATTTGGTCGATTGTGGACTTCCCTGACCTATAGCCACACTTATATGGATCAATCAATGTTGACGAACGACTTCATGCGTTCACACAATACGGCAGATAGGATCTTGTAGGCGATAGGATCTCTCAGTTTCCCTGACTGTGCGCCTCTCATGCTCCTTCCTTTTCCTTCTGAGAACCCGGTGTTCGTCTGTTCTCTTCTGTTTATAGAGCTCGTGAGCAGCTCTAGTCCTTCTATGCAACGCCGCGTTGTATGTATCTTTTTTAGCTGCATATGCTTTCTGGCAGTCATCGTCACACCAGGCGTTCCGTCGTGGTTGGCGAGTGAAACCCACAACATCAGAGTCGGCATCTCTGGTTGCTTTTTGGCAATGATGCCTTTGATCTTCAATACTTGATTCTTCCCTTAAAAGATTAAGGGAGACTCGATTGGAAATCTCTTGCGATTGGAGCCATCCGACGTCAAACTTCCTCACAATATTATTGTAGCTTGTCTTGCGATATTCGGGACATCCGCAAGCATGCCTTGGCTACAACAAGGTAAAGCTCCAAGTCGATGTTGACCCCTCGGAACGTTTGGATATCCGTAATTCTGGAGGAGTGCTTGCGTCAATAGCAGTATGGTCAATCTGGGAGAGCCCTAATAAATATCGAGATACGGGAACAGCGTGCTAGCTACGAAAATGTTTCGCGCCACCACAAGGCCGATGAGGCGGATTCAGTTTTCGGGATCGGGTCGTGTAGGCTATGCTCGTACTTTCCGACAGTACTACCAACCATGCCCTCCCTTCGTGGCTTTACATTAAAATCGCCGAGGACAATCTTAATGCCATCACTAGGGCACTGCTGGTAAGTCTTGTTTTTGCTATCTCTGGTGTCGTCATCTGTTTCCTCTGTTATGCCGTGCGCGCATATGAGAATAATGTTGGATAATTTAGCCTTAATACGGATGTTATGAGGCGCTCATTAACATGCCGGAAATTCAAGACTTCTTTCCTAAGTTTGCCTATAACAAAAAATTCACATCCAAATCGGCGCTGCTTTTCCCGTCGATCACAAATCGTCGTACTAAATGTTGCAGTTTTTCGTGTTCTTTTTGTCCGGCCCATCCCATCGCAGTTCTTGGATGGCGGTGACATCTACTTTGTAGCAGTCTAGGGACTCGATTAGTTGTTCGGCTAATTCAAGGACCTAACATTCCACTTTTTTTTTTTCTAAAAAAAGAACTTGATACTCAAGTGGGTATGGATACACTTATAATGCCTCAGTGTTAAGTGTTTTGGAAAATACATGGAGAGCCAGTTGTATTATTATACCCCTAGGACGTGGGGTTGGTTAGACGGAAGCCAGTAATCCGTTCGGGGATGCTTGCGCTACCGTTGATTCATTAAGGGCGCATCCGCCACCATCTCTTTTCCAAGACTCTAACTTAGTCTCGGAAATCCTAATCGGCCGGAATAAAGCCCGGATAAGGTCTTATTTGGCTTCAGCGTTGGTTCCATCTGGGGAATTCATCCGCTGTCCCATTTATACGAGTATTGCTGCTATTTTTGACTTCTGGTCAGCGCTCGCATTTAAAAGTTTGGCAAGTCGAGTCCATGTGGATGACCAGTACCCGATGGATACCACTTGGAAATAAAATAAGCGCAATTGATGTGTAGGAAGAGTTACAACACTGGTCATCGCCAGTGCATTTCCTATTTCTACAGCACCCAACCGCAAATGCCCAACTGTACGGACGCCCCCTGCTAAAAACAGTTCGGCAGGGATCCCATCTTCTCTAGCAGTTTACGCAGCTTTTAGTTGTAATATCACTATTGACGCCTTATTTGGGTAGGTGGGTATATACATAGAATTCCTGATAGACCGTCATTTGAATTGAATGTATTATATGGACAGCGAGCTGTATCTGACCTCCATCAGCTCTT
The DNA here is from genome assembly GCA_963966105.1 of Volucella zonaria. NCBI lineage: Eukaryota > Metazoa > Arthropoda > Insecta > Diptera > Syrphidae > Volucella > Volucella zonaria. Next base: position 182,232,384 of record OZ014530.1, on the reverse strand, counting down.
CTTGGTCATTTGCGGCAGCCGTTGTTTTTCTCGTGTCATTTGCTTGCAGAGTTCGCGAACAGCTTTCGTTTCTTCTCTGCGGTTTCTATTTGCTAGTTTCTATCCCATCATAACAGAGGCGGTCAGATAAAATCTAGCACTTTACAAACCGGTAGCTTCTTGACATTTTCACCACTGATCTTCTGCCTTTGAAGCTTGTCTCATGTGGCTTCTGAAGAAGTTCTAGCATCGTTTACGATTTTCGTTGGATTTCAAGTTTCCTTCTTGTTCTTCAGTGTTTTTATGACCGGTATTAGCACCGGTCCGATATGCCTTGGTCTTAAGTGTTTACAAGTTATAATGACTAGGAAAAAAAGAGCTTGGCCGGGTATGCCATAAGCGAGTTGTACGGCTCAGGAACGTATCACGATATTTCGGAGTATGTCCGAAGTGGATTTAAGGATGTACTGATTAGAATTCATAGCGAGACGGTTCTTAAGGTTGAAGGTTTAAAGAGGCGGAATGTCACTCGTATATACACTGGCATCTTGAGATGAAGTGTATATACAACTATAGCCCATTGTTCGAGCCAAGTTTATGCACTAAGGTTCACCTTGCTGTGCTTGCCTGGCTTTTGCAAATCTTTTGTTAGATTTGGTTTAACGGGAACCATCATGTCCGCTAGCACCTCATCGCACTTAAGTCTGGGTAGAACCATTGGGATGATCTGGCCGTTGAATCGGGAATCGAATTGTTTGTACCTACGCCTTCTTTAGTGAAGATTGCCAGGTTGAAGGGGGACTTATGAACTCTCGTCGACTGCTCTCTGTCCCTATCTTTTTGCGATGGATCCGAAGAGGTGCGAGCAATAGGGTTCGTTCACTGTTTTGGCTGACGCGTTGAAGGGATCGGTTTTATCCACTTTCCTATGTTATAGGTCTCGTATGCTTTTAGCTGTCTTGGTGGTCTTCGTAGACCAATAGGTCTTCGTATTAGCAATAGGCTCATTCTGGGGTCCAATATCGCCCAGCTTAATGCACCGTTGCCACCGGGGCACCCTAGAATCAGATGTCGAACTGCTCAAAGTACCAAGATCTTCGGCATTAGCTCCTGCATAAAGTTTTAACCCTCTCACAATCTCTCTCACCCTCCACTTCTGGATCATGTTCTATGGAGAGATAGTTCATTTTTTTGAGGAAGTTATAGGCACGCAGCAGGCGTTCACTTCTTCGACTCCGAAGTTCTTGTATATGAAATTGATGTCCGTTTAGATGTACTTAAATCTCGCCGTTGAATTTACCCTTGAAGTTCATGGATGTATCGTGCTTTAAACTAGTGTGCAAGTCGTAATGGTCAAATAACCCCTTCTACTAATATTCTTTGCCACTTAGAACTGCTATTTTATGTTATGGGTATGTCATCTTCTGCGTCACTGCCTTTGAAGTCTCTAAAGATAGTCCTGACCACGAGTAATTCATGAACTATCCTTTCCATGTTCTTCAACAAGAATCAGATTAGACAAATACTCCTGAAGCACTAGGCGAATAACTCGTCATTTGGACCGATTTTGAATATTTCTGGGTATCCGCCATTCTTACTAGGCAACTTGAGGCGCTCACATCATATCCCCGATATGTCACAAATAGAGGATAATAGCAGCTTTTGCAGCTTCTGGTTAATTTAAAGTAAGGCTATGTTACTCAGTTTCGACTTGGCTTCCTGTCCCGATGGTTTCATCAAATGGCTTCTTTTAACGAAGCCTCTCATTTACTTTAAGGTCTAAGAACTGCAGTCTTCTTCCTAAAATAGCCTGTGAAGTAAAATGAGTAAGGAACACAATTAACGTCGCAATTCGTCCTTGATTGTAAGAATCTATGCATGTACATTTGCACATACTGAACTTTTTGCGTATTTATATGATATTTTGTATTTTGCTCCTCAAAATTTCATAGTCCTAAATTTAATTATAACTATACATCTACTTCCAGATACATGCCACACCACTGCATCTTATAGAAAATGTAATGACGCATGTAAAAGTGATAACACCATGACACCAATTAAGACAGTATCAATGCAATCTACGCCAGTGACCTCATCACCATCTCTAAAAAAATCGACGAGGACGTTGCTACCATCTTCGTCATCACACAACACAACAACATCACATGGGTTACCATCACAATCGGCTAGAACATCTGCAGCTGCAGTACCAAGTTCGACAGCAATTTCGTCAGCATCACAAACACCATTCATAGGACATGAAGTATTAGCCAGGTCTGGCAATAAATTTGGATCTAAGTTGTCATCAACTGGTGGCGTACGTCTTATCGGTGGCAATACCTCGAACAGTAGGTCGATACCAAGGCAAGCCAAAGTGGCTTGTAATGGTAGTGATTCCTTGGAGTCCCAACCTTCAAATCTCAGCAATAGTCGTGCGAGTCCCTCAAGACGATCCAATTCAGAGTCAATGTGTGATAAGAAAAATGATTCTTTCATTAATGGTGACTACAATCTCGACTTTTTAACATTGGATGGATTTGACGACTCTGAGGATCCATATTATGTGCTGCAGGAGTATCTAGAACGTGTCAAGGTAATTTTTTTTTTTGATAAATATTCAAATTCAATTTCGATTTAACTGTTATTGAAATTCAACTGTATGTATGTTGAAATGTTTTTGTGCAAAGAACTCTTAAGTTTGCTCTGATGTTTTCTAAAATTGAATCCGAAGTTTTGGGCTGAAATAGTAAGAGAGTTCACCGATGAGTGATGCATCGGGATGTTGGAAGAACAACTATTTCAAGGGAATGAGTCCAGCTTGTTGTGGTAAATTTTACGCGTAAGCAGCGTAATGGATATTTTTTAGGGACAGCTTGCTTAGGTCGAAGTCGAAGAGAAATTAGCTCAAAGTATCCGTAATTTGTTCGGTGAGGTTTGAGTCGAAAAAGGGTGTTGACCTGGGCTGGTGTTGAAAAAGATAAGTTCTCAGTTGAAATCTGTTAAACAAAGAGTACATCAGCTACTTTACGTTGTACGTCTACAATTTTTAGTCAATCAATGTAAGGGCTATTAGTGGATGGAAGCCCTTCTTAAGCGAATCGGAATAAGCTGCGTTGCAAAGCTTCTACCCGGTGATAGGTAGCGTATCCAATTAGACGAGGGACAAATGTTTTTTAAAGGGATTTATGTAGTGGCATAAGAATTAGAAGTGTAGAATTTCTTAAATCAGCGCTTGATAAAGCCAAGTCAAGATAGCTCTTATTTCTTTGTTTATTTTATCAATTCATTTGGTGCCATATATGAGTATATCATACGTGACAGTACACCGTGATCCAAATCCAAGTTTCTTTCTGAATCACATGTTACCTTCACACTGACAGTTCTTTCCCGCTTGAAAGATAGATGTTATGCGGACGATTCAGAAACGATTCCAGCCCTTTGTCCGACTCATTCGTGAGGTACAGGCAGAAACAGTCAACAAGGTCTTGGGTTGATAGGATGCGCACTTGCTCAAAAGAATATTCGATCTTTCTACATATAGTAAAGGGTCTTGCCGCATCACAGCGCTGCCTAAATATATACTTTCCAACTGATCTTGGTATGAAATGGTGAACAGTAATGTTTCAGGATCAATTCAGTTTTCTGCCCGTAAATTCAGTGGTCTACGTCGCCACCTAGGTCTACTTAATTAATGACCTACGACCACGACCACTTTGATCAGGTCTATATATACATTTAAAACCCAACTTATTCCCCTCATGATGGTTTCAAGATCGGTCACATCTTATGTAATGCAACAAACTCTGACCTCATGATTTAGTGAGAGTACCCATCAAAGTCGCTTATAACTTTCATTCAAATTAACGACTCTACTGACATGCTTCTTAAATCCTTCTCAAGTCAATACCTATGCGTGCAAAAACATTCGTATTTCAGGAAGTTACACCATCTGTCAACATCTGATGGCATAAATCAGCATTAAGCTTATTATCGATATCTCCTTCTTATTCCGCCAAATTTGTCTGTTGATTTCTCCTGTCTCAAAGACGTACTAACTTTAAATCTTTTTTGACTAATGCCAAGACTTGTCAAATAACTTACTCCTTTGCCCAATTCGATTAATCTCCTTTCAAATCCCCCTGACAACAATAGACTTAGCAGTCAACTCCGACTTCTCGTCGTAACTTTATGCTGTCGGCTTGCAAAATCATCCAATCCAATCAAATCCAACCAACCAACTAACCAAACGTAGACCATTCCAAGTAGTTGTTTTGGATGTGAAACCCCCCACCGATGTTGCAGTAGTGTATAATTTCTAATTTGATTGATTGATAAATTATTTTCTCCTTTTAGATCTCTATGTGATCCATAGAGCGATGGCGAAAAGCCCACTCGCGCCGAAAAATGTCGCTACCGCCTCTCTGTAATAAATAACGAGCAATCATAACCATAAATTATGCTGACTCCTACCTAGCGCTGTGCTGTCACAATGTTGCAGTTTTGCCAATTGAAGCTCGCATTTGAATAAGCCTCAAGCCTAGGATGGGATTAAATACCGCTTATCTTGTCTTGTTTTCACTGGGAACCCTATAGATACATGTATCTGAATATAATAGACATCTGCGGCTAGAGTGTTGAAAGGGAAAAGGTGAAAATCCAACTAACCGAGACGATGAGATCGATAGTGCGACAATCAACCGCTTAAGTCGAAGCAATTAAAAATGTATCTGGAAACCGTTTCGAGAGGACACAGTCTATCATATAGACAACGGGACAGTTAATAACAGATATGTATATACTCGTGTTCGTATAATAACTTTCAGATACATTGCAGTAGTGCGGTCGTCCCTCTACCGAGTATCTTATTTCCTTAAGGTGAGACTTGTACTCACACATACTCGTATGAATAGATATCTTGTATCTACTCATAATTGGGCTATTTGCTAGGGGCCATTGACATTTAACCACCAACTGTCACCGGTTGTTATAGTCAGGCATTTGGACGACAATCATTGCCAAGGGGAATTGAATTGGTGGCTTTTAATTACTCTCACATTGGCAATGCCATTCGGTAGCCAGAAGTGGAAAATGGTTGGTAAGAAAGCGTCGCGAATGCGAGTAGTCAGCAATTATTCACAAAAATTGTAACGACTGCGGGATGACAACCTTTATGAGTCGAAATTCGATCACTTGGATTGGAGGTCAATGTATGTTTGACATGCGAACTGTCGAATGTAGTTCGAAGGTAAGAAGAGGAACGATTTTAACCTTGGCTGTTGCAGGAAGGACACTGATATTCCGTCCTCTATGATAAAATTGCTGTCATTCACTGTCTATGGCGTACCTTATTTCTCTGGCCATTAAAAAAATTACGTGCTGACCGGATAGATTTTCCTCTAGTCGTGCTTGCGGTCCGACTGTCGCGAGAAATTACTCTCGTTTAGGTTACTTTGGATAATAAGGAAGTTTCGCAGCTATCGGTGCTAGGTTTTCTTGAAAACATTCCGTATCTACAGTAAAAGATCATATCTTTGTCATCTTTACTAGAGATTGAACAGATACAATCCGTTCCTCCTCCTAACCACAAGAAGTGATTATATTTTTCAATGAGATCATATGTATTGTATTTTAGTCAAATAGCGCAAAGCTTTTCTTGTTATCTTTATCCTTGTTTGAGATGATAAGACTGAAGGAGAGGCTTACACAGGGTATGCCACCATGTTCGGATATCCGGCTGTCAGTGTAGAACTGGGTGATATACGGAATGGTTTCTTAAGCTTGTTTTCATGGTATTGATGTTGTAAGGTTGTGATGGAGTGTTTTAAGGCTTAAAATTAGCTTTTCTACCTCGTTAGATTGGAGGGGCCAATACCAGAGGTAGTGTGATCCTTAAAAATCTAAAGATTCGTATATAGAGATTGCAACGACTATTAAGGGCCTCAAGAAGACTAAGACATTGACCCTATCTTTGCGGAAGGGCGAAATGGGAGTGGTATTAGAACTCGTTATAGCGAGCGCATCGACAAACGAGCGCGTCTTGGAAAGATAGGAAGAAAGGAAGACGACGTTTTTTTGCCAAAGAATACCAACAGACTACAAAAATTGAGCAGAAGATTATTGGAAACAAGACCAAAGCACATTTTTTTTTATGGTTTGCGCCAATGAATGTGGAATCTTCTTCAATATACTGATAGCCCGTGTTACCAGCATGAACGATTCACAGGATATTATTCTCCTTTCTCCTCGCGCCTACGTCCTGAATCACACCCTGCACACTTCTACCACTCTCGCCCCAGAACTGCCGCTAGGTATTACCTCGCGGGGTTGGCAAGCAATTCATGCTACTCCGGTGTTTCTATTTGTTCGGCTGGTTCTGCCGCTCTTCTTACGGCTCCTATTCTCCGTAGCTCAGTCTGCACAGTTTTTACAAATCCGCAGATATTTAGCCACCATCCTCTTAATTACTTCTGGGGGTCTGGTAGATTTTCTCTCCAATCCGCGAGGCGTCCTCAAAGGAAAATTGCGTGCTTCACGCCCTTCTTCTGATTTGGACACTCGGGATAAAAGGAGGAGTTGTCATGGCCAAATCTGTATAGATACTTTCAGTATCCGCCATGACCAGAGATGAACTGCGTAAGGCGATAGTTACAGTTTCCTTGGACTCTGTTCATCCATACATCGATTTTTGGAATCAAGGTATGAGTCCATCTGCCCTTTGTGGCATTATCCCATCGAGATTGCCATACGGCTATAGAACGTATCCTTTCTTCCTCTTTCATTCTCCTTATTACCTTGGCATCAGTTGGAGTTCAGGTTTTCCTGTGGTAAATTCTCCCCATCTCGTCCGCGAGGATGTCGATGGGAATCATTCCAGCGATGACAAATGCGGCTTCGTCCGAGATCGTCCTATAGCCGCTTATTGTCCTTAGTGCAACGAGTCGGTATACTGCTTACAGTTTTCGGCCTGCTTCTTTCCTTTTCAGCGTATCTGCCCAGATTCGTGCCGCGTATAGAATAACCGAGCTGGCCACTTCAGCTAGGAGCACCCTTTTTGCGTATCCAGGTCTGCCAACATTCGGCAGTATTCTGGAGAGTGCCGCTTGTAGCGCTGAAGCTTTTTTCCTCACGTAGTCCACATGTTGTTTGAACCGTAGCCGGTACGTTACCGCTTCCTTCGATCGGATGTTCTGGTTACCGACTTGAATTTTGATATATTCCACGGTTTTCCTGCTCGTAATAAGAACGGTTTCTGTTTTTTGTTCCTCTAGTTCGAGACCCGCAGATTCGAGCCATTGCTTTATTTAAACAATGGCTCCGTTTATGGTGTGTTTTGCGACGACCACGATAGCTATATAGTCTGCGAATCCGATTATACTGACTCCTTCTTGCAGCCTTAGTCGCAACACTCCGTCGTACATTAGGTTGCACAAGATTGGACTTAACACTGATCCTTGCGGTACCCCAGCGGAGATGGTGTAGTATTTAACCCCTTCATCTGTGTCATACCGTAACTTCCTGTTCGTGAAATAGTTGGCGATTATCTTTAGCAGGTAGTAGGTTGTTTCCATCCTTGCAAGTGATCACTTTATTTGAGACCAGTCGGCAGTATTGAACACGTTTTTGACGTCTAGTGTCACCACCGCACAGTACTTTTTGGGGCCCCACCCCCAAGAATGCCCTTCTATGGCTGCAGACGCAATGTCGACTACTGCTTGCATTGCATCGACTGTGGAGCGTGACTTTCGAAATCCAAACTGTTGGTTTGAGAGGGCTCCCTTCTCCTCTGCTACAGTCAGCAGTCTGTCGTATATTATACGCTCAAAGATCTTTCCCATTGTGTTTAGAAGACATATTGGGCGATATGACGATGGTTCTCCTGGTGGTTTATTTCCTTTGGGTAGTAGCACTAAGTGTTGCAACTTCCACGGCTCTGAGAACACTCCCTCCTCGAGACACTTTTGCAATGTTGCGATGACAAGGTCTGTTTTATACCATCGGGTCCAGACGCCTTTTTGTCTCCTGGGATATGTCCTACTTCTGTTTCTCGGACGATTGTGACCATGTTGTGTAACCTTTTGGGGAACAAAGGCTCTACTATGGTTATCAGCATTTGTGGGCACGTTATTTGTGGAGACCTGCAGGGTTTCAGTTTAGGTATAACCATTCTGTAGGCCTTGCCCCATGGGTTGATATCCGCTTCGTCGCATATACGTTTGAGGCATCTTGATTTGCTCTCTATGATCGCCTTTGTAAACCCCTTCTTGCCTGTTTAAAACTTTCTAGATGTTGTTGGAAGTCATCTCTCCCTCTAGACCTTTGGACTTTACGTTTAGCTTTTAAACACTTTGCCCTGAGTATTTTTATTTCATCGTTCCACCGGTAGCATGTGGCCCTCTTCGATTTGCTGTTTTTCTGGGCAATGCCGCATCACAGGCCGCTACGATATTTTCTGTAAGTTGATGCGACAGGCTTTCGGCTGATCCACTTGTGTCTGTGGTAGAGCTATTCAGCATCTCGTCGAATGTATCCTTGTCGAAAAGGTTGTCCTTCCATTGTGGGCCCCTAATTTTTTATCGCTGCAGGGTTGTTTTGGTTTTTTTCGATCTTGAATATAATCGCCTGGTGGTCGCTGCGGCTGTACTCCTCGCTAACTTGCCAGCTCATGTTGCGTAAGATTGAGTGACTCGCAATGATTGATCCCGTTCCTGCTTTGCGAAATGTGTTGCTCCTTCCTCTATTTGCTAAGCCTATGTTTAGAGATGCAAATGCTTCAAGGCGTGTACGCCCCCTTTCATTGGTGAGCCTATTGCCCCATTCCGTAGCCCAAACATTGAAGTCTCCTCCAATGATCGAATGAGTTTGTGTTGTGCATTGTTTTCCAACCTGTCCAGCATTGCTTGGTATTGGTTGAATGTCCAACTAGATCACGCGTAGCAGTTGTAGAAATTGATGCCATTTACTTTTGCGCATTGAAATCCTTCTGCATCACCATCGGTGTCTTGAAAGGCGTGGTTTCCGCATATCCATATGCTTTGTCCTGCAATTTTTTGCTATGTGGCCTTCTGTTCCGCATCTCCTGCATAGCTTGGAGCGCTCTTCTAGGTATTCACATCTGCTTGCAACGTGTCCAAATTCTAGGCATTTGGAACACTTCTTTAGCATCTTTTTTTGGCGGACCCGGCAGTTTACCCAGCCTACCTTTAGTCTTCCTGCTTCTAGCATCTTTTTTCTGGTTCCTACAGAGAGGCTAATTAGTGCACTCTGTGTGTGTCTATACGTCTATCGTAGAGATCTGATGTCGGCTATCGTTATCTGTTTGAATCCGAAGTGCTTTCTGATTGCTTCACAGATTTCTTCCTTTGAGGTAACTTCATCCATGTCTTTGCATTCAATAGTAATGCGTTGTGTAAGGGCTCAGACCTCTGCTTTTTGTCCTAGAGCTTCGCTTATTGCGGTCGCGTATCTTTTGAAAATTCGGTTTATCCGTTTTCCGTTGCTTACGCGACGGCTCCGTTGTTTTTTTTTTTTCAGGAGTCGACTTTCGTTTTGGCTCAGTGGTTGGTCGAAGCCATGGGGATGTTTAATAGGCGGTGTATAGCTGAGAGCTCATAGAGAACGCGTTTGCTTTCAATTGCATCCCTCATCGGTTGGTGTATAGAACGCCTTTTGCCATCATCCAGCATCCATCCAAAGCACATCTGGATTCAACTTTAGTTGTCGCAAGCTTTAGCTCTGTGTCATTGTGGAATGACCATTAAACACCCCACGGATCATTACTGAGTAATGCGTATCGTAAAGTACTTCGCTTTATCTGATGTTTACCAATTTCAAGAAGAGAGGCTTAGCCGTGAGTTCATGTGGACAACGTCGCGTCGGAAACGCATTCTTGACAAGCTCACTGTTATTGAATTTACACACATAGGTGCAGAATGCCGCGTTCTACAATGGATAACGGTTAGGTTTTGAGCGGCATACTAAGGGATGCCTTTTTTATTACCGCATATTTCCCTGGTGACAATGGGGTGCTTTCTGCCCTGCATTGTCGTAAGGATGAATGCAATGGAATCCACTTCGATTATGCAGGTGCCTCCGCAAAAGATTATCAGATGTTTGTAGATTCTAGAGGTATTGTCTTGGCTGAGATCAACTCGGAAATTGATGTGTACAAAGTAAATAAATGTATCCAGCAAAAGGATGAATGTATGGCCATTCAGCTTTGAGGTTAAGAAGATTATGAACAACGCACAGGCTTTGTTGACACTGTACATTCCAAGAAGCATCACAGGAGTTAAGGAAGAATAGTTCCTTTCAGGCATTGATTTTCTTTGCTTAAAAAGTGTACTTAACTTAGAAAAGTATGTATGTCGTTACTTTGAAGAAAGTGGAAAAGTGAGTATCCAGGAGCAGGTCTGATTGAACCTTACGAGTAACCTAGATGCATTATTAGAGAGATTTTTTCACTTCTCTCGTTCACTTCAAAAACACTTCCAGCTCTTTTTTAAAGAAATATTTTTAAGACGACTTATCTTAGCGTTTTATAATAGACAAGAAAATAAGTTTTCTTAGCTTACCGGCCACCGGTCAGGAGGTATGTATATATATACGAGTATACTCATATTAAATAATTTATTTTCTCCACCTGCTTCTAGGTTCAGCGACCTTACCTTATGTAGAGATATGGCAACGGTTATCGGATTATTGAGAATCCTGATTAGGGTTTTCATAGTTGGATCGAGTTCTTCAGTACAGGATGGAGCTGAGGTTTCATCTCTTTATTTTAAAATCTGTCGTGTGGAAGTAAATTTCCAGTGTCTATCTGCATTCCTATAATTGTAAAGATACATGCACAACTCCTTCATTAGTATACACGAACTTGCTTAACTTAGATCATTGCTCCTGTGTCCATTGCAATGTCTTCGCTGGTTTGTTTACGCCGAAATAATGCTGCAGATGGAATAGAATAAAGTTGTACATAGGAGCTAAAGTCAGATACCTCCACTGCTGTGCAATTGATGTTATTTATTGCTGACTGTTCCTTAGAGCAGCTCAGAGTCGTTTACTGTTTGTGGGGCTGGCAATAGAGCCAAGGGAACATCTGCTACAAAAAAATCCATGAATCCCATCCCTTATTTCCTATCTGAGGATCATGAGGGTAATAAACGTAAGCCATAGTAGGTTAAGTCATCAAAATTGGTAACAGAAGGCAGAACGGGATTTCTGATCTGGGAAAAATTAGCGTCCATCATTCATATCAACTGAAAAAGTTAATCAATGATCATATTTCAAGAGCCCGAATTTAGTTTTCGATATGACCACCTTTTGCGTTGATGATGGCGTTGAGTTGGTCCATGAACGAGTTGCACCCTGACCGCAGGTGAGCGTATGGTATTTTGATCCACTCAGCTTCTTTCAGTGCGTCCATACTTTCATATTTTTGTTGGTGCCGACACTGGTCGCCAACACACTTCGCACACAAAAGTCCTTCGGATTTGCGTGTGGTGAATTAGCGAGCGGAACGCTGTTTTTTAGTCATTCTTGGTTCACCTTGACTTTGTGGGGCGGTGCAGTCTTGCATGAACAGAATGATATCGGCTTGAATTGTTTACATGCCCACGGCTTTAGTGCTCCTATACCACGCAGGAGCCAATAAAACCGGTGGAGTGGGACGTTCGGCGGACGCGGCTTACCACACCAATACGGAAGGTGTTTTTTGTGATTTGGTCGCGCGTTCAAATTCTCATATCATCCACCAGATCGTTTGTTTACGACAGAATCATAAACAATTTCTCGACTGGGATGTTTGAGAATGTGTCACTCAGGACAGGGCCCTACAGTTCATTCGCTCTTTCGAAACCCTGCTTCTTCTGCATATCATTGAGACCGTGGAATTTTTGTATGGCTCATTTTTCAGCATGCTCCAGTTCAACTCACTTTCTCGCCTTTTGCACTTCTTTTCAATCACCAACGTTTTTCAATGTTACCGCTGTCGTTGAAATGTGTTATGGTACATTGAAATCGCCAGTAGCATTCATTCCGCCCCCTAGAATCTTCAATCCTAACACTCGTCTCGCTATGCATGCTCATTTGTATACCCTCAAACCCACTTTCGGACGTACTCTAAAATATCAAGGTTCGTTCCTAAGCCGAGCGCCCGGTTATGGAATTCCCTGCCGAACTCTCTACTTCCTGGTCGTTATAACTTGCAAACATTTAAGACCAATGTACATCGGTACCTCTCTTTTCTTCCTCCCTAAGTTTCATTGGGCCGCACTGTATACAAACATTTTAAGGGTACACAAATGCCTTGAGCGCGCACTAACTATAAAAAAAAAGAATTGTGCGAAACACGAACATTTTGTTTCAAAACGATAGCGGGTTGCGATTTTTTGGCTAATTGAACATCAATACCATTCTTACGTTTAAAATCCATCGTCGATGGAGAAAAAAAAGAACGCGCTGGAATGCTTCCACACGCTTGTTAACAGTGAAATGAAGTACCCACTGTCATTTTCAGCGCGCTGTCATATATATTTTGACAGCAACATCAACTTGAATTTGGCGGCAACCCTGCCATTATATATTGGTTAGAGTGATCCTCATTGACGTGCATTTAGACCACATTTAAATGTTATGGCCAGTAATCTTCGTAGAGCAGAGACCTCTACGACAGCAGAGGTGGTAACTGCCCCCGTATTGCAATCTGATTCGTGTTGAAGCATAGCAATTGCAAAGGAAATGCCCAATGGATTCCGTTCCATCTTCATCCCCGCAGCTCCTGCAGCTACTACAAAAATCTTTGTGAGGAATTATTGGAAGTGTCTTCGAAAAGTAAAGCGTCCTGGACTTACAGTTGTTAGTTCAGAGATATGAGCACTCCTAAGGTTGATCGGCTTTATTGATCTTTTGCCATCACGTTTGGGCCGGTTTACATATACCATATAGTCGAACTGTCGAAGGGCGCTTGACGGAGTGTTATCGGTTTGACTCAAAATATGGGTAACTTGATGTCGAGTCTGGCCAATTCATCAGCGATGGCGTTGCCTGGGAACTCTGAGCGTCCTGAAACCCAGAAGAGCATGTGCTCGTTTTAAGCTTAGCAATATGATCGCTGCTTGGCTATTTATTGGATTTTGACTTAGCCAAGCACCGGCGTGATGAATAGTAGAGACTTCTGCTTGGACGACGCTACAGTTGGTTAGTAGTTTGAAGGACTAGCGTATGCAAATGTCTTAAAAGTAAACTCAAGTGCCAACAGATCGGCTCTTTAAAAAAAAAACGAGATGATCCCATCGTGAATAGGTTGCACTTATCATACAGGGTCATCCATTTTGTGATTCCGAAAATAAATTTAAATAAACCACATTTTAGATTTCGATAAAATTTTTACTTGTTTGAATGTTGCCATTATGAATGGAATATAACATTATTCAAATGTCTTCCACGGGAGTTCTTGTAGGACTTGATTCTGACAAGGTAATTTTCCAAGACAATTTTGACACATATGGCGCAATAGCTCGTCCATAACTTGAGGAATATTAATTTTCAAAGCGTCAAGAGTTAGGGGATTGTGCGCATAAACACGATATTTTCGATAGCCCCATAAAAAGAAATCCACGATCTCGGTGGCCAGGTCACATCACCAAAACGGGTTGTGTTGTGTGAAATGTGGCGCCGTCTTGTCGAAACCACATGTCTTTCACAACCGTATCTTCGATTTGAGGCTAATAAATTCGGTTAATATTTGAACATTTGAGGACTGATGGTGACGCTTACACCTTCCTCATTTTCGAAGAAGTATGGATCAATGACACCGCCAGACCAAATTGCACACCATACAGTGTCTTTTTGTAGGTACAATGGTTTTTCGACAATTACATGTGGATTTTCACTTCCCCATATGCGACAATTTCGTTTGTTAACGTACCAGTATCCACCGAGTGAAAAATGAGCCTCATCGCTGTAGAAAATGTTGTGTGAAAATTCGTCATCAAAACGTTGATGCTCAAGCACCCAATTTGAGTATTTTGTCCGCATTCTGTGGTCAGCTGGCTTCAATTCTTGAGTGAGCTCAACTTTATAAGGGTGTCGATGAAAATCCAAATATGCAGGCATAATGTGCCGTAGGACAAGCCTAAATGCCACGCTCGCAGTGAGATCTATAAATTTGGATCTTCTTCAACACGTTCACTAACGGCAGCCACATTTTCTACAGAGCACGCATTTCGATGATGGATAGGCCTTAAGACATCTGTAACAGAGCCAGTCTATTCGAATTTTTTTTACAGTTTTGCCTATAGTACGCTCAGATGGCCAATTATGTCGACCTTAATCTGCTCGTAACTTCTACAGAATTACTATTTTTGTAGTAAGTTTTAACAATTTCAACACGTTCCGCGATTGTTAAACGATCCAGGTTGTAAACTGACAAACCCTAAACTAAACATATAGAGTCTCGGATGACAGTTCGGTTTGACGTATGGGATTGAAACAAGTATATCAAATCCGGACCACGAATTGGATGACCCTATATAATAAAAACCGAGAATTCATTTGGGGATTTTTAAGAGGGAGGATAATAAAGATCCTTTGGGAGACGTTTTACCTTTTTTGATCAAAATATTCTCGTCTTAGTCAATCCAGTTGCGATCTGGGTGTTACACTACACTTGAGACTAATGGTGTTTTGGATAGATCTTGCCGTTGATTTGATACTGGCTATCTTTTCGCTGAAACTATTAAGCCCTCTCTACTGCTCGCTTGTAGATCATAAAGAACGTGGCCTTATAGGTTTTCAAGTCTCGTACTTATCCATGGATTCTATAAGAGCTGGCGTCTGCATCTTATATGGAACAAGAAGTTGAGTTTAGTGTTAAGTTCGTCTACCTCCAGCTAGGATATCAGAGAGTGTTTTCAAAATTCACGCAGTTTGGCATGAAAAATTCTACTGTATTTCTCTTAGTTCTCCGGCGTTTCATGCTTTCAGTTACACATGGAATTGTAGGTATTTAAAGCTTACCTCACCTCTAAATTTGGTCTGCTATCTCATCATAGGTCGGAGTCCGAATTTATATTGCAAGCCAACACTATTTCGTCCTGATTTCAGACGACCGTTTCAATCAACTACTTGTGTTGCGTAGGCGGGGCTGGCTCATAATCATCGTAGGGGAGATACCCAGATACCAATTACTTACTGGAAACTCATTTGTCCTGTGTTGAAGTGAAATTACGTTCGGATCTAAAGATTTTATCCTTGCTAATCAAATTATGTCATCATTTGGTGTCTTACATCAGAGACTTTGATGTTGTCTCGGACAAGCCATACCTCCTATGTTATATAAGGGCGATTATACGGCGTTCCCGGTGAGGCGGAGTTGTATTTTACAACCTAGATGGCATCATTCTTATCGTCTAAGAAGGCTCCAACTATGGACATTACAAGTTGAAAATAAATTCCTCTGAGGGCTTGAAAAACTCAAATTCCTTCTTTAGCTTCGAAATTCATTTCGAAATGTTTCTACCACTTAGGCTTCACTAGAACTCAGCATATGGACACATCCAACCTTATCCAGGAACTCTATCGTTTCCGCCAGTCTTCTTTTGTTTAAACAGTGCTGCCTACAATATGTCACTCATGTTGAGAAGATCCATTTATTGGTCCTGAAACTAACAGCAGATATCCAAGTACTTTGTTTCATCGGCGAATTGCTCACAATCTGCATCATTAACCTAAAAACACCTAAACCCAGCCCATTGAGCTACAATTTCGTGGTGGTTTTCTGGTTGTCAATTTATTTAAATTTCTCCAGAACTTTTAACCACATTCAGCTTCTTTACGGCGGCAAGTTAAGCAACAGACGTCTTCTATATATCAGGCTACGATGTACTCGTAATCATCCAAATAGTGAACGTCATGTTGGACCACCTTGGTGATCATCACTGTCTGCACCATAATCAAATTGCCATAAATTGCAATTGGATCTGGTTTAACAAAATCACAAAAGATGACCCCGATGGTCAACTGGTTGTTGTCCACCTACTCCCCCAAATTTTAGTCATGGACCACATAACTCGTCGATGATTTAAAATTATTACGCACACAAAGCAGAAGCTCTGTTTGGGATTGCGTCACTTTGCTTGAATTTTAAACTCACTGCCAGCCGCCTACTGCCCATACCAAACAACTGTCATCATCCGCCGAGATATGCAATTCTGCCAAAAGATCAGTCTTCCCCCCGCCCGAGATCAGTTTTGGCTCCAGATCGCTTTGGCCTCCATGAAAGTCGTTAACGTTGATTTCTCTAAATAAGGAGATCGATCAAACATACACGCACATCTACACACAGTCGTCGCGTCGTCATCCATTGCAGGCTGTCATTAATTGTGATTCCTGAAGTACGTCAAGTAAAGTGGGTCACCTACCACAGTCTTGACAGCGCATAATAAGGGTTAAATGCGCGCCAAAAAGAAAATAAAAATAAAACAGATACTCAAACTCGCATGGGTACCCCGGTACGATACGGTTCAAAGGCCCAACTACGAGTACATATGTATATTGTGCACGACGCAAACAAACCTTTCGCATGGGCAATTATCCAAGTGGCATGCATCAAGTTGTGCGAGTTTTACGAGAGAGGAAAATCTGTCAAAAAAGGGAAACTCCAGACTCGAAATGGAATTGAAAACGTTTAAGTGATCACTGTCACTGGCAGCAGCCCCCGCTGTGAATAGCCGCAATTGGTCTGAAGATACACAAATGTAAACGGATCCTCCTTAGATACAAACACAAAAGATACCCGTACACCAATTTAGCTGCAGTTAAAATTGAACAATAAAAAATGATCATGCGTTGCAGTGGCAGAGCAGCAGATCATTTCATTCGTATCATCCGATTGCGCACAAAAGCGATTGGAAAAACGAGCAGAACGATGGTGAAGTGTCACCGGGAAGCGTACTAAAAAAATATTAAAATTCAACAAATGACAGAATAAAGGAAGAGCAAAGATAGAAAAGAGAGAGAAAGAAAAATAATCATATGGATAACTGATCTTAAGCGAGGACCTGGCTTTAAATGAGTTTTTTTATTGCACGGCTTTTTAGGACGTAGTTAGCACTCGTAAAGATCGTAAAGATCGTAAAGCCATCTAAGGCTTAAGTTGCTAAAAGTCGGATTTGTTATCGAGCTTTAAAGATATCCAATTTGGTTTTATTGTCGCTGTTTTTGTTTTTTACAGTTCGCTGATTTTATAAGCGCCCACCTGTTGCGCTGCAGTGTAATGATGTGCGCTCTTAGGTGGGCAGTTCAATGTAGGTTGTTAGCTATTGGAGACATTGGAAAGTTATTGTACGATTCGATTCGGGATTTGTTGGTGAGAGTGCCTTTATCCAAAGTCGTCACATAGTACTATAAAGTTCGATGTGCTCTTCAAAACAAAGTGTGTCCTTCTATTTGGACTGGGTGGATACCAGTGATGGTGGCATCCAAAGGGCGCTGATAGCACCATGAAATTATCTACACATAGCCTTCATATCCGTCCTCCATCCTCAAAAGCTTATCGAGAATTGGGACGAGATGAATGAGCCTGCATTTATCGTTGTGCATTGGATGAGCCTGCATTGCTCCGCGAAAGCTGTCCTTCACTAATTTGGAGTTAGTTGATTTTGGATCGTTCTTCTACACTCATCACCAAGTGACAGGAGTATTGTAGCTACTAAAGGCCGACACCCTTCATGTTTGGATACATCATCGTAATTAGATATACTGGTGGGATAGGTGCGACTCACTGCTCCCTGAATAGAGTTCAGCTTCCTTTTTAGAGTGTTGACGTTGTTTACCACAGTTTCATTCTTTCCATGCTTACGGCCGGAATAATAGGTTTTTTCACCATGTCCTCATTATTTATGTGCGCATATCAATTGTATGTAATCAAATTAGAAACAATAGATAGATAGATAGATAAGATAATTTTATTTCATATAGTATTCACAGTATAATTCAAATACAATTCATTCAAAAATATTATAACTAGTTTAACGCACAAAACTTATTTATATGAAATGTTGAGACATTCTGTATTTTACTAACAAAAGTAGTGGAATAGTTTTGAATGCCACTTTAATCAGTTGTTTACATTAATATTAAAGTTTATGATGGGGTGGCCATAAACAACAAAGGTAATTCATAGTAAAATCAATTAACAGAAGAATCAGGATGACGAAAAAAATCAATTAAATACATAAATTAAGAAAGATTAAGGAAGGCAAATGAATTAAATTAAAGTTAAATCAGAATGTCTAAAGTATTAGATTCTAAGCTAGCGTAGTTGTGGTTCAGAAGCCAGTTTTTTAGACATTTTAAAAACATTCCAGGTATTGCTATTGCCCTGATAGACTGTGGAAGTTTATTAAAGAGGCGGAATGACAAAACGGAATAGAAATTACGGTAGGCAGTGGTATGAGCAAATTGTACAGGTAACAAATACGAAAGATTACCTCGTAAATTGTAATTAGAAATTAATCTAAAATTTCGATTACCTGATTTCATAAAAAATGACTTCAATACTTTAAAACAATACAGATGACGAACAGGAAGGATTTTAAGATCACAGAACAAAGAAAAACTAGGGTATCTAACATGTTTATGACATAACTTTCTTAGTATATG
Organism: Volucella zonaria; assembly: GCA_963966105.1. Classification (NCBI taxonomy): domain Eukaryota; kingdom Metazoa; phylum Arthropoda; class Insecta; order Diptera; family Syrphidae; genus Volucella; species Volucella zonaria. The sequence goes on along the minus strand of OZ014530.1, from coordinate 182,213,742 downwards.
CTTCTGTAAAACTAATAGGGGTTGTATTTTGTTATGATAAGCACCTCCCCAACAGGAAATTCCATATTGCAGCTTTGAATGAAAGATCCCATAGTAGATTTTCTTTAGAAGAATTGTGGAGCAGACATTTCGCAAATAATAGAAGTATCTCAGCGTGGAACGGAAATACTTCCTCAGAGAATAAGTAAATAGTAAGACCTAGATATTTACGAGTATATTCATCTACTTTTTTGATAAGAAAACATTGATCATCACAACTAAGAGTACTACAAAAAGTGGGAGTAGTAGGTTTATTGACGCAATTGCAATTGGAAAATTTGAATTTTTGACACTCGGGTGCATGAACGTGGACATTTGCTCCGAAACTGGGTACTGATGATAAAGTGAAATACATAATTTTTGTTTTGGAGCTAATTATCAACTTGTGATTCTCAAACCAGATTCTCAACAAATTCAAATCGCAATTTATATCAGCAACGAGTTCTAAAGGGCTATTCTTTCCATATGAAAAAGCTATGTCATCCGCGAAGGCAGTTAGTGAGCCTTTAAAATCAAGTGCAAAAAGTGAATTAATGTAGATGAGAAATAGAATTGGACCCAAGACAGAGCCTTGGGGAACACCCAGGTTAAGCAAATTTATTTCGCTCTTTATGTCATCAATCTTTACATTTTGTGACCTATTTTTTTAGGTAAGACTTTAACCAATCAAGCATAAAGCCACGAAATCCAGCTTTTTCCAGTTTACCCAACAAAATATCGTGATTAAACATGTCAAAAGCTTTAGTAATGTCAATGAACAAGCCAGCTGTACACCTTTTACCATCAAGATTATACATTGTTTGGGCACAGAACTGCAGTAGAGCATCTTCAGTAGATTTTCCTTTCCGAAAGCCAAACTGTTTAGGACTAAAGTAATTATTGATATCTAAAAACTGTACTATTCTGTCTTTCATTAGTTTTTCAAAAACCTTAGGCCTGTAGTTGCACAGTTCAACTGCAGAACCTTTTTTGAACAAAGGTATAACATCGGCTCGCTTGAGTTCATCAGGAAAAACCCCTCCAAAAACGCTGCTATTGAAGATGTCCTTTAAGACATCCACTATAAACCAAGTAATTTTTTTAAGAATCGTACTTGAGATACTCGTACCATCTGCGCCACTTGAATTAGTATTTTTTAAACGGCGAATAGCTTCGAATATTTCAAGCGATGTTATAGGTTTATAACCATAGCTTTTTCTTTGAAACGGTTCAGCACACATACAGAGAGCACAAGATGAATTTACTTGACAGGGTTGCAAACTACTGGCAATATTAGTGTAGTAGTCATTAAATGCCTCAGCGATTTCGTATTTGTCAGAGATTAAGCAAAGATGTAGGTCTTTTTGTGGAAGAAGATTTATTTAGTAAACTATTCACTAATTTCCATTCATATCTGAGGTTTCCTCTGGCAAAATCAAAACAATTTCGGTAATAGGTATCACGACAAATAGGAATCTTCTTTTTCAGCTCAGCGCATAATTTAGTGTATTTGGTTTTAAATTTCATATTACTAGGGTATCGAAAGCATTTCATTCTGAGTTTGTTTTTTTTATTGACTTTATTTACTAAGTATCTAGAGATCCAGGGCTTAAGTCTTTTTCTTAATTTTTTTTTGAGCTAAGAAAAAGCAACAATTATAAATATGCTTCTTAAGGCACTCAATAAATATTGCGTACAAATTCGAAACATCACTACACGAATAGACATCATCCCAAAACTCACAAAGCAGATTGTTTCTGAGTCTACTAAAGTTAATTTTCATAATATTGTTCAGTGATTTTGAACAATTTCTATTCTTCCTATAAAACGTTTCTACAATGAGTCCTGTCATACAATTGTCTGTGATCATCAAATTAAGAACACATTTCTCACATTTGCTAGATGAAACACATTTGAATCGCAAACTAATGTGGTCCAAACAACTGCCTGAAGCAATCCTAGTGGGCGCATTAATAAAAGAATCAAGACCATGCGCTGCTAATAAGGCTAAATATGTTGAGACAGTTTCATTACTATGTAAATTGTTAATATTGAAATCCCCAATAACAATTAGATTTTTAGCTTTTACTTTAATTAAAAGATCAGAAAATTCTTTCATAAACATGGAAACATTAAACATGTGCAGCCTATAGACACACAAAAAAACGAACACTTCATTGTTAACTACAATAGAAACTTTTAAGACATCCGCACTTATAAAATCGACACACAAAACTTCCTGAATATGGTAACCCTCTTTTAAAAAACACCTCTTTAAAAAACACGCTTTTTCATAAAAAACGCCTGAGTGTACTTGGTAAGAGAATCATTTAAATAAATGCTATTTCCCTTGTTGTTGTTGTTGTTTACGCTTCCACTGTTACCTGCGCCATCGACATCAGTCGCTCGTGTATTGAGTTTTTTTTTGTTTGCCCTCTTTGCTCTCATAATTCGTTGTTTGGTTGTTAAGTCGGCCTCCGGCCTTTACAGCCTCCGATTCAGTGCTTGCAAATACGTTAGTGACGATGTCGATATAGCCTTCCATTTTCTGAGCTGGCAATATAGGCAATGATCCGTCCTGGTGCCTCTAAAAAGTTACGCCATCCGTTTCTTGGCAACCTGTTCTCTGGATTTCGAGTCGAGCACATCCAATATGATTCAGCAAGCACAAGCGCTCGATTCTAAACACTTCGCTATGATAGTATTGATGCAGGGATTGAGACTCCACCTAATGCGGTATATGTCGTCCACACAGCTTGAGAAATAGCTCTTAGGAAGAATTTTCCTCTCGAATGCTTTCTTTATCTGTTTATCTGTTCAACGAAAATTCATCTCGACTTAACAAATCATAATGATACTCGTATATCGATTTTTTATTCTCCCTGAGAATTGATCCTAATTTTCCACTTCAAACTCAGCCTGAAATAACAGCTGGTGCCTGACATTATTGTTGGTATAAGTGCTGAATCCAAAGCCTTTCAGGAAGACATGCTTCGAATATTGATCTGTTTTTTCCGGCCTTTTTTAGGATAGTTCTAAAGCCATGCTGATAAGGCTCAATTAAGGGTTGTGTCTCTCATATAATGGCTCTTGCATGCCTCCTAGCTTAAAAAGCAGATTATGGCATCAGCAATCGAGAACTTTTAAGATTTTTTTTTTTAAGATTTATATTTTTATTTTTATTTATTTCATTTATTTCTGGACTGTACATTAAGAATTACATTCTCATTATTTGTACTTATTCATATAAATTTAACATTAAGGTATCTAGGAGAAAATATATTTTTAAGTTAATATGAGTCGACAAAAATTACTATCGATCAAAAATGTGGTTGTTACGATTACTCTTTACGAAAGAAACAAGCAAATTTTTAAAAATAAAAAGCGAACTAGATTGACGTATGTGTATTGGTATGGAATTCCAAAGTCTTATAGAATGAACAAAAAATAAACGTTGACTATTTAAAAAGTTAAAATAAGGAACATTAATATTTTGGGTACGATTTGAATGAGCCAAACTTAGTTTCTCGAAGAGATATGTCGGTTGTTTAGTTTTGAGTTATACAGAAATGTGCAGTTTAGTATATTTTTATGTTGTCTGAGGGTACATCCGGTAAGCTTAAGGGAAAATCTCGAAATGTGGTCATATTTACGGAGACCATATATGTAGCGAATCATCGAATTAAATGCTAATTCTAGTTTCCTAAAGGACGTGGCATCAATATTACTATAAACTACTGAGCTGTAGTTTATAATGGGCATAAACAGAGCTCTTACGAGTTTAAGCTTTGTTAAGGTCGGGACAAAGGCGGATGAGATATAAAGTTGGCGTAGACCACCATATATTCTTTTGATAACATAATTGATATTGGTTTCACAGGAAAGCTTGCAGTTGATATATATTCCTAAGTTCTTCACCTCATTTTCATATGGAATCAATTGTCCCATTAAATGTGTTTGTGGCATGCAACTGGAATGAATCCTGTCATTGCAGATAACAATTGCTTTCGATTTATCAGGGTTTAAGGACAGTTTATTGAGAACAGACCAAGTCCTCATTAAGTCTAGCTATACAATCATTTATTAAGCCAATCGGTGTAGACAGATATACCTGAGCATCGTCTGCATATAAATGTACCGATGCATCAAGACAGACCTTAGGCATGTCGTTTATAAACAATGAGAACAAGAGTACTCCTAAAATATATCCTTGTGGGCAGAGCTGTAACCTTTCAAGTACCAGTACCAGTACCAGTACCGGGACTTGTACTTGTACTTCAGTACCTTGGTACTGGTACTTGAAAAAAGGCAAGTACCAGTATTTTTCAAGTACTTGTGTACAAGTACCAAGTATCGCGTACTTAAGTACCAAAGTACTTGAGCAGTACTTCCAAGTACTTGACCAGTACTTCCAAGTACTTGACCAGTACTTTCAAGTACTTGTTCAGTTCTTCAATGTAAAGTATTGGGTCTACAAGTAAGTTTCCAGCGTTTTTTTTTCCAAAATTTGAAGTTTTATTATGAAAACATAGTTACAATGCTTTATTCAAAGTATCGTCCATCGGAAGCTACAACTTTCCCCCACCTTTCTGGCAATTTATGAATTCCGGACCAAAAAAAATTTCTCGTCTTTCGAGCCCAAGAACGTATCGAGCCAATTTTTGATTTCCTCTACTGAGCTGAAGCATATTCCCGTATGAGCGTTCTGCATCGAACGAAACAAGTGGTAGTCAGATGGTGCCAAGTCTGGACTGTAAGGCGGGTGAGACAGAATTTCCCATCCACTATTTTCCAAATAGTTTTTCACCGAAACCGCAACATGTGGCCGAGCGTTGTCTTGATGAAAAATGACGGACTCATGCCTGGTCTCATATTCTGGCCGTTTTTCTTTTAATGCCCACTTCAAACGAATTATTTGGGTTCGATATAATGGTCCTTTGATGGTTTCACTACTCGGAAGCAGTTCGTAGTATACGACACCCTTTTGATCCCACCATATGCAGAGCATGACCTTATTCACGTGAATATTTCGTTTCGGCGTTGATTGGGCGGGCTCGCCAGGCTTTGTATACGATTTTCTGCGTTTAGGATTATCATAATAAATCCATTTTTCAACTCCAAAATCACCACTTTTGAATCGTTTGAACCACTCGCGGCACGTCGTTTCACCAATACATTCCGCCCCATTAGTTTCCGAAAGCAAACGATAGGCCTCAGCCGCACTTTTCTCCATATTAAAGAATAAAAGCAGCGCTTCCCGCAGATGGCGTTTATTTGGTTGGAAACAAATTTTTATAAATAGAAATGTTAACATTTGTTGACGAATTCAGGATAAAACATTGTGTCCAACTTTTAATTGTTTCAAATTTTTCTTTATAAATTATTTTTGGCTTATACTTTTTAGAAAAGCCGAGTTAGCTTTTAACAAAACTAATTTCTGAAAGTGTTGATCAGTAAGGGCATGACGTCTTGGAGAATTAACCAGACCAGCGAATGAGAAAAGTCTTTCTACAGGCGCTGAAGAAGTCAGTGGCGTTTTCAACTTCATAGACAATTTTTTCAGAACTGGATATTTGTCCAGCATAATCATTCCAACGCTCGGATCATTTATATAGGTCGAGTATTCATACTCAATTTTTCTGGACAACGACAAATTACTACTTGATGTGACAGTTGGCAATGAAGTAGAATCTGAAAAAAAATTCATAGAGTTTATACATAAATGCAAGGTGATTCCATTTCGGACGACTAAATTTTGAAATTATGTTTTTTTATAATTTGCCCGCGTTCAAAGTGTCAAGGATACCCTTAAAGTGTTTTAACAAATCTTAAGGGAAGTATACCCCCGTTCTATTTGTTTTTTTTTTTTCGTATATGACCTACAGAGGTCGGCAGGGCATTCCATAAGCGAGTTGTACGGCTTAGGAAAGAATCACGATATTTTAGAGTACGTCCGAAAATGGGCTTGAGGGTAAACTGATGAGCATTCATAGCGAGACGGGTGTTACGGTTGAAAGTTTGAATGGGCGGAATGCTACTGGCGATTTCAATGGAGCACTGGTGGTAGAAATAGAGCGAGTGAGACACGAGACATTACGTCGGTATTCGAGCGTGTCCATTGATTGATTTAGTATCACCTATGAGCTTTATCACACGGTTTTGAATCCTATCGAGCAGGTGCAGAGATGTTTTAGGAGCACCCGACCAGATGTGGTCATTGTACTCCAGTTTTGGGCGGATGAATGCCTTATATATTGTGGTCAGATCAGAGGGGGTAAAATATTTCTTACATCGCTTGAGGAAACCTAGACATTTCGCAGCATTTTTGGCGACATCGAATATGTGGTCATTCCAACGTAAGTTGTCACAGACACACATACCGAGAATGGAAAGTTTATCGGTTTCGTCGATGCAAGTGCCATTCATGGATAATGGCTGGGTATTTGAATTTCGCTTTAATGACAGCAGACAGCATTGAGTTTTGGAAGCATTAAATTCCACTCGATTGATATCGGTTATGCTGTTAGTATCGGAATTTAATGAGCTTAACATACGCTGCCGTTCCCGTTCTACAGCTGAAGAGCAGAGGCGAGAGTCCGGGAACGAATATGAAAAGCAGAGAGTACTGTCGTCAGCAAAGGAATATATTGGATTAGAAGTAGCAGACAAGAGATCATTAATGAAAATTAAAAAGAGTGTTGGAGACAGAACGGAGCCCTAGGGCACACCAGCATTTATTTTGTGAATATCAGACTTGAAACTGTCCAAGACAACTTGAATTGAACGTTCCGAAGGGTAGTTTCTAATCCATTGAAGGAGAGAGTCATTGATCCCAAAAGCACGCATTTTCGACAAAAGAGCCTGATGCAAAACTCTATAAAATGCCTTGGAAATATCAAGTGCAACTATCTTGCTTTCGCCAGATTGATGTACGCTTTGGTTCCACTTTTCGGTGAGCCATGCCATCAAATCACCAGTGGACCTGTTGCTACGAGAACCGTACTGCCGGTCATTAAGAAGTTTTCGTGTTTCGAAATATTTCATGAGCTGACGGTTTATCAGCGTTTCCATGACCTGCGGAGAGAAGGGACGTGAGTGCAATGGGTCAGTAGGAGGAGAGAGAGGAAGATTCGCCTTTTTTAGGGACGGGCTGGATAAAAGATGTTTTCCATCTGCTCGGAGAGAGTCCTAATGAGTAGGATTGATGAAAGAGCTTATGCAGTGGTTTTGCCAGCGTGGAAGAACACCTCTTCAGAGGAAGGGGAGATATACCATCCGGACCAGTGGATTTATGTATTTTGCGATCTTTAAATACTCTTGCTACTACACGAGTGCGAAAGTGGATTCGTCCCATTGTAGATACGACGCGCTCCAGTGTAGGCGGGGGTAAAGCACAATCTGGGAGTGTTGAGCTAGCCGCAAAGTGTGCAGCAAGCAGATTGGCCTTGTCCAAAGAGCTGACAGCTGGAATGTCATTGTAAATGAGCGTCGGGATGGAGGATGAGGCAGAAAATCTAATGTTTTTCACGAATGACCAAAAATTTTTACTGCCTTTGGGACATTGCAGTATTTTTTGCCTCAGGTTTTGGTCGTATTGGAATTTCACACACTTGAGAAGGACGTTGCAGTCATTTCTGACTCGTTTAAACTTTTTTCGGTTTTCCTCTGTCGGGTTGGTCTTGTAGGACCGAAAAAATAATTCTCTAACCCTGACAGCCTCTTTACAGCTCGAGTCGTACCATGTCTTTTCTTTTGGCTTGATACTCTTCATCCGATGAGTTTATCCATCTCCTCTGATTCCAAAGAGAATAGTTTCTGTGATCATGTCAGCAGCGGCATCCACGTCGTTATCGAGGTAACATAACGACCAGTTAAAATTAATAAAGAAGTTGTTAAGTTCGCTTCAATTGGCTTTCTCGTATTGCCATACGGTTCTTTTAGGAATCTTTTCTCTAACTGTGTGGTGGGTGTACGAGAATTTAGCTGATATGACACAATGGTCCGACGAGCCTAGAGGGGAGAGCACATCAATGCAGTACTTGTCATGGTGAGAAGTTAAAAACAAGTCCAGGGTGTTGGCGGTATGACCATCAACGTCTGGTATGAGTGTGGGCTCATTTATAAGCTGGGCTAAGTTATTTTCAGGAGCGAAGATCTCAACACACCGTCCTTCGGGTGTTGTCTGTCCAGAATGTCGAAGCCACCCAGAATTGTGTATATTGAAATCGCTCGTAATCACGATTTCAGTATGAGGATACAGGGATACAGTTCTTTGAATAGAGTCAGACAGCGCATCAAACTCGTGGAAGGTCGAGTTGCTGTCCAGTTTGGGGCTTCTGTAAATAAAGCAGTAGTTGATAATTTGCTTACGTAGATGGAATTTTAACCACATGAAATTGAATTCCGGATTGGAACAGGGACTACTTTGTGGTGGAATTTGGTAAGCTACATCACTACGCACATAAATGGCGAGACCGCGGTGAGAAAAGAATAGTGGCACTAGTTCGTAGCTAGGTAGCTTTAGATCAGAGTGATCTGAGAGGTGTGGGCCGGAATCTACCTGTGTTTCACTAAGTGCCAAAACAGCTGGTCTGTATTTGCAGACGTGGACGTACGCAGAAAAGTGATTACTTTTTAGCCCGCGTATATTGGCTACGTCCACCCTGAATTCCCTAGTTATAATTAAAAACAAACACAGTAAACACAAACACCGACGATAACTAAGCAAGGCTGCGAAGTGAAAATTCTGACGATGGTTTACCGAATTGAATTGCTGTAGGTGTTATGCCCTTACAACAATATGAAACAGTGCACCAACAAAATCTTCACACACAACCCGCTATCCATCAGTTGTTACATACACTCAGTCACTGCCCGTACCGTATGATAAATACAGTAACGGCAGTGACCGAGTGCAAGCAACAGTACTATGACCAGGAGCGGGAGAGGTGTTGGATTCCCACACTGTGTGATAATTTTTATTTTGTTATCAATGGCACTGTGAACTGATTTTGTTTTTTTTTTTTTTTTTTCACACGCGCGCGGTGGTTCGGGTTTTTTTTTTTTTTTTTAACACTGCGCGTTTTTGTTGTTGTTTTATTATTTTTTTTTTTTGTGTACAGCACTGAGAAATACGAGTGCACGATGACGTGTGCACTCGTCGGTGGTCGACACGGTACATCAATCATCTGACAAGGATTGACCTCAATACTATTCTAATTCACATAAACACTAACCGTCATCAAAATCATAAAAATCTTCTTTTTGTGGGAAACACCGCCAGCCGAACTTTCAGTATAAATCCCTTCATCGCTTTCTAAACTTCCAGTTACCTTGACCCCTTGCTCAGCTTTACTCCGTACTAATGCATGAATGTCATCGATGGTACAATGATGAGGTATATCGCTAAATACTTTAAACCATTTTGTCTTAATCTTTTTACATAAAACAGCTGCAATGATGGCATCATTTGCTTCAGGTTCCAAATAAAAATATGCGCTGAATCGGTTAATTAGATTTTCCTCCAATAGTACGAGGGCGGTTCAATAAGTCCGTGAATTTCTGACCTCTTTACTGAAACAGCAACACTGCTCCTGTCAACAGGCATCTGTCAGTTGACTCCTGTCAAAATTTAAACTTGCTGCGTCAGTTAGTTTGTGTTTGACAGCTATTTTTATCAGACTACTCACTAATTTGAGGAGAAAATGGAAAAAAGTGAATTTCGTGTGCTTATTAAGCATTATTTCTTGCGAAAAAAAACCATTACCGAGACCAAGGCTAAGCTTGATAAATACTATGGGGACTCTGCACCATCGATTTCAATGGTAAAAAAGTTGTTTACTGAATTTCGTTGTGGCCGTACAAGCACTGAAGATGCCGAACGTCCTGGACGCCCAGTTGAGGTCTTTACACCCGAAACAATCGAAAAAATTCACGATATGGTGTTGGCCGACCGAAGATTGAAAGTGCGAGAGATTGTGGAAGCCGTAGGGATCTCGCATGGCTCAGTGGTTTCAATTTTGAATGATCACTTGGGCATGAGAAAGCTTTCCGCAAGATGGGTGCCGCGTTTGCTCACAGTCGACCACAAACGCAATCGTGTAACAACTTCACAGGAAGGTTTGGCGTTGTTTAATCGCAATATGGAGGAGTTTTTGCGCCGTTTTGTAACCGTGGACGAAACATGGATCCATCACAACACACCAGAGAACAAACAACAGTCAAAACAGTGGGTTTCTAAGGGTGAATCGGCACCAAAGAAGGCCAAGGTGGGTTTGTCAGCCAATAAAGTTATGGCGACTGTTTTTTGGGATGCACGCGGGATAATCCACATTGACTACCTTCAAAAGGGAAGAACAATCAATGGGGAGTATTATGCCAACTTATTGGACCGATTCAATAACGATTTGAAAAAAAAACGACCTCATTTGGCCAAGAAAAAAGTTCTTTTCCACCAAGTCAATGCAAGGGTGCACACACGTGCAGTTGCCATGGCAAAAATCCATGAATTGGGCTATGAATTGCTCCCTCATCCACCCTATTCTCCAGATTTGGCTCCGAGCGACTACTTCTTGTTCCCAAACCTGAAGAAATGGCTTGGTGGAAAAAGATTTGACTCCAATGATGAAGTCATCTCGCAAACAAAGGCCTATTTTGAGGACCTCGACAAATCATTTTTTTTTGGAAGGGATAAAAAAATTGGAGAAGCGTTGGACAAAGTGTATAGAGCTCAAGGGAGACTACGTTGAAAAATAAAATTATTTTTTTATCAAAAAATCTGTGTTTTAATCCAAAAGTCTTATTGACCCGCCCTCGTAGAACTGTAGGCCCCAATAGCATTAGATTTTCGAACAATCGAACCTTCTTCAACTTAGTTTTTAATGATGCTAAAGCAGGAATAAAGTCTCCAAATACAATATTTTCTTCTTTCTGTAGATGGTCCAATAAATCTACCAATGGCTTCATGACTATACAATATTCTTTTAAATATTTCTAAAGGCTTTAGAAAAGTCCAATAAGCACAGAATGTATATGTCTTATCATACGCTCTTCTCAAATCATCTAGAATTTTTATTACAGTCGTGGTACAACTGTGATTTTTTCTAAAGCCTGATTGAAACGGAGATAACATTTTATTTGAACTTATGTGCTCATTGATTTGGTTTTTTAATAATATCTCAAAAATGTTTGATAGGCACGGTAAAATACTAATATGCCCTAAAATCTTCTGGCTGGTTCCTCGTAGGCACAACTTTAGCATATTTCCAAATTGAAGGAAACTCAGATTTCATGATACATGAATTAATAATGTGCGTAAGAGGATAATATATCCAGGGCATAATTAGTTTTATAAACTTAATAGATATACAATTTACTCCTACCGCGTTTGATTTGATGTTGGATAAGGCTTTAGCCACATCACTCTCTAACACACAGTGAAACTCAAGATAATTAAAATTATTATGATTGGTTACAGTAAGGTCAGTGTTGCTGTTATTAACTGTAACTGAACTATCCAATGTTCTAAGAAACAATCTTCTTCAAATTCGGTCAGCAGATCATCTACGCCATCTATGGTGACTCTTTTGTTGGGATCAGCATCTCCAACGACGGAATATTTACCATCAAGACTGTTTAATAGTTCCAAAAGGGTTGCCTTAACACCGACTAAATGCTCTGTACATCCTTGATCAAGCTTCTGTTCCCCCATATTCAGGGGGAGGCTAGGGTTTTCAAAAAATTGGTGGTGCAATGATATTCCTGGTCTCATTGTTGCCCCTTTTCTCTGTTTCGTTCCTCACATTACAACTGACTGCATGAAGCGATTCTTGATCGTAGGACTCTTGTTGCTGTTATTCGCTACTTCTAACGCGTGAACGCGAATGCTTGCCAACCACCCAATAACAGGTACAGCAACGTAGTCTCTTGGCAATTTAGAGTTGCCTTGATCCATCGGTGGCGTAAGCCTTCTCTTTCTCTATCGACAAACCAGAAATTCCAGGTCCATATCCTTTAATCGTTTGCGGAGATCGTCATTCGAAGCTTTCAAGTCCTTTCTGAAGCACTTTGTATGATTCTCAAGCAACACTCATTACCTTATTATCCTTTCTTAGTACATAACCCGTTCGATATTGAAATAAGTATCCACAGTCTACTGGAGGAGCCTTTTATTCTGCTGCTTGGTTTAAGCGGTGATATAAATTGTATTGGTCACCCTTGGGGAGAAGCAGAGACTTTGCTTTGTATGCTTGACACGACTCTATTAACTACAAGAAGACAGTGAAACAAAGTATCAGTAGACTATGTCCGCAAACTGTTCACAATTTGGCTAAGTTCGATGTTCAAAAAAGCAAAAGATAACGTCCATGATTACACCTATAATGACGTTAAAATGTGATAGTTCACATCCGGGGGAGATTGACATGGTTATCAAGTTTGACAGCACTGTGAATAGCAAGCTTGTACATACGAGTATATCGCATGCTAGTTAGTTTGGAACGCATTAAACTTGCTTTGCCCCATTTGAAAATATCCGAGTACAATCTCCTTTCCACTTTATCTAGAACAGAAAAGATGTCAAGGCATCCATAACGGAACAGAGACCTGCAGGGATGAGCAGAGAATTGTAGTAAAGCCGCTCTTGGTGCTGACCGTATGGAAAAACTACTCTGCAAACTGTGGCCGACCAAAATGAAATAAGAATTGCAATATCTAGACCTAAATACGAAAAGGTTCCAAGACCGGTAGGCCCGCCTTTAAGAATTTAATGTAGCAACAAAAACTTAGTAGAGAGCACCCGCCAAGCCCATTTCCCAAACCTGGTCGGTAAGTGAATAGAACCTTAGCAACTTTTGCCCGATATACAGGATGGGAGACCTTCTTAATTGCGTCAACTATAGGCTCATCAGCCGCCTTAACGTCGTATATGAGATTTTGTTTGCCGTATTATGTGCATGCCTGAAACCATATCTGATGGAGTCAAAATCAATGGTTTTAGTTACCTTGAGTGATAAATGAATAAGACAGCTCTCACCGATTGATGTCAAAAAGGACTTGAGGAACACTAGTAACACAACTTTGCAAAAGCCTGTATAAATACATACATACGGCAATGAGATTGATACCATTGACAGAAGGAGCAAATTTGAGTTAGGCTGTGAATGAAGATGAAACGGAGTCCGTAATTGCCCTCGACAAGAAGAGGCGTATTCGTACATCATCGACGAATGATCGCTCGTCAGCTTCTTTTTGACTATGTTTTCTGTGCTTATTACGTCGTGGCTGAGCTTCCCAACATCTACAAATCAAAAAAGTGTCGTTAGCGTCGTCTGCTGAGAGTCTCCGTTCTGGCAGACTGGAGTGTTTGCTTTACAGATCTTGTGAAGAAAGGCGTTGATATATTAATGTTCGGTGAGAAACTCTCTGACGTAGTAGTTTAACCACGTCCTTGATCAGCTTCGCCATCGTCCTCTGTTTTCCAAGCTCCAGTGCTCTTGCCTATACTGTTTCGTGAGCTCCTTGCCGCCTCGTAGGACCCCCTACTTTTGCAATCAGTCTCTTATTCCGATACGGACTTTATCTGTTGCGAGAATGTGAGTTTCATATTGGTAATCAGTCCCAAGTATTTCAATGCTTCCTTGTTTGTTATAACTTCGGGCGTACCCTACCAGGAGGGCATATTTAGGTATCAACAAGAAGTATGCCGTCGTATGAGATGTTCCAGATGTCAGGTCTCAGGACCGATTGATGTGCTGTTCCGGAGGTGATTTCTTTTCTTCGAGGGCCTTCCGTGATTTCATAGATCAGATCCCGTTGTTTGACGTAGTTCTTCAGTATCAGCAAGAAGTAAGCTGTAATATTGGAAGTATGTTCAAGAGCAGTCTGTATATCGCCCCACCTGGCTGAATTCAAGGCATTTCGCACATCCAGAGTTGCCAGCAGTACGATCTTCCTATTCTTCTACTTCTTCGATAGCTCCGATCGTAGAGTGGCCTTTTCTAAAACCATACTGTCTCGTGTACAAGTTATCTGATCTTTGTGCTGATTTTGTGAGCCATGGTTTCAGCATATTTTTTTGGAATTTCCCTGCAGTGTCGAGCATGCAAAGCAGTCTGTACGCAGATGTGGAATCCGGGTCTCCTTCGCTTTTGCGGATCAACACCAACCGTTGTGTCTTCCAACTCCTGAGAAAGACCCCTTCCTCAAGACAGTTGTTGTACATGTTTGGCAGAAGCTGTGTGGATGTTTGAGTAATCGCTTTCAACACTTCCGTCGGTATTCCGTGCGATTCGGGGGCTTTTTGGTTTTGTAGGATTGTCACCCCCCCCCCCCCCCCCCCCCCCCCCATTGGTACCCTGGGGCCCTGTTTCTTTTGGAGCTACTTACTGGGGGCATCAAAACATCACATGCCAGCCGTTTAACTTGCATCGTGACTTCAGCTTTTGTTTCTGCAGCACCCTCAAGGTGAAGTACAGCACCTTTTCCTTCTTCGATCACAGACGGGAGAAGCATTGCGTTGAGTCTATTAACATTCCACCTCGGAGCTCGTATTGAATATCAATTTAGAGCTCGTTGGTCTCCTCGTAAATCGAAGATTATGTATTGATGGACGCTGCCCGTATAGGCTTCGACGACTCTCCAATTCTTTATTCCTGCGGATGTCGATTCCGTCACGAATTTGACATCCGGAATGGTCCCTTCGTATCCAGGTGTCCAAAACATGGGTGAATTTCCTACGTTTACTACTCGTACATTAAGGCCGCATCTCGCAGACATTTCTAGTATTTGCCTTCCTCGTGAGTCGGTGGTTGACATCCTCCCCTCCTGCGCTCCGGCATTGCAGTTTCCGGAGACCAGAATCTCTCCTTCGATATCAGCCATGCAATTCTCCAAGCTTTTCAGTTTTTGCCGGAACTCGTCTATCCTTTCGTTTGGCGTGAGAAGGGTGCTTATTACAGCGAGCCCATCATTTTTCTTCCAAACAAGGTCTCTTTGATGAGGAATTTCCTTGAGTCTAGAATCCCGATAGCAGCCTAATGAGTACAGAATTCAGTTTGGCCCTCTCTCGTCGTTTGTCTGCTGATGATGACCATGTCTGCCCGCAGTTCACTTCTGATTTTAACCAGGAAGTTGTCAGCCTTTTGACTCCTAGTACATAGTATTCTGGTCATTGGAAGCTCCTTTTCTTCACCTTTTCAAGTGCTTCTCTTGATATTTTTCCGAGCCCATCACATGATTCAGCGCTGATAGCGGAATTTTTATATCCGCACATAGGCAGCACTTCGGATGATTTTGGCAATCGACTTTTGTAGGACCCTTTTGCTCACAGATGAAGCATACGCCTTGTCCCTTCCTGATGTCCGTATCCAAAGCATCTAAAACATCGTAAGACCTCCATCCTTCTTCGGATTTAACATCGATACGAGGGGTTTTCAGCACCTCGTTGACTGCTCAAGCATTAACGTTGACTAATACCATCGTCAGCGAGCTTCTGTTCTTTTCTGTGATCACAATCTGGAGGTCCAACGTCAGATCGCTGACTCTCTTTTGTGTGACATCTTGAACTTCCTCAACTGTATCTAGTTCGTCCAAGACCCTAATCTCGAGTGATGTTTTTGGTTCAAGGCAGCGGATCGTCGCCCTATCCCTAAAAATTTATTTTAGAGATTTCCCAAAAGCCTGCTTATCCTTTATATTCGGCCCGAGCTCTAGGAGTACATCCCTAGATTTCGGGGGATTTTTTATCTAAGGAAGTAGTCACGGGTAGGATGGGACCTCAACATGTGTAAATCCCCAGCTACAGCTAGTTGGTCAAAGATCGTTGGAGAGGTTTATTTGTCATTGCCCAGCTCCATCCCGGACTGTGGCTTTATCTTAGTAATTGTAACTTTACTATTTCAAGTTGATCTGTTTCATATCTTCAAGATACGTTACCCACCCGATATCGCGAGGGCCTGTCATAAAAAAAAATGAGAAAGGTAGGGTACCCAATTGTCTCGTGTTAGGGATACGAATGAGTGATATGCGAGTATATGTTCATGGCTGTTAAAACGCGTTCTCCGCAGCGGTGTTCGAATGGTGGCCATTGGCCGGTTGTTCTGTTGTTTTTTGGGAAAAAATACACGCATAATGCGTTGTGAGATAGGGTGTTATTTTGATGCAAAATCCTTAAATTATCCTTCTCTGATTGAGGCTCATAACGCCTTATTGGCAATGTAGAGTTCATGATGCACAACACCATTGTAGTCCATGCTAACTCTCTTCGACGTTGAGAACGCCGGAACGGTCTGAAGCGTGTATGCCTACCATAAACTACTGTTTGCTTCAACATTTCTAATGTTTTTGTGCCGTCGATCATATTTAGTTTTGAACACGAAATTGAATGCAAAAATCTGAGCTCAATTTTGTATCCACTTCTAAAATCTAAATTTAGAAGTTCTAAAAATTAGAACAAATTGTAGGTTGAGTAGCTAAGCCATCATCATAGGCGGATTTGAAAAATTTGGATGTGCATATGGCTGTCCTCATTTCGTTTCGGTTTGATGTACAGTAATTTTCACGGTGTCCATCTGAATTCTTTGGTGCATCCTACCAAAGAAGCCAGCAGCTTGCTTGCCGTGTTCAGAGTCTACCAGTCTTTTTCGAATTCCCAGCTCTCTACTACGATGTATTCATGAATCTTCTTGTAGCCTTCAGTTCGGGTTTTATTGCCGTGACATATCCTTTTTATCTGCTGGTGAAATTTCCAAACTCCATTCATATAAGAGAACCCTTCGATGTCCTCGACCTCGCAATATGCTCTGCTAGTATGTGTCAAAAACAGTCCTCAACCGTATTCATAGCTGAACCATGGATATTTTGTCTATGGTCGCCTTTTGAAATCTAACACAAGAGAAGTTGGGGAAGTGAGCCAAATCTGCAAAGGGTGTTACAGTTTTTTTTTTGCAATTGACGTCACATCTTCTTTGAGTATTTTGTCAACGCTGCGCGCACTGCCCTTGGTATCTGCACACATAGATTGGCTATAACGAGGTAGTGGCCCGAGTGATTATTGAAGTGGGACGTGTCTCTTCCATCTATCGCAATATGATTAATCTTCCTTTCGTGGGAAGATGGCCATATGATTGTCTATTTTGCCATTCAGGTCACCAAGCACGTTCTGCTTCATCGGGAAATGTTTCTTTTGAACTTTATGTGCCCCAACAAAGAGTTTGCCTACAATGGCCACTACATATCCTAAAGTACCAGCAAAAGCCAATCCCCAACAAGTCTGCTTTCCTGCTGTTAACAAACTATAAACCTCTCTGACACCTTCACCACTAAAACCCCATTAATAACTTCCAAACCAGTAAATCACAAATGTCCCTCGACCTTCACCGACATTGACCATTAGCTCACTTAACTCAAAAATGGAAAAAAAAATCTCCATCATCATCGGTTTAAGGTCATCTCGCTTGACATAAAACTTCAAGCCGTGACTAATGCCCACTTTCGAGTCAAATCACCTCACCTCATATTGCAGTGAACTTTACCTGCTGTTGCGGCGCACTCACGATCACATTCCACACTCTATAAACTTCAAGTGGAAGCGCACACACACTCCAGACTCCATGCTCCGTACTACACACTCGAAACTTCCAACTCCAGACTTCAAACTACGCGCACTTTCAATGACAGTTAACAACCATCGAAGACAAAGACCCCAATTAACATGAGAGCACATTTCTATCATCAAGTTGATGCCAATTACCTTTACGAAAATTACGGGACTCCTATGTGTATATGTAGAGGTACTTGTACTTATCTTCTGTCCATGATAGACCAGAGCCAAAGACTTATGATCAATTTGACAAGACAACCAGCAACTTTCTCGTCAGTAGCCGAAACAATGGCTGACTGACATTTCATGTCAAAATATGTCACACGTCAAGTGCGTCAATTCTCAAGAGTGAAATCCTTCCAAACAAGTGCATAACAGCAAAAGATATTGCGAAAATTTGCATTAGAACTTTTGCTCGTCGAGCACGAAAACCTGTACCCATAGTCATACTCGTACTTGTATCTTGTATGCGGGAAAGTGCCAGCACATCACAGTCCGCTTATCCCTTGAGATCAAGCTCCCAAGCATTCCGGACAGTCACAACAATGTTAAAACACTTTTACCCAAACTGTGGCGAATCCTCTGTCCGGTGGACAACGATCGCCTACAGCGGTGTACGAGTACCTCTCTTAGGTTTCGACGCGTTAACGCTCCTTCTCCTTGCCAACCGAACTGACAGCTATCAGACAAGATGGAGGTACCCGTATCCGTACGAGTTTACTGGTAGCCATGGTCGGATTTAAATGAAATGTCCGACGTCCGACGTCCGAGAGAAATTCAGTTCACTTTCGTTTCATTAATTTCCCAGGTTCCTCCATGTCGAGTTTGAATCTTCGAAGGATGTCCAGAGCATAGGAGCATACACATTGGTAGAGGGAGACAGCCTTGCGTACTCGTATTTATATGTTGAGTCGACAGTCAGCGATCATTTTAATGCGCCCGTGATGAGAGCAAGACACATCCGATCCAAATAGGAAAACAACTTTCTCGGATTGTTATCGTGTCAACGCATTAAAAAGAATTGCCAGTCCGAGACGTTGTGTCGTTGTCGTTATTGCATCCAACTGACTGCACAGACCACAGCAGCAGTGTACTGGTAATATAATTTATTTTGTTATACTCGTACTGTTCCAGGGTACTGCTCGCATCTGTATGGTGTACTTGTACTGGAAGACGTATCCAATGGATCCCCCTACGGAACTCGTACACAAATTGTCACTTAATGATCATTTTCAGTTTTCCTGTGTGAATCTGAAGAACGAACGGAGCTGAGGCCCGCACCGACATACGTGCAGCATCAGCTAATAAACTGCAGCAGCACAATAGACAGACAGACAGTGGTGGCTTTCTAGCACGCTATAAAGTATAATGATGTCGCTTCATCATATCACTGGCATCATATCTCCTTCTTAAGCGCTGGGAATACTAGCACTGACACTGGCACTAGCACTGGCACTGGCTCTGGCTCTGGCACAGGCGCTGGCACAGTCACAGATACTGAATAGGACTTTGTGATGGAATTGAGCAGGGCATAGTCTAAAGTACAACGCATACATTCATTTCTTCGTTTTTTTCTTTGTTCTTTTTTTTTTTGATAAAAAGTTTGGAGGCGCGTACATATCTTGACGCTCGACGAGATTGTCATTTTTGCCAGATATCCGTATTCTGCGGCTTGAGTTATGTGTACGATATGTTTGCGCGTACTTGCATGCAAGTTGGTCATTGTTTATGGCTTTCATCAGAAGCAGAGATAACGTCGTGCTATTGTGGCAGAAAGTGACAATGATGGTGATTTAGCACGAAACGCATTTGAGATACAAAAATATTAGATTCGGCTTTACCACAAATTCGATATGGTTCGGAAGGAAGGCTTTTCAGCAGACACTAGGTCTGACAGTAGCATGAAAGTGATAGTGGCATAGTTTAGCCACTCTATGTTGGTGTGGGATTCATATATTAGATACACGTCGTTCAAATGCTTTGTAATGACAATTAGGAACTTTTGTTGGTTGGTCATTTACTTTTGTTAATTGAATGAGTGAAAGTCCGAGTACTTTCTGTTTGCAGTGTCAACGGTTTTAATGAAGGAGAGGAATTTTATGACCTCCTTGCGCTCATACTTGGGGGGTTTTCAATGCAAAAACTGATCACAAAATTGTAAGTGAAATCGTATGTTTGCTAGTAGATGCATTTCAAATAATATCTCTTGGCACTGTGATGAATTTTTTGAGAGAAAGAGGCATGGCAGTATCGAAGCAGTAAGCTAGATTTAATTTTCTCTTTTCGTTATAATCTTCGAACATTCAAGACCAATCTTGGTCTGTAATTTGGCTTGAAATACATATCGTGCATGACAATGGCTTCTTAGATAATCTATGTATGTTGACACATCTGTTACAGTAGGAAGTGCGCATACTTGTATAGCCTTTCCATGAACGAATCTGATGATCTGAGAATCTATGTTGAAGGAGTCATGATCACTTCATATTCATTGATAGATACAAATTTTTGCCTTTTGAGGACTAATCACAGTTCTTGTAGATATTATTGAAAAGGATGGCAACAGTTGAAGTCTAGACTTCTAACAAGTATCACTAACAAACTTTGAGATGTCTGTAGAATTTGTTTCAGCACCTCAAAATGAATTGTATCTTTCACGTCAGATTCAAAATCTTACGCACATAAATAGGTCTATAAAATGTGGTGTGATGCAGTAGAATATTCGTATATGCATGCCACTTAGACGAAGTGGAAGGCCTAACATACCTTGATGTACAAAGGTGCTGTAGGGATGCTTCTGAGTCCTCTGTTAAGCAGCTGTGGACTCCTATTCTATTTGGAATCAATGTGTCAACTATATGTCAGCCATCCATCAATAATTTGCCTTTGGTGTGTCATAAATCTGTTACTTCACCAACGACTCCTTTGTACCAGATCCATCCTATTTTAATTACCTACTGAACTTCTCCAATGGCCCACTTCTCTCTCATATCCTGGACCCCTCTTATATCGAATATAAATTACACCAACTCAATGACGAATTTACACCCAGTTCAGATGGCCTCCCTGCCATATTTCTTAAAAAATGTTCTTCGTCTCTTTCCCTTACCCTTTCTGATGTCTTTTGTCTATCCCTTTCACAAGGAGAATTTCCTCAGGTTTAGAAAACCTCCTTTATAACCCCGATCCACAAAAAAGGATCAAAGAACGAAATAACAAAGTATCGTCCAATCGCTAAACTCTCCCATATACCCAAACTCCTCGAAAGTATTTTGTATGAAGCTCTTAGCTTCCAATGAAAATCACTTATTTCCCCTAGTTGTCTAGGGGGCTTCCTAAAGGGTACGTCAACCACCACAAATCTCGTTGGATTCGTATCCTTTGCCATCTCTGCCCTAGAGAACGGCAACGAAGTCGATGTAGTTGCAACCGATTTCAGCAAAGCCTTCGATAAAATCTCTCATCGATTAATACTCTTCAAATTGTCTGCCCTCGGCTTTGAACCCATACTGTTAAAATGGATATCCTCTTACCTCGGAAACCGCTTTAACAGTGTTCGCTTTAGGTCAGCCCACTCTGCTCCATTTTTGGCCACCTCTTGAGTTCCACAAGGTAGACATCTCGGTCCCCTTCTCTTTATATTAACCATAAATGATCTCGATAGGATCATCAAACAATCGTTCGTCTCCCTTTACGCCGACGATACCAAATTTTTCAAAACCATTTCCTCTCCCCATGACTCCTTCCTTCTTCAACAAGACCTTGATAGTTTTTCGATCTGGTGCCTCAAAAATTGTTTGGAACTTAATATCACCAAATGCCAATCCATCACCCTTTCACATAAGCGGCTCAAATCTCCTCCCCGACTCTACCTTCTCCACAATCAATCTATCTCCTCCGTTGAATCTCTTCGCGACCTCGGCATTTTGTGTGATAGGGAGCTCAACTTCCGTTTGCATATGGATGGGATAATCCTTAAAGCCAACTCTGCACTAGGTTTTGTAAAACGATGGTCCAAAGAATTCACCTACCCATACGTGATCAGGTCCCGCTATATAACCTTTGTCCGTCCCCTACTAGAGTACGCCAGTAAAGTATGGTCCCCATATCATCGCGTTCATATCTCGAGAATCGAAAGCATCCAGCGCCGTTTTCTTCGATTTGCTCTTCGAGGTTTGCCCTGGGATGATCCTTTTACTCTGCCCCCCCCTATCAAAACCGTCTCAACCTTATTAACCTAAACACCCTTGAGGAACGCAGGGATGCAGCCGACTTTCTCTTCATTCATCGAATCCTTTCAGGTCACGTTGAATGCGCGTCCCTTCACAACCCCTCGTCTCTTCTATCACCCAACCCACCGCACCTCAAACCCTAGCGTCTTTGACTTCCACCGCACCACTTCCTACCTCCAATCCGTTCTCCTTCACCACTTTGACCAACCTTAGTTTTAAGTTTTAGTTTAAGTTTAATTTTAAGTTATAGCTTGTATTAGGCCGAATAAATGAGGGCTTTCGCCCCCACCAAAATTTAAAAAATTTACTCACATTCCTGTTGTCCTCACGCCTATAAATTTCCAAAGAGTAAGCTATACTTCCACCCACATTTTTGTCATACGATGGTACCCGCAGGCAGTAGCCAAATACTGCGATCCCAGGAAAAGGGGACTTATCATATGCTGCGATGCTTGTAGTCATAATATTTTTTGGGGCAGTAGCTAATGCAACGTAAGAGGCAATCATTTCTTAGATTTCATACTATCGTCTGGCCTGGTTGTCAACAATGTTGGACCCTAGCCAACTTTTCCAACGAAAGTAAGAAATTAAATCGACTTAACGCTATCCAATTGGTACTGGAAATTACTATCGGGGGTCAGACCATAGATATTTCGAATTCAGAATCGGATGCGAAGTCCCGACCTTGTGGAAGAGGAGAAATCGTCAACCAGGCTGGAACCGCTCAGAAAATCTGATGGTACCTATACTGATACGAAAGCAAAGTCTCTCCGTCTTATGCTTGAGGCTCCCTTCCCAAGTAGCCGAATAAGAACCAGCTAACAACGAGCTCCTATCCTAGACCTGGTCGATGTTTGGTGCACTAGAAATGGGCTTTCCGTCAATCCTCTCAAAACTGAGGTTGTTCGCTTTACGAGAAGAAAAAAGCCTAGTCTGATCTAGTGTTTCAAAGCATCACCATGCAGTGCCATCCTAGATAAGAAACTTCTTTAGACTAAACACGTTACGTCGAAAGCCTCCGAGACGCTGTTGGTCTCTTAGCAGTGTAAAGAAGCTTTCAGCAAGACAGAGGCCGTGTCCCTTAGGAGGGTCATTTGGATCCACACCGTTATGATCGCGCGCATTATATCCTATGCCCCCGCTGATCTATAGAACAAGCTTTCACTAAAATACGTCACTCCTGCTTTTACCAGACTCAAAAGAACGGTCTGTCTCGACTGTAAGGGTCTTTCCTTAGCATGCCTGGCTCTGCTTCAGATGCACAGAGATGAATTTTCCTCTCCTTGATATTGATGTCATGGGCTGCGCTGTCAAAGCCATTTTTCGTTCAAAAAGAATTCATATGTGGTACAACTCGAACTGGAATGTTGATGATCTTGCGCGCCGACTGTCTTTTGACTCTGGTCTTATGGATATTCCGTGATGCGGAAAAAAACTCGCAATCAACTTCCCCTTTGCTCAGGAATGGTGTCGTCAGAATCTGAGCCAGGGAAGGAATACAGTCAGGCCTTCGCGTATGGCTCCAAGACCAATTTAGGAAGCGGTGATGGTGTCTTTCTCGAGAACGATAAGCTAAGATTTCACTTTTCTCTGCTGGCAACGAACTACGAGTATATTGTGTAGCGAGAACCAAGCTGCGTTTAAAGCATTGGTTAGCCTTCTTACGACTACCAAGCTAGTTCGAGAATGCAAGGCTTCCCTGAAAGCAGTCGGTAGGCCGAATTCACTGAGTCCGAGTTTGGGTCCCAGCTCACAATGGGATCACGGGAAGTGAAGTCGCCGATGAATTTGCTAGCCAAGGCTCAGAGAATAGTTCTTCAGCAACATTCTCGGTTAAGATTTCCATCCAAAGTTCGGTTTCATATGAGCACAACTGCAGGTACGAATACAGGTTCCCGGCAGACCAAATGAATACTTCCCGAGGCCTCTAAAAGGTCAGCGACTTTCCTGCTGTCCCTCAGTAAAAAAGCCCGCAAGATGTTTATCGGCGTCGTGGCGGGGCAATACGCTTTTGCTAAGCACATTAGTATGCTGGGTATGAGTGACAGAACATCAACAACGACAGACGTGGAACATTACCTCTCGGAGTGTCAGCTCTACGCTCACATCAAGTTGAAGGTACTCGGCGCTGATGTATAGTGGACAGTTTATCACTGAATTCTTAAACTTATATCCCATCGAAAGAGTACAGTACTAGTTCCTTGCCTGATTGCTATGTTATACCCTGTGCCTCTTGATGACTTCTACTTTCAAAGGATTAAAGTTCTTTTGTTGCTTGCGATGATGCAATTCCAGTTACGAGTAAATCTAAGCTAGTGTTCTGAGGTTTATCTCTCTTAAGTCAGAGGTACCTGGTGCTGTCCTTAGTGCTCAACAATCTACTTCTATTGTCTCGCCTTAGAAGAACGTAGTATCGTATGGTTTTGAGTAATAGGGTTCCGACAAAGACTTTTACCTATCCAAATCCCTTTTAAGTTAATAAGCACTACGTATATCCTTTTGCACATTCCACCATCGGATGTACAATAGTATAACCACCATTCTAGACAGCTTGACTTTGTTTATGAAGAGCCGATAGGTAATTGCCATGACCTACAGTTCCACTTCTAGCTCTAGTTAGCAGTCTTCCACTTTTCTTTTTTTTGAAACCGTCTATGCAGGTAAGGTAAAGTGCATTGAAACTGCAACAGCGACAAGCCTTGGTTAGCCATAAAAATGTAGCTTACCAACTTACTTAGTTATTAAGTTCTTTCTAATTAAGGTTCAGGGTGAACATGAGTATCAACTAAGAAACCTTTCCATTTAGCTGGTTCATTTTCCAGTGGTCTTCATTTAAGCCCTGCAAATTAGTTGAGGTTCCTTTAAACTTATAAAACACATAAACGAGATGTGATGTTGCTACATTCGGCTATATTCTGATTCCTCTAGTTAAATTAATGTTCCTGCCCGTCCTATAGAGTTCGTCAGCGAAGAAATTTGTCTTCACTCATTGCATCGAGTGTTTTCCGCTGGAAATGCCCAAAGGCTTCCTCAGCTCTGGATAAAGTTCATAGGACCATGACTCATAAAGGGTCATTTCGTTTGTAAAAGCGAGGTTAAGAAACAGCGATTGGTAAGAGCTGATATAATTGCTCGCATTTATAGCGGCGCCAATGTAGACAAAATTCCAAAGTACGCCTAAGATTTATCTGACAAATCACAAACGCATCTGAAATAGCAATTAGAAGATGTATAGGCTGGTGTCATGAATGATGTTAATAAAATCACAAGTCTGCGTATCGCCTTGCCATTTTTGACATAAAGCGTCTCGGTGAAAACATTAGCGATCTTCACAAATGGGGATTGTATATCCAGTTGGCTTCCCAACTAGCCAGCTTAATACTTATCGATGGAGCTGCACCTCTTACTCGTATTTTGGATATCTTTTTTCCAGAACTGCTCTGGATTAAATTCCGTAGAAATATTCCTACCTCTTCTAGCCAAGTCCCTGGAATCGTACTCTTTGGATTACATCGAAGAGATGTTCATAAATGAGTTTTCCCTCTAGATGAAACAGGAGATCATTCGAAGCTTTGTTCTATAGAAATGGTAACAATCCAGTGTATCTTCACAGAGTTCATGCGCCCGTGCCCTAAAATAGTTTACATATACTCGTATACGCTGTCATAGCTGTTTGTGGCAACGTGAATAGTAAAGTTTTAAATCACGTTGAAGTTCTACTCGTTTATTGAGCCGTTCTGTCTAGTACCTCGATGATGAGTGTCCTCTAGACGGCTTGCTCTTCGTTTTATCTTCGTTCACCATGCAGATAGCCTTCACAGCTTCTATACTCACGGATTATAGTGCAGTGCAGACTACCTGCTGTTTTCCCTCTGTTGTATCTTTGGTACTGATGACATTGAAATCGATGGAATAGGGTTATGTTTGTCTGCTTCCGAACAGCAGGAGGTTTTAGCCTACGACACCGCAGCTTTTCGCAAACTTTTTCATGCGGTAACTGCTTCTAGCTAAGTGGACCAAGTGCCCTGGTATCCCGATATCTTGATCGACTACATTCATGCCTGGATGCAGCTCGTAGAGATACACAGAACAATGTTTCCGAAGAACCATTGTTTGCTCAAAGTATTTGTTTGGCTTATAATGTACAAGGCGGCGCAAAATTAATCACCCTTTCGGAAGATGGTATAATTTTTGCAAGTGGCGTTGTACGTTGATCATATTTGAAATTTGTGAGCTAGACAGCTGCAGTATAGAAACATGCAAGCAATGGATCTCTATACTCCGCAAGAGCGTGGAATAATTTTGTCGATGTTTTGGACCAGTAATCGGTCGGTGGTGTTAGCGTAGCGTAAATTTCGATGTCGATTTCCTAATCGTATCGCGCAAACTGGGCAAATATTCCGGCGCCTAGCTACTCGACTCGCACAGAGTGGAACCACAGGAGACCATATAGGGCGTGGTCGCCACCGGACTGATCATTCGGCCGAGAATATCGCGGCTGTGGCTGCCGATGTCGCTTAGAATGAAGAAACATCAACCAGACGAAGGGCCACGCAATTGGACATCACCAGACGGACCCTACAGGGAATTTTAGTGAAAGAATTACACATATTTCCGTACAAAGTGCAAACAGTGCATCAGTTAATGCCTCCGGACCGTCATTCGCGTGTGAATTACTGTAAAGCCATCCTCAATCTCACCAACGAAGAGGACGATTTTGTGTCGAAAATCATCATGAGCGACGAGGTGCATTTCCACTTAAGCGGTTACGTCAATAAGCAAAATCTTCGTTTCTGGGGCACTGAAAATCATTACATCCACTCAAAGCCACTGTATGGTGCGGCGTTCACGGGGGAGGAGTGATTGGGCCGTATTTTTTTGAGGACGCTATCGGCAATACGGTCACTGTTACTGGCGAATGCTAAAGGGCCTTGATTAACGACTTCTTACTGCCGAAATTGGATAAGCGGGGCTTGGTGAACATGTGGTTTCAACAAGACGGTGCAACCGCATGCACCGCACGAGCCACAATGGATATTGTGAAGGAAGCGTTTCCTGGTCGCGTAATCTCCCGTTTTGGCGATTTAGCATGGCCAGCAAGATCGCCTGGTTTAATCATTCCAGACTTCCGTCTTTGGGTCTACTTGAAATCTCGGGTTTATGCCAACAGTTATCACCGGAAATCTTGCGGAAAGTCGTGGAAAATGCGATAAAACGGCCACAAATGTGTATCAACACTGGCGGCAGCCACTTGGCGGATATCACCTTTTCGAAGTAAAGATTTCCATCACTCAAAATCACTTTTAGTAAAAAAGTAATTCAAAAATAAAATCGGATGAACAATTTTGCGCCACCTTTTAGCTCTTGGTGAAGATTAGAAGAACAGACAGAATCAATGGCTTGTTGACCGTGCGCATTGTTTTCTGAGTGGGAACTTTGAAGCCATTTGTTGGAAGGTCTTAGTCGAAATTGATATTAATGATGATGATGAACTGAACCGGCTTTTGCGACTTAAATGTGACTTTGTTTCCGTCCTTTTTAGGAACGGCTCATCTTGCCTGCTGTTCAATTGCCGTGAGATCGACCAATATTGTTAAAGTCGTTCACGTATTTCGGCAGCTTGACGGTGTCATCTATGCTAACTCTTTCATCACACCCTATTTGCCCCCACAGTAGACAAATAAATCGCATGTCTCCATCGTAATCCGACACATTTGTGGAACTTTTTCGAAGAGCAGTTTCCAAAATGCTCATTACATCTCGTGTTTTCCCTGGCTTAAAATCAAAGGGAAAACGATGAGTCTTAACTTTAATGGAATCCAGCCGATCTTACAGGTTTGTATGTTTATTCTTTAGCTTTCGTATAAATGAGCGTGCTTTCTCTTTCTCAGAATTTCGGCCACTAGATTTCATTTCCTAGCCTGCTTTTTGGGCTTAGTTCTATGCTTTTTTGTAAATTATTCGCACATTGTTCCGAAATAGGACTTTCCGGTATCCTAAAACTGGGTGGCTGCTATTCAGCATTTAGAAGCTCTATCTTGTTGTTTCTAGAATTTGATATGCAACGCTTAAATGTGTGCATACTCCGCTTCTTGTTTGGGTTTGTCCGCTCATCACCATAACAAGGACTAAAAGTTGGTGTGTTGCTTTCGCCAATTTAGGGTTTTTAGCCAACTTTGGCTCTTTTGTTAATATTTAGTTAACAATTGATTTTCGTGACCTTCAAAATGTATAACAGACCAGATTTTACAAACGATATTCGGGAGACTGATACGTCTTGGGATGCTCTTTCCCTTCTTTACTTCGTAGAACGCTTTTGTGGGTTCTTTTCGTTTTGGTTTCAGTAGCCTAGCTGTATCTTTGGTGTGGTTTTGCGAAGTCGATAGTCTGTTAATGATATTCGATCAGCTATGACCTGACGGTCTCATTTTAACAGTATTTCTTAGATTGTGTTTATTAAACTTCGAAGATATTTTCCGTATAGCTTCCTAAGGCGCCTGATAATACACATATATCGGCGGCATAGTACTTGTAAAAGGATGATGTACATAATTCCCTTCCAGAGCCCTGTAATGTCGCAGGTATCCATTATACCTATATTGTTTGTTGCTTCAATTTCAAAGATTTTGCACGGCTAGTGTTAGGAAGATCTAAAAAAAATTCTTACCCTGAACACGGAAATGTATAATACTTGTGATACTATGGTCCGCCCTGAGGACTAGCTTCGACAACACATTCAGCATTTGTCGAAATATACATAACTCTTCACACAAGTCTGTACATTTGTCAGTCAGTCAACCATTAAGACTCACTAATTCGTCTCTTATTTCTCCCAGTTTCCCGGGAAATTTCGTCTATTAAGACAAATGACCCAAACCGCCATGCTCACTGGACTAACTTGACTATGTCTGATTGCATTCAGCTGCCATGTGATCTCAAGTGATTTGTATTTTGCCATACCTACCGCACTCTCCTCATCATCCACATTAGCAAATCATTTCAATGTCATCCACTTAATCCTTCTCGACAACCGTCTCTACCATTAGGGACAACAAAAACTCCCAATCAAACTCACTTCCATTACTTACATTGCCTCCATTAATTAAAGCCACTTCCGAGAGTTTCAAGTTCGAAACGCCCCTTGGTTGAAAAAAAAAATAAAAAATTAAAAAAATAACAAGAAAAACTAAATCAAATCGACAGATACATCGCAGTGAACTCTGAAAACAAACGAAAAGTCCCGCTCAAATGTATCCATCTGCAGCCTTGAAACTAATATCTGTGTTCTCGATCAACAAAGTCATATCGTTCATCAGCTCCTAAATTAACATTCCAAATCTGTAAGGAGAAGTCTTCTCATCACAGATGCGAGTACGAGTACGAGTACGAGTATGAGTACGGGTACTCTCCTCTGAGATACCCGCAGATACTCTAACTTGAACTCAAACAATAGGCCTTTGTTACTTGCATTCAGAAGATACGCGAATTAAACTGCAATATTTTGAATTGCGACTTTTTTTTGTTGTTGTCGCCTATCAGTTGTTCAGTTTATTATATTAACTTCACCATAATTTACAATAGAGTGCGCTAGTATCTACGTGAATTTTGTATTTCTGACTGTTTTGCTTGTGCATGTGCGTAAGTTAAATCGTTTAGGTTACCCCTTTCGTGTGCTCCGTGTGATTAATAAGTCAAGAGGAGGAATGACATGGAAAAAAAAGGTCCAAGTCCTATTTGGCGGCATGCGTCTTGACAGAGCTACCATCTTTTAAAAGTAATAGTCTCGCCATTGTTTGTTTCTAATTGGAAATGGCTGTAATCGGTGCACTTGATCTGGTCGAATGAGCGGCAGAAATGATGATGCACCCGCTTCAACGGATGCCGGCAATCGACGCACTCGGTGGATATCTGCGAAAGGGGCACCCCTCTTAGAATACTGGCTTTGATGTGTCTGTGCCTTGACTGATTGATCGAAGCCATTTATTTTACCGTCATTTTCCTTTTGACATTCTGTGCAAGTAGCACCAACAGCAGCAGCGGCATCTTGATGTCCATCACCATCCAAAGCTGATGATGATGATGACGATGATGAAATCCGCAGTGGCAGTCGCGGTACATGTAATGCTGATGCTGACACGAGTCCATTAATATTCTCGACTTGAACGGGGACCACCATTGGAAGTGGTAGCGGTAGTGCCGGTCCAATGGATGTTATGTCGTCACAGAGTGTAAAACAATCGCTTAATGGTTGATGCAGTTTTTTCTGGTTGTCATCTGTCAATTGATAATAGTAGCGGGCCAAGTTGCCATTCCTGGTTAATCCATTTTCACTTCCAGTGCTAGTGTCAATGTTATACCGCTTGCGACCACGATTCGGGAAGAATAAATCGTCATACTTGAAGATGTCTTGGATTTTGTCCTTCTTACCGCGATTCGGTACGAAAACGTCGTATCGAGAGCGAAGGTGCTCCAGGCTGGGCTCGTATTTACGTCCTCGCGGTGGTATAAATGGTATAGCTGAACTGGAACCTGCTGAGAAATTAGAAACTGTAGATATTGCATATTACTGGTTTGTTGAAATATTTTCAAATGCTTTATGAATATGAGGGTGTGAAGGAGTTTTGCTTTGCGGTATAATGACAGATCTGGGAGTCAATTATGAGGACATGTGCAGTAACTTCAAAAGTGAATTCGGTAATTCTCAAAGTAGCCATCATCTTTAAGATGCTAAGCCAACGAAAATTTAAGCGCGTAAAGGGCATAGCAAATCCTTGAAGGTGAGCTTGAAAGTGGTACGCGCTGCATATATAGAGTGGGAAAGGCCATATTGCTGGTTCGTTTAAGTAGGATGTTTATTTTTTATAATTACCCATAAAATCTTTCCAGCGCGGGCGAAAGAAACTTCGGGAGGAAGGAAAAAGAGGTACCGATGTACATTGGTCTTGAATGTTTGCAAGTTATAACGACCAGGAAATAGAGAGCTCAGCAGGGCATTCCATAAGCGAGTTGGACGGCTAGAGAAAAGAATCAGGGAAGTGGGCTTGAGAGTATACTAATGACCATACATAGCGAGACGAGTGCTACGGCTGTCATTGACACACATATCGAGAATGGAAAGGTTTTCGGTTTCGACGATGCGAGTGCCATTCATGGCCAACGGCTGGGTATTCAAATTTCGCCTTAACGACAGCAGACAGCATTGTGTTTTGGAAGCATTAAATTCCACTCTCTTGGTGGTTCCCAATTTAGTAATGCTGTTTACATCGGAATTAAATGAGCTTAGTATAGGCTGCAGCTCCCGTTCTACAACCGATGAGCAGGGTCGTGAGACCGGGAACGAATATGAAAAGTAGAGAGTACTGTCGTCAGCAAAGGAATATATTGGACTAGAAGTAGCAGACTAGAGAGCATTGATGAAAATTAAAAAGAGTGTTGGAGACAGAACGGAGCGCTGGGGCACACCACCATAAATTTTGAAATTAAACTGAACGTACCGACAGGCAATTTCTAAATCGTTGAAGAAGATATTCATCAATTCCAAATGCACGCATTTTTGATATAAAAGCCTGATGCCAAACTCTGCCAAACGCATCGTTTTCACACGATTTCCCTACGTCAAACCCAAAAAACATTTTTCTAACCCTGACAGCCTCTGTGCAGCTGGAGTATCATCATGCCTTTTCTTTTGATTCAAAACTCTTCATCCTATGAGGGATTGAGGATCTCATTACAAAGAGGATATTGTCTGTGATCATATTAGCAGCGGCATCCACGTCGTTATCGCGGAAACATAACGACCAGTTAAAATACTTAAAGAAGTTATTATGTCCACTCCAGATAGTTTTGTTCGCGTAACATTAGCCCGCACTTTTAATAAACGGCCACCATCCAATGTAGATATGTGTCTGCTTCTAAAATGTAAAAAAATATGCGACCTTATCACCAATAGGCTGAGATATTTTAAAATCAAATTCTAGTTTCAAAAACCACCTGTCACTGGCCATGCAGACTATGCCCTGAACCTGGGAAATCCTCATTACGACGACTGCCCTATAAAAAAACTGAAACCCAAAAGGACATCCTTATCTGTGTAATTAATCCAGACTATCTGTGTATTTAAGCAAAATATAGGCATACCTATGAATGGTATCAAGTGAAATTTTGTTGTGATAAAACAGCATTCCTTACTACCGAGCTGTTGTTAAATTTGGCAGAGCAAAGGATTTTCCACCGTCAGCCCCAGAAGTTTCTTCTGGTTCTTATCAGTCACCTCACGGTGTATTTTATTTTTTAGCTGCAGCCGCCATTTCTCACAGGGATTCCTTTGGTATGTGAACGTTGATGATAGTCTTCAGCCGTCGATGCCACTTCATCAAGAATATGTCTTAGCGATTAACATTGAAGCATTTAATCAAAATGATTCATCAAGTATTGCAGCACAGCGTAAATTACGTTATTTTCTTGGTTGATGTATCGAACATTTGGGGAACCGTGTCACAGTAAGTGATTTGGTGAAGCCAGGACTATGTACACTTCCAAATATTGATGCAGTGAGTAACAGTATGAGTGATAGCTTAGAGACTATAATTCGTCATCTTGTCCAAAAAATTGGGATTTCTCCAACCAGATTTCTCTTCCAGAGACCACCACCAATTGCAAAAATTTACCAATGACTCTGAAACAGGTCAGTAATTGCTTATGAAAGACGAGGAGCGAACAGGAAACCCATGATTCAGGAAAAACCTCTTCGTCTTCGAAGAGTGACTATTTGGTATGCGATTTGGCTGATGATCCATTGGCATCGTGCGATGTTCCAATATTTTTGTTTGCCTGAAGCTCCTCTTCTTCATCTCCACAACATGTGGTCACAATTAGGCGATGCCACATGCCATATAGAGACATCAACAATGGAAATCATGAAATTAGGCATGTTAGGCATTTCCAGACAGAGTTATGTCGACATTTGAGGCCCCCGCGGCCTCGTCGTTCGAATGGAGTTTTTCGAATGACTGGATGTATGCTACCAAATCAACAACGCAAAAATTGAAACGCAATATACACAACGCAATTGCAGATACCATATTTCGGATAACAATGTTGCGAAATATGTTTGAAAAGGCACGCTCTTGTGCAAGTGCTAGAGGTGGCCATTTAATCGACATAATTTCTCATGATTAATGGCATTGGATACGAGTACACAATACATTTATAGCCCAAAGTGATTCGAATTTAAAAACGGCCGTAGTCCCAAAAATACATCCTGTATAAGTGAAACAACAAGTTTCTGTGAAAATATTCAACCAGTTCTCTGCAGGCCCTGCAAAATCCATACATTTCCGAGTGGAAGGGGAGCTTTTTATTTTTACTTTAAAAGTTCAACCGCTCTATTCTATCCATTATCCACTACCGTACAGCCTTGAGTATGCTAGGTTGATTAGCAGTCGCGATACTGTCTGTATTTATACTATTTGAGCTTTGCAGTTCCCTGAGATTCTCCATTGACTGGTCTTTAACTGTGCGGCTATCTCGTTGGGAAACACATACAATCCTTCGACGACTTTGACCATATGTTGCCGTATAGGAGGTTGTATGTCATTAACTTTTTGATTTTCAGATCCACCCTCCCAGCCACTTTATTAACAGTGTTCCGATCCATAAATTGATGAGGTAGGCCTATTTTGATCTGACCGGATTCTTTTAGCAGAGAGCCTGTGCACTTAAGGATGTACTACGTCCTGAATATGTTTGCATATCAATTTTTAACGCTCTCAGTTGTAGTGCGGAACTGATAAACAATTATCTACATATCGTTGGAGAAAAATTCGTATTCCATTGAAATAAGATGGGCGTAGTGCCGCTATAAGCAAGATTATCAGTGAAATGGTCTTACTACCAAAATGTATGTGAAGATCCTAGCGCGTTTCATCGTTTTTCATAAACCGAAAACAACTGTCGTTTTTGAGATGGTAAAACCCTCTTTTTTTAACAGAGCTCTCAGATACAAAACTAGTGCATTGTGCTCCTTGTAAGTTCCTTTTAATAAAATCTTTCAGTCTTTCGGAGAAAGATGAGTAAGCGTTTTTTTTGAAAAAGCCCCTACAGTACCAACACCCACCACGTCAACGCCGATATGAGCGTAAGCTGAACATTCACAGAGGTAGTGCTCCGCGGTGTCATCATTACTTTCACAGCAATCGTCGCAGTATGTTGTATCACTTATGGCCAGTACATTTAAGTGCTTAGCAAAAGTGAAATGCACCTTCACGATAGTAAATAACATGTAGGCATTCCTGCTGAGGAAAAGCCGCTGACTTCTTAGACACGTCGAGAAGCATTTATTTGGTCGGGCTGCAACCTGGGAGTCACGCTATATGCAGTTGTGGTCTTATGAAACCCAACAGTCTATGGAATTCTTAACCGAGACCCCCGAGATCCTGAAAAACTGCTCTGAGCTTTGCAGGCTCATCGCCGATTTCATTTTCCGTGATTCTATTGTGCGTTTCCCGTGATTCTGACTGCATTCAGTGATGTCTTACACTCTCGAACTACCTTGGAAGCCGTAAGAGGGTTCAAAATGGCTCTAAACGCAGCAAAAGTTTCGCCCCCTCCATCGGTTCTTCGCAATATATTTCTTTGCCACTAGGATGGTGTATATCTCCGCATGGAAAACAGACGCGCGCTTTCCTAACTACGAGTGAAATCTAATGTTTTCGTATTCTTGAAAGACACCAGCGCCACATTCTACATCGGTTTTGGAGCCATCCATAAAGACCCGACTGCATTGCTTTATTGGCTCAAATTCTGGCCGAAACCAGTCCTAGGCACAAGGGAAGACGATTTCGTATATTTTCCGTAACAGGAGTTCTGGTGTCATTGCATCGGACGAAGTGTCCATAAGACCCGAGTTGTAAGACAGCCAGCGCGCAAAGTCATCAAAGCTCCAGTGCGTATTGTACCGAAGACCACTTCTTTTCAAACGGAAAATGGTTTTGAGAATGCAGCACATGATATGAATATCAAGGGGAGGGAGATTCATCAACGCATCTAGAGCGGAGCCAGGCGTGCTAGGGAAAGCCTCTATGCAGCCGAGACACACCGCTCTTTGGAGTCTCGTAAAAGTATCAATGACGTATTTTCGGGAGAGCTTATTCCACCAGACAACTGACGCTATAATTTACCTTATATAGTCCTGTAATCCTAAGGACTCTTCTCGGTGGCAGGCCCCATGACTTGTCGGCAGGATGACACCCAAATAGTTAGCTTCTTTTGAGAATTGGATGGTGATGCCTCTAAGCACTAGATGAGTCAGAAAAGACAGCTTTTACCTTCTCGTAAAGAGAGCAACCTATATTTTGAGAGGATTGACGGAAAGCCCATTTCCTCGATCACATTTCGGGCTGCCTAAGGAGCAGTCGCTAGACATGATCCCACAGACAGTACGCGTACTGTACATCATTCGCGTATGCTTTTGTATAGACGTCAGAACTATTGAACGCGTTCAGCATTGAACCGACCAACATGCACCATGGTAAGGGTGGCAGAACTCCACCTTGGGGCCAACCCCCTTTTACATCCGCCATCACACATTGGCCGCAGTTAGCATCCCCAATCAGTGTCCTGTTCACCAGCATTGCTTTGGCTCACAAAACTAGAGCTTCGTCTACGATGTATTATCAAAAGTTGCGTTTGTCGAAAGCACCTTCGAGGTCGATGAAAATGCTCGGCGCGCATTTTCGTCAAGTGCGCCTTCAGTGCTGCGTACCAGATTTTGAAGCACACTGTCAAAAGATCTCCCACGTTGGTAAGCATGCTACATCGGGCACAGAGGATGCATTCGTTGAGCAGTTTTGTGTACAAGGTGCTCGACGATTCTCACCATGCTCTTCAATATGAAGGAAGTAAGACTTGTATGTCTGAAGTTCTTGACGAGCGTGTAGTCTTTTTTTCTGCTTTTCGGTATAAAAGCTTTTGTTACTGTTCGCCAGAGTTACCAGCTATACCATAACTGAATATATGTCATCGGTGGCAGGCAACTTGAAGCCATTAAAGGAAGCAACAGCATGTTTAAGGGCCACATCCGTCACCACTAATGATGAGATACTCGTATACCAGCTGCGGCGTATTGTGTTATTCAGGTCACTAGCAACTGGTTGTGCGTTGGTTCTGATGAGGTTACCTGGAAAGCGAGCCTCAAGCATGAGATGCAGAGTCTCTACTTTCGACTCAGTGTTGGTGGCATCAGAGTTTTTGAGTGATTCCAGCCTGGTTGATTATCCCCTTTTGAGGACTTTGACTAGTCTACTGGTTTCGCCGACAGTTTCGACTTCTCGCAAAAGTCTTAATAAGAGGCAATCTTTGAAATCCGAATAAGCTTTTTATGTTCTTTTTGCTTTGATTTGTAAAGATTCCAGCTTCCTCCAAATTAGTCTTAAGCGGCCTGTTTAGAAGTTTTCTAGTTTATTTAAGAAGTTGTTGCAGATATGCGTTCCACCATAGAATGTTTGATCTACACGTTTATTTCCTAGCTCGTGATGTCAATTCAAAAAACATGATGAGGGAAGTTTCTGAACATCTTGTTCTAGCTTTTATTTTTTCCTGAGTATAGGGAGAGCATTAATAGACATGCATACACTTCTCCTCTTCAGCAAGGTCAAGACCTCGCATCCGATTCTGAATTCGATGGACCTATGCCCTGACCCCGATAGTACTTTGCAGGCGGTAATCTCAATAGCGTATCTGTTGGATAGCGTCGAGTCGATTGCTTTCGTAGCAAATGTTGGGAAGGACCCGATATTGTCAACTCAATCTTGGTCGAATTTGTACTCAAGGTTCTGTAGCTACTTTGCTATATATGTAGCGACGTTATCCGCTTAAATAACAGCTCTTCATACGCCGTTTCATACGGCTTCCTTAAAAACAAAAAAAATATTACCATGCACAACAATGGAAAAAGCACGTCTCTGAACGGTTTGCCCCTTCGCTGGTCTTCTAATGAAGCTATCCCCAGAGGAAATATTGATAATTCTGGTTCTGGGTAGTACAGGTGACATAAACGGACTCTATAGAGCACAAAGACAGTTAAATTGGTTCATTGGTAATTGAAATCTCTCTCTACTATCAAGTAAGGTAATTTTTATAAACGATTAAACAGAGAGGACTTTTTCAATAAAGTGTAAGTGTAGGACCTTGCTTTTCTCCCAATAAAACCCTCTTGAATTCTCTCCAGAGCTTTGGGAATGAATGCAACCTCTAAGTTGGACCAGGTATGAGAACAACACAGTTCCCAGCATTAAGTAGCCTTTCAGAATACATTGAATTGAAGTGTAGCACTCCAACATATTCTAAAAAAAAATCGCTTTTTTTAGTTCGAGCATGGAAATCCTGAGAAGAAACTGTCAACAGAATTAATCTAACTAATCAGAGCTAAGATCAAGGGCATATAACAAACAATCAGATGTTAAACCAATATAAGTTGGGATGCGGACCCATCTTGAAAAAGCCACGTCAATCAAGATCCGACGCTACGAGTATTTCAAAATAAAAATTACGTCCACTTTAGAGTTAGGCCTATGGCTCTCCACAAATATTGGATACGTTGTAAAATTCAATGGGTTTTCTTCGAGTGCACAAATTATTTTTTTTTAAACTCCATCGATGGAGAACTTCTTATATCAAGCGGTTTTCACAGGTTTATCTTGAAGCGAGCTTAATCCTAATAAAGGAGTTCTACAGAGACCGGAACAAATGCTAAAGTGCTAGTCAGAGGGTCCTATATCTGAACTATATGGTTGGTGCATCAAAACTTCCTAACCAAGCTCTTGCGAATTCTGACGGGTATTCAAAAAGTGTGTGGCCGCACGTTGTCGCGATCGCAGGGAAGAGCCTTCCAATTAGTCAATTTTGGTCGTTTTATTTCAATTGTCTGGCGTAATCTCTCAGGAGTCAGTCACAGAACAATTGGGAATCGGCCTTTTGCCTATTGGTAAGCACCTCATAGTAGACGATTCCCTTCCTGTTCCACCACACACAGAATCACCTCCTGCGTTGTCAATCCCGGCCTCGCAAACGCTTGTGCCAATGATCTTTAACGCTTGCGATTGTCCTAGATGACCAATTTTTCATCACTGGTTATGAGTGATTTGTTATCAACCACTCGCTCAATTTATGAGAAACCCAACTTCGATGGTTGAAGACAGTTTTGTGTTCAATGCATGACTTCATGCCAATATAGACAGCGCGGATATGCTTATCTTGCTCGATTTTGTTCATTATCACTTTTGTGTGATTAGACGATCAGAGCGTGGCGTGACTTTGATATCGAAATTGCCAGAATGAAAGCGAGCGAAATATTTCCTCGCCGCGGATTCTGATAAAGTTCCTTAGCAGTAAACAGCACAGTTTTTCTAGACGCCTGCGCAGGGTTCTTTTCCTTAGCGTAGTAGTAATGCAAAATGTAGCCAAACTTCATAACTTTACAACCGCAAATTATCACCTTTCAAACGAGCGTCAATACAATCAGCTGTTCCCGAGTTGTTTGGATTTAAGGCAATATATCGCCGCGAACTTTTTCCCAGCAGTCAACAGACGACAGCTGCAACAAACCCTATACTATCCTTAAGTTTAGCAGGATTTAAAGAGCAAATTTACAGATTACAATAGATAAAGGAGTTTCTAGAAAATCAAAAGCAAACATTTCATTTGTCATTAATTTAATCTGAATTAAAAACTCTCTAATGGACAAGTTATGAAGGCCCCCATTCACAAGAAACCCTCGCCAAGTGAAAGTCAATAAAAAAAGAAACAGAGACGATTGCCCCAGTTCTGCCCTAATAAATCTCCCGGGCACCTAAAATCAACCTATAACAAGACGGCTCACAAAAGTCGCTGTTTTTTTTTTTTTTTTATCGATAAAAGCAATTAATATCGGATTGTCTTTATGTTGTTCATCAAATTGTTTATCTGTCAAAGGAGCCAAAATCACAACCAACTTCAGCCTGCTCAACAGAGACAGCTGTCATATGTATTTAACATATTAACTCGAAATTTTTTAACGACCCTGTCTGACGTTCGTATGCTGCACAGCGATGTCATCGCCATTTGGAGGCTTATAAAAATGTTATTCACCATAATGAAAACAAAAAAGTATTTTTCGTTAGAATTTCAAATGATTGTGCAGAGCCAAGCCCTCTGTCAAAATTTAGTAATTCCAAAATTGTGCCTTTGTTTTTTTTATTAGGGTACTCAACGTGTCGTCATAAAACGAGGGAGATGAGCGTAAAACAAACGAATAATCCAGCCACAGGCATATTTGAGAAGAGTCGCATCTCAAGAATCGGAGAAAAACTATTTTTTTTGACGAACCCAGATGAAGATAACTAGTCTGGAGAAATCCCATGACTACAAGGTACGACGAGCATAACAAAAAGTGCGTATCTTTGGTATGTGTATGGTGTACAGTGTACGGATACGTTGAATTTTTATTATGAAATTCGATCCAGGTACATGGTACCGATCAATCCCAAGACCCGCATTTTGGATTTTGAAATATAAATTACAAAAAAAAAAAACACAAACTCGTCACCCTTAAAAAAAATGGATGAGAGACGACCTTTTCCTCCGACATCCCTCTACTTACTGAACTTACGTAGAGATGGTTCCAAATCCGATTCACGGCGTACCACAATATATTGTGGTTCTTCAACATACAGCGGCAATTCTCGGCGTCCTGATAGATTCAAATTAGTCCACACATCCAATCCAGGGTTGTAGGGATAGTTGCCAGATGCATTGTAACTATGCAAAGAGCCGAGATGTGATACGGTCCATTGAAGGAACTTCATGAGATCCTTATCGGCACTCAGGTGGAGAAGAATGTCGTCCTCTGTCTGTTCGGTCGGACTATCCCTGAAATGAGTGAACACAAAACATAATAGAGATTAGGTACATATGTACGAGTATTTCGCCAAAAATTCAAATTCTATTGATATGCGATACTTTCGGATTCATTCAAGCGAGTGATGATAATCATGATGATTAGGGGTGATTATCGGATATCGATTACCTTGACTTACTCCTGTCATACCTGGAGGTATTCGTATCTGTGCGCACGCGCACCTTTAGATTCATGTTTTTGTAACTCTCGTATTATACTCGTAGCTGTGCCTTCTTGAAAGTGATATGGGTGATACGGGTTTCTGAGTTAAGAATGCGAATCGAAATTGACGATTCGTGTTGGGGATTCGAATCCATCATGAGTTTGAATCTGTCAGAGTTTGAGTTTAGGAGTGTCAATTGCAAGGAATGTGGGGTTTAGTCATATATGGGTGGGTGGTTGGTTGGTTTTCTCCTTTTTTTTTTTTCGTCTTTGTAATCATCTAACAAACTGCGCCTACAAGTCATGCTAGTGCGGCTCAATTAAACCAGCGATGTACAGTACAATTAATCGCAATTACACTACATGACCCGTGCTGGGTGAGCCCATTAACAGGGCGGAATTGTACAATAAACCAGCCATGCATCCGCGAGATGTGGGAGATTTCCTTTGAGTAATTAACGATCTTTATTTTTTTCTTACTTTAATTGATTGTGATTTGAGAGGGAAAATTAATTAAGACAAGGAAATCGTTTGCTTGATTGTGATGATTCAGTGATGTTTAAATGAAAAATGAATGATGGTTGAGACAATTCAAAGGCTGATTGGGAGGATTTATTAAATAGATTTGCAATTAATCTTATAGTTTTCGATTGAAAGCCATAGCCAAAGATAAACCGACAAAAGCTAGTTTTCTTGGAGTCTCTTCAAGCACAACCGATTGTCATAAGTCTGTGGTCAGAGGCGATACCTTCCTTTATCCCATAATTGAAAAACTATTACCGAAACTGTTGTAAGCGTTATAATCTGGGCGATTTTGTATATTTTATCCAAAGTGGCCACTACAAAGTGGCGCGTCGAGGCATCTTAGGCTCGTTTTGACAGATTGAGTTTTGATGTGGAGTGTTTTGAGATAAATCAAATGCCAGAAACTGACTTTTTATTTATTTTTACACATCTGATGTTTTAGGTTTGATGATTAATGTCCACTGGCGCGGACAGGGAAACAAGAAACGTGTACGAGTACGAGAAAAAAAAAAAGAAGAACATGAGAAGCACCAAATCGGCGGAATTGAAAGATATTGTAGCAAAAAACAGTTTGAAAATTTTATAAATTTCTTCCTTTCAATGCTCTGTCTGCGCCAGCTGCAGAGGCATCAGCCTTTTCAATAAAGACTGAAAGACCTTCTCTGTCATACTATACAATCGCCAACCAACTGGAAAATGCACCATATTTCTTAAGGTGGTGCTATAGTCCGGAATAGAACCGGCCCTTAACCAACAGGCGCCTGAAGCCAGCTCGATCTTTAGCCAGCTGCCTCCAGTTTCGCATGCTAAATTTACTGTGGTCCCCTTCTGTTTGCGAACGCCATCTAAGTCGCTGTCTTGCTTTACGGATTCGAAGACTTTTCGGACCAGAGCATTGGTGTCCATTTGCTCTACATGATCCAGCCACCTCACTCCTTGGACCTTCACTCTTCTGGCTAAGTCGATGTCGCTCTACAGACCGTACAGTTCGTTTTATCTCCTCCTCCAATCACTGTCTATGCAGATGGGACTGAAAATCACCCGAAGAATTTTTCCCCTCATCTATTTTTGATAAAGTCAATTTCTGCGCCATAGAGGAGGACTGCGATCATTAAGGCGTTATGTAGGATCACTTTTGTTGTTCGAGAGAGGGCTTTGCTAGTCAATTGCCTCCTCAGTACCTACAAAGAGACCGGGTTTCGCAAGAGTTATACTTCGTTTGATGCCAGCGCTAGTGTCGTTATCTGAATTAATAACGGAGCCTAGGAAAGTCTCTGAAGTTATATCTGTCCGAGACGTCGGTGTTGGGTGTTCTTTCTTGTTGACAGCACATACTCGCCAAAGCGGCACTGACCTCACATTGCTTTCTTCCAATTTTGTTAATAACATTGGCGTATGTGCGAGTAATTGGACGGACTTTTGAAAGATTGTGCAGCTTATGTTGCCGCGTGGATTTTGCACTATTCTCTTAAGAATGATGTTAAAGAAATCGCATGACGGCGCATCGTCTTGTCTAAATTGTTTTTGGACATCAAACGTCTCGCTGAGTTCTTTACCGACCTTGATGGAGCAGCGTGCATTCCGCATCGTCATTCTGCACAAACGAACGAGTTGAGCAGGGATGCTATAACTAGGTACTACTCTGTATAGCTAGTCTCTATAGATGTTGTCATACGAGGCCGTAAAATCGACGATAGGTGATGTGTATCGATTTCGATTTCCAAGATTTTCCGTAGTGTGAATATTTGGCCGATGGTGAACTTTCATGGCTTACACCTACATTTACTATATATGGACCCATCTGGTTATTGGCGAATGGCTGCAGATGTTTACACAATACACGAGATTAGATTTTGTATGTGATGTTCAGAAGACTATGCCTCTGCAGTTGTTGCTGTTCAGAGGGTCTTCTTCCTTGAGGATCCGGCAAACAATGCTTAGGTTCCATTAAGCGGGCATACTTTCGTTCGACCATATTTTACAGATGAGTTGGTGTATGCTCCTTACCAAGTCATCGCCTGCCGCTTTGAAGAACTCGGCAATCAGGTGGTCCGCTCCAGTAGCTTTATTGGATATGGCTATCTTCACTTCATCCAGGTCAGGTGGACGGAATTGTTGATCTACATCGTCGGTCTACAGAAATGCTCCTTCCAAATCCTAAGCATCGACTGGGACTCTACTACGATATTCCCTTGTTCGTCTCTACAGGCTTCGGTTAAGGGTTTGTATCCGTGGCAAAATTACCGAATCTCATTCCTGGAGTAACATCTTTCTATTTCCTCAAACGCGTTCTTCTTATGCTCCTTCTCGTTCCTCCTGAGAAGCCAGTGTTCGTTGCTCCTCTTCTGCTCGTAGAGTTCTTGAGCAGTTCTAGTCTTTCTATTCAGCGCCGCTTGGTATTCGTATGTAGCTTGCTTAGCTGCATCTGCTTGCCGGCACTCATCGTCAAACCAGGGATTTCATTGTGGCGGCTGAATGAAGCCCAGCCAGCTTTGATGGCTTTTTGGCAATGTTTCCACTATGTAGTCTTCGATACTTGATGCTGGTGGCATAGGACCTCTTAAGAGATTAAATAGGCTCCATCGGAAAAGGATTGCGATTGTAGCCGTCCGACGTCAAACTTCATCATAGTATTAGCTTATCTTTGCGATGTTCGGTATATCCGCAACCGTATCGCGGAACGTTCGGACATCGATAATACTGGAGGAGTGCGCTGCG
This sequence comes from Volucella zonaria, assembly GCA_963966105.1. NCBI lineage: Eukaryota > Metazoa > Arthropoda > Insecta > Diptera > Syrphidae > Volucella > Volucella zonaria. Next base: position 182,170,556 of record OZ014530.1, on the reverse strand, counting down.
TCGATCGCAATGTGGTCTGGTTTACGGTTGATTGATCAGTAGTTCTCCAGGTCCCCTTACTAATATCGAGATACGGAAACCGGACAGTAGCTACGTCAATGCCGCAGTTTTTCAACCTCTTTTTGTCCGGCCCATTTCATCGCATTTCTTGAATGGCGGTAACATCTGCTTTGCAGCACTTCAGGGCCTAGATCCGAAGCTGTTGTCCTTATTTCGTGTGCAGGTGTTGTCAACAGTAGATCCGTCCATATACGAGGCGTGTTGTTGCTTCCCCAACCTGGGGGGCCAGTTCCATTATACATACCCCAATGACGAGGGTTTGGTTAGAGCGAAGCCAGTAACCTCTTCGGTGATGTGAGCGCTGTGGTCGGTCCATTAAGGGCTCATCCGCCACCATCTCCTTTCCAAGACCCTGACTTAGTCTTGGAAATCGTTACCGGACTGGACAATATGTCGGAGTAGCCCAGATAATGTCTTGTTTGCTATAGTCAAGTGCGCTATCACCTTCAAATTTTTTTCGAAAAACTAGAAACGCATAGCTTAAAGAAGCAGGAGCTGTCTCTTATATGCCAGGTTATGCCCAATATAACACCTTATATAGTGCAAACAAAACTAGGAATATAATTTAAAGTCATCAGAGAGGGATCTTGAAGAGAATATGACAACGAATATATTATAGACCAGGACGTTTGAGAGTTTGTGTCATTACTGATTAGGATCAGAAATTCCATCAGTATGGAGCACAAAGTGGTTCATTATGGTTTTGAAACAGAAGTGAGTCCTCCGGAAAGAGTCCTCATGAAAACGTGATATTTTGCGGATGCCAACCAACGACTTCACAAGACATCGACATACTCGTACCTGGATTCTTTCTTCCTTAACCGAGTAGGTATTGCTGTTCACAGAATTTTGTACAGGCTGCCGTATGCGAGCACCTAAGACTTGTCATCAGCATAGAACCGACGTCTTTTGGTCAAATATTTATACATTGATCGTAAAGGACCAAGATCTCGTCACCGCTTTTCAACCGAGTAAGGCAGCCTCAACAGGAATGAGCTATAGGGAAGTAAATCAATGTCTCAGTATTGGGCTTGCTCTTGCAAAATCTTGGTCCTAACTTTGATCTTGGACGATACGTCCCTTGGGTCTTGTTTAGTCAAATAAAAAAAGCGATTAGCGATCATCAGTCTCTGCAACATAAAATATTTAGGCTCACATTCTGGAAATATTTTCGACGATTCATTTGCACACGTAGCTTGTAAAAAGTGTCAAAATTAGACCAATATTCGTACCTCCATCGATCAATGTCAATAGAACAGATAGTAGAGCGCAGAATTCTCTGCTCTAATCAAAAGTCCTATTTCTAAGATGACTTAATGAAAAGAAATATCGCGTATCTTATCAATGCACGACAGGAGCTGGCCAAGTCAGAAAAAAACTTGCTGTAGATATTGCAGCTCAAATATATTTTGGCCTGTTGTACTAACTTAACAACCTCCCATCTTATGGAGAGTCTATGGCTGAAACAAATCAGCATTCATTCCTCTTCAATCTCAGACACTCGCCTCAAAAAAAAACCCACCGGTTCCGCTATCAAAAGGTGATTTGGTCTTGCTTGATGTCTTAAGTCTGAAGGTGAGGACTTTAAGAATTCACTTCAGGATTGGCGACACTTTGGTATGGACAGTGGACTAATGTTTCCTAATTTGTTGGCATCATTTACGAGTAAGTTGTTTCGTTTTCGTAAACAATGACCATACACTGAGTCAAGTATTTAACGTAAATACCCACGCAAGCGGGATGGCCATACATCCACCGGATCAAGGATACGCCTTGCCATCGCCTCCCGTCTTCCTGAATACCAATTCGAAACTGTGTTGGAGGCAAAACTTCCACCCTTGGTATGAGTCGAGGCCGACTTAATACCTCTTACTGTTCTAAGGGTCACAGCACCCAGTACTTATTGCAACTCTACATTGGGTCAAATCGACAGGAAGACCATTCCTGCGATTTGGGTTTAAACCACAGCCACCATGACGCTCTCACAAGGGGAGCTTACCGTACAAGTCAGGCCCGGACCGAGATCGGGGACTACTGCTAGTCTTGCCACCAACAAGACCTATGACCTAGTAACTGCTCAAATCGTAGAAACCTTCGTTGGCGTAATCTGTACACCATTACGATAAGACCAATGCTTTGAAAGACAACGTCATTGATGGGCGAAGCCTTGATAGTTGTGAACTCATTTCATATTTTCTTGAATGTCGTAAAAGCCCATGTAACGAAGTGGGAGTGATCTATGATGCGGATGTCCTCTGCGTATCCCAGCACCTGGATGAATTTGCTGTTGTTGATTATATACGGCCTTAAAGTCGATTCGAAAATAGTGAGTTATCAGAACAAGAGGCCTTGTTGTTGTTCAGTTTCTGAGTTGGCTCAGTATAGACTGGAGTTAATCTCCTGGGTGCCCAATTTGACAAGATTTCCTTCATTATTACGAAAATACACCCTCTCTATGTATGTTCCGACTGCTAAAGCAATTAACGTCGAATTTATTTTTGTTTTCTAGAGAGATGAACAGTGCATTCTGGTTGACATTCAAGCTCTACATTTGACCTCTAACAGAAAATGCAAAGAGTTGATATTTTACTTTGGGTCTAAAGCCATTTCAAAACTTTTTCCGCTGGGTGTCCGAATCAAAAATAACAAACAATATTTTCCGTAGTCGTTCTCTGTAGCATGATCAATTCAGCAGGGATATACATATCTCACATGGATGCACGCATCTTTTGTTTTTTTTTTTTTTAAATCTTAAGGTTTATTGAGGATAGCGGACTTTTCAGATGGTCGACAGTATTTGTTCAATTATATGTCAAATGAAATTGACTCCTTAACCATTTAGAGTCAATCCAACTACCACCTACCGTCAGGACTGTAGCCTTGGCTCTAAACTTTTCGGGATATTTTTGTGCAGTGTGTGTATAAAATTTGGTTTCAACTAATAACTAATTGATGCCATGAAATTAATCAAGTCTTAACTGAAATCACAACTAAAAGTTTGAAATTAAATAAATTTTAGTCAAAAAAAGCCGACAGTAAAAAAATTAAATTGACTATCAAGACTATTCAGTTAAATTCTTTTTTGAATTTATCATCTGCGATTAATTAATTGTTAGTTGTTGGTTGCTAGATGAACAATTATTACTCCCTTAGGTAAACTCTAACTAATTTAGTTAGTACAATTGATAGCACCTGAATGTTTTATGACTAAATTTAAAAATAATACCAAAACTAAATTAATCGTGATTGAATTATTTAATTGTAAGTGTAACTAATTAGCTTATGGCCAATAATTCGAACAAAGTTTCGAATATGTGATGAAATTATTGACTGCTAATTTTGTGATGATGATGATGACCAGCAGGTCATCCTGTTTCTTTACATTTTAACCAATAGACCTTGCGATTGTCGAGATGTGGAAAACACGAGTTAGTTGCGCCAATATTTTTGCTCTTCTAAAATGTGGAAACCATGCGTATCAATGTCGTGAAATCTATGTCGCAATCAATAGAATGGTCTAGGGCTCGACGAATTTCTTTTTATTGAATTTTTCTCCCTGTAGGCTTACAGTTTCATAGATGATTTCAATATTGATTCGCCCTCACTTACATGGCAACAGTAAGTGCCTACTGAACTACAGTAACTACTGAAACTGTAGTAAATTTCTTTGATTTCTACTTTGTTTGCCCCTGATCTGTTGCAAAATACATATCGATCGGTCGGTAACCCGAATATTTTTCGTCGCAAGAGTTTGATTCTAATAGAACTGTTCACCGGTGTACATTTTTTTTTTCGTCAACTCGACGCCCTATGCCAGTGGCAGTAAATTTTTTTTGCAACTTTTTGAGCTTGCTTGTTCAAGAAACAAAGAAAGTGAATTCAGACAATTTCGGTGAATGGAACTTACACGTCGAACCATCTCCTTATTGGATACATTCCCACGAACTGAAATGTACTATCGACAGATATTGATTTACTCCGACTACAAGAAATTGAGTTTTATTTTGCTTCGACTTGACAAAGCTCTTGCAACACACATTTAAGGCATTCTCTTCATTAAATGGGTTAAAGAAAGAAACATTTCTTAAAGAGAAATCTTTTCCTCTTCCGCCTACACTAACTCTGGCATATCCATATCCATACAAAACCTTCTTATCCGTAAACCTTAATCGTCCAACTTACCTTCCGTTTGTTCAATTTTCGAACAAAAAAGAGAATAATTGAAAAAAAAAAAAATAAAAATGAAAAAACAAATCCGAATCCGTTGTATCTGAAAACAAACTCTCAATCTCATTCATTATATTGACCCAAATAGCAACAGCATCTCCCTGGGTTGGGCCGCACTTCATTCAATCAACGATTCTTTGGCACGACACCAACAAAGAACCAGCTACACCCAGAGCTCTGGATAAATACAACGCCTGGCCCCCCCTTTTCTTTTAATTGTGTCAATTCCATTTCATCCTGCTCCACTGCACTGATTTCCATTTGCAATGCATCCAATACCTCCTCTCAGCATGAGTTCATCTTGTAGTTCTTTTTGATGTTTTTTTTTTTTTTTTTTTGCTTGTGATGAGCACCACAACTGAAAGTTAAACAAACGAAGTTGTGGAATCCTTGTAGTACACTCCCTTTCCCCTTCCACTTAGATATCCCACAGATATGGTTCTCAGAAAACAGAAAACGGTAACAATCACAATAAAAGCGATTTACGATCATCAGATATCGTTCGATATGTGTGACAGGAAGTTAAACACACGACCATTTCCCAATGTATCCGTATCTATAAATTTGTATCGCGGACTAAAATCACACAGATTAACCACCAGCGCGCACTTAGCTACATCAAGTGTAATGTCAGGGTTCTCGGCAACAAGGCGCCCTATACTGTTTGGCCCTTTCAAAATTGCGAAATACAATGACCCAACGAGACGGGGACATGATTTAAATTTTCCGAAAAAAAAAAAATGAATCGAACCTCACGAACGGGTACAAGTACGTCTACATCCGTAAAACCCACAAGGATTCCGATGTGAGAAACTGGCGCATCCTAAGCGATGGTGGTCGGTGGAAAGTTTAATTGAAATACTGTCGATTGATATGAGGAAATTTATCGATAACGGTTTTAGCCGATGGGTTACAATGTTTAAAAAGCGAGGGAAGGCAGAAAAATGTAATTTTTTTTTGAAAGGGAAAAGTGAAACTTTGTCTTCTTTGTGGTGTCACCCACAGAGGTGTCCAACCCAGGACATGCATAACACTTTACATAATTGCATACCTCCCGTCTGATAGTGGGTTGGAGTTGATTTACTGGATTGCTGCGAATGGAGCGAAAAAATTGCCTCAAGTTTGGACAATGCAGAGTTGATTTCACATTTGTGTTTCGATTTGGAGTCGCCTCGAAGAGGTCTAAACACAGTTTTGGTCTGTCCTGAAGAAAATCGACGTGTTTCGTTCAGTATGTGCATGTCGGGTTTCTTGCTTCAGCAGACTACTCCCATACAGCCTGATGATAAATCGATCAATGCGTTCCTTGAAGACTTAAATTCGCCTGATACAAAAAGTTTGAAATTAGCTTTTGTTAACTCTGACCTACATAGTTTACCAAACTGGAGCCTATAAGCTCAATCCTCGGCATGGCACCGCGGGCTCTTATACAATGCAAACTTTGTGGTCTAACTCAACTAATTTTTGAATACCTCTTAATATTCTGGCGAAGATAAGCATCTGCCTCTTGAATAGAAAACTTTGTGCTCAAAGTATATGAAGTCACTCAAAAAATGTCGCAAGGCGCTGACATTTTCTGGACGAGCCTCAAACAACATGCCAGTCTCCAGCCAGTTCTTTTGTTTGCTAGATGTTTTCAATTTCGTACCCCAAGTTGGTTTAGGTCCCTCTTCAGCTGTTCGCACCACATAAGATGGGGTTTCCCTCGGTGGTGCACTTTTCGAGCTCCTTTAATCTCCGACGTAAAAGACAGAACCGTAGATTACTCGAAGTATTATTGAAATGACGCGCGCTTCCGCATCCTCTCTTAATTACGTTCATGCTTCTGCGCCACAGAGGAAAACCGGGATGATCAAGGTTGGTCTCGTTGTTTTTATTGACTACGAAGCCCAGGTGGACAAATTTCTTGACACCAAAACTGGCAAAAGTTTCCTAGTTTACTCTGGAAAACCAAAAACCAGTACTAACAAATATGAAGTACAGTTCTTACTTACTCTTACTCCTTGAGCTGAAGACAACCACAGGAACAGGAACATGTCCATTACCTAGTCCTATGCTCCGCCAAGCTAAGCAACTACAAATGCCAAGGGCAATTTCATTATTATACTGACCGCAACAACCAACTCAATGCATAACGAATCAGCAATTTAAATGCGACGGTAGGCAACATCAGTACCTTGTTCAAACTTGTGATGTCACGACACACCACACGTAGCACGCAGCAACTATAACAACGCGAAATATTTGTTGACTTTCGCAATGTCAACCACTTGGTGATCAAAGGCATATACATATATTAGTTTGACCACAAGGACTGCGATCTTGGATCACCGACAACGTACTCGTACATCGAACTAGATCGATCACCTTGACATTAGATTATGCTTTAAAATGGCATTCGTCACGTCAATAACAAACCTGCATCTGACATCGGAGAGGCACCACCATCTAATGGTCGCTACTATACGTCTTCGGACTGCACCTGTTAACAGCAACCGATCGAACTCAATAACAATAAAGATACCGACAGGCTCCTATATCCCAAAGTGCGCTAACAGATATGGAACCGCCTTCCAACAAATGCAGAAACAATCAGTAGCTTCGTTCCCGAGAGTATCGGAATATAACACTTTAAGAAATGTTTTCACGTCTGCGGCTGCCACCATTTCCGGTAAAAGGCGAAAAAGGCAGACACATTTAGACGGATCGATGAACGTATTTAACTCAAATCACGGATTGAAGTGTCCTCAATATAGCGCGCTGGACTAGAAATCCAACACCGCATGAAGAGACAAAGAGTTTTGCATATTGCTGGACGAGCGAAGCGTAACTACATCAACGTGCTAGCTCCCAAGTATGAAGAAACACCAAATAGGGCAGACTGCAGGATCATCCATAGTTTTAAAAAGGAACTGGTTGGTGTTCAAATTTGACTGACTACACAGATGTTAAACAACTATCCGGATGGCGAGGACATTTTGCAACAGGGACTAACCATTTAGGCAACTGCGGTTTGCAGCCAAGCTCAGGTGAACCTCTTGCAAAAAAAAAATATCCGTATTCGGAAACCCACCCGGGATAATGCTATAATAATGTCAGCGATAAAGGCTCTGAAGGAAAACAAGGCAGTTGGTACATGTTAGATGGTATCCAGGCCGCTTGCTATAATTCGGACCACGAATTAGGAAAGCATGAAAAACTGAAGCCTTCCCAAGAGATTGGAAGAAGGAAATAATTGTAAAGCTACCGCAGAAGGAAACCCTCAATGAATTTGAAACCAATAGTTTGAATAATTTTGGATCTAGCAGGCAGGCTTTTGAACTGGATTCTCGTCAATCGACCACATCAACGCATTGCGAATCATTATTGTCCTTCGTCATTTTCGAAAATTCTTTCGATAGCTTGAATCGAAATGCTATCTGGCGAGCCGAAGAAGGCTCTATACCAGGTATAACAGGTTATTCTAAAGGCTACCTAAGGTGGTGGTATACTATATGTCATGCGCACACATTGGTAAAGTGTCAGAGGAATTTGAATTTGAATTTGAAAGTAAAGGAAAACCTGGTGCTATAGAGGTAAAGGGCGATCTAACTTGCGCTGAGATAAAAGCAGACGCGAAATTGGAAGTGATTGGACAGGCTATCTCTAAAACAAGAAGAACACAAAAAGGGTAACTCCTCATCCAGCTCAAAGAGGTAGGGGACAAGACAGCTCAATTTGAAATCGCTATGAATACAGCCTTGGGAGAGCAAGTAAACGTAAGGACTCTCATCCATCACGTTCTATGGCTGAGGAAAGCGAAACACGAAGTTGCTACTTAGATAAGAAAAAATTGAAATTGGCCGTTGCTGAAAAAATTCTTTGAATATATTTACAATGCAGAAACATAGAAGTTCGGTCCTACTTAGCTATGTCGCGAAGATCTGCGACAAGGAATCATCGATATAAAACACGCAGCAGCAGATGTCCACTGTTCCGGAGAGCTATTACAAGCAAAAGATCAAATAAATCTGAACCACTCAAGAAGAGCTCAGTATATTCTTATACAAATGGCAAAGGCCGAAAGGGCGGTCAGCAAGCCCTATAAGTGTCCCAACCAAACCAATAACTAGATATGTGACAAGTGGACGCTAGACTTTCCAAGAATCAATTAAACAAACAGAAGGCTTCGTACGGTCAAAAATAAATGGGGCCCATTTTTGCAAGAACCAGCTTGACCAACGAATGCTGGACAATCTGAAAGCAGATGCGCTCCACAGGTCTCCAGTGGTTATAGAAGCCGACTTTAATGCATGGGTAACAGAATGGGGCAGCAAACTCACTAGCATCAGAGGACAGATCCTACTTGAAACATTCGCGCCCCTAACAATAAGCGTCGTTAATATGCGGAGGGCTAACACTTATCGAAAAGCAGGAGTAGGCTCCGTTATCGACATCGCCATTGTGACCAACTCTATTCTAGATATTTTGGGTACCATTAAATTTAGGATCAGTGCGAAACATTTCCATATCGACCATCAGGCAATATTAATGGAGATCAAAGAAATGTAACCAGCTCATCTCCCAAAACTTTCGGTCCCAAAACGTAATGATAGATCTTTTGATAGCAATTCTTTCGAAGAGATGTTACACGGTGATTTGACCCTAAGTGGAATGGCGGAAACCCGTGCGTCTCATCTCACAGCTATCATCTTCCCCAAATATAGACAAAACAACATTTGGCTTTTTCTATCGCCCATTATATCTCTTGGCCACCATGGGAAAAATTGTCGAGGGGATAATCTCTAATAGACTGCTAGCAGTAGCAGAAGAGAAAGAAGCCCTCCGACAACCAATTTGGCTTCAGAAAAGAGCATTCGACTGTTGATAACATACGAGTGGAAAGGTGCCACCGAAGGAGAAAGATGGCCCTACAGCAGAAAGTAGTACTGTGCAGTAGTTACGTTGGACGTTAGAAACGCTTTTAATTCTGTGAGCTGGTTATCCATTAGAAGGGCACTTGCTAGGATGGACCCACCTGAAGAAACCAGAGGTACAATTCGGATAAAGGCGTAAAATACTACAAAGTCCCACAGGTCCCACAGAGATCGTTCGTAGGGCCACTGTTATGGAATGCAAACTATGACGATGTCTTGTAACCAGCGCTGCACAGGAGAGTGATGATAATTAGGTTCGCCGACGTCATTGCCATCATGACAGTAACCAAATAGATTCATAAAGTGGTAGGGGTATTCAAATCCATATAAAAGATTGGCTTACCTCTGTCATAAAACCGAACCTGTTCTCACAACAAATCCAAACCGAACCATCACTAACAAAGAAACACTCCAAGTACCTTGGAGTTATGTTGGACAACAAACTGCAGTACAAAAACCACTTGGGTTATATATGTGAAAAAGCTTTCAAAGTATAGGCAGGACCGATACACTAGAATAGTTATACTTTTGCAGAGTAACACCATCAATCTTTCTGTATGCCGCCCTAGTCTGGTTAGAGGCACTAAGATCGAAGGAGTCAAAAAGGAGACTATCGTCAACATACAGACAATTAGCCGTTTTCGAACCATCTCAGACAAGGCCGCCTTTGTTCTAGCTGGAGTGGTGCCTATTGATATCCTTGTAGACAAGATGCTCAGAAAATATAGTAGAAAATTCTTGAGTCAGCCCGTCGCCAACGGCATGAAGATGATTAAAACTAAAAGGCAGCGCCAATAAGCTATTTGGCAGGCCCTATGGACAAATGCAACAAAAGGCAGATGGACGTTTAAATTAATACCTACAATCCAAGAGTAGATGAGTCGACGACACGGGGACTGTAACTTACACAGTTTCTATTTAGTCACAGTGGCTATCGGAAATATTTACACCGCTTCGGGCACGATAGCTCACCTCTTTGCCAAGTCTGCCCAAATCAACAGGAAGAGAACACAGAGCATGACATACGCCATTGTATACGCTTACTGGAATGGAAAGCTGACATAACAAACCCACAATCAATAATTCACCAAATGTTGTGGTCAGAAAAAACAAAGGTGCAAAACGAGCTGCGAAGAGTCGAAAGTTGTAACAAATGCAACAAATATAGAAGATACAGCGTAGATGTCTTACCAGCCCTGCGGAGTAATACCTAACGACAGTCCTGTGGGGAGGACGGCTGACGTATGTAGTGTGTGATTTAGTACTCAGGGGAATTATGTTTGCCGGTAGCACGGACTACTGATATCTTTGAAGATTACACATCCTTTGCCGCAACCAAAAACATAGAAGAAGAGGAATTCGAAGCCACTTCCGTTTTGTGATCCGTATATGCTGTGAATGTCATATCTTAAACATCATGACCTCATCGCGAAGTGCGTTCTCCAGTATAATTCATTTTCCCAATCTGGTTGACGAGTTGACTCCCTAGACGTAAATAACGACAGTCGAGGAGGAATCCAGATAGTTAGGAATGACTTGGAGGGAAATCAAGCGCGTTCTAGAACTCCGAACACAATGGCGCGCATGCGTTTTTGATGGCCTATAATTCTAACTAATTTCCTTTTTTTCCGAAAGATCAGTCTTACATAAATCTCTCTTCTAAAGCAGTCTTTTAAATCTTGTAGGGTTCTGACAAGACTCTTTCATAACACTTGACGGCATTTTTCAAAAATCGTTTTACCTCTGCATATACTCGTACACATGAGATGTAAATTTGTGTACGTCTTTCCACATACATTTCCTTGATTGGTCAGGGTCATACTGTATTAAGGAATTTTTCATAACCTCTATTGCAGCGGGTTTTCGTTAGAAACTACCCCTACTTAGCTGACCCTCTTAAGTGCAACACTGAAACGTTCTATTAAAAATTTGAAGAGAAAAAAACCCGTCATAACCTTTCAGCCGAATCTAATGGTTAAAACATGATTCGTTTCCAACCTGCTCAATAATTCATAGTTTTACTAATTACATCACAAAAATCACACATATCTGTAATTTGCCATTTAACAACATGCTTTAATTGCCTTTTAATTTCATTACGAATTACTCGAATTAAACAGCTCCCATCTGGTGATACTACGCGAATTCCAAGCGCAATTGTATGAATAACTTCAATTATCGCCTAATTACACCGCACCTTAAAATCGCAAATTGATTGAACACTCGTTGCCTTTTAACTGTCGTTTGAATAGATGTTTATGGTATGAAGCTATACGAAGTATGTTCTAATGACTAGACATAATTCGAACGCTGGTCCCGATCAAACATGACCTTGACTGTCGATATCCCAACAAAGAAGCCAGGGACCGACTGGAAGGTGATGTGAAATCGAGTACAAATAGTATTTGTTCATCTATTGTACCCGTTCGGACTACAAATAGACTTTTAATTTCACGCGAAATAAAAATTGTATCTCACGGAAAAAACAAAAAATCTCATGAATGGAGTGAAAACAAACTGAATGGCCCCTAAAAATTGTTATGTGTCTAGTGCAGTCAAAATACAAAGTACCCTAAAAATTTTGCAAAACACTCGCAACCAACAAAAGATACTCTGAAACGCGATACTATTCGTACAATGTGCAGATTTTACAATGCCGGTGAGTATACATTATTTAATTCAATCGATTATTGTTTGTTCGTATTTTTGTAACGATCTCGTCATTTTAATATTTAACATGTAATTCACACCTGCATATGATATGATTAAATTAAATCTTTTGTTGTGCATACCATTGATAGCTACAAATGATCGTTACGAACACATACTGCTACAATAAAAGAATGAGAGCCCTGGGAAAAAAGTGAAAGAAAGCAGGTGGTGCCTGTGATACAGCTCTTGGGATTACATTTGAAATTCAAAACTGGAATGGTGCACTACCGAAAAAAAATTCAAACAATTTTGAACAAAACAATACCCAATAGCATATTTTGTTTTTGGTTTTTTCTTGTTATTCCTGCGTACTCCGACGTTTAAATTTGCCTCTATGTTATCTCATACCCTTTGCAGTACCTTGAGTAGATAGCACCACAATTCTTTTAGTTTAGTTTAGTTGTATTTATTTTCTCTTCATAATTGTTAATTTTTACAAATAAATTCAAGGACAATAACGCAAGAGAAATAATAGTGACATAATTATTTAATAAAAAAAAAACTAGAGATAATTCCACTTCAAAACTTTATTAAATAGTCCTTAAAATAATAGAAAAAAGTGCGTGAGGTGACCCTGATAATAAACCTTATAGTACATATTAAAAGCAAGAATTAAGACATTTTAAACAAGTTGACAATAAAAGATAAAGATAATTGAAACGAAGCAATACACCAGAATATCGGAGCAGAACATCAAACAAGGATTCAATACTTTTGAGATCAAAGCAAAAAAGCCAATTTTTTACATATGGTATATCACAATGTGAAATTGTTCTGATAGAATGAGGAAGTTTGTTGACATGAAACAATACTATAAAAGTTACGAAACGCGGTTGAACGAAAAGCGGGTATACGAGTATGTACCTGATTTAAAGAATTGCCACGTAAATTGTGATTGAAGACTTGTCTAAAATTAAGATTCTCTGACTTCTTAGCACTTTATAACAGCATAAATCGCGGAGCGGAAGAATTTTCAAATCCCTGAACATTGGAAAACTAGCATGTAAACGGGGTTTATGGCGAATTTTCGTCCAGAGGTGTTTTTAAAGTAACAAGAGTGGCTGAATTTTATTGAAGTAAGCTCCTCCCCAACAGGTAATACCATATTGTAATCGAGAATAAAAGACTCCATCATAGATTTTTATCAACAATTGGATCGAGCAAACCTTGCGTAGAAAATAGAAGTTTCTGAGAATACCACGTAAATAGTTTCTCAAATTTTCTCTGTGGGCTTTAAAAGTCATCTTTGAGTCAATGAGAAGCCTCACCTATTTGAATTCACTAACAGTCTCAATTATCACTGCAGCTTTCTTAATTATAAAAAAGTGCAAGATGGCAAACTTGTAGCAGTGTGCGAGTGTAAATCTTGATCAGTCACTTGCATGAAAGAAGATCTCGGCATTAAAACTGTTTTGCGCTACCAAATTGAAAAACATTATTTTATTCTCTGAGCTTATGACCAATTTATGCTCCGCAAACCATATTCTTAGTAGATGAAGATCCCAATTGATATCTGATATAAGATTCAAAGCACTGACTGAGCTATGAGCAAAGCCTATACCATACACAAATGCTATCAGTAATCCTTTAAAGGGCAGTCCGAATAGGGAATTGATGTAAATTAAAAAGAGTATTGGTCCCAGAGCAGAGCCCTGAGGCACTCCTAAATTAATGAATTTAATTTCGCTTCTGGTATCATCAATTTTCACTTTTTGTGATCAAACCTCGAAAACCAACATTTTCAATTTTGCTGAACAATACCACCTTGATCAAAAAGTTTATTTAGAATTTATTCAGAAAATTTGAAATACAAGTTTATTCATGTAAATCTATATTGTCCTCTTCAAAGTAATCCCCATCGACTGCAACACACTTATGCCAGCGCTTAATCCAATCCTTGAAACATTTTTTATATTCGGTTTTCGGTATGTCCATCAGTGCTTCCTGCGATTTTTCCATTACTTCTTCTCGGCTACTGAAACGCGTTCCCCGTAGTGGTTTTTTAACTCGATTGAACAGAAAGAAGTCACAGAAGTCACAAAATTACGAATAATGATGGCACTGTGCCACGGTGCGTTATCATGGTGCAAAATCCACGAGTTTTCTGCCCACAATTCGAGTGTCTTTCGGAAATAGTCGTAATACTCTTTGTTTACTGTCTGGCCTTCTGGCGAAAATTCATGATGCACTACACCGTTGTAATCCAAGAAAACCGTGAGCATTGCCTTCTTTTTTGACTGAAAACGACGTGGTTTTTGTGGTCTCGGCTCATTTGTTGAACGCCATTTAATTGCCTGATGTCTGGATTGCGTGTTGTACTCATAGACCCACGTCTCGTCTCCAGTAATGATCTTTTTGATGAATGTGGGATCGGATTCAACCTCGCAAATCATCTCTTTTGCGACGTCAACACGGTTTCTTTTTTGCATGAAATTGAGGTCTTTTGGCACCAACTTTGCTGCTACACGACGGAAACCCAAATCATTAACCAAAATATTTTGGATGGATCCATAGGCAATGTTCAAGTCTTCCGCTATCTCTCTGATGGTTAATTTGCGGTTATTGACCAACATTTCTTTCACGTCATCAATGTTTTCGTCGCGGTCGGTTTTCGATATCGATGGTCTGCCACTGCGTTCATCATCTTCTAATGACTCACGACCGCTTTTGAATCGCTCGTGCCACTGGTAAACGACCGTTTTCTTTATAGAATCGTTATCGAAACTCTTTTCCAAACGTTCGCGCACCGTTAAATCCGTTTTTTACGCAAAATTTAATACACGTTCGTTGTTGCAAATTTAAATCCATTTCTAAAATTGTAAAAAATCGCCAACACACACAAATATAAATGTACTCTTGGCTACGTAACTTTTGCAAATATGAAGCTATGACGCTGAAATTTAGAGGAAATATCAACAACAGATTTATCAACTTAACAAAAAAAACCAAACTCTAATCGGAACAATGGGAGCGCCACACGGTGGTGTGGTGCGGGAACTTTTTGATCAAGATGGTATATCATGATTAACCATATCGAATGCTTTGGTAATGTCGACAAACAAGCCAGCTGAATACTTTTTTTTATCCAGGTTGGCAAAAATTTGAGAGCAAAAATGTAAAAGAGCTTCTTCAGAAGATCAACCCTTCTGAAAACCAAATTGCACAGAACTGAAAATTTTAATTTTATTTAAAAAGCTCAACACCCTCTTTTTTACAACTTTTTCGAAGATCTTGTTTATTGAAGGCAATATTTTTTTCTCTTTTTTTTTTTCCCGTGGGTAGGTAGCACCACCACACCACCGCAGCAGGTACCATAAGCACGAGCACCTACTGCCTACCACAGTGGCATAGCAGCGCCCACCATAAGCACGCCATCATGGTAGTGTGAGATTCTTACTCATTAAAAAACCTCCCATTTTCTAAAAGCCTATACGACAAAGTTTCCTTAACAAGTAGCGCAAGCTTCTGTAGTTTATCGCGTTTGGTAGGTAGCTTTCCAGCGAAGGCACTTACTATTATCGTTATTTCATACGGTTTCTCCTTAAGGCGCTAAGTCGAAAGGTCTTGTTCTTTGAAGTACCATATTCTTAAAATCAATGAAAAGATAGTGGGTATCTATTTGGACCTCTTGAGTTTTTTCCAGGATCTGCCATAGTGCGAAGATTCGGTTGATTGTGGAATTTCCTGGTCTGAAACCACACTGATAAGGGTCAATCATATTGTTGGTGAAGGGTTTCACACGTTCACACAATATGGCAGGTAAGATCTTGTATACGATGTTGACAAGACTTATGCCCCCGCTTTTTCTGTGAAATTCCATTCATCAGGCCTACACTATTCTGACTAGATCTGTGAAATGAATCCAAATGCAGATGGTTTGTTGAATTTTAGCTTAGATACTCGTATTACTATTCTTACTTCGTTCTGGTCAGATGGACGGAAGTTTTGGCCATCATCGTCCAAGTTGAATGGCCTATTCTGCCTGACGGTGGGATGTTGGGTCTCTTTGCCGTTATATAGTCTGTAGAAAAAGCTTTTTCATATTCCCAGCACTCAGTGTGGCTCCGCTACATGGTTTCCTTCATCTCCAAAGGCACGTTCTTTTTAATTGTTGGTAAAACAAGTACAACCTCTTAATATCTGCGATCGCGCGCATTTCTTGCACTTTTTTGCTTCTTCTGGAGAAGCCGATGTTCTTCCCGTCTCTTCTGCTCCTAGAGCTCCTGAGCAGCCCTAGTCCTTCTTGTTTAGCTACACGTATTTGCCGGCATTCTTCATCAAACTAGGGATTTCTTGGTGTTGGTCTGGTCAAATCTATCACATAAATGGCGGCGTCGCTGATGGCACGTTGAGTAAAAAGTAGGACTTAAAAACTAACAAAAAGTAAAAGTTAGGGACCAAGGGAATGGTGAAGGAGATCTATATTGAGACAAGAAGTGCTCAGAAATCAAAAATGGAGAGGTTTGAGTTGACCTTTCGAATATACGGTAGAACCATAATAGGTACGATGGGTTGGAATATTGAAGAGCCGAGGACGTCGTAAATTACATGGGTTGAAAGAATAGTGTTGTAATAGGAGGTGCAGTCCACCGAACCAGAGAGTCAGTCATTGAATAAAGAAAATGTCAGTTACGTCTCTGGGTTTTCCGAGGGTTTTTCATCCCAGGATATTCCTCGAACAGCAAATCGAAGGAAATACCATTGAATGTTCCCGATTCGAGATGCATGAATATGCTGAAAGGGGGACCACCACACTTGGCCGACATATTCCAGAAGGGGGCGAACAAAGGTAATATAAAGTGACCTGGTCCCATAGGGGTTGGACCATCGTTTGATTAAACCAACTATCTGTCGTACAATGTTCCAAGGCCGCGAAGGGATTGAACCTGTGGTATAGATTGACCATGCAAAAAATAAAGTCGAGGAGGAAATTTATTGGACTTACGTGACAAAGTCATAGATTGACATTTGGACACATTAAGCTGTAAGCAAGTGGAAATTCTATCGATCGTCAGTGTAAATGGAGGAGCAGTTTTTAATAATCCTCTCAAAACCATTTACAGTTAAAATTAAAAGAAGGGGATCTAGACGGCTGCCTTGTGGGACACCAGAAGTGGCTAAAAACGGGACTGGAAAGGCTGACCTATAGCGCACGCTATAATATCGGTTTTCCAGATAAGAAGATATCCATTTTAATAATATAGGAACAAAGCCGAAAGAAGACAATTTGAAAACGATCAATTGATGAGATATTTTACCGAAGGTCTTAGCAAAGTCGATTTCGTTGCGATTTTCCTGGGCTGAAAGCGCAAAGGATACCAGCTCAATGTAGTTTGTAGTAGTTGATCTGCATTTTAAAAATCTATGCTGACTGAACGATATAAGAGACTTACACTGAAAGCTTAATTTATATAAAATACTTTCAAATATTTTAGGTATGTGAGGAGGTTTACCAAACTCATCATTGAGTTTTTGTAACTTTTCTTCGATAAGAGCAGGGTCAGTTAGTTAGCCGTTTCCTTCTAGTTTGCAACCCATCGTCTGCCATTTTTCTAGTTTATTCTAGAATTCACTCCATCGACGCATTACTGATAAAGTACCTGGCACATCTCTTGGGAAAGCAAAACTCTCCATGTCATGTCAATTTCCTCTTCTTCTGTAAGATAATTAGAATCAGGTGGTTCAATCACCATATCAAACTCATTGTCATCTTCTGCATCGAAAATGGAGTTGGTACCTTCTTCAAGTCCTAAGTAATTATTTTTGGCCGTGTATTTCCATATTTTCGATCTCTTTGCGTGATTGGAAAAATATGAATTTCTTATACTCGTACAGTCTAGCCCATTGTGCTAAAACGACGACATTCACGTAAACTAAGCCCTAAATGCTTTTTATGAGTTTTGAATTACTAACAATTAATATTGCAGTAAGACTATCATGTGTTCTTCCTATTCTTCTGAAAAACTTTTGATTCGCAGGATTATTATTTGATTGTAATTTGCTCGCTATGAAAATCCCGCTCATACAATAAAACTGTCAATATCTGGCGCCAAATTTTGTTTGTGGTGTTTGTTTTCCCCCCGCAAAAATTTAAGTAATAACCATCTACTACTCATATAAAAAAACTAACGGTTAGCGGTTAGGAGTATCAATGTAGCGTCGTTTTTCAGTAACGGCGGGCGTAAATGGGATTTAATGCAGTGATAAATTTTGTTAAAAGGACGGATAATTTGAACCCAAGACGATTTAGAGGAAATATTTGCTCAGGCCAAAGGAGATTCCCAGACCTCGGAAATTTTCCCAATTTTCTGGGTATTGAATGTGCCATGTGAATGGGAGTATGGAAGAGCGATCTTGTGGATTTCCAAGATTTTGTTACATGCTCCAGGTAAATAGCGGAGGGCTGCGGTGATCACTCACCGTTTTTTAATATGTATTTCTGGAACTAATGACCCTATGCCGACTCCATCATCTGCCTGATTGTCAGTCTCAACTTCTTCTGAAACATGGTCACTCGGTTCTTCTTCACTAGAATCTCCGTCGGAACTAGATACTCCATTGTCTTCAGATACTTTTTCCTCTGAATTATCGGGCCAGAAGTCTTCGTCGAAGAGACATTTTCCGCATAAAAACACAAGATTTACTATGTAATAAAAGTCATACCAACAGTGGTGCATATTGGTAACACTAAAAGAGGCGGGTGGTACGCCTCTGTACCAATGAGACAAACTTGCAAATAACGTAACTTAACATAAAATAAATATAACATACGAGTAGATGTGTCTTATAATTTGTAATCAATTCGTACAACTTTGTTCTGGAGTATTTTGCTTATTTTAGTGGCCCTGACATGAAATAACCAGCAAATATCACAAAAGCGACTGCCTTTTAAACGGTCTACAGCCAAACTACGCAAGAAAACTTACAAGTCTAGGCATGTGAAATCATCGATGTTGCTCAACGGTGTGGTTGATTTTTAAACCAAAAGGATTTAGAATTTATGTCAACTAAGTTCTCAACAACAAAAGCTGTCAATAGATGGCTCCAGCAGTAAGTGCTGGTCGATTTTGACATATCCAAAACGTCATGAACCAAGCTTAGACATATGGTAAACAAACCGTTTTGACACATTAGTGATTTTGTCTGATTTTGTGCCAAATAATCGTCATTTGTGGGAGGTTTTGATTTTCTTCTTTCATTCGAAGAAAACGGCGGCTGAAGCGCATCGAGAGCTCCAAAATGTTTACGGAGATGCTGCTCTAAGCAGGAAGGCCAAAATTCTTCACAGACGCTGAATTGGAGACATTGCTCGATGAGGATTCGTGCCAAATGCAAGAAAAGCTTGCTTCAGATTGCATCCGAAAAACAGCTACAATACGACCAGAGGCACGAAAAAGTGATTCTACAGCATGGCGACGTTCGGCCTTACGTTGCGAAACCCGTTAAAACCTACCTGGAAACGCTCAAATGTAACGGTATTCGAGCTCTGCCAGAAAGATGGGAAAAAGTTGTAGCTAACGATGGGCAATACTTTGAAGGATTCATTTGTAAACATTTCTTCACAATAAAATTGCGCTTCGCACCTAATACATTTTGTGGTACTTAAATGTACCAGCCATGACGAAAGAGTTAAATATCAAACTAAATTATCCACATAAAATTATTCAAAATTGACTTATAATACAATACCTACCCGTCACTACGAGGATATTCCGTAAAACAATTAGGTTGGCAATGCAGAGACCACAGCTTTTGGGGAGTAAAAATCTCCTGCCAATTTACACCGTCCGTATTCCTTTTCAAATAGTCGCGGTTTGGTTGCTCTTCCATTGATGAGTCTCCATCAAAACCTGGCTGATGATGCAAATCAACAGCATTTTCTTGCGGAAGACTTAAACTCCTTTTCGTATTTAACCTTAACTCACTGTCACTACTTCTACTCCTAAGCTGATTAAACGGAAGAGAGAACGTACTGTACAGAATTGTCACAAATATGCACGAGTACGCTGCAAACATGTTACGAATGTCTAAACCGTGAAAATGCACGTTACGAACTGAAGCTCTACGTGCTGCAGAAGGACCTTAAATAGCCGATATTCTTGTCGGAGTTGAAGTTCCCTAAGGACTGTAAATCATGGTATCACACATTGTTCAAGCCACACTCGAAGGGTGATCTATTTGAATTGCCTAGAAATGCGTGAAATTGAAAAAGAAAAGTGAACTCCTGTCCGGATGTGTTTGCTTGGTCATATGGAGTGTCCCTAAAGAAATCAATTCTCTAACATTTATCCGTACTCTTTTGGTGCATGGTTCACAATGTGCACCTGACTAGATGTTAAGATGAATGTTGGGGTCAAGCATGAACTTTTTTTTCCTTGGTATAAGGCTATGGAATTGTTTCTGTATGATTACCCAGAAAAAGAGAAGATGTTTACTAAATATGTTGGGAAAGGGCATTTCATAAATAGTTAACAAGTTACTTTGAAATTGATTTTCAGGACCTACTTTTAAAGGTTATGTGAAAGCGTATTTCTTTTTATACATAAGGGTAAGTGTTCTTAGTATAAAAAAAAAAAAATAGAAGTCTGGAGACTCGCCTGCAATTTAGAATATGCGCCTGTAGCACGTTTCTTTTAACGAATTGTTTTTTAAAAGAAAATTACGACTAAAAACAGTGGTCTACATGAATTAGGACACACGAATCTAGGTCTTGTTCAACGCTCAATGACAGTCTGATACTTTTTCCACTGAAAATTGGTACAATGTTCAAAGCAAACCGCAAGGATCCGCTCTTAGACCTTTTCTTTTCACTATTTGCATCTTGGATCCGTTAAATGTTGAAAGTTAACATTTTGACCACAAGTATTTTTTTTTGTAATTGAATTAATATACAGTGGTGGGGTAAGATTCAATTCATGTTAAAGGTTTAATACTCGTATTAAATATCTGTCACTAAATAATTAACTTAAATGGATTATCTACCACATTAAAGTCACAGCCACTTTTTGAACTTTTTGATAAATGAATAGATATTCTGAGAACGCCTTATTTCAATGGGTAGTTTATTGAAAATACGAGGAGCGACAGAAGAGTAAAAACTTAAGAAGAGATGCGTATTGTGGGGAGGGATCGAAGCAAGATTCATAGCCGAGCTACGAAGTGTTCGGATCATGATTTAATGCGTATCTACTTCTTCAGAAAAATATCTTTAAAATTTTATATAAGTAGAGCTGCTTTAGAGGTAGTATAAAGGAATTAAGAAAGAGTGGGAAACTGTGTACATATCGCCTGTTATTTCAGATAATTCTAAGCAAATGGTTTTGAAGTATCAGCAAAGGTTGGGTTTTGTTTTTGTATGTACCGCCTCAACAAGTTAACCCATACTGCAATTTAGATTGGACTAGGCCATAATAAATCGTTACTAAAAGTTTTTTCGTGCAAAATATGCTCAAATGGTAAAGCATTTTGGTCGTTTTTAGCAGGTATTTTCTTAGGGAAGCAGTATGAGAGCTCCAGTTTAGTCTACTGTCGATTTCAAGTCCCGGGTACTTAAATACCTGTACATTACCAATAACAAAACAATTGCTTGAGCAACTTTTAATACTACGTATTAAATGTAGTTTTCGAACGAGATTCACAGCAAGTGTCAGAACTTACCAAAATGTTGTTGCATCACGAACTATGAAAAGTGACAACCGGAAGTTGTAAGCTCATAGCAGGCATATTAAAAAACATGATTTTTGTTTTTTCGCTTATAACTGGTTTATGCAAGCGGAACCAGTCTCTCAAAATTTCTAGGTTATGGCTGATCTCAGATCTAGGAGAGAGTTGCTAGAATATGAACAGCCAATATCATCAGCCAACCCGGTAAGCCTACATTTCATATTTAAAGTAAAATTGGAGTTAATGTATACTGAGAACAATATTTGTCCCAAAACAGAGCCCTGTGGAACACCAATTCTTGTTTCACAGTACTCACTAAATTTGTCTTCTATTTGAACCATTTGTTTCCTATTCATGAGATAGGATTCAAACCAAATGAATCCAGCTTTGTTTAATTTATTTAGCAAGATGGTATGATCAACAGTATCAAAAGATTTACTTTTATCAATGAAAAAAGTGGCAGCTAACTTTTTGCTATTGATACTATCATATACCTAGTCAAGTCATAAATACTGGTACACAACTGAACTCACTCATTACGAATGCAACACTGGGCGCATCCATTTCGTATTGATTGCGATTTGACAGTTGATATTTATGCTTCTTTGTGACGTAAAAAGTTATTTGACATTAATTGCTTACAATCATGGGATGGGGCGACATCGAGAATCGTATGTTGTAGTTGGCCTACTTAAATGCAACATGGAAAAAGGCGATATCTTTAGGACGTTGCGACCGCTTGGAATCACTCGCAATTTTGTGTATCGTGCTGTGAAGTTGTTTGAGGATACTGGTGGAGTACGAGACCGTCAAAGATCCGGCCGTCCACTCACTGTGAAAACTCCGAAAGCGATCGAAGCCGTGAAGAAATGAATCGACCGAAAACCGCTGCGAAAACAGAAAATCTTGTCGCGGGAAATGCAAATTTCACAAAAATCCATGTCTTGCAATATCAAAGAAGATTTAGGACTCAGCGCGTACAAGCGACACACTGGACACCTGCTCACGGCCGCATTGAAGGAAAAACGCAAGCGAAGATCGAAAGCGTTACTCAGCCGGTACGCGAAGAACGCTTACAGACGAATTCTGTTTACTGACGAGAAATTCTTCACCGTAGAAGAATCGTTCAATAAGCAGAACGATCGTGTGTATGCTCGGTCATCCAGAGAGCATCCTAACTCATCCCGAAGGTTCAAAGAGGCCACCATCCCGCCTGTATAATGGTATGGTGGGGAGTGTGCTACGATGGCGTTGCCAAGCTCCATTTTTGCGAGAAAGGAGTGAAAACATCGGCCAAAGTACTATATATCAATCGATCGTCTTGGAACACATTGTGAAGTCTCTCAACCAATCAATATTCAACAACAAGCCATGGACTTTCCAGCAAGACTCTACTCCAGCTCACAAAGCAAAAACGACTTAACTGTGGCTAAAAAACAACGTTCCGGACTTCATATCAACGGATGATTGGTCCAGACCTCAACCCGTTGGATTACAACTTTTGGTCCGTATTAGAGGGCATGGCTTGCTCTACTCAACACTCAAATATTGCGTCGTTGAAGTGAGCCCTTGTCCGTGCAGTGGATAATTTCCCCATGCATGAAGTGCGTCTCGCAATCAATGAGTGGCCACATCGTCTTAAGTCGTGCTGGAAGTCATTTCGAATAAGTTGTTCTAAGATTTGTAGCCATTGAATAACCCAATAAAACCAAAAAAAAATTGTTTAAATATTAATTCGTTTTTATTTGGCGCTGATTTTTCTGTGTAACAGTATTTATGTCCCTACTTGGTATCTTAGTGCAGAAGCTACAGAGGGCATCCTCTGTTGATCTACCCGCTCTGAATCCGTACTGCCTATTGCTAAAAAAAGAAATTTCAAGATTTGATACCATTCTCTTTTTGATCAGTTTTTCATAAATTTTTGAAAATATTGGAAGAAGAGATATAGGCCTATAATTATTAAGTATTTAAATGTCACCCTTTTTGAATATAGGTATGACTTCAGCAATTTTTAACATATCGGGAAATTTGCCACAGAAGATACTTTTGTTATATATGGTATATGAGCCAAAACATCTACAATATTAAGAGCGATCCTTTTTATAAACGAATTCGAATAAGAATTATAAGTCAGTGAATTCAAGTTGCTTAAAGACATAATAGCTTTAATATATAAACCTCAAATGATGAGATAGGTTCATAGAAAAAGCTCTGAGCCTCTGCTCTTTCTCTGTTAAACACTCAGTCGTACATCAACTAGAGCTAGGGTTGAGTCCTACAGCAGATATTGTTTTATCCCCGCAATAAGGACGGAAACGAAGAAAATTTGGAAATTAAATTCATTAAATTCATTCACAATTACAAAAAATAAAAAAAATTATTTGGGTTCCCATTCTTTCGTCAACTTCTTTCGAATGCCCTTCATAAGGTTGATGACAGTTACATCCGTGATCTTTTTGGACGCTCTTTTCCATTCAGCACTAAAATCTTTTACGTCCTTTGCACACTGCTCACTTTTCCAAAGCCCAATACCTTTCAATGGGATGGCACTGTGGAACACTGGGTGGATTCATGTCTTTTGGGACAAAGTCGACATTTTTAGCAACAAGAAAGCTCAACGTCGCATGAGCATAGTGAGCTGAAGTTAAATCTGGCCAAAATAATGTTCAACCCTCGTGTTTGTTTAAGAAAGGAATCAACCGTTTTTTTTAGGCACTCGTTAATGTACACTTCTCCGTTAATTGTTCCCGTTGTAATAAACGATGAGCTTCTGTGTCCACATTGGCAAATGGCCTTCCAAACGAGATATTTTGACCCGAATTTTTCCACCCCGAACGAGTTGTAGAACTGCGCACCTGGAAGAGTAGTAAAGTCGGCTTTGACATAAGTTTCGTCATCCAAAACCAAGCACGCTTTCTTGTTGCCGATCAACTCGTATAGCTTTCGGGCTGGTGTTTTTATGACTTTTTTTTTGCTTTTCAGTAACTTTCAGTAACTTTCGGTATTTTTTGTTTTTTTTTGTTTTTAGACCGTTACGTTTTTTAGATCTTTGTACCATTGTTTGATTGGTATTACATTTCCGAGCAACATCTCTGGATAACATAGTCCGGTTTTTTACGATGGTACCAAATTTGTATCATGTGCTCCACTTTTAGGTCCACTTTTCTGTTTTCGCTTAACTGTCCACGTCTCCAAATATCGTTTAATAACAGAGTCCACTGTACTGCGTGCTATGTTTAAATTTTTTGCGATGAAATGGTTTGGACGCGAAGTATTTTCGAGCCATTTGTCGATGATCTTTTTACGGCGTTCCTCTTGACTTATATTTTATAAATATTTTAAACCGCACCGAACTTAAATCAATAACAAACTAAAACTAGAGAATATACAGGCTAATTTGGGTACAAAATGGGATTGCAATTTTTACGCATTGGAA
Source organism: Volucella zonaria (assembly GCA_963966105.1). NCBI lineage: Eukaryota > Metazoa > Arthropoda > Insecta > Diptera > Syrphidae > Volucella > Volucella zonaria. Next base: position 182,145,542 of record OZ014530.1, on the reverse strand, counting down.
GTATAGCCCGTATTAAAATTTACAGATTTTATTTATTTCAGTCCTTACTACATAGTAAAATATAAGTTGAAGGTATTGGTGATTTCTGTGCAGATAGTAATATCCTGATTGTTATGTTTTAAACAAGCTGGTATACCCGTGGGAGTGATTCTATTAAAAAGCTCATTAACTATAACCCATTCTTTTTTTTGTATTACCTTTTGCATTGTGGAATTTGTTGATGTAAAAATTTTCTTTGCATAGAGGAATTTCAAGAGCAATTTCTTTACAAATCTTATCGTAAGCAATACGAAGATGATTTTTATGTGAGTGCTTTTTACATTTTACTCTTAATTTATTTTTTTCGTTTATTTTATTAACTAGATAGTTGGATATCCAGGGCTGAAGCTTGTTTGGTTTTTTAAATCTCTTATGCATTGTCACAGAACACATTTCAACATGTTTGAGAAGTATATTAGAAAACAATTGAAAAGCAACATTAGGATCACTTATTGTCCATATGTCTGACTAGGCTTCTTGCAATAACCGAATTTTTAGATGCTCGTACTAGATGGAGTGAAAAGTGACCTCCTTGGGAATTAAACATTTTTTTTTTTGAAATGTTTTTTTTTTATATTATTCAATATAGTCCTCTTTTTGTTTGATCCACTTATTCCAGCGATTTTCCAACTTCTTGATCCCGTCCGAAAAGTAATTTTCCGGAAGGTCTGCAAAATACTCCTCCGTTGCGTCCATGATTTCCCCATCTTTTGAGGTTTGGGAAGAGAAAATAGTCCGAGGGAGCCAAATTGGGCGAATACGGTGGATGCGACAGCAATTGGAGCCGTAAGTCATTGATTTTAGCCGTGGTTGCGTGAGGCAGCGACTTCGGCCTTCAATCGCTCCAATAATGTACAGTAATACTCGCTGTTGATGGTTTTTCCTTTTTCGAGGTAGTCCATGAAGAGTATGCCATGACAATCCCAGAAAACCGACGCCATAACCTTCCGATCCATCGAGCCCCCCTCTGCTGCTTCAGAGCACTCGTGCGGCTTCAGTCCATTGCGGGGCACTTATTCTGTTCTCTGGTGTGTAATAGTGGATCCAAGTTACCAATCCACGCAAAAAGTCCGCCCGATTCCGCATCAGCAAGTCCATACACTCTTTCGAAGTGCTCTCGCGTTCGTGTTTTTGGTCAGGAGTGAGCATTCGCGGCACCCAGCGGCAGGATAACTTTTTCATATGCAGAATATTGCCCAAAATATCCCGTGTGCGCTCTGTACTAATCTTTGTGGTATCTGCAACTCGCCCACTTTCACTTTCCGGTCAGCCAACACCATTTCATGTATTTTTTTGACATTGTTCTCTGTAACCGCATCGGAAGGCCTGCCCCTATGGACTTGATCGGTAGTGGATCACGGCCACCACGAAACTCTCGAAACCAATATTTGACGGTGTAATCTGACGGAGCAGTAGCCCCATAATATTTATCCAACTTTTCTTTTGTTTCCTTCGCCGTTTTGCCTCTCAAAAAATGAAGTTTTATGAGAGAACTAAAATCGTTTTTGTCCATACTCAACATGATGTCAAACACGTCAACAACAATCAGCTGTAAAAACAAAACTAAAGACAGTATCGCACTGAAAGTTGTCATGTCTGCCTAAATATGAATGGACTTTAAGGCACCATAACCGTTCAGTCGTTCATAGACCTCCGCGGAGATTAAACGTGTTTCGACTTGTTAGTGAAAAGTGAAAAGTGATTCTCTTAACAAAAACTTTAAACAAACTGGATTTAGGCGCCAATTAGCGCAGAGACAGTGTGTTCGCTTGACAGTGCAACGGTCGTGGGTTCGACTCCAAGTAGTCAGCAGACGTTTTTTTTTTTTTTTTTTCTTTTTTATTTTTTTTAAATAAAAATAAGTGATACTGGATTGTGGTGAGCGGTCCGCTATGCCAATAGCGGGATCGGCTGAAATGTCAGGTGAGGCTTCGAGCGGTTCGAGCCAAACCCCAAAGACAAAGAGACGGAGGAAATTACCAACGGCAAATGTAAAGCTGCTTGGCGGCGGAGTGAGGGAAGGGGACAACTTCGCTTCATTGGCCGCAAGCGAATCCGACGATGAAGAGGAAGAAATGGAGGCCATTAGTAGTAGCATCAAAATGCTACAACAAAGAGTGCTGGCCATAAAAGAAAAGCAAATGGTAAGAAGAAAGAGGGAAGAGCTAGAGCAATCCCAACAACAGCAGCTTGCTCAAGAGCAGAAACAACAACAACACCAAACAAATAAAGTAGCACAAGTGCTACAACAACAAAAGATTAAGAAACACCAGCAGCAACAAGAGCAGTCACAACACCGGCACCAGCTAAAACAGCAGAAGCCACAAAAACGGCAACTGCAAAAACAGCAGCAGCAGCAACAACAACAACAACAGCAGCAGCAGCAGCAGCAGCAGCAGCAGCAGCAACAACAACAACAACAACAACAACAACAGCAGCAGCAGCAGCAGCAGAAGAAGAAGGAGAAGGTGCCTCCTATCAACACCTATAAATTGGAGGTAAATGCTACCAAGGACCTGTGTAAGTTGGTCATTGGTAATAATTTTAATATTAAGAGATTGGGGAACGATCGCCATGCCATCCACTGTAATACAGTGGAGGGCTACGCGAAAGTGAAAGAGCTCCTGAAGGAAACGACGACGGAGCACTACTCATTCACACCGAAGTGTGAAAAGCGGCAATCGATGCTGCTGAAGGGGTTGGAACCGTCTTCTGATCCTGAGGAGATCCTAGCACTGCTTAAAGAGAAGGAGTGCGAAGGACTCAAGTTCGTGGGGGTAAAGCCATTTACCACAGCTAGATCCAGGCGGGAGAAACGGAGTCTGCCGTTCTTCCTGGTGCAGCTCAATCCCGAAAGCCGTCTGGATAGTCTAAGGAGTATAAATGTCCTAGACTACCAGGTGGTTCACTGGGAAAAATTAAAAAGGAGCGAAGGCGTTATACAATGCGTTCGCTGCCAGAGGTTCGGGCACGCCGCGTCGAACTGCCAAATGCAGCCTCGATGCGTGAAGTGCGCAAAGAATCACAGTTCCGAGGAGTGTTCTCTGGGTAGGGACGGAGCGTCCGATAGGACTCAGCTCTCGTGCGTGTTATGTGGGAACGTGGGACACACCGCAAACTATCGGGGTTGTCCTAAGTTCGCCGACATTAAAAAAGCAAAAATGGCTCGGCAGCAGAAGGTGGAGGTCAAACGTTCACCTGTTAGGTTTCAAACACCAGCCGTCACGCCCCAAATTTCCTACGCCCAAATGGCTGCAGGTAGGGGGGCTACGGTACAGCAAGCGACTGTTGCTTCTCCGGCGTCAATGCCGAGAACAACGGAAGCTGCACCCAACATGCTGGCCATCTTGCTCGCAATCCAAGGGCAGATGGCTCAGCTGCAAAAGCAGGTGCAAGAACAGGCCAAGCGGGTGGACCAGATCTACGCGCTGCTGCCGGGCCTAACGCAACACATGTCGTAATGGGTACGCACATGGTGGAGCAAACTTTGAAGGTCCTTGCGGTGAATGTTAATTCACTGATTAGGATCGAACGAAGAGCCGCGATGTTTAAATTACTACAAGACCAAACTCCTGATGTGCTTTTCGCTAGCGAAACCAAGCTAACCGATAAGCACAAACTGGAGTACAATAATTATATTGTTAGAAGAAGAAACCGGCCCCGATCCAAATGTGGAGGCGGTGTCGCGATCTTCATTAAGCAAGGTATAAAATTTCACAGAGTGTACAAGGGAGTGTTGCGTAGGTTCCGGGTGTTAGAGGCAGTCGTCATTTACATCCCGCTCCGCAGTGGAAAGCGGCTGTACTTGGCCTCTGTTTATGCACCTGAGGCTTCACATTCCACTTTATTCATTACAGAGCTCGATACCCTTTTTCGACTTCTGAGACTGGAATCGGGGGAGAATTATTTCATAATCGGCGGAGATTTCAATGCTAAACACAGAGATTGGGGAAATAATTTGCCAAATACTAGAGGGAACCTACTACTCGATTGGTGGGGTCAGCACGATGTCATGTACAGACTCGGTCTTAAAGCGACGGATAACCCGTCGTTTCCCAGAGGCGGGTCTTATTTGGATCTACTGCTGTACGACGAACGTATACGACTGACAGGTACGAATTTACAAACGCTAAACTGTCTGCGCACATTCGTGTATGACAGTGACCATTGCGGTTTTAGCACCGAAATTACAGTTCCCAACGAAATTGCGGAATTGGAGGAGTTTGTCCAAAGATATTCTTACAACTACAGTAAGACTCGATGGACACGCTTCTCCGCAACATTGACAAGAGCACTCTCCTCGAATATGCTCCACCCACCGTCCAATAGGAATTTGTCAAACGAGGAGATCGACAATTACCTAAAACAAATGGACGAGACAATTAAACAAACTATGGACACAACAATACCGCGATATCGACATACGACTAACGAAGACCTGTTCCGCAATCCTACTATTGACGCACTGCACCGACAGAAAAGTAGACTACTGACAAGACTCAAAAACTTGTACAGACAGTTTACTGACAGACAAGACCCGGAGATTAGGACACTGAAATCGTCGATTAAAAATATTCAAACGTTAATAAAAGAGAATTACAGAATTTCTGTAAGTTCGTATTGGAACAACAGGGTTCGGGCTGTAAACACCAGCAACCCGAATATGTTCCCGCAAATAAATAAACTATTTCGGAGAAAAAATCAAAACGACCTTCAGTGTCTTAAAATAGCCCGGACAACAGACAACGAACGGTTACTGACAATAGCAGGTATTGATCCAAATGAGGCCGCTGATGATGACGACTTCTTTGTGATCGAGGATCCACAGGAGAAAGTTGAGGCCATAGGGGCGACTTTCCAGGAAATATACAAGGCCACTGATACCATTGGCCCCAATTATGACCTGGACAATCGCGTCTTGGTGCACGACTTCTACATTCGAAACGAAGTAGAGAACTGGCGATCCGAGGGCTCTGGGTACACCCGGTTCAGCGACGAAAATATGGCAAATAATGTCATTACCAGAGAGGGTGACCTGCCTCCGTTCATTTCGAAGGAAGAGCTCCATGAGATCTTCGACACAATCAGGGCTAAGAAATCAGTGGGGACCGATGGTATTCCGAACATCGTGCTTCGACATCTTCCTCTAGAAGCGGTGGACATTTACACCACCCTGTTTAATAATGCAATGAATAATGCACATTATCCAGCGCATTGGAAAACGGCGGTGGTGCAACCTATCCCTAAAAAGGGAAAGGATATATCCAATCCGGCGAATCTCCGGTCGATAAGTCTCCTTCCGAATATCAGTAAGGTGTTTGAAAAAGTAATCAATAGAGCTCTGTCTAGGTGGGTTGAGGACAAACATATAGTTCCGGATAATCAATTCGGTTTTAAGGCGGGACATGATATCTCACATGCCGCGTCTAAACTGGTGTCCGATATCCAATGGAATAAGGGCAAAAAGCAATGTACTGGTGCCTGCCTTGTTGACTTGGAGAAGGCCTTCGATACCGTATGGTTAGAGGGTCTTTTCTATAAGCTGACTAGGCTGGGGATCAGTAAACCACTCTTGTACATTCTGTATAATATGCTAACCAACAGACAGTTCATCGTGAAAAATGGCGATGTGACTTCTGTTGGAATATTTCAAATTAAAAATGGTCTTCAGCAAGGCGCGGTCAATTCGCCGATCCTATTCAACATTTATACAAGCGACTTGATAAGTTCACTTCCCCATACTATTGCGTACGCAGACGATTTGATAGCGTACAGAACAGGTACAAAAATCGAGGTCATTAATACTCTCTTGCAGCGTGACTTCGATAAGATAAGACGATTTTGCGATGACTGGAAGTTGAAAATCAACTTTCAGAAGTCGGAAACCATTCTCTTTAGGACGCCGTTGTCTGGAGCCTCTAGGGATACCAGAAAAAATTGGCGAAAGTTCTCGATCATTGGACAACACGGACAGCCTCTTGCCTGTCGAAATGTAGTCAGATACCTTGGGATCTGGCTAGATCAGTTTCTGTATTTTGACAAAAATGTAGATGCTGCTCTGGCCAGAGCTAAAGGCGCTTTTGCTCTTACAAAGAGACTGTTTTATAGCAGCCAACTCGATGCGAGGGTAAAGGTAATCTGCTATATGGCCCTTATCAGGCCCATGCTGGTATTCGGGTGCCCCGTGTGGTTCAATGTGCGAGCAAGCTTAATGGAAAAGATTCGGGTGTTTGAGAGGGCTTGCCTTAGGGCTTGCCTTCGCTTGTACAGAACACCAGAGTCGGAGTACAAAAAATTTTATCGTAATGAGGTCCTTTACAACAGAGCGCACCTAATACGAGTGGACAACTTCGTAATTAAGCTGACTCGAAGACACATCGCAAGAGCAATGGCCTCGACGAATAACCTGATATCTGGGGCTTACTACCCCAACTACCTTTACCACGAGAGTGTGCGCTCTGACGGCTTCGTTCCACCGGAAGCATTCCTCTACCTAGATCAGATAGGGTTGATCCAGGATAGATCAGCGGTCCCGTTAATCTTCCATGTCGCTCGGAAAGCTGGGGACAGGCGACTCAACTACGGCAGAGACGTCGCACACGGCAGTGTGGATCGTCTTAGGTTCAGTAGGGCGGTGGGGAATCGCGATAAGAGGGATGTCGTTCGGCAGCACCAGCATTTCTGGTGGTTGAATGATGGAGAAGATGCTTCGTCGTCGTTTCCGTCAATTACGGACCAGCCTCACTAATGAGGCAGAGCTGACCAATCTATTTGCTCTGTGAATAGCGATGGCCAACTTGCATAGGTTTAGGTTAGCATTTAAGAAATATATACATATATTAGTATATACCTTTGTATATACTAATGTATGTATATAATTGTGAATGTATAATATCTATGTGTGTGTATTGTGTATGTAGGTTAGGTAGACTAAGGTTTATTTTAAGTTAGATATTAAGTTTTTATAAAAAATTAAGTCCATATGCTAAGTTTTTGTTAGCAATTTTTTTCTTAGCTTTAAGTATACAAATATTTCAATAAAATGTAAATAAAGTCGAAAGACATAAATATAAGAATTTAGAGTAGCTTAGAGTGCCTGTGTGGGGCCAGTAAGTTAGTATAAGATTGTTAAGTAATTTTAAGCTAGCATTTAAGCATTTTTTGTTAGTATGTAAGAATTAATGATTTAAGAAATAAAATGCATTTAAAACTAAACTAAAACCATAACCGTTTTTGCAGTAGCAGCGCATTCTGGCGGTCAAGGAGGTCACTTTTGACTCCATCTAGTATGTGTGTTTCACAATTTTCGAGGAACAACAAAGATTTTGTTTATTAATACTCTGTATCTTCTTAGACTGAAAGAATAAACTAATTATTGAATGGTCAGAAATTCTAAAATCAGCAGTTCTACTAACTAGAGAGAATTTCGAATTGCAATCAAGACTACAAAATATACACCCTGAATGACTCGAACTGCAACCGACTTCAGACTTCTATAATTTCCAAACCGTTCATGACAGTGAGCTCAAATTTTGAAACATGACAGATAATTTTATTATTTATAAGCTTTTTAAACGATTTGCGTCTCAGTTGTGTTGAAAAATTTTTATCCGCGATGGAACTCAAACGTGATAGTGTGATTGCTTTATATTTGGCTGGAAAACCACAAGTAGCTATCGTTAGAGCCCTCCAGCACCTCAACGTGAATAAATCATTTGTGTCTCGAACCAAAGCTTGTTACCGTGGTACTGACAGCGTTGCAAAACGCCATGGAGGTGGTCATAAAAAAACAACAACATCGGCAGAAATGGTTCGGAAAGTGAAGGCTCGAATTGAGCGAAATCCGCTTCGAAGTGAAAGAAAAATGGCTCGTGAGCTCAACATATCGTTGGAACTATGCAAAACATACTAAAAAATGAGCTTGGGCTAAAGCCATTGAAGTTCCACAGTGCAGCACACGATCTTACACCGCAACAGAAAAAAGTTTGAGTCGAAAGCGCGAAGGAGGAAGTTGCTACGCTTGCACGAAAGTGGTGAGTTGCCGAATTTGGTTTTTTCCGATGAGTCGCCATTTGTTATCGAGCAATATGTCAACAAACAAAATGACCGAGTTTACTTGCCAGAGAGGTCCTTCGAAAATTTACAGCTTCGGCCGGCCACCAGAAATTAGGCAGCACCGATGGTGATGGTTTGGGCCGCCATAACCGACGATGGTCGCACTCCGCTCGTACTTTTGGACCGAAGCGTCAAAATTAATGCGATCGTATACCGTGAAACTGTCTTAGAGGCAGTATTCAAGCCTTGGGCAAACAATCATTTCGGTCGGAGACCGTGGACATTTCAACAAGACTCGACACCGTCTCACAAAGCGCGCGTCAACCAAGATTGGTTAAAAAACAATGTTCCACATTCATTTCTTCGACACAATGGATTGCAAATTCTCCGGATACAAGTCCGTTGATTTCTCTGTCTAGGGTATTTTGAAGGCGAAGGTTGGCACTAAAAAATACCAAAGTTTGGACCACGTCAATCAAGCACTTCGCCGGGAATGGGCCAAAATACCGCAAAGCCACTTGCGTGCAGCGTGCGATGCTTTCTTCGGCCGCCTCAAGGCCATTATTCGCGCCAAAGATGGACGTATTGAAAACTACTGATACAATTTGAAAATTGATGTATTTTCCAACATTTTTTGCTTTGGCACAATAAAATTTATCAAAAAATAAAAAAGTTATAGCATTTTAAAAAGTTTTAGTTCGAGCCATCCACCCTGTATGATCAGTACAAATATTGGAGGGTTACCTTGTAGGAACATTTATACAAGACTCTAATCCATTAGCACAAATTAAGGATTGAAACGTTAACACAATAGGGGATTCGCTTAGGATATCCAGATTTACATATATCACCGACAATAATAAGATTCCATACTCTAAGTTAATAAGTCGCGTAGCTCACCAATAAAAGCATCTTTACCCATACTATGAAGCCTATAGCAACCAATAAATACAATCTTTTGTGCATCAATAGTCCAACTAACTTTAATCATATCCGAACACCTAAGATCCAAGCTGTCACAACCACTTACACAATTACTGGACTTGTTATTTACACTTGCGGTCATAAAAACCGCACCATATCAAAATGGTTGAAAAATTGTTAATAACTACGATAATAATTTCTATAATGAAATAAAATTTTTGTTGAGTGCTCCGCAGTAGTTTATAAGTATTTCTATCTAATTTTCATCTGTTTATTGAATGTTTGAAAAAAGATATTAACAAAGAAAGAAAAACCAGTTAATTTTCTTATTTTTTTTAAAATACTTTAATACAGTCATTGGTTAACAAAATCAAACGATACATTTTTTATGTATGTGTATATAAGATGTTTAGATATGTCACTTTTACCAAAAAATTATCAATACCGAGTTGCTCCTTTTTTGGCGGTTATAATCGCTTTTATTCTAGAAGGCATCGAGTTTACTAGAAGTTCAGTATTCCATACATGTTCCAGAACTTCATTTAGCTTTTTTCTACTCTCTGGTTTATGTTCAGCCACCTTACGTTTCATTACATGCCACAAATGTTCGATTGGGTTTAAATCGGGCGAATTAGCTGGCCAGTCTAGTCTGGTAATTCCGCGGTCATCAAACGTTGTCTTGAGCTGAAAATTATTGAAAGACTCTAGTTACTTGTCTGTTTATTATTTATAAAGTAGACATCTAGAAGTTGATTTACAACACTTTACTTACGGATTTGGCTCGGTGGCAAGGTGCAGAATCATCTTGAAAAATGCACTTGTCAGTATATGAATGATGCTGTTCAATTGCTTGTACCAAAAACTCCCTCACTACTTCTCCATACTTTTGAGCGTTCATAGTTCCATTAACAAAGTGCAAAGGGCCCAAAACGTAAAAAGAAAAACATCCCCAAACCATCTGGTTTTGAGGAAACTTCGCTGTTTTGACTATGCACTCGTCCTTGAACCTATCACCTGCTGACCGTCGTACGTATGGCAAATTGTCGGCACACAACAAATTAAATTTACTTTCATCGGACCATATCACACATCGCCAATCATCCTGCGTCCAATCTTCAATCTTCGTACTTTTTTGCCCACGTCAAGCGAGCTTTTTTCATTTTTGTGGTTAGGAGAGGTTTTTTCGCTGGTCGTCTTCCATATAAACCTATCTCCCGTAGCCGTCGGCGTATGGTTTCGGCTTAGATCAACTTGATGAAATTCACTCAGCTCTTATACGGACAGCACTTTTAAAGCGATCTTTCATGCTAATTCGTTGGAATACATTGCCCGTCTTCTGGGTTGTTTTACGTTTTCGTCCCGAGCCTTTTTTCCTTTCCAGTGGATCCAAATTTTCTTTTTTCTTCATCAGTCGTACGATAGTTGAATGACAGCATCCTATTTTAACCGCAATCTCACGATAGCCAAGCCCTTCTTCGACTAAAGTCAATATTTGAACTTTTTCGTCCCGAGTCAGTTGCTGATATTTGCCAGACATTTCACTTTTTTTTACTTGTCACCGTCACAACTCAATTCAAACTAATTTTTTTTGCACTAAATACGAGGCCGAACTCCGCTATGGGGAATACCTTTCATTAGTATAGGAAAAACCCTTACGATCTGATGTAATTAGGCATTTTTTGAGAACTCATTAGGTGGTGCGGTTTTTATAACCGCAAGTGTATATAAACAACAATACCAGCTGAAACGTATGAATTATTACACTTCGGATAGCTCTTGTACCCTGGTATTTCAGAAGCATCGTTTTCATCATCGAATATCCAGATTTCGATGAGAAAAATCAAGTCAGGCTTACTATATTTAAAAATGACTCTAAGTGAGTTAAAAAGGGATCAAAATTGCTACGAATGTTCTGATGAATTATAAAGAAGTCATTGGATAGTTGCTCACAATGAAAAACACTTCTAAAAAGCTCACTTTTTATAAGTTAAGTTGTTATAGGAATCATCAATAGTATTATTTATATCAAACATGGTAAAAAAGAGAAAAAAGTAATTTACAAAGATATATTATTTAAATCATCATCAAATGAACAAATTTTTATAGTTTTATCACCTTCTTGTTTTTTCATCAAAATACTACCCGTACTAACCCATAAATAAGCAAATTTTTTTTCTTTTTTAATTTCCTTCGCTTTTTTGAACAAAGCTTTGTTAAAGAACGTAAGACTCTCATTGATGGATATCGTGGAAATCGGTCTGTTTCCATTTCCTTCGCCGAATATGCATGAGGTTAATTTAATTTTCCTCTTCATCATTATTATGTTCCGCTTAAGCTCTATCGATCTTAGCTTAACATAAACAATGTCCAATGTTTTGATACGTGATGTTGTAGCAGGTATGTTGTTGTCGTTGCTTCCAGCTGATGCATTCTTGATTGTTTTTACATAACATGATTTGATGTCGTCATGCGTTATGTTTACATTCAGACCTTGCAAAATCTTGACAACTGAGTTAAGTGCATTTGCACATTCAATATTCGGCATACCAATGGATATCATTGCACTTATTCAAAGATTTCTGTTGGAGAACATTAACAGTATGTTGGAGTTTATTGACCATTTCCAGGAGTGTTATGTTTTCACTTTTAAGTGCATTGATTTCTTCCAAGGCAATGCGGTTCATTTGTTGGAGACAGATAATCACTTTATACAAAACGTCCAATGTGATGGTTGGATGGCTGATGAGGAGATGGAAGAAGAATGTAACACATCATCAGTATTATGCGAATATTGGAAGAAGTCGTCGCATTTGTAATGGAACACAACTAAAAATCAGACCTGTGAAAACGAGACCTTATTGCTTAATACCGTCCTAAGATAAGCAACACTACAAAATAGAAGTAATATCTGATTACATTTTAATATTCAGGCTAAGTTAACTTCCGCCAATCTCGTGAAGGGCGGGCAGATCTAAGAATTCTTCAAAGTGATTGTACACCTCTGTTGTTTAATTAATTTGTCAGGACGAATATTTTCTAAGCCACCCTTGTGCTTTAAAAGATTCGTCTTGTCATTGCTAGCAAAGAAACAGTTTCTTTCCAAATAACTCCAAAAAATTGACGAAAATGCAGGAGTACTTCATTCAAAGTTAGATTCGTAGTTTTGAAAGGACGAGATTCAAGTGCGATTACGTCTGGCGACGCACATATCTCATACCCTGCGTGCATGCTAACGTACTCCATTTTCTGCGGCATACCTTAAATCTCGACCTCGTTCTAAATACGACAGGTGTAAGGAATCCACTCAACTGTCATGAATGGTTCGTTGTGCAATCACTCTGTAAAGTCTGACTGATCCATTGATGAAATGGAAACGAAGATATCATTGCTAAAAGATTAGAGAGGGATATTTATCCGGTCACTGTTTGTTATCCAAGTGTTTCTGGACTATTGTTTAAAGGCACGGGCTTATACTTGTTTGCCGAATAATAAAACAAATTATATGTACTTACGATGAAATTTGTACATTTATTATTTTTTTCTTCCTGGTTGATTGAGAAGTGTCTGCACGGCAGGCGGGAGAAAACCATATAAGCGGATATTGGAAAAAAATAATGGGAGATCGTTATCATGAACCTCGCATCCCATTTAACATAGTATGCCATTTATTCTAGTACAATTTAATTTTGGGACAACTCATAAAATATCGCTGTCTACATTGATAGCAAGACCACGCTCAAGGCAATGTAATCAACCAACGTCAACTGCTCAAGGCACTATGCAGCTAGAACCGGGTAAGACAGTGCCAGGACACTGCTGTATTAAAGGAAATGCAAGCAAGCTTGCAAGAAAAGGAGAGCTCTTCGACAATAGTGGGGTTACCAATATCAAACCACCCCTTTGCAGAGTAAGGGGCACTATCGAGGAAAAAATCATAAAGACTGCCAACCTAAGGTGGTCAAGTCTTGAAGGACACAGGGTATCCAAGGCGCACTGGCCGCTTTTCGACTGCAAAAGATCTAGGAAGTTAATAAAATTAAATAGGGATAAGCTTAGGACAGTAACAGGAATCCTGACAAGACACTGCCTCCTGCGGAAACACGCAAAAAGACTCAAATCGTCAGATATGGATATTTGCAGATTCTGCGGTGATCTGTAAGCTATTGAGGACATAACACAAATACTGTGTGAATGGGAGGCAATATCGCGTAGTCGAAAGTAGACGGCACGAACTTCAAAGGCCATCTTGACTTTTGCTGGGCAATTGGGTGTTTCACCAGGGAGATTGTTTAGGTTTTTGCCATTTGAAGACAAATTCAACTGGTTCCACAATGGGCCCGTTTTGGTGCCTGGTGTCTGTATGATGGCATATCTATCATAGCGCTGTTCAACCTAACCTAACCTATAAAATGAGTGCGTTGAGGTTAATATGTATTTCGAAGAAACTAGAAGCGATCTGCAAAATAAGCTAAACAGTCACTTTTCAAAGATTAGATCCAGAATAATACTAATTTAGTGTTTTAATAGAAGAATCGCAGCTTGGTTTTTTCTGTTTACATTGCTACTCCAGAATTTTGATGCCAGTTGCAAAGTAGCATTTGCTTAAGTGTCGGAAGAGACACCATTCCCATGACACTGCAGATTATCGACCTTCTCCATTTGTTGTCCAACAATGCCTGGGCCGCTTTTTGTTTTTGCAAATTTTGTGTAATAAGAATTTGATCCACAATTTTGTGTAAGAGTAGACAATCATCGTTGGCGTGGTCCAAGTAGGTACGTTTGTCCATTGGATACCTCGAATACTAGTGAAAACCAGGAATAACAGTGGTAAAAGTATGGAATCTTACTGAATCCGCTTTAGATTTAAAATTCCTCTGGCAACTTATGTACTCGTATAGTAGCTACATGATTTTTCAGGCAAAATAGAGGAAGGACCTGTATCCAACGCATTGCTCTATGATGATCAGAGTGCTTATCTTGTCCACTGAAGAGGATTCAAGTCAGAAGTCTGATTGTCCATAGTCGGGGGCCACAGTATTAGCCGTTGCCAGTAAAATCGGTTAGTTTACGATTTGCCAGTCTGTTGGAACTCGGTTTCGAAATTCTGTCTCGCACGGCACTGCTTGTAAAGCTTCTAGTCGCAGCTATGGCGACTAGAAATTACCGATTGTAACACTACGTGTATGGTAAGTGTTGCATATACGAGTACATAACCCCAATCGAAGTTGTTCTTCTGCGCCACTGCTCTTGGACAATTGTCACGATGAAAGATGACTAGTGTGAAATTGTTTAATTGGCAAGTGTCACGAAACACTTGTAGAGCTGTGGTTCATTGAGGACAGGTGATTTGAATGTCGTCGAAAGCTGACAAGTACTCCTTTCATGCAATCAATTTAAAAAAAAAAAAAAATTTAATTCGAAATGTACTTTTTTGATAGTGATAATAGTGAACCTCGTTATAGGTTGAAAGTTTTTAAACCGAGAATCAATTTTGATGTCAGTGATCATCTATTTATTGGAAAATTTCGCTTATCGAAATCAACTGCACACTGTCTTGCGTTGAAAGAGTAACCAGTAAGCTGCAGACCACAACAAATAAATGTTCTTTATTGACGGTTTACCGGTTCAGGTTGAACATACCATATTACAGGTGATTTTTACGGTGTTAGCAAAATGACAATATGCCGCTGTATTCGAGAGGTTACTCCAAGTCTGTTGGCCAGAGCGTGTGCACGTTATTATACAGAAATTTTTTGAAAAGGTGGAATGCAGGAAGTTTGTGATGCAGTTGATGGCATACTATAGTTTATCCAAGAATAAATGTCAGTACAGGGAAGATAGGACATTTGCCTCTTAGTCTGGTTGCAATAACTTGCATAAATGTGTCCCTCTTTAAAGCTCTCATAGGGTTGCCATGGTGTATATGATGAATCACCACAAAGAGAAAAAACATTTCGCTTAGGTTTGTCATCTCCCCATTTAAAATAAACAAATAAAAATATTGCTGAACGATATTAATTTCATTTATCTTTTTCCTCACCAACAAGCGGTGGCGCGTTTTTTTAAGGCCTAATCACTTTTTGTTAAAAAAAAAAAATTGTTTCTGAAAACAGAAAAAAAAACTACAAAATATATGTATTTTCATTTATTCATGATAAATATAGTAAACAAAAATATAATTCATAATAAATATAATAAAGTATGATGTAAAAATATAAAATTTCTTTAATTTAAAGTAAAAATGAATTCATTAATTTATAATACTAAAATCTATTAGTCATTTATACTTATTACTAATCTTTCGACTGCTTCCTCTGCGAAAACGTCCATATCCCACATCTTTGGCTCAACAATCTGTTCAACGTGTTGCACACATTGGTGGCATTTTTCACTGTCAACTCTTACAAGTGCTGTTGTTAATAATAATTTAATTTCTGTCATTTTAAATGACTTGTTTCGGCTTGCTACAAATCCTATTACTTGAGCCCAAACCAATTCTATTGGATTCAGATCGCAGTGATAAGGCGGCAAGCGAAGCACTTTATGTCCTGCAGCTTGAGCCATTTCATCCACGACATAGGTTTCATACTTGGCTTTGAAACGTTTAACGATTTCAAGCAACTCTGTTTTAACCATATCAACCTCAAAACTTATAGCATTAGATATCAGCCACTTTTTTATGTCATCTTTTCTAGTAGAAATGGTTGGTGCTTTATTTTTCTTTCTCGAATGGTAGGAAGCATTGTCCAAAACTATTACGAAATTGGGTTCCAGGCGCGTTAAAATATCTTCGAACCATTTCTCGTACACTTCGGCATTCATGTCTTCGTGGTAGTCTTCAGTTTTTCCTGAAATAAAGCATAGCAGCCCTTCATCTACGAAACCTGTAGAACTTCCAATATGGATTATAATTAGTCGCTTTCCTTTTCCAGATGGTGATCGCAGTCCAGTTGACAACAATTCATTAAAGGCTTGACGTGGTGTTGTAATGGATGGATCCACCCATACTTTCTCCCGAGTATGTCCCCCGTTGAGCCGGGTCTCATCAGTAAAATATATTTTTCTTTTCTCTTCTCGAAATTTTTTTATTTCGCGTAAATACCTTCGTCTCCATGAAATTATATCACTTCTTTCCAACAACAAGTTTTTACGCTGACGTTTGACGAATTTAAATTGAAGATCTCCTTTTAAGATTGTAAGTTGATCTGCTTATTTTTGTAATATTTGCATTTTGTTGGGCTTCATGCAATATCTTATCGAGCGTTGGTAAATCATTATCCATGAAAAACTGATGGACTATGCGCCTAATGGCATATTTGTCAAAATCATCGACGCTACTTTTGCGACCAGAATTATTTTTCTTCTTTGAAGGCGAATTGTGGCCTTTAATTTCATTTTCCTTTAAAAGCCTATATACAGTTCGTTCCGTAACAGAAAAGACATCAGCTGCTTTTCTCACGGATTCCGTTTTATTTTTAAAAATGCCATTAAATTTGTTAGTTGCATTAACAATTTGTTGTTTCTTTTCTGCACTTAATTCCTTTGAAGACTTTGTAGCCATTCTTCTATTTAGCCAAAATACAGTTGCTAAAAACTAATTAATCACTATTTATTTGACACAATATCACTACTAATACTTATGCTATTAAATATGATCAATAATTGCACAGTCAATGAATTCTAGTTTCAAAACACCGCGAAAATAATCCTTTTATCTTAAACACAACATTGACACCGACACAACACAGTAATTTGAACCACTACAGTAATCGCCGGTTAATTGCGTTACCTTAAATGCACGATTTAAGACGCATTTAACAGGGATACGCAATTACAAGAATCCCGCTTAATTGATTTGCTGTCCCATTTAGAAAAAACCCGCTTTATTGAATTGAAAACGCAATAAAGCAATTTTTTTTTTAATTACGAGTGTGGCAATAAACACATTGAAAGAAAGTCTAGACCAACCATTTATAATGAAAATCAAAAGTTTATTACATATTATTTAACACAATATCACTAAAACGCACATAGTCCAAGAATA
Organism: Volucella zonaria; assembly: GCA_963966105.1. NCBI lineage: Eukaryota > Metazoa > Arthropoda > Insecta > Diptera > Syrphidae > Volucella > Volucella zonaria. The sequence continues at coordinate 182,128,480 of OZ014530.1, read as the reverse complement.
ATATGATCACTTATTGCACTGCCTTGTTGCAATGCATCAAAATAGCGCGCGAATAAAATTTCCTTTTAAAATACAAAGTCGAAAAAAATGGTTTGACTGCATTTTAACGATTTCTCAAAAAGATGATCAAATCCCATAAGCTCTGTAACAATAGAACTGAAAAATCAGTAACGATGTGCTAACATTTGAGAATGGCAACGCTGCTTTGATGAGCGTATTTTCAATGCACACAGCCAGCAGTAATGGCGAGGGGTGATTTTATGATCATTCTGCCTATAGCTATCGGGCAAGCAAGTCATAGGGTGGCTGCGGTTAAATCTGAAAATAATTACAACAACAATTGTACACAAAGTTCAGTGGCTTCGTTTGTATTTCAATGGTAATATGCCATTGAGTCCACTTACAGGCACCATTGTTAGAAAAAAAGCTTTCCCATAAGCCCTGTACTGATATGTTTTGTTGGACAAGGTATAATTAATACTGATGCCCTTTTTATTAATGAAGCACCTTTTGTTGATTGGCATGGTGAGCACTCATTGAATTGTATGGCAGTTTGAGGGCCCAACTTTACATAAGTGCAAACTGTCCAGGTAGTGTACACAGGGGTGTCGCGTAATAGCACTCTATATCACAAGATGGAAACAGGATGGAGATAACGCATGTCCGTTGAAAACATGGCTTATGCCCCCAGCTATGGCAAGCTCTGATGTAATATCAGTCCTTCGATACAACCTGGGTTACAAACGCACCCAACATTTCATAGAACGTGCATTTGTTTAAGCTACCTTTGATAATCAAGCATAGGCTGTCAACATATTTAAATGCCGTGTGATATTGTATAATCTTTCGCGGTGCGATAAAGATAACATATATAATGTGACTGCTGAAAGACTTGAGGAAAATATTGATGTACGAGGGTAGTCCTAGAAGTACCCGAACTAACAAAGAAAAGACAAAAAAATTGGGGTAAAATATGTTTGTTCTCTACGTAGTCTCCTTTTAGTTGAATATATTTTTCCCAGCGATCTTCAATAGCTTCGATACCCAGTTTATAGTGAGAATCGTCGAGCTATCAACCGCAGAATCTACCTTTTACTGTTGGTAAATCTTTTACCCCCGAACCATTTTTTCAAATTCGGAAATAGGAAATAATCCGAGGGGGCTAAATCTGTCGAATAAGATGCATGAGGAAGCAATTCGAACTTTAACTCAACGATTTTGACCATCGTTATGACGGATGAGTGAACTGGTGCATTGTCTAGATGAAACAAACCTTTTTTTCTTCTCCAAATGCGGCCGTTTTTCTTTGATTTCATCTTTCAAACGCTGCAATAAGTTTGTATAATATACGCCGTTGATTGTTTTTTCCTTTCTGAAGATAATCCATGAAAATTATCCCACGCATTCCAAAAAACTGACGCCATGATTTTGCCTGCAGGTGGAACTGTCTTCGCCTTCTTTGGAGCCAATCCTCCCCTTTGAGCCCATTGTTCGGACTGTTCTTTCATCTCGGGTGTAAAGTGATGGGCCCATGTTTTATCCATGATTATAAATCGACTCACTTGCTATGAAACTTCGACAAAAACACTCAATTGAAACATCCTCACGACGATGTTTTTGTTCCATTGTGAGTAATCGCGGCACCCGTCTTCCGCACAGCTTTTTCATGTAAAATTCTTCAGTCAATATGCGATGTACTGTACAGCGCTTTTCGAAATGCCTACTATCTCTGCAAGTTCACGCACTTTCAATTGATGGTCCTCCAATACCATTTTGTGGATTTTTTTCTGGTGAACTTACTTCATTTGGTCCACCACTGCTTAAAGCAACCACCCAATATTTTATTGTTGTAAACGAAGGAGCAGACTCCTCCAGAGTAGAATTCAATTCCGTTTTGATGTTGGTTCGATTGAGGCCTTTCAAATGAAGGTATTGTATCACATAACGATTACCAATTTTTTCCATATTTAAAAATTCATTCTGTTAATTTGTCACAGAATAACCTCCAGGATTGTCGCTTTACCTTCCCCAATGCATAAGAAAGAACAGGATGTCCCAGTTTAGCAGTATAACCCTTTATACTCGCTCACGTCCTCCGACGCAATGATTAGGTCGTCGATGTATGAGAAAACGAAGTCAAAATCTCTGAGGACTTCATCGATGAAGCGCTGGAAGGTCTGCGCTGCGTTTCTAAGTTTTTTCAACGTCCCTTGGCTGCACTGGAATTTGATGGTATGCTCTTAGTATATCAAGTGCCTCAGGCAGAGTCTCCACTGTCCATTTTTCTTTTCGACCATGTATAGTGGCGACGCCCAACAGCTGTTAGTTTTTCCAGTGAAAGTTTTCGGGACTTCAGGTGAACGGGTTGTCCTTTTGTTATAATCTGATGCGTTATTTTATGTTGAAGCCGTTTCCCGAAAAGGTTAGATTCGTTCCTAATGCAGTACTTCCTTAACAAGTTACGCGCTCTGGGATCTGTTAAGTTTCCGGATACAATTGAGATTGAGGCCTTACAGTTTACTATTTGCCCTTGGGTATAGATAGTGGGCAACGGATCAATAAGCCGTTTTATTTTAAAGTCTTCTAGGAGTCCGTAGGTTTTGAGGAGGTTAGCTCCTGTTATTGGCTTGTCTACGTCAGCTAAAACGAATACCCATTTGAAAGTGCTCCTAAGACCCAAGTCAAGTTTCAGCAGTTTTTTTCCGTATGTTTTGACATGTGACGAATTTGCGGCGTAAAGGGAAAAGTTAGGGTCAACTGGATTTTGTTTTTCGTATTTGGACGCTGGATGTACCGATACGTCTGCTCCTGTGGCTATGAGATAGTGCTTGTGACTCGACCCATCATATATAAAAAGTCAGCTCTGATCTGTATTGCAAGAGTCAACAGTTGCCAGCCTTGACTATTTTTTTAGTTTTCCAAATATTCGATGAATGAGTAGAGTTTAGGGCATTTCCTTGCCTTTGAACCAAATCGTTTGTGATACCGTGCGGCTATAAGACCGACATATCTCTTCTTTTTGGTGTCTTGAGTTCACGTAGCAGAGAGGTTAGTGCGTTAATTGGTTTCACTAGTGCGCCAAGGGATGGGGTTTTTGCACTATCTGCAGCTGCTGCCATATCTCCTGTAAGAAGACGCGATTGCCGACAAAATGAAGAATGTTAATCGACTTGGTTGATCTCGAAATTGTGGAAGTTTTTGGTATCTTCGATAATTTTGGCAGCTGTGAGAGCCATGTGCTTTGTATCTTCGGTACTGCCTGCTAAAATAGCTATTGCCATGTCTGGTAATCTCTGCAGCCAAAGTTTTTTTAACTATAACAGGGGCAAATTGTGTGCCTGCCAATGCAGTTATGTCATGAAGCAGATTGCTGGGTTTTTTGTCTCCCAGGTTTAAACCACTAAGTAATTGTTGTAAACGGGCGTCTTCAGAGTCCATCAACCTTAATAGTACTGTATTTTTAAGAGTCTCAAATTTTTGTCGGGGAGGAGGTGAAGCGATTACGTCACGTACCCGTTGCACGATGCTAATGTCTATCAGAGAAATTGCGGCATAGAATTTGCGTTCATCCGATATATTCCTTGCAATGGAGGGTCATTGCAGTCAACCAAAGATCAAGGCAAGTCGGCCAGAATTGTATGGGCTTGTATGTCACTGCATCGATGGCCGCGGTGTCCGCGGCGGCTTGTAGACTCGATGAAGTAGCTGCTAAGGCGGGGGTTGGTGCAATGTTTGTTGTAGCACAAAGTAGCAAACACCTTTTGTATGAAGGATACCATATATGTTACATATATGGCTTTCCTGTGGGATAGGAATCCGTTGCCATTGTCTCACGGTGTCTACGTGGCGCGACCTGCTTATGGCACTGTCGTTGTCGTTTTTTTTCTTGTTCCCACTGGATATGGGACGAGCTACACACGCGGTGGCAGTCGGGAGGTAAAAAAAAAAAAACAAAAACCTGGTTCGATGTTTTGTCAAAAAATCACGTCGGGGTGACCAGTTTTTGGTTTGTACAAATGACAGACTTAGTTCATCGTTCAAACATATTTATTAATACATAATTAAAACTCTAATTCTAATTTTATATTTAGGATGTATTTGAAATTTACCGATTATTTATTCTCAATCCCGACTGCCACGTTCCCACGCAAAATCTCACCATTTCCTCTCCTGTCAAAAAACTTTTTTTCCTGTCAATCGTTAGTTCAGTTCTGTTTGTTGGAATGCCGGTTCATTGGTAAAGTTTAGGTCGCGCCCACAGAGTGATACGATATCTCCTCATTTCCAGTTTTATTTTTGCTTTTATAATTGTTAACACGACACCCGTACACAGCACAACGCATTCTAACACCTTTAAACTTGGTTTAATCAATTCTAAATCAAAAATCTATCGCGACCAAAATATTTCCAAAATATTTGACAGATGCGCAGAACGAGACTAAAATAATTGCGCCAAGTATTTTACCTTATTCTATGCACCTTGTATAGCTTGTCATATTAATTTCACCATTTGTAGCTACGTAATAAAGGCGCAATAGGGTTTCATCAACACTTTTGGTTCATATCCTGCGCTGTGGATTATTCCCATGCGTTAGAGCTGCAGTTGCATCTGCCTGGTGATCACTTCGTTGCATGGAGTTGGTACTATTATTGGTTATATGCTGTCGCTGATTTGCCACACTAGGCCCAGGTACCAAGCCTAGTGCGCGGGAGTTATCCGAGGTCAACGGGTTTATTTCATTATTTGTACTATCCACACTTAAAAGATTTCTATTTTACAACAACAGGCAGGTTCAAGTTATTGGCCGCTTCTTACCCGAAGAACAGACGCAACACAACGCTGTCTGGCTGGTAGTTTAGGATGCAGGATTTTGATGTTGTTGTCTGGTCCGCGAGTGGTATTGTATTTCCCACTTACTCGATTTATCTACCGAGTGTCCCTCTATCCACCACTGAGTACGCGCCTTCTATGGATACAACACACCCCAAGGGTTATTATTATTATTATAGTGGGCCCTACCTTGTTATATTAGCTAAAAACCAGCCGCAGTTCTTAACAAACCTAATGAGATCTACTCGTGCCTGGTGTTTGGCACGGCGTATATGGAGGCTAAGGCGGTAGCACAGCAAGTTTGTGATAGTCTTTACTTCTTTTTCATTCCTACAGTTTCTACAATAATCATGAGAAGAGGTTACATATTCTTCTGGCCATCCTACCAATGAAGCGTAGCGATACAGATGTGTTCTTTGTAGAGTCCAAGGAGTTCTTCCGCTGTCTAGGTTTGGCCAAAGGCAGCGTAAGAAGACAGTAACTTCTGGTGATCCATACTTTGCTGGATTGTTCTATGGCTATAATTTCTATTTTGCGTTTCAGAGTTTCAATTGGTATATTTCTATCGTTGTGTGTGTTACTCCTTCTAGCTCATCCGCTCTATTATTTCCTTCCAATATCCACTCGGTGAGTTTCGTAGATTTTACTTAGAGTTTGACGGCAGATTTGTACCTCTATTGATTTGGTGGTTTCACTTGCCAAAGCTTTTATGACTGCTTGAGTGTCCACAAAGATAGAGATTTCTGAAAGATCAAGTTCCATGAGTATTTCTACCTGCAAAATACTACATTCGTCCGAATCTTGAAGGATTCCTGGTATATTTCTCCATTTTGAAACCCTCAGTGTAGAGGTGGAGTTTTCCATTGTCGGTGGCAGTATTATCTGCTAGTCACTACGAGCCTTGTCTGAAAAGTTTCCGACCGAACAATGATACAAGACAAGAAGTCGCTTTAGGCTAGATCTGGTGAATAAGGCGGATGGTGAAGCAGTTCAAACCGTAATTCATGGATTTTTGCCATTGCAACCGCTGAGGTGTGAGACGGCGCGTTGTCTTGGTGAAACCGGATTTTCTTTTTCCGAAAATTTGGCCGTTTTTCCGCAATTTCTGCCTTCAGCTTGGCAAGTAATGGTGCCTAGTACCTTATGCTCCTGTAATGGTTTTTCCTTTTTGAAGATAATCGATTAAGATAACTCCTTTACAATCCCAAAAAACAGTCGCCATCACTTTCCCAGCCGAAAAAACAGTTTTTGCTTTTTTTTGGAGCCGGCTCGGCCTTTGTAGTCCACTGTTTTGACTGAATTTTTGTTTCGGGCGTATAATGGTGTATCCAAGTTTTATCTACAGTAATTAATCGGCGCCAAAACTCGGATTTATTGCGCCTAAACTGTGCCAACAGAGCATTGGAAATGTTCATTCGAACACGTTTTTGGTCTAACGTAAGAAAGAGCGGCACCCAACGCGCGGACAGCTTTCTCATGCCTAAATCTTGATTTAATATGTAACAAACACGTTCTTTGGACACTTCTCTCTCACTTTAATACGGCGGTCGTCTAACATCATTTGGTAAACTTTGGCAATGTTATCGTCAGTGGTTGCAGATTTTGGACGTCCCGTTTACGGCCACGTTTAAATTCAGCTGTCCAAAATTTCACTGCGGTAAATGATGGTGCAGAGTCTCCATACACAGAGTCCAACTTATTTTTAATTTGCGTAGGCGTATTGCCTTTCAAAAACAAGAATTTAATAACAGCTCGATACTCAATTTTTTCCATTTTCACAAAAAAACACTCACATGGCCTGACTCAAACGACTGTCAACTAAAAACTGCGCGTCCAAAGTGACTGAAACTTCGGTAAGTAACTGTCAAAAGATGCACAACTAGCATTCACTAGCTTTATCGACGAGTACCGCTATCTTTACATTGAAACTTTTCAGACAAACCTCGTATACTTCGTTAGTTTTGATCGTTCGTATTCCTGTATTATAGTCACGTGCCCTAAGTTGCGGTGAGTCCGTAGGCCTGACGGTTTTAGTCTAATCGAGCTTTTGGAAGTCCTGCATATCAGAAATTTGTCAAGTGAAAGGAGGTTGAGCATTATCACTAGTTACTGCGACACATGCTTGTCTTTTCACTTGCGAGAGTGTTTTGAGGTAACTAGTCTTATCCGCGGCTTTTCATGGTACCAGCGCACCATAGGTAAGAACGGGTCTAACTATGGTCATGTACATACAGTGTATTATCCATGGTCTTAGCCCCTAACATTTACCAAAGCTTCTTTGGCCTGTGTAGAATGCTCATAATGCTTTGTTGGTTGCTTCTTCGATGTTACGCTCTGAGCTTCCTGTCTACGGTTTAGCTTCTAGATATTTAGCTTCGGATGAAAGTTATATCCTAGTACCATTGATTCTAGGACGATTAAACATTTCTAATTTTCTTTTCCTTGTGAACAACAGTAGTTCGGTTTTTGATGGATTTATCCCTAAACCGTTTTGTGTTGCCCATTTCGCATTGGAAGGTGTTTTCCTCCCACCAGAATGACTATGGCGCGGGCTACTGCCTTAACAGCTTTCTGTTGGAAACTTCTAAGGATGTCGTTTACAACAAGAAGAAACAGAATAGAAGAGATCACACCTCCTTGTGAAGTTTTTGTCTTATATATTGATGTAGGTTTCTCTCTAGTAGTATCTTCGCTCGTTTATTTGCTCTGTTGTTGAATCTATTTAATATTCTGTTCCACTCCGCCCTCTCTCTTTGAACAAAAGGTCATCTGAAATATGCAAATATCCAGAAATTCTACTCCCATATTAAGTCGCTGCATACACCACGGTAAATCATTTCCTCTCTTCCCATATTTACCATCTAATTGCCAATAATCCAGTTGACTATGCCACAAGTGAAATCCTCCTCCTTTCCATCACAACATCTGACAAATACTTCCCACCAGCCATGGAAGGAAATTTATTGCCCGCTAATGATGTGCATCAATCAGTGTGGAAGCTATGCCAAACCGTGGGCACAGAGTTTTAATTAAGCAATTCTCTACCACCAATGGATTATCCTTTTCTAAGTAAATCCCTCCTTGTTGCACGCATCTGCCTCTAGGTGCTCGTCGTACTCGTACTCGTATATTTGCCATAAATTGGCCTTTCAGCAGGCAAAAGATACAAAAAAGAGCCACAAAAAAAGTAGAAAAATCTCCTCACATTGGCACTGTAAAACATTAAAATCCATCCAAGGAGCTCACGGAATGTCCGTCCTTTTGTGATGATGCATGTACATAGATGCTGATTTATTGCACAAATTACACGTTATCATTGGTTAGACAAGATACAGAGATGCATGCATCTACGAGTCTAGTTCTTTACATTTACCCCAACATAAATTAGACACTGTTTATCTAAGCTGGATTTTACTTATCCGCCTCTGTATGTCTCTGTTTTCTCTTTATAGAATGAAATCAACGAAGTCTTTGAGCAATACAAGGCGAAACAGAATGACGAATCGACCAGATGTACGAATGCAGATACCACAGCCGATGTCATCAACCAGATGGTGGCTGGCAACAAATTGCCAGCCAATGGAATGTCATGTCGTCTAAACGACACCACTGACAGGATGAAAGTGAATGAAACCAAAAACAGCACCAGTAGTGACCAAAACGACATTAATGCCACCATCAGAGCTGCCGGCACGATCAGCACCAGCACCAGCACTGGCACTGGCACTGGCACTGGCACTGGAACCACCACCAGCAGCAGTTCATCTAACAGTGGCCGCTACTTAACAGTTCCAGTTGCAGTAGATGCTTCTGCTACTGCTACTGCTGCTGCTGCTGCTGCTGCTGCCGCTTCCATCGAATCGGCCATAATGTCAACAAACACGTTTCCTAGTCTCAATCATGACAATGACCAAACCGAGCAACCGTCAGCATCAACGAATAGCGGCAAGAGTCGTCGCGCGTCCACACTCAAACGATTAAACAGTCACAACGATTATTTGGCACGGACCGATCTTGAGAATCCACACCACTCCAGTGACTCTAGTGATGACGTTAACATATGGGCTAACAAATTCCTTCAGGAATTGGACAACTTAATGGGATCAGATAAATGGTCCAACGTATGTACCACCACCACGGCCACTATTACCAACGGATGTAGCGGCGGTTGTGGCAATGCTCGTGTTACTTTTTCTCCTGCCCCCAACAAGATCAGTATTCCAAAACCAGAGAAACATGTAAGTACCTCAAGTATCTAAACTCAACTCATTGCATTTGTACCGCGCGTACTCGTACTTGTATCTCATTTCCCTTTGCCCCGTTGCTATTTACTTAGAATTCTATTACAAACTATCCCCAACTGCTATAAATTGCTGGTCCATCTCCGCTTTATCCACCTAACCGCTGAGCTTCATAAAAATTTCAATTCAACATTTTCGTTTTGGTCTTCGATCTGGCAGGCTAGCGTTTACGAGCTATAACGGACTGAAAGGTGTGAAGGTGTGTTCCAGATGATTTGTATGCAAATTTTTAAATTTCATTTTTCACAGAATCATAAAAGTGGAACGGTACGGTTAGGCTAGATTAGAGGTGTTAGGTAATTGGGACAGCTTTACACTTCAGAGAGCAGGAGTCAGTAAACGACTCAGACTAAGACTCTTACTAAGGGGCAGCGGCAAAGTCAGTGAATGGAAATTAAATTAAATTTTCTCTCATTAGTTACGGATAGCATGTTAATGTTTGGCTAGTTAGGAATATTGCTACTACTGATCGTACAGGCAGACTTTCACGACGACATGGTTATGCTATCAATGGAAAGATAGTGAAAATAAGTTCGAGTTTTGGTGGGAGTTCACTTCATTATAGGTGGAGATATTCGTAGAATTAAGTTTAGTGTTGTTGTCGAAGATATTTTAGTAGTTTAGACGAAGTTGGGACTAGGAACTTACTTTGGTGATATTAAAGAATAGATTTTTCTGGTTGTTTGAGGCGTTAATCTTAAAGACGGTGCTACATAGATAGACTGCTGCGACAAGTTCTTTTCTCTTTCACTTGATCATTCTCGGTCCGGAAAGATTTAATTTATTATTTTAGACTCCCTCTTATCAATTTCGACATCTCCGGAACACCTGTAGATACTTCAGTTCAGAGACTTGTCCGATAGTTCTTATTCCCCTATTGCTTGTAGAGAGAACTGGACCTACGCTTACTCTGATACTCCTGTAAACTCTTTGGCTGCTGACATTTAGATTTTAAGGACTTGTGCCACTATTGAGTCTGCGTGCGCTTACCTTAGATATTGCTTACGCTTCTGTCACTTCTATCGCTTTTGCCACTCTTCTCACCAATGGCATTTTTATTGCTTTTCTATTGGACTGCCAGCTGAGTCAGTTCTGTGCCTTTATATGTTTCTTACGCTCAACGCTCTTTTTAGTTTCAGCTCAGGCTGTCGGGATGTACAGAATAAAGGCTCAGATATTTTAGTTTTCCAAGTAGAGCTTTGAGCTTTGTTTGAAGTTTTTGACATGTACGAGGTGTTATACTTGTACTTCCCTTAAAGCGCGATCTTTTTAGAATTCGAAGCGGGGAGAGTTGGATGTCCTTTTTGAACCCCCTTACGACTTCTTTGCTACTCGTAGTTAAGCTACTGAGACATAGTTGAGAAATGGTTCATAAAATTTAATATTTTCTGTTATTTGGACATGAAAGGATCAGACCTCAAAATCCCTACCGCCCATAATAATTTTCGTAATGCGCTATCCATTTGAACTACCAATCTCTTACGTTAGTACGTATGCTTTCCTAATACTATAGTTCCTCCAAAGATGGAAGATAAAGTCATTCTACCAGTCTTAAGTAATTGGTAAAGCAAGAGATTCTATCATCAAGTCATATACCTTAAGGATTTAAAATTGTAGATTGTACACACAACGATGTACTCCTACGGCACTCCACCTTAAACCTTTAAAAAATGTTCGATTATGTACGATGTTGGAATAATAACCTTCATAAATGGCTCTAATGATGGTTTCAGTACTTTCAACAATGTTTTTTCCACTTAATCCTGCCAAAATGAGCTTGTGACCCGCCTATTCAGAGAATCTACGCAGTTTTCTATTATGAATTGTCCTATGGTATAAATATGTCCAATGCAGAAGGATTCACACCGAAAATCTGCTCACTAATGGCAAAGATGGGGTCCAAAGTTTTGATTTCATTAGACTTTCGACTCAAGACCACTCGTAGATTTTTACTGAACGCAATCACCCTTTCTACCAACCCGTAGTTGTTTCACTTTTTCGTTACGCGGTTGACTTTATACAATTGAACTAAAAGTTCTTACTCCACTGACTATGAATCTAATGACCTGATCTGAGGTTAATCCGAGTAAATATTATATTTAACCATTCCAAACTGCAGATAGAGACGTGAGCCATACCTAGACTTAATGTTTTCGATTGAAGCTTTGTCTGAGCCCTTGTTTCCTAATTTTCAGCGTCTGGGGGTCTGTCTGGGGTCCTAGGTATAAAGACCCATAAACTCATAGTCCATTTCCCTGAATTTCCACGGAATTCAGTTGCAGCGCATCAGTTTCAGCGGCCTGAAAACCTCAATAGTCTTAATTTCCAGGGGGCTGTTTTCTGCACTGATTTAAAGTTCCGTTTTCTATATGGCAGCTCAAATTTTCTATTGAAGCTAACTCCCACAAATGTACATTTGATCTATACAGTGTTTGCACTCAGCGTGATTCGCAGTATTGTCATTGCCAGTTTTCCCATTCGAAGCGTCAGATAGCTGACAGCGGCATTCTTACAAGTAAGCCTGCCTCGCCCTCTTTGGGATTTCGGAAATTCTTCGGATTTCGTTGATGTAAGTTTTCCTGCGACATACAAATGCCTTCCTCCCGAACTACTACTTTTGTGGAATTTGTGCGCTGGGAAAGCCGCCAACAAAATTGTTTCTCAGTGTGGATTTGACCGCATCAATTAATGTCCGAACTACTCTACCTTTGCTGGTTGTTGCGCTCACCTTATCTGGCCATCCTGCGCGTTAAAATCCATTGACAGAAGGAGTGCCAAAAATTTTCTACCTCTGGCCCTATTCGATACGAAAGAAGAGCTGCAATTTCAGCTCCGAGAGCTTGATCAATTTCAGTGGGTGTCACTTCCGCTTTTCTACCGTGCCGCTGGGAATGTAAAATGTTTAACACTTTTGCAGCATGTCTTCTTCCTCTTTACAATAGCCACTTTAAAGATGGTCCTTTAGCGTGCGTGCCTTTTGGAACCGATAGAGTTTTATCATAACAGGCTGAGACGCTCCGGTTGCTTCATCCATCGTTCCAACGCAATTTACTGGAATCGAAAGATCAAGCCATCTGAGTCACCACCTAAGTCAGCGGGGTGCTTTTAGTGCGTTGGTTGGAACCTTCAGAATCCTTGCTCCGGCTGTAGTCGAATAGACATCGGGTTGATAATCGCTATTGCGAGGTGTATTTTACCCAAAACGAAATTGAAGTGCCTCATTAAGACACCATAAAGGACGACGTTGACGTCTAAATATCGACATTCGTTTGATCAACATATCTGTGCTCTCAAGAAATCCCTTGATCATCAGCAGCTCTAACGCAGGTTTGAGTCTTGCAAAGACACTTGGTGTTTTTCCCAGTACTTGACAAGACTCAGTGGCTTGTATTTCGGAACTAGCAGGTGATTAAAGCATTTGGTTATGCATTAAGTGGCTGAAGGGATTGCACATGCCTGAAGACGGAAGACAGAGTGACAAACAGAGCTTTTACAACCTTCACTTCCCGGCTCAGATTCTTGCCAGAGACAGTTTCTTCATTTTAAATCAGCAAAGACTTCACCAGGAATGACATTAGGGTATCTTTTGTTCAAATAGATTTCTAAATAAAGACCTCAATACTAAGTCCGATAAAAAGGGTGCCATCCGCCAAATGTTAAGCGCTATTCTCCAGGAAGGACCAAAGTCTCCACCAATAAACAATTTCAGTTACGAGTAGCACAGTATTTGGCCTGCTACTTCGAATTGCACACTTAAAGATGGTTGAGGTGGTCTTCCAAAGCGTTGACTACTATACTGCTGACTACTGACTTCTATACTCTTAAGAATTCTCCAGTCCTAAACGCTAATATGACTGATGCCTACAAAGCTATTCCTCTTCCATATTTAGAAGCCCATATCGAAAATAGACTGAAAAGAGTTCTTACTGTAGGATAGTCTGTCATCTGTTGCGTTATTCTCCTTATCGCCTTTGTTAGAAGAGTGTGTGACCTGCTGATTTTTGTCGGAATAAAAGGCAACTAAAATGTAATTATTCAGTAATTTGTGGCGCTGGATCCATTTCCTCATACCGCTATGCTATAGTTGCAAAACGCACTACAGAGTTCTCCTCCTTTCATTGTTGAGTTTTTGCTTCAGGATGTCCTTAAAATTATTACAAAACAGGAAAATAAAAGCCCTGACGATTATATACCTGACTTTGCAAAGATTATAAGGACAGAAGCTTCTAAGAAACGTTGTTCTGAGTTTCCTTGTCTCGTGTGAGCACCTTTTTTCCAAATGTTCCAGACTATTTAAATTCCAAAATACAACCATATTCACTGAACTTACAGCTGTTACACATTTTCGTGTCGCGCTTGCCTTTATACAATTGAACAAGAATGTCCTTACTCCACCGGTTAGGGATGGGACGAACTGCTCGCATTATTCCAATTAAAAAGGTCGCAAGACATTTGGAATGACGATTTTCAGCTACACTTCCGAAGTTTATGAATCCGGACATGGCATCCATGTTTGCTTGCATATGAGCCGTTTATTGTCGTTTTGTAATTATGCTTTGTTAACGTGAAGAGAAAAGAGTTCTGATATAGGACTTATTTGTGTGTTAAAATTAATGAATGAATGATTTTTATTAAATCTCGAAAATTGTTTCACAATGGGTTTGTTTTCCACAGAAGACATTGGAAATTTTAGCAACTAGATTGAGTTTAAGTATACAATATTACAAATTAATTCAAAAATATTCTTTATTTTATTTTAATCTACAATAAATATTAAGAAAGGAACCTCAATAGTTTGTCAATACTCTGGCAAATGTTGCTGAATCATTGTTTAAGGCGAGTTTGATATGAGCCCGTTATCATGGCACCATTTAAATGCCTTTTTCACTTGTTCATTAGTAAATAAAATAAATAGCACTGATCCAAGTATCGACCCCTGTGGTACTCCACAAGTAGCCGGTAAGTCATCGCTAAGAAATCTTTAAATTTTACCCGGAAGGTTCTTAGGGAAAGGCAGTTTAGGCTTGTATCTAAGGTCCATGAAAAGCACTAATTCATAGTGACTTCTATTAGGACTTTCATTTAGTATGTGAAAATTCGCCCAGATGTTTACTTGTACTTTTTTTTATATTTGAAACTGCTTTTTGTGAATAATTGAGTAGCTATTTATTGACAAGATTTTAGTAACCGCATCGTCACGACTAGAATAATCTACCCGGCCTAAAAACTTGAAGACTTATTCCTGTCTAATTAGATTAGTTAGTCCTACTGAGACCCATTTTCTTTATATCTTTCTTTAATACCTACCAGGCTTCCGTGACAAGAGTTACAAAAAGCGCCGAACTGGCAATTCTAGCACTGATCTTTTGAATAGCTTGTTCTTCAAATATTACGTCTTCTTGTCTTGGCTATGAATTCTCTCTAACACATCTGAAGAGTGACAGCCTTATATTCTAAACTTGACCGTAGTGCAGATATTCTTCTTTGTAACTCTAAGCCAAAACCAATACAGCGCTTCAGAATTATGTCCATATTCCTTCGAATGTTGAAAGAAATGTTCACTGTTGCAATATGGACTCTAATTATCTCATCAAAGACAGTAAATCATCAGGGTCCATCTCCCCAATTAATATTTTCTAGCAGACACCGCTCTTTTTGATAATTTCACACGAAATCTACTGGCTAACGTTCACAGTATCGGAAAACTGATTTCACACTTAAATAGAAAGTGACATCTGTCAGAATGCTGTCAATAAATTTACACACTTGACAGCTTAGCCCCGAATTGGGTTCCATCGATTTCCACGATCTTTTTTCCGATAACCTAATTCGCTGTGGCTTTCCTCAAAACTTATCGCGTTTTTATGTAAATTTTGGGGCTTTTGGATGCTTATTAATTGTAACTGGATCGATAGTAATCGAAGGTATCCATATCCGTATATCAGAATACACATAAAAAAGAAGAAGAATCCACTCCACAATTAATTTGCCGCAAGTCACTAGATGATTTATAGCCTTGCTGGGAAGAAAAATCTCTAAAATCAATTGAAAAAGATTTCCATTTTCTATTTTTCTCATCTCACAAGACTATCCAAGCGTGTAGTCGCTTTTACTCACCTAATTCGACTTAAAGTCTCTGGGTATAATTTAAAATTGAAAAAAAAACAGAAGAGTTGTAGACGTATAAAATTTCTAATAAATTAATTGATTCATAAAAAAACTATTCTTCAATCGATGCGATCCGATTTGCTAACCTTTCATCAAGAAGGCTTCACGAAACTTTCTGAGGAAAGTTCTCGTATCTTCTGTCAGAGGTTCGACGGTTGTCAAATTTGTACCTACGGCGCTTTAGGCCAAATCGAATAAATTACATTAAACGGCTTAATGAAAGCATCCTGTCGCAGAAAATTCGAATAGCCCTCGTAAAAAATTGGAAAATACGTTGTAAATTAAGTTTATGACGTCAGTAAAAGTTTATTTCCTCTTGCAATGTTAATATGTCTCGTGAATGCACTATGCAGAGCCAAGTCTACTCGTAATTCCTATTTCATGCTGGTGTAGCAGCGCTTTTCCTGTGCTGTGTTAGATCGTAGTACCAGCTGATGCTGAGCATTTGATTATTTTGCTTTATTGGTCCGACCGGGCAACCTGAACTAAATTTGCAATTTTGCGGATCGATTTATGAAATTGTTCATGAAATTACCATAAACACAGTACCCCTGTGCGAACACATGTTGGCCAAGTTGATCATACCGCGCAGCAGCATCACGGAGACTCGGAATCACTGGCAGATGGCAGGTATCGTGCTGCAGAGTGTGCTTGTCAGTTTTTCGGATCACCGAAGAGCCGAGGAGTATCTGTATCTGTAACGGGCGGCGGCAGCCGCGGCGTTACTAGTCTCTGATTTGAAAGTGATGTTTATGACATGTTCGACTATAAATTTTGTGACAGAAGGATATCGAAATGACATATTTCAAAATGACAGGCGAGCATGGCTGGTGACGCAGTCTTGTTTGATTGTGTTCAAAGTCGGCATTTGGTGGTGATCTTGTTGAGATTTTATTTTCATTGCTTGGGCATAGAAAGTTTTATGCGATTGGATGTCATAACTTTTCAATGAGAGTGGTGTGTTCAAGTCTACGAGAGTGTTGATTGTGTGCTGCAGGGGGGAATTTTCAGTCTTAATGAAGTCATTACATGTCAAAGTAAGTGTTAGCAGTAGCTGAGTGCACTTTGAGATCTTTTTCAAACACTTTTCACCTAAAGACCGGCCAGTGAATGGATTGAAATGTAGATGCATGTGGTCACACTTGTTGTTGCCACTGAAATGTGGGGTATATTAAGTGCTACTCTGGGTGGGAATCAGTTTGCTATTTTACTGCCTTAAATATCAGTTTGCTTAGATTGGATTTTGATAAGTGTGATTGAGCTGGCTTTTGAGTTTATTCTTTTTAATATGTGGCTTCTTGTAATGCTAATTTTGATAATCTTGCTGATAATTGATTCTGATTGATGCCCATCGTTTAGACTTAAAAATGCGCCTGCAACTTAGTTTAGTTTACAATCTCACTTAATGCGATTGTAATTCAAGAGATCCTAAAAATAATTTCTGAGTAGGGGTTACTTCCGGCAGGCAGGAAATATAGACAAGCAGGTCCGCCAACATTCCCCTTTAATATTCTGTAATATACGAGTACCAACACTAGTTCAATCTAAGAGCTATTTACCTGTCGGATTTGATGAAAATAAGAGTGTTCCTACAGGCTTTTTAAAATTTATCTAATCTTATCTAATCTTATCGAATCTAATCGATTCTGGTCATATTGTGTGCTTGCCCTTAGATTGAAGGAATGACAACAAAAGAAATTGTTTTACTGAATGTTTTTCCGTCTGGATTGAGTCCATCTTGCCACAACTAATGTACAATTTTATACGTATTGTAACGAAATTTGGCAACATCAACCTTAAGCAAACGTAAAACCTCTCGGGAACCACTTAAAAGAACAAGAAGAAGGGATAGAAGTTTCTTTTTCTTTCTTGCCTTGGCTGGTCTGCTGGGCAGTACATTTGTGAATTCAAGTTTTTGTTGGTTGAAAATAAATCCAATCTAAGAATTCCAAAGGAATCCGTACATTTTCGTTACACTGGTGCCAGGTGTGGGGTACAGATACACTAAATAAGCAATTGTTTCCTCGCAACAATGTACGACGCTACAATTAAACAAGTGTTCAACACACTTTTCCTGGAATTGGCAGCAGTCAAGCGTGAACTAAGCGAGACGGTTGTATTATAACATGAGAAGTTGGACGAAAAGCTTTACAACTACAGTACATCGTTGGAAAAAGGTGTAGAAGAGCTAGAAACAACGACAGCCAACAAAAATTTCATAGACTTTAAACAGCTCGATTCCTTCAACGCTGCATCAACTCGGATCATGGCGGTTGACACCGATTTGTACCAAAATAATCCAGGAACACCGCTTGTGTCGCCCCAAACAAATCCTTTCGTACGGGCCATTGCTAGGGGAAGACCAAAAATACGGAGGACGTAGTTGAGAATGTGTTAATCCTAATAAGTTTCTTAACCTTTCGGTAACGCCATACGATGGCACGGATTCATGGCTAGCTTACGAGCGTCAGTTCGAAATTGTGGCCAAACATCAAAAATGGACAGAGGCAGAGAAAGGTGAAATGCTAGAAGTGAATTTAAGAGGTGACGCATTGACTATGCTGGGTATGTTACCTTCTAGACAGCCCCCACATTACTCGCTCCTTTTCACATGGTTTCATCAGCGTTTTTCTCTTGACACCCATACAAGTTTCACACGCAAAGAATTTCTAACAGAATTTGCTTTTGAAATGCAAAAACTGGCGTCTCTCCCATTAAATGACGGTCGAGCCAATGTCCTTCATAAAATCATCATAAGCCAGTTCGTCGAAGGTATTCGAGACACTCAAGTACAAAATCCGGTGGCTGTAAATCGACCATCAATTTTTTCGGAAGCAATAAATGTAGCGCAAAATATTTCACTCCGGCTCGAAAAACGTGCGGTCTTCCATTCTATTATGCACTATGAAAACAACGACCGGACGGGTCGAGGAAAGTAAGGATTAGCAGATCCGACGGACCTCTGGCATCGCTGGAGGAGCATTCGGCGCCGCTAAAGTCGGGAAACTAAATTTCGCCAGCGTTAGGTGGCAATCGTTGGTGATAGCTGGTATAAAGCCCCCCAAAACCAGATGTTTAGAATTCAAACAAGGGTCAGGCGGCCCATGCAATCGGCGCATTTACGCTGGGTACCACTAGTCTAATGGTAAATGGATTGGGAAATGGCCGAAGCTGTAAAATTCTAATCGATACTGGTGCAGAAATCTCACTTTTGAACGTCGCATACGTCGATAGAAATAACTCAAAAACAACAACTCATCGTATCGGAGGAGTTAGAGGTGATGAGGTGATAGCTGAGGGTCGAAGCGAAGCAAAAGTTGAACTCTAAGCGATAGCCTTCCAGCATGAATTTCTTGTGCTTGACGTCGATGTAGCGTGTATCCTAGGAGTCGATTTTCTTCGAAATCACCCTTGTAGTCTGGACTTTTCTACTTTGAAGATGGTAATTGATGGTCGAGGAGAAAGTCACCAGATTCTAGTTCACACTACGACGACGCAGACGATTTCCGCAAAGTCTGAACCATTATTAGAAGCAACTTTCCCAATTAACAAAATAGACGAAGAATTGATGATTGCAGCCTGCGAAGAATCCAAACTGCCTCCTCAGGTTTACTTGTCCAGAATGTGTTCATAATTCCTGTTCTAATCCTATTGTTCTGGTCTATTAGGTGCAGTAAAGGTACAGGTAGTCAACGTTCAAAGCTTTTCAGAAAACCTACAACCATTAGATATTTCCGATATTGCACTTCGGTCACCTTATTTGAAATTTTCCACACTACTCGCCAACTACAACGATATCTTTTCTAAAGGGCCTAGTGACTTTGGGCGCACCGCATTAACAAGATACTATGTCGATCGTGGATCTTCAAGAGTGTCACTTGTTAAAAGAAGAGAAGTAGAAGATTTGGTCGACAATATGGAAAAAGAGGAATAATCTTAGTACGGAAATAGGATAACACCGCAAGATTCTGCGTAGACTATCGCCGTCTCAATAACGTCACCAAAAAGGATTCTTATCCGCTGCCCAGAATGTATGATATTCTCGGAAACTTCTCTGGTACCATGGATCTACAGAGCGGATTTTGGCAAGTGGAGATGGATGACGGTGATAAGGAAACAGCTCATACGAGGATTTTCCACGATCGCCAAACCGCTTTTCCAAATTACAGAGGAAAAGAGAAAATTCACATGGGCCTATGCAGAAGAAACTGCCTTCCAGAAACTCAAAGAAGAACTTACTAATTCCCCTATCCTGGCATATCCAAAACCTGACTCGCCCTTTACCATAAACACCGATGCTAGCAATTGCGGTCTAGGCGCTGTCTTAAATCAGTGCTAATTTCAACAAAGCCGAAACTAAGGGTTGCGATAGATGTTCTGGGACCTCTGCCCCACATCGGTACATCGTCATCCTTATGGATTTTACCAAGTGACCAGAAGCACTCGCACCTCGTGACCAGAAAGCTGAACTGATTGCGTCAACACTAACTAAGGAAGCCTTTAGCCGGCTTGGGATACCCCAAATCCTACATTCCGACCAAGGCCGAAACTTTGAGTCTGCAGTTTTCGCATCGAAAAAACGCGGACCACGCCTTTGCACCCTGAGTCGGATGGAATGGTAGAGCGGTTCAACCGAACTTTAGTGGACTACCTAGCCAAATATATGGAAAAGAATCAAAGTGATTAGGATGAGTTTTTACAAGTAGCGTGGCTTACCGATCTTCGATGCACGAGGCCACCAAATGTATGTACACCAGCAAAGCTCATGTTCGGGAGAGAAGTACGCTTACCTGCCGACTTAATATTCGAAAAAAAAGTTTCAGACTAGGTCCAAAGCTGCAGAGAAACTTGGAAGGGCCCTATGTAATCTGTAAGAAGTTAAACGATCTGGTTTACCGAATCGAAGGAAGCACCAATCGCAAGCAACGAATAATCCATGGAAATCGACTGGCCCTTTACACTCC
This sequence comes from Volucella zonaria, assembly GCA_963966105.1. Lineage (NCBI taxonomy): Eukaryota > Metazoa > Arthropoda > Insecta > Diptera > Syrphidae > Volucella > Volucella zonaria. The sequence goes on along the minus strand of OZ014530.1, from coordinate 182,108,216 downwards.
AGAATAAGCAACGGACGGAGCGCACTGTAACTAAATTTGGCAGCATCAACCTTAAACAAACAGAAAACTTCTCGGGAACTACTTAAAGGAAGAAGAGGATGAGATAGAACTTTCACTTTCTTTCTTCCCTTGGCTGGTCTGCGCAGCAGTGTGCTATGTTTGTGAATTAAAGTTTTTCTTGGTGGAAATTAAATCCAATCTAAGAATTCCAAAGGAATCTGTACATCTTTTTGTGTTTGTTTGTTTGAATTTCAAATGACCAAAGAAGTATATGATAACAGTCAGGAAGATATTAGTCCTGTACGGCTTCTTAATCTCTGGCCAAACGCTTGTCCACCAATTAGAAGCTGCTTTGGCAAATCAAAAGTTCTTGCAGGCAACTCCTTATTTATTTGTTTTGAGGGTTATGGCAGTAACTCTGTCCAGATATGTGGAAATGCGCCTGAACCCCCTATCTATAGGTTTGTGTATGCTACCCTTTGAGTTTACATAAAGGATCACTGGATCACTTATAGCCCGCTACGTTGAACGGAGGTTTTAGCCTTAGAGCCCATTCTGAGCCAAATGGATAGATGCTGTCCTTTTTAGCATTCCCATAACACTCTTACCAGCGTCTTCATCGGTGTCCTCAATAGCGTTCTCACCGACGAACTCTTTGCTTTGGAAAACAGACTTGGCTTGTTATCATTATTATTTTTTTTTTTTGGCTCGCTCTCTTTGTACAGCGTGCAGCAGAACCAGTTGAGCAGTTTTGAAGAGTTGTAAAAAAAAAACAAGGAATGTATGAAGCAAATGTTTTTATTTTTGAAATTCGTAAAACTTACCATTTTATACGCATTAATTTTTAAAAATAACGTCTTTAAGATGGCGGCCGTTAGCTGCAATACATTGCTGGAGCCGATTTCTAAAGTTTTGAACAGCCCGTTGACTCATTTCGAGTGATATCGCGTTCAATTCTTCAACAATTCGCTCCCTTAGCTCTAGCAGGTTTTGGGGGCGACGTTCAAATACTTTTTCTTTCTTTCTTTTTTTCTTAGTCTGCTGGGTTCAATTCTTGAACTACATATCATTATTGTAGGAATGGAAATTCAAATCTAAATGCAGAATTCTCCTCAAACTGCGGTCTGAAACCCCCAATGTAATAGTGTGCCCCACATTTTCTGGTGTTCTGATGGATGTTCGTCGGCCATGTGTATCTATTCTTAGTGCGCTAGCAGTTTACACCAACTGCCGAATCCAGGACCGAATTGTGTTCGCAATAGGAACAGCATTATTGCGCGGAATGTTAAAACGTCGCCGAAAAGCTCTTTTAGTCGCAATTACAGATCGGTTGTTTTCATAGAATGATGTACTCCGGTCCAAACCATGTTTGCTACTAAATGGAGATGCCGCCAGAACAAAAGGAAACCTAACCTGGTGCAGCTGCCTATCCGCACCACCGCTCGAACACCTGCCTCTCCAAACTGCTCAAGTGGTTCTGCCGCACCCTGTAGAAGTAACGTAACGGCGGGCTCGATAATATTCTTTTGCTAGGTTTTCTACTATCAACAGGACTACCAATATTTCGCTGAGGTATCATCCTCCATGCCACCGGTGTAGTCTGCTTTATTGCTCAAAACTTTTGTTTGTTGGGCGCATTAACCCATTTTATAAAGCAGGACTATCTTTCAGTTAGCTTGTTGAATCATTGAAACTGAAGCCTTTAAACGCAAATCAACGTAGCAATAATTTACTTGAACTACCAAGATGGACAATAAGTCCTATGACTTTTTGAGTTTTCCACGCGGCAACTTGAAAAGGAACACTGCTCCTACCACCTGTCAATAAATAGGCTATTGTCAACTTTTCAGCAAGCAGCGCAATATAGTTTGTGTATGACAACCATTGAAATTGGCCATTGGATTTTGTGGGCACAAGTATTTGGCGTTTTTTAACCTTAGGCCGACGAGTTTTAAAGTGGACAAGAGTGGACAAAATATGAGTAATCAGGGCGAAAGAATGAGTCTACAGTATTTTTGGGATGCATGCGGCATAATCCACATCCATTTCCTTTAGAAGAGAAAACCAATCAAGGGCGATTTTTATGCCAACTTATTGGACTGGTTCAACCAGGATTTGAAGAAAAAAACGACAGTATTTGCCCAAGAAGACAATGCTTTTTTATTGTATCACAACTTTACGTGTTGCTGCCTCAAATGCCATAGTCTTCGAATTTAGCCCTTAGCTATTTCGTGTTTCTAAACCTATAGAAATGGCTCTAACAATTGAATCATCGCTCGAACAAATATGTACCTTTTTTAAGGACATTTATGTAAGTTAATGACGTTAAGGATTATATTCCCCATATACGAGTACTAGATGGAGAGAAACGTGACATCCTTGACTGCCACAATGCGCTGCTACTGCAAAAAAGGTTATGGTGCCTTGAAGTCCGTTCATATTTAGGCAGACATGCCAAATTTCAGTGCGATACTGCCTTGAGTTTTGTTTTGACAGCTGATTGTTGTTGACGTGTTTGGCATCATGTTGAGTACGGACAAAAACGATTTTCGTTCTCTCATAAAACATTATTTTTTGAGAGGCAAAACGGCGAAGGAAACAAAAGAAAAGTTGGATAAACATTGTGGGGCTAATGCTCCGTCAGATTACACCGTCAAATACTGGTTTCGAGAGTTTCGTGGTGGCCGTGATCCACTACCGATCAAGTCCGTAGGGGCAGGCCTTCCGATGCGGTTACAGAGGACAATGTCAAAAAAATACATGAAATGGTGTTGGCTGACCGGAAAGTGAAGGTGCGCGAGCTAGCAGATACCACAAAGATTAGTACAGAGCGCACACGCCATATTTTGGGCAATATTCTGCATATGAAAAAGTTATCCTGCCGCTGGGTGCCGCGCATGCTCACTCCTGACCAAAAACACGAACGCAAGAGCACTTCGAAAGAATGTTTGGACTTGCTGATGCGGAATCGGGCGGACTTTTGGCGTCGATTGGTAATTGGACTACTATCTCTTCCCAAACCTCAAAAGATGGCTCATCAATAAAAAATTCAGCTCACGCGAGCAAATCATCGACGCCACGGAGGAGTATTTTCCAGACCAAGGAGTATTTTGCAGACCAAGGAGGTCACTTTCACTCCATCTAGTATATCGGCATAAGGATTATTGAAATCAATCAAAAAACTTGGCGGCCATTAAAGGAATCCCAGCGGCACTCCGGCATTTGCTTCAGTTCTCCCATTGCTCTGACAGAAATGTAAGTGCATTCAACATAACAAGGCTGAAAAATCTGTGCCTAGCTGAAATCCTGTCGGATAGAGGCAAGTTCCTATACCGCTACCCTATGTACCATTACCCAATAAAATACACAAGGTTCTCTGACTTATACATGTATACGAGTAACAATGGCAATGTAATGATACTAGCTCTCTTCCTTGTATTTCAGAAGGGGTGAGATTCTTAAGGGATAGTCGTGGCCCCTATATAGGAATATAGCCGACTCCTAGTTCCAACTTAGACATAACTTTAAAATTCCATCACCATCACTGTCCTATGATCGTAAACTGTTACTAAGGTATTTCGTTAGCGGCGAATAGTTGCTTCTTATCGGCTCTTCGTTGCTGTGGACACCTGTGGAACCAGTACTAAAAGTAGTTGCTCAGGGACACCATGTACACAGGATCAGGGGTCCGGGAGTTAGTCATGTGTGAATCGCCGAAGTGTTTAGATGTCATTAGCAGTTGCGAGAAATAAAGAATGACATTTATGTTAAATTAACCATGTCGTTTCTATTGATATTTTAATGGTAAATAGGTAATAGGTAAAGTAGGTGTATACAGTTGCTAACATCTTTAAAATTAGATCCGCGCCTACACGATATGTGGATTTCCGCGCTTTAGTATTCAAGAAAAACATGTTAGGCGATTTCGATTTAACGCTCGTAGTGATCCAGAACGAGTTACTATATCATAATTCACCAGAAATTCACGTGCTTTCTGATTATCAACTGGTCTACATTGAAGAGGAGTATATGTATCCGCTGTCATTTTGATTGAGATCTATCATCACTTGGGGTTGTTTCTTGGACAGTACTGCTTGCTTAGCTCTCATATTGGTTTAGTTATGCAGATTTTTTCTTCCAATCGGGACAATATCTTTTGCAAGCAAAACAAATTCGCATTGTCTATATCCTCTATGCTGAGTTAATTTCTTTCTTGTTTGAATTTGCTTTCGTCGCTAGAACTGATCCTTATTTGCCATATTTTTGGCAGGTGCTAACTAAGGGCAAACAGATATCCATGTTGTGCAACCAGTACTCAAATGTCTCGATTTCCTGATTTGTTTCTAAAATTGATATAAAAAAAAATACCGCGTTTAATAGTTTTCCAAGTTTGTTGCTGTTGGAAAATTATCTTACACAAGTTTATATTATAATTTGGTTCACATGGTACGAGTATAAATTGTAATAGGTTAGGTTGTTAACCTGATCAAATGAGACTATTTCTCTAAATAAATTCCCTTGATAAAGTACCTTACAATTTTTAGGAAATACCTTAAACTGTCCGACCTCTACAGCAGCCAATTCTGTCAATCCAAATATTGAGAACACTTTCGATGGTTTGATGCTTGAATTAGTTTCGGATCATCGTCAAATCGTCAACACCACTAAGACACCTAATTACAGGATTATTGAATGCGCAAGAGATTGATTGTTGGCTGGATGGCTTCTGTCGCACATAGCACCATTCCATAAGGCGCTCAACTCAAATTCATCAATTTATAGTCAAGCAATAAATTCGTTAGGTCTCTGCACCGAATTCTCTAGGACGTTTTATGAATTTTCCAAACTCCAAATACTCGTACATCATGCCCTTTCCAAAAGATGATTTTTCGAGCAAAATCGACATCAGTTTTGAATATTCTCGACTCAGCGCACTGAACATGAAAATAACTTTGACTGACTCGAAGTGCAACTGTCCACCTTTGGCGTGAATAATGGCCTCGAGACGGCCGAAGAAAGAATCGCATGCTGCACGCAAGTGGCTTTGCGGTATTTTGGCCCATTCCCGGCGAAGTGCTTGTTTGAGGTGGTCAAAACTTTGGTATATTTTAGTGCAAACCTTCGAAGTGTGGAACATTGTTTTTTAACCAATCTTGGTTGACGCTCGCTTTGTGAGACAGTGCCGAGTCTTGTTGAAATGTCCACGGTCTCCGACCAAAATGATTGTTTGCCCAATGCTTCAATACTGCCTCTAAGACAGTTTCACGGTATACGATCGCATTAATTTTGACGCCACACCCACGGTCCAAAAATACGAGCGGAGAGCGACCATCGGCGGTTATGGCGGCCCAAACCATCACCATCGATGCTGCCTGCTTTCTGGTGGCCGTCCGAAGGTGTCAATTTTCGAAGGACCTCTCTGGCAAGTAAACTCAGTCATTTCGTTTGTTGACATATTGCTCGATAACAACTGGCGACTCATCGGAAACAACAAAATTCGGCAACTCACCACTTTCGTGCAAGCGTAGCAACTCCTTCGCTCTTTCGACTCAAACTTTTTTCTGTTGCGGTGTAAGATCGTGTGCTTTTTGGAACTTCAATGGCTTGAGCCCAAGCTCATTTTTCAGTATGTGTTTCATCCGTTCCAACGATATGTTGAGCTCACGAGCCAATTTTCTTTCACTTCGACGAGGATTTCGCTCAATTCGAGCCGTCATGATGATAATTCGAGACACAAATGATTTATTCACGTTGAGATGCTGCAGGACTCTAACGATAGCTACTTGTGGTTTTCCAGCGAAATGTAAAGCAATCACACTATCACGTTTGAATTCCATCCAACTGAGACGCAAATTGTTTAAAGGGCTTGTAAATAATAAAATTATGTCATGTGTCAAAATTTGAGGTCACTGTCATGAACGGTTTGGAAATTATGGCAGTCTGAAATTGGTTGCAGTTCGAGTCATTCAGGGTGTATGTTACGATTGATTAAGATTCTCAAGAGGTAGTCGTATCTTCCACGTTAGAGCACAGGAGTGGTAGGTTTCTTCTTAAACTGCACACATACTCGTAGCTCTACAAAATTTTGAATAGCGTGCCAGAAGCAACTTTTGCTTTTCCAATCTGCAACTTTCTCAATCTATTCATTTACTGGTGTACTGCAGAATAAGAATTCTGTAATACAAAATACGACAAAACGCAAATGGAGACGGTATCTGTACTTCACGCATTGGTCTATGGTAATTCGCAGCGTCTTTTTTTGTCGTATCATGTAGGAGGATCAGACAACCTCACTAATAGACATCGAGTGTTGATTCTAGAGTCATTCATCTCAGCAATTTCAAATAAGATGCAGATGCCTCTCCAGATCTCTCACTCCACAAGGTCGCCATTCTTTGGATGAGCATCCCCTTTTTCCAATTGTCCGGAAAGATTTCGATTTCAAACATTTGTGTTATGAGTTAATCCAAAAGATCTTTTTTGTCTTGCTTGGAGGCACAATGTAATACAAAACTGGAATATTGGGTGCAACGGACTAGAACCACGACACTATCATCAAAATGGGTGAGTACTGGATTAAAATGCTCCTTCAATCTTGTAAAAATTGAGCCTCATCCGAAGTTAGCAGTGTACTCTGTCTTAACAATTAACTGAACGTTCTTTCTCTACTTGCCCCGGAAGGACATTGATGCGGCGTATTTTTCAACGTCCAACACTCCGCTTTACCACAGTACACATACTCGTAGACCTCAAATTATCCTCTTATCGCTGCTAATGATGCTCTAATACGACCTTCGATTCGTCTTTAGGTATTTTCTGTAGTCACTTGTGACTCCTCTGCTTTACACCGATGAAACTATCTGCTTCTGTAGGTAGGTAGGTAGGGTAGGTAAGAGTGGCTGTTGGATAAAAACCAACCCACTTAGGCCTAATGGCCCATTGTGATGCCACGTGGATCTATGATCCTCTTACTGATGGAACCAGTATGAGCTTTCGACGAAGCGAAGGAGACTGTTTACGTCTGTATTTTTCAGATCGTTTAGGTCGTTGTAGAACAAGGCTCCTAAGTGAAGTTTTCTTCTCTGGGAGAGAGCTGGACATGTACAGAGTAGGTGAAGGGTTGTCTGCTCCTCCTCCTCGTCCATGCAGCTTCTGCAGAAATCATTTGTAAAGGCGCCAAGCCTTCTTGCGTGCTTCCCTATAAGGCAGTGTCCAGTGATGACACCTATGACAGCGCTGAGATGTTCCTTATTTAGAAGGATCAGACACTTAGAGCGATACAGATCCAGTTTTGGTCGCTAGACATGTTGGTCCAACAGTCCACCTAAGGTCTGTTCTTTTATTGGCATCCAACTTTAATATTAGTTTGCACGCAGTGATTGGGATACCTATGCTACCCCTTTCCGGTAGAATAGGTAAAGTGGTTCCAATTTTGGCGAGTTCATCGGCTCTACAATTCCCTGGAACGTCTCTGTGGCCCGGCACCCAATAGAGGTGAAGGTTGAACTGCTGTGCCATCTCCATAAGAGATGATCGGCAGTCAAGGGCGGTTTTAGAATTCAGTGAGACTGAGTCCAGGGATTTGATAGCGGCCTGACTATCCGAAAAGATGCGGATATCCTTTGCAGATATCACGTTTTTCTTCAGCCAGGACAGAGCTTCTTTAATCACCAAAATTTCCGCCTGGAACACGCTGCAGTGATTTGGAAGGCGGAAAGAGAGGCTTAGATTTAGCATGTCTGAGAAAACACCACCACCAACCCCGCTATTGGTTTTTGATCCATCTGTATAGAAATGGATCGACTTGTCCTCCATGAAAGCATCTTCCTCCCAGAAGGATCTAGAGGGAAACAGAATCTGCTTCTGTAACTAAAACGCTTCCCTTTCATATGCTCCCTTAGGTTCGCTGACAACTTCGGTGATCTAGTCTCCACTAAAAGATCCTGCAACCTGTCGGTGTGGGGATTTGGAGTGTAAAATAGTGTAGTTACTTCGAACGGATGCAATAGGAAGGCGTATGAGAGCTAACGCCACAATTGTTACAAATGTCTAAGAGACAAATTCGTTTCAGTTCGATCTGGTTGGATTTGCGTTACACATCCATTGGATAGTTACCTAATCTTAGGGTAGATCTAGAAGAAGACTGATGTTTCAGCTCGCTGTGGCCATGCTTGCTCATTATATCTAAGAGCGTGCCATCGTCGTTGCTGTCAATCTCCACGTCGGATGCTGTATTTTAGGCGGCATCTAGTTTGCTATAAACGGTGTCATTTTCTTCCTCCATTGCAGTTTCTGTCAGTAGATAATATTGTGTGCTTCCAAGATATGACCTTTGGCGTGCTAAAGGAGTAAACAGCAACCACGCATCAAACGCACATATAATTGTTTAGTTTCCTTTAGAGCAAAGTTCGACAGTGTTATGTGCCAGAAAATCAATCCCATGATGTCAGTTCCACGACACATGAACTCATATTGGAGTTAGAGCTATCTGGACATCTCCTTATCCAAAATGGTTCCACAATTGTCCTTATTTGATAGCCACAGCTTATGAACCAAGAATCCACTCGTATGAGACGACATTGTAGTCCGGTTCAAAACAATTGATGTGACTTGCTAGTACACAGCCCAGCCGATCTTTACTCCGCTTCATATCGTTCTCTATTCCCAAATAGCGCTACGAGGATATGGTGACCTTCTTGAATGTCTCGCTTACTGATGTTCGGATGTAGTTTCTCCTTATCACTATCTAAAGAACCAACACTTGAGATCGGAAGATGTCACTCCTGTGATGCAGGAGGCACGAAGCTTGGAACCCTTTTGTACCTCGCTGGTGCACAATATTTAAGATGAGTACACTGTTAGTCATACCAATAAGTTTCAATTTGTCCATTTAGCTATGTCCATGGACAGACGTCAGTTTCCTTATTCTTATGACTAAGTCAAGGCATCTCATATCCATGACCGATTACCAACCAATGTCCGCATTGCGTGTTGCTTATAGATTACCGATAACGATGGTGATCTCCCAACTTAACAAAGTATGATCTGTCTACATTTTTGCAATTTCAAATGCACTCACAGCCCCACTTCAAAGGAAGTTTCAAATTGACCTCTGAAATGAGATCATCTCACAACTGCAATATAATCCAATTAACTCTCTCAAAATCCTCCTACGATCGGTTCAAAAGGCACATGTTCCCAATGGGCACTATCTCGTAGCCATAACTCATCCAAAAAAAAAAAAAACAAAAAAATTAATAATATAACAACAATATTTCATCGCCCTGAATCAGCTGAATCGATGGAAATAAACTCGACTCCAATTGAATCTGTCTCCCCTTTCGGAATAGCTAAACATTCCAAAGATGTTTCCCAGAGCCCTTGCGCACATATTTGCTCGTTAAATAGTTCTCAAAAAATTTCCCAAAAAAAAAAAAAAGAACCATGTCACCATGGGACCCATATGACTTCCATAAAATATATACTCTCCGAGGAGGGCACATATGATGTCAATATTTCGTAACACAAATTCGTTCCACATTCCACCATGTCCATGTGCCGCTCAACTTACATCTCCGCATATCACACAATCTATGAGTAGTGCTATATAGTGCAGCCCAGTCCAACAACTATTGCCCCAGTCTCAAGACATCACGTTCACGACCCTTTTATCTTCTCACACAGAGATAAACCGCCCGAAAATGTTGGGCTGCTATCGTTGTTGGTGTGTTTGTCGTTATTCGAATTTAAATGCCCGGGATGACACAAATTAATTGCCCGTATCTGTGGGATGAGGTCCCACTAAATGCGACACGATCTTTTCAGCTCTTCCAGAAGGGGGGCGTTGTCACATTACCAACAGTAACAGCAAAAGCAACAGCAACAGCAACAGCAACGACAACATCAACATCGACTTCAACCAGCATCTTTTGCGGTTAAGTGTTGTTTGCATTTTGGTTTATAGTTCTCGATGAGGAATTCGTCTTTCATAAATTAGATCACGCAGTTTATTAGTATGTAGGGAGCCACAATGACGAAAGTCACAGCGGGATAGGGTACTCACTGTGAATCGTTGGAACGCGGTTTTATCAATTTTATTTCTCTTACGCCATGCCAGTCAGTTGGGTTTCGACGATAGATAGATGGGGGCGAGAAGGTGATTTGATGGCCTGGCTACAGAGAAAGTCATTAAATAGGTCAGGTGATGGAATGGAATGGTGACACATAGTTTCAGTCAGTTACGCAATGGTTTTGGAAAATTGCCAGTTACCACAGGTGAAAACTACTAAAATGGTTCTGTTGAGTTTTATGGACAGAAAAAATGTGGCAAGACGTCAGATCAGCTGTTGCTTAATGCTCCCATCTAGGATTTTTTTATTGCACGTACGGATGTGGCTTATAGCCTTTCGAGTGCACCTTGTTTATTTTTGTGAGATTGCTTTATTATACATTAGTGAGTGTATACACGCGCTGCAATCTATCGGGAAACTGCTGAATGTCCTACAACTTAGATTGGGCCAGTAGCGCCACAATTAGGTCCTGCTTGAAACAGATACAATCGCCATCCAAAAGTACGACCGGACGAAAAGAGGAAGAAAATCTGTTATATCGGATGTGAATTCTCCATCAGAGGAAGACTAAGGGAGCAAATCTATAACTTCAGGCATGTAAGCGAATGCCTGACGATGATTTACAAAAAGGCTAAACAAACCATCATAAGTGTCTTAAACGCCCACGCCCGACAGAGGAGAAGGAATTTTCTAAAGACTACTTCAACGAGCTCTGCGACAAAATCTAAATGCAATGCCCTAAATATAAGGTGGCGCAAAAGTTGTCATCCGATGTTCTTTGGCTGTAATTCTTTTCATGAATGAAAAACTTTGGTTCTGCTTTTGGATTATGTTTACATGATGTCTTAAATTTTTTTCCATTAATACCGCCAGAATTGATGACTATTCGGGCCCGATTTGTGGCATTTTTCATCACTCTTGCCAGAACTTCCGGCAATAGGTCTTCGCGTTATTGACCGATATTCTCTTTGAGTGCTTCTAGAGTCTGAGGCTTGTTGACACAGACTCGTTACTTCAAAAACCCCCACAAGAAGAAGTCTGGAACGGTTAAATCAGACGATCTTGTCGGCCAGTGCAAATCACCAAAACGAGAGATTAGGCGATGCGGAAATGCAGCCCTCAGAATTTCGGTTGTGGCTCGTGCAGTATGCGCCGTTGCTCCATCCTGTTTCAACTACATGTTCTCCAGTCCCAATTCATCCAATTGAGGAAGGTGAAAGTCATTGGGCTGTAGCGCTCGCCGTCCACAGTAATCTTTTAGCTCGCGGTGTTTTCGAAAAAATAAGGCCCGATGATGCCTCCAGCGTAAACAGCACACCATGCAGTAACTTTGAACAGGTGTAATGGCTCTAAGTGGGTCATACGCGGGTTTTCGGTGCCCCAGGAGTGATAATTTTGCTTATTAACATATCCACAGAGATGGAAATGGACCTCGTTGCTCAGGATAGCTTGAGCGTAGGTTAAAGGCTCTTGGCGGCCAACAGCTAACAACTGATGCACTGTCTGCACTTTGTAAGGGAACATCTCACAGTCTTTCACCAAAATTATCTGTACAGACCGCCGGTTGATGCTCAATTGCCTAGCACGACATCTGGTCGATACTCCGGGGTCATCTGCGATATCTTCAACCACAGCTGCGATATTCTCAGCAGAACGGCTGCTCTGGGGCCGGCCAGTCCTGGCAGTATCTCGTGTTGTCCCATACTCTTCTAGGCGAGCGGCTAAACGTCGTAGTGTTTGCCCAGTTGGTGTTGGATGACTGGGAAATCTGCGTCGAAATACACCCTGCGCCAACACAACCGACGAATTATGCCACAAAAAAATCGTAACAATTATTCCACGTTCTTTAGGGGTATAGCAATTCATGTCTTGTTGACGTGTATTTTGTATCTGTTTATCTGAATTATGGCATCTTCCGGTAGGGTGATGTCTCGTGCTCTACCTTGTATAAAGCCAGTTTGGTTTTACAACAGAGGGCTCTGTTGCTTGCAATAGTAATCTTCGTCTTTTCTGATGACAGCATTTACTTTGTTTTGCCCCTGTTTACCGCCAGACCTGTTATGGCCGCTTCCACCTCGATCCTCTAACTTGTGCGGACTTAAAAAAGATCGTGCTCCTTTTGTCGACCAGTGAGTTTTGCATGATTCTTTGTTTAAAAGTTATATGACAGCGCTTCGGTTTGTTTTGAACCTGTCTTGACATTGAAGGTCTTTCGGTTTGTTCGTTACCCACCTTGATGGAGCATTACCAACCTTGAACTATTTGGAATGGTACACAATTACTATTATTAAACTGTTAAACCGCTGCGCGTGATAATTGCATCTCATATCTTATAATGGAGTTGCCACCTTTGCAAAGTTTGAAACATTTACTAGCACTTCTGTTTGGGAGTAAAGGCATCTGCACAGTTGTTACTGGTGCTGCTGGTGTTACTACTTAAATTCTGAGAGAGATTGAAGAATGTTTAAATCTATAATGAACAACGCTCAGAAAAATTTCATATTTTTGATAAAAAATTTCCTCTGGCTGGTGGTTCATGGTTCAACGACATGGATTGACAGACACGAGTAGTATTGCTCATCGATTAACACGTTAACTTATTAAGTGGGGTAGTGTTCTATAGCAATTGTAACAAGTAATTGATGATCGCATCAATTCATCATTTCTTCGCGGACCCTATTAGATGAACCTGATGTATATTTTAATACCTTGATCTTCAAAGGTTTATGTGATGGAACTTCAGCGCACATGCTTAAAAAGAAATGGAGCATTTAGGATTCCAAGAACTCCTCTAAGCTCGACATTTACATACTCAGTCAACATTCTATACAAGGAGTTTAGGTCCATAATTAGTTTTAGGCTTCAGAAAGCGGAGAAAAAAAATTTGTTATGTGCCAACACACAACGTAGCATTCAGCTACAGGCCCATATCCTCGGCAATTTTAGGTTGGAATACATCCAGAATGTTGGCGTGCTAAAAATTCCTGATGCTGCTCAAAAACTGAGCTCTATGCGCAGTAAAAGTCACATATTCATATGCGAGTTAGGAAAGATAAGATCCAGTACGAATATACTGGGCAAACTGAATATGTACTATATTGGGCATTTGAAATCATCGGCCATTCGCTTTCTACAACATACACACTCAATTACCGACGGGGCTAAGGGCCCTATTGATGAGGAAAGTAGTATTCCATGCTATTCGGGTTCTTCTCCGCCTTATCCGGCACGAATGCGAGCGAACCTCCACTATGCACCAACAAACTGCTACAATTCTGACGAATCCACAAAGCACTTCCAGTATCATCAAATTGAAAGGGTGTTGGGTGCCTAAGAGGCAGCGAAAATTCTGGTAATTATCGAGCTCTGTTAACTTTCAAAAAAGTTAAATTCTTTATCGCTCTTTGTTTTGCTTAGCTGTTTAACTAAAGCAACAGCAAGGCAACGTATTCGTTGCCTATTGCCATAAGTGGTCATCAACCTTTTGCATTTTTGGATACTCCAGGCATCATGGTACACATGTTGCCGATCTTTCTATGAAAACCAGCATTCAACTTCAACCTCAGTCAGCAATCCAAAACGGCAGCGCTTGGGACTCCGTCACAATGTTCCCATTGTAGGCTCCCCACACCGAAAAGAAATGCCTACAGTGACATGAAGCCGGGCCGAAGTGTATACCCATGGAACATTCATAAACAATGCTATACACGCTATACAAGTAATGGCTCGTTATTTCTCTTGTAACGTGCGTCCGAGTCACTTTAATCAAGAAGTTGGGTCGGGTTTGGATAAAATCGTTCGAAGTTCCGAGGCTTACTTACTCATTTACTTAGTTCTGGTGAACTCCTCAACTAACAAGCCGCTCCAGTTAGCACGGTCCTTTCCATACTGCTTCCAGTTACGCACTCCAAGTCGGTTGAGCTCTCCGCCTACTTGTGCGCTCTACCTAAGGTAAGATCCTCTTCTGCTGCGTTGTCGCTCTGGATTGGATTGTAAGACCGGGCTGGAGTATTGGTGTCCATTCGCTCTACATGTCCTAGCCGTTTCAGGCGACTGATTAGGACAATGTTGACATAAAGTTGGTATAGCTAGTCGTTGGATCTGCTCCTATAAGGCCGGTCAACGCAAATGAAACCGATGCCTTCTTAGCTCAACGAAACGGCGATTTACTTCTACTAAGGTATACAAAGTCCTTTACAGTCCCAAAGTTATAGCTGGCGACTGCAACATTCTGTCCTATTCGTCGATGTTGTCACTTCTTGTTGACAGTATATACATGGGTTTGTCCTTATCTACCACTGGGCCCATTGCGGCAACTTCCTTTTTCAATATACGCCAATTCACCGGTGACAGCCCACTGAGTTCTGCCATTCATATCAAATTCATAGAGATACGCTTGTATTGTAGTTGCACAGAATTTTGAAAGACTGTGCCTCCGATGTGGGCTTGTGATGTTAAAGAAATCACATGACACCGCGTCACCTTGTTTAATACCATCGAGGGTATCGGTTAAGTCGTTATATACCTAGACGACGCAACGAGCTTTCTTCATCGCCGTTCTGCACAGACGGACGAGCTCGGCAGGGACATGGCTCTATATAGCTCGTCTCTTTAAATGCTGTGACTTTAAAATCGATGAAAAATTGGTCGGTAGCGATTTGGACATCTTGAGTTTTTTCCAGTCTTTCTAGGCTTGAAATTACACTGATACCGGTAAATCAGATCATTGACGAATGATTTCAGAATATAATATGGCAGAGACGATCTTAAACGCTATGTTGAGGAGACTTACATCTCCATAGTTGGCGCAGTTGAGAAGATCTCCTCTTTGTGGATCGAGGATCCCCCTCTGACCAGATCGCAGAAATGAGTTGATGCATGCTCTTCACAAAGTCACTTCCACATACCACTGCCCTGAAATCCATTGAGCAGCTTCATTGGATTTCAGCTTAGATATTGGTATCCTCACGTCGTTTTGGTTAGTTGGACGGAAATTTTTTCTATCATCGTCTAAGTTGGTTGATCTATTCTGCTTGACGGTGTATTTGGAGCTTAGTCGTTATGCAGCCTGCAGAAAACTTTTTTTTTTCCCCCAGCACCGACTATGACTCTAATACAAGATTTCCTTTTTCACAGGCTTTTGTACGGGTCTTCTCGCATTGGCATGTTGTTTTTACCTACCGGTAAAACTTCCGTACGTTATTCCTGCAGTACCTACAGCCTCTCATTATCTTCGATCCCGCGATTTTCTTGCACGTTTTTCTTCTTCTGGAAAAACCGATGTTCCTCCGGTCTCTTCTACTCGTAGAGTTTAGGAGCAGCTCTCGTCCTTTATTGCAGCGCCGTTTTGTAGGCGTTTTAGCTGCATATGCTTGCCGGCATTCTTCATCGAACCAGAGATTTTTTTCTAGTAGTCGAGTGACACCTCATCAGTTGAGGCGTTTCTGATTGCACGTTGACAGAATGGTAATTGATGCTGGCGGCATAGGAATTGGTCAGAGGTTTCGGGATATGCGTTCGACGAAGATTCTGGCGGTCGCTTTCGGTTGTAGCTTTTCTACGTTATATCTTCTCACAGTAGTTCTCCTTTTTTGTGGTGCTTGGAAAATCTGTATTTGCATCTTGGGTCAATTTTGGCTGGCCTGAATGATCAATCTAATTTAGCGTTTGATGATCTGGAGACCGCCATGTCCCCTTGTATAAATTGAGATGAGGAAACCGCATCCTTTCTATAGTGATACTTCCTCCCCCCGCAAAGTCAATAAGTCTAAGTTCGTTGGCAGACATGGCGTTATGTAGACTATTGTTCCAACAAAGATGTTCGCTCTTCCTATCCTGTCGCTAATATATTCATACTTCGGACGTTGCTCATTATGTCTTGTCAAGTAGCTCGTAGAAACATTCTTTGGTGGCGGCGTCCATGTCTTCCGTAGGAGCTTGCGCAAATTAGGCTTATGTTAGCGAACGTTTCGGAAACTCAAGACTTCTTGCCTAAGTCCGCCGCATATGGCGAATCGAATAAGCAATCACCGTAGTGTATATCACAGTTTTTCATCCTGCTTATGTCCGACCCATCCCATCGTACTCCCTGGATGTTGGTGATATCTGCTGGTGATAGTAGTAGTTAAGGGCCTCTGCTAATTATTTGAAGGCCGTTGTCCTTTAAACGTTTGCTAGGATCGTCAACAGTGAGTCCATGTTTTTCCGAACCCATTAGTTGATTCGTCCGATTTTTTTAATCTCTTCCGTATAGGGTTGTGTGCCCTATGACGGCGTATGCCAATAGAATGCTACTGGCTGGGTATGCCCTTGCCATTTTATCCTGCATGAGTCAGGGTTTACTCATGGAGCTTTTAATTTATTGCTGAACAAATTCCATTCAAAAGTTGTGAGCGAGCAAACCCATTGGCACAAGTAGAAGGAGTTTTAAAGGTACTCGAATCGCAAACTAACTTAAGACGGGAAAGATTGCTTCCACCTAAGTGTGTTCCTCCTACGTATCTTTTCCTCATGTAGATATTCTCTCCATAGTCAAATTCTGTCCGCTAGAGCTGCGGCTTTTGTTTTTTAGTTATTTGCCTCACTTGCGATTTGTGCTCATTCTGAGTTAATGGTTTGTTGCTATTTTTATTACTTTTGTCTAGTTTGGACCTTGCCTGCCTGGGTCCGACGGACTGGTGGGTTTTTGTTGGGATTACGTCTTCTAACCTATTCTTCTTCCCATTGTAATTAAGGTTTTGACGGCGGCTCGTGCACTTGTCTCATTGTGCAATTTTTCGCCAGTATCGTACCTTGTGCGTCACCAACATCACCCTGATCAGTTACATGTCCAATGATCAGATCGGCAAACTTGTCAGACATGAAATTTCAGGAATGTCGTTCCTGAAATGCGTGTTATGCAGAATCCTTACTCTAATCGTGGTCAAAAATATTGTAAGATGGAGCCGACGTTAAGGCACACTTGATCGACAAAAGCCACTGCTACCAGTAAACTTTCTCGCAATGTTTTATTGATTGGATTCTATTTAGGATGTCTATTCGATGCCTTCAAAACGACGAGGTCACAGTCCGAGCTAATTCCGAGCTTTTAACGCCGGATTTGGCATTCATCCTATAAAATACTTTGTGTAAGAGCTATGTGCCATGTCGTCTATGTTCTTTTGAGCATTTGCTTTGCATACTGCATAGTGAATCGTTTTAGATGAATGAATTGACTGATTGGGGTACCTTCTTTTTCTCTCAGAATATCCCACAAAAATTGTGAAAATATCCGATGACGAAGAGTAAATACTTGCAACTCTTCCGGCATTCTTCGTCGTTGTAATCATCCTAACGATTTACGAAAAAAAAAACAAAAAAACAAACAAACAAACAACCGACACACCGGGGTAACCAAAATGACAAATGCCCACTTCGGGGCAGCCTAATGGAAACATAAAACTCATGTCCTCCCCAATGTTCGTTCTCAATTCATTATTTCGGGAACGCAAAAGGCCATCCGACAAAAAGGCAAGTTCGTAAATTTAATGGACTTCTGACCTACTTCTCGACACAGCCATCTGTTTCTTCGTTAGACTTACATGCTAACTGCGTTATGTGCATTCGCCAATTGACCGAATCATATTAATCATCATCCTGGTCACTGAGCCAAAAAGGAACGCACAACTTTGTGTCCCTCCATCAGGCGTCCGCCGACTGCTGCCTGCCTTCTCCCGAATCCAAACAAACCGAACGCTCCACAACGGATGTCATCTCAACAAATTAATTCAACCACCAAGTGGCCGCCGGCAACGTACAAACAAAAAAAACCTGAAAAAATTCAAAGTGATTGCCACAGGAAACCAGAGAAAATATGGTCCTTACCATTTTTGGAAAAAAACTACAATACATCAACCGCGGAGTGCTCTGTGTATCGACGCACGCAACGAACACTGATCTCACGACTCTAGACTTTGATGTTTCCAAGGACTTTGCGTTCATCAATGAACAATGGCCGATGGTTGGAATTAAACTTTTAAATCACGCACCGCTTAATGGGCTTGAGATACGAGTACTCGTACAACTCTACGGTAACTATCCAAACGGCAGATTGACATATCTTAGTCGAGATCTGCAGTTGGTGCAGTGCACATTCCACTTTTGGACAATGGCCGGACGCAACAAAAAGAAAATAAAACGCAAACTACCACCAGCGCGCATCTTGATCGGTGATAGTGATCTCCGTATGATTGTCCACTCTCTCGTCGTGATGCAAGAGATGCACTTTGTCTGGCAACGCAACGCAGTAGGCTCTTCCAAACTACTCGTACATCGAATAGTCGTATGTCAACAGAATAACAATTGTCAGGCTGGCTTACGGATAGGGCTACTGTTGGTCTTGGAATCAAATTCTCGAACCTATACAAAGGGCCACAGAGTCCCAAATACAAAACAATCCACTGGAAGGGGATGAAACAAAAAATGAGAACGGAAATTGATTTAAATGATTTATTGGCAATGAGCCAATTGTCATTGTCGTCCGTGCAGCTGAGTAGCTCCCTGATAGTGTCCCATGGGGAATGAAGGTTGGCCTTTGGTTTCGGTCCTTAAATGGAGTGGAAGTCAGTTTGTGGTTTTTTTTCTTTTTCTGCTTGGTGGCTTGTGATGCATGCACTTGCCGCTCTGGAAATTGCTGCAGGGGTCTGACTCTGGTTCAACACCTGAATGAATTCAAAGGAAATATGTGCGATGCTGAAGCATTCGTATTCGTAACTATGTATGCAAGAGAAGCTATTGAGCTTGTTTCAATGCTCGTTGAAGTCAACATGGAATGACGATGAAAGGTTGGAAAGACGGCAAGCAGTTGTACTTGTCAAAAGTACTTTTACTCTGAAAAGTGGCAAAAATCAGGCCACTGGTTGACAACAGTAATGGCCGGTCCACTGGGCCGTTGTTCCACAGAATTTTTCCACTGGTATTTAGGACTAAACTGGACGGTTATGCTAAATATTTAAACACAATAACACACACAGAGATGCTGGATTTCATCCATAAATCGATCATCCTTTTCCATTGAAAAGGCGATATTCCAGAGACATCATCACTTGAAAGGCGG
This sequence comes from Volucella zonaria, assembly GCA_963966105.1. Lineage (NCBI taxonomy): Eukaryota > Metazoa > Arthropoda > Insecta > Diptera > Syrphidae > Volucella > Volucella zonaria. The sequence continues at coordinate 182,089,052 of OZ014530.1, read as the reverse complement.
GTGTTGACCAGAAGATCATCTAAATGAACCGAGAATTTTCTTTTTAACCGCTTTCCGATCCTGGGCACGCAACTGTCAACTTGTCGCACGAAGCTTTCGGGCATCCGTGAATATTGAATATCATTGGACCCTAACATCTAAACCCAGTAATTGAGCTGGAATTTAAGGAATTCTGCCGGATAGCTATTTAGTAATTAACTGATGGGTCCGGGCTTCTTGTATTAATGAAATTTTCTAATAAAGAGCGAGAAGAGACCAAACCCTGGTCTTATCGTAACGGTTATCAGATGACGCCACCAAAGTTTGTTACGATATGACCAGTTACACGCTGCTGATCATAGGTTTTGAGTGGCAGGGCCACCGGTAGTCGGTGCCATCGCAGTCAGGGCCCCTCGAACTTCGTTCCGGGACCGACTTGTAGAGGTAGGTCCCATAGTGTTAGCGTCACTGTTGCTGTGGTTTAAGCCTAAAACGTACGAAGGGTTTTCCAGTTAGTTTTAACGCGATATAGAGTTGTAAAAATTATTGGGTGCCATGATCAAGAGGTTTTAGGTCGTCTTTGACTCAGACAAGGGATTAGTTCATTGTACTATTTGTAAAGTTCCTTTTAAGGAAATCTTTCAGTCTTACGAAGAAAGATGAGTAAGCACTTCAGTGTTAAGATGCCTACAGTACCAGCACCTACCACGTCTGCGCCGAATAGCTGGATCCTGATGCGAGCGTAAGCCGGATATTCACAGAGACATTCCGCGGTGTCCTCATCGCTTTCACAACAAGCATCGCCGGATGTTGTGTCACTTATGTCCAGTACATTTAAGTGTTTTGCAAAAGTGTAATGCCCTGTAACAATGCCAGTAAGCAACCTGCAGTCTTTTCAGCTGAGGGACCTAACTGTCAATGGAAGCATTAACTGAGGACGCAGGCAGACCCAAAGTGGGTTGGGGTCCTGAAAAACTCTCCTCTGAACATCGGCGATCTCATTTCCTATGATGCCACTGTGACCCCTGTGATCCATGCAAGGGTCACTGAATTTAGCCTTCCGATTGCGTTCAGTGATCTCTTGCATTTTTGAACTAGCTCGCAAGTCGTAACAGGGTTCAACAAGGTTCTGAGCGCAGCTTGACTTTCGCTACAGATGCAAATGCTTCGCCCCCTTCACCGGTTCTCCGCAATATCGTTCGCTGCCATCAGGATTGCGTAAATCTCCGCTTGGAAGACAAAAGCTGGCTTTCCTAACGTGAAGTGAAATCAAACGTTGTCGTCCTCCAGAAAGAGACCGGCACCACATCCTATATTGGCTTTGGAGCCGTCCGTGAGGACCCAACTGCATTCATATCCTGGCTCAGATTTTGGCCGAAACCAGTCCTTAGCACAAGGGAAGACGATTTCGTATATTTTCCGAAACAGGAGTTCTGGTGTCAATGCATCGGACGAAGTGTCCATTAGACCCGAGTCGTAAGACAGCAAAGTCATCAAAACTCCAGTGCGTGTTGTACCAAAGACCACTTCTTTTTAAACGGAAGATGACTTTGAGAGTGCAACCCATGATATGAATATCAAGGGCAGGGAGATTGATCAATGCGTCTAGAGCGGAGCCAGTCGTCCAAGGGAAAGCCCCATGCATCCGAGACAAACCGTTCTTTGGAGTGTGGTAAAAGCAGAAATCACGTATTTTCGCAAGATTTTATTCTACTAGACCACCCCGACGCATAGGATCCCATGAACCCTTCTCGATGACAGGCCCCATGTTTTATCGATAGCTCCTCTGCAGAAGGCCGATAGCGCCTTAGATGCCTTCAGCGTAACATGTTTAGTCCAGAGAAGTTTGTTTTCCAGGATGACACGCAAATATTTAGTTTCTTTGGAGAATTGGATGGTGATGCCTTTAAGCACTAGATGAGTCAGACCAGGTAGCTTCCCCCTTCTCGTTAAGAGAACAATCTCAGACTGAAAGCCCATTACCAGTGCACCAGTCGTCGATCACGTCTAAGGTTGCCTGCGCTTTTGAGCATACACGATCCAACAGACAATACAGCTACATCATGTGCATAGACGTTAGAACTATTGTATTTACCGTTGAGCAGTGAGTCGACCAACCTGCACCATAGTAGTGGAGAACAAAATTAGTGATTCGTCTACGCCGTGTTGTCTGGCCGAGTTACACATGCCGTCAAAAGTTACGTTGTCGAAAGCACCCTTAACGTCGATGAAAATTCCCAAGGCATATTCCTTTTTATCGAGTGCGCCTTCGATTCTGCCTATCAGATTCTGAAGCGCACTCTCGCAGGATTTTCCGCGTTGGTAGGCGTGTTGCATCACCGATAGAAGAGGATGTATTCGCAAAGGGGTTTGGCGCACATGGATCTCGATCATTCTCTCGATGCTTTTCATCATGAAGGAAGTCAGATTTATAGGTCTGAAACTCTTGGCGACCGAATTGTCCTTCTTTCCTCAGCACAGGTTCCGAATTGGTTCACAGAAAAAAATAACGAAGAGCGATGGCGAGACGTATCCTTGCTCACTGGATGTATGGGCATACCGTGAACTTCAGTCATCCCATGACAGGCGTTCTTGTAAAACATAAGAGATGTTCTGTAGATTGTGAGTTTCTTTCGATGCGGCTGGTCGAAGAAGCGACTTTGATGTCACCTAAGTGACCCAGCTGAGGTCATTAATACGGAGACTGTCAAAGTGTATGGTGCCCATATGCTTGAAGAGGTAACCTCGGTACCTGTTCATATTGCGCATGGTAACATGAGCATCGATCAGCAGATCGAGTACATTAATGAATGTGTGTGTCGTGTCAATGATGGTGTCCTTGAAAGGAGGAGGTCAATCTTAAAAGGTTGAAATGGTGGACACGCAGTTTGATTCTTAAGTGACGGGAAATCTGAGATCTAAGGAAGAAATTCCAAAGAGGTCGGTCTACTAACGCTGAAAATTTGGCTCTGTTGGGCTCTACATTCTGGCAATGCCTTGCTGAATACAAGGAGATAATTATTCGGATAAAGGAGGACGATTGGAAGAGTTTGCGGATTCTTATCGAGAAAATCCTTGGAGCTAACAAGAAGATACACAAGGTAGGTGCTATACGTGTGGGTAATACAACACACGCAGATTAGGGGGACTGCATGATTGCCTTACTTAATGCATTCTTCACTAGAGAAGACCGAGTTGAGGCCCTAGGAACTGAAGAAGTGGAGTACGGTGTTTCACTTCTCCGTTCGAGAAGGTCTCCTGGACTAGACGGAATGACTGGTGAAATGATGAAAATAATTTGAAAAGTCGTTCCAGTGCTGTACGAACAGCAGATGCATTAAGGCCAACTACTTTCCGTGGGGTTTTAAGAGGGCAAAGGTAGTTGTTGTTCTGAAGTCTCCTGATAAGATAAGGTCTAATCCTGAATCTTATCGGGACATCATCCTGCTTCTGATAGTTGGAAAAGTGCTGGAAAGCGTTATGCTGGAAAGACTTCCTGCTGAACCAATGTCTTATTTCCAATTCGGTTCAAAGAAAGACAAGTCTATTGAGGACGCTTGGTTGTACGTCAAAGACTGCGTCCGACCAAGTAGAGATACTATAAGTATATCTTAGGCAACTTAAGCTGGGGAAGAGTTTTCGAAAGGTTGCGTGACGTTGGCAATGCTCATGACGTGTGGATGCCCCCAGGGTTAAATCTGTGTTCCATTCATTTGGAACCTAATGATGGCTCCATTTCTGAAGCGGATACTTAAAAGTGTGTGACCTGCTTCTGATTCTTGAAGGTCAGTCTGGAGCTGAATATTGTTAGCTTCAGATATGTGACCGAGGCAAAGTGTCTGGGAATAACAGTGGGTGAAAGGCTGAACTACTTACCTTACTTGGTAGGAGTCAGAGAGCGACTGAGTACTGTTATGGGACAAGTAAGGCGCATTATGCGATCTGGCTGGGGACTCAGCAGGCGTTCCGTACGTACCATATATGGTGGACTTTTTGTTGTTTGTATGGTGCGACATAGCCACGACGGTTTTTGGAGATACTCTCTTTCCATTTCCCTATTTACCGGACTGTCTCTACGGAGAGACTTATATATGATCCGATGTGGGATAGCCTTCAAAGTTAGGAGGGGTTTGGCGCTAGTGTGGAATGACTGGATGTACGATACTGAGGTCTTACAGATGTCCTTACGGGAGCGTAATACCCTTCTTGATGAATGCAATAATGGTAGGGTAATTTATTGTTGGAGCGGCCTGAGCTAAGCTTTAACCTTAGCCATGAATTTCATCTTACTGGACATAGCTCCTTTAATACATTTTTGTGTAAAAGGGGTCTTAGCCAGGTGGAAGGCTGCTCGTGTGGGGCCACTGTTGGGGGCTGGGCAATATGGTGCCCCATTTCTAGTAACCGAAAGGTTACGAAGCCTGGTTCCACGGGTGGTCAATAGTCCCTGCTGGAACTACCCAGGAGTTGTTCCACTTGTGCGAGTATCATAGTGGTTGTAGTATCGTGGGAAGAGTCAATCGCTGCGTATTCCCGAATCTCCATGAATTCCATACATAACCTATGGACAATCGTGGAATGATCGTTGCAGATTTTCGGACGGCTCGATGTGGAGTTGCACTACAACCGGGTGCCATGACCCATAGAATGGCTGAGGTTTTAGATAGGCCACAACTCCTTATCAAGAAAGAAAATCGTGCCTAATACACGACTTCTAGCAGGTATTGTAGGTGGTTTTAATATCATCCGAAGGGCGCTAATTGACGCACTGTATTAATCCGAATATGAGCGTAGGCGTTCATATGAAATAAGGCCTACGCGGCGGCTGTCCACATAAAACCCGTGAGACGTTCTGTGTCTTTTGCTGTAGGCTCCCGCCCAATAAAACAGGCTATGTCTTTTCAATGGCGTAAAAGGACATCAGAGTGGTGACTCATGTTTAATACATAGCGTTTGACCAACGGATTTTTGAACGCCATTACCGGCCAGTCGACACAAGAAATCTATAGGGGTCTTACTGATAGCCTTGCAAGCTATGGGCATTACCTCTGATTGACTGCTGATTCCTCGTCATTCTCAAGTTCTGGGCAATCCACGAACGTCCTGGTGGTGTATTTTCTGAAAAGACTTGATCATATGTCCGTATAAGACCTAGCTTAATCGAAATAAACATGATGCATCTCGAACTATTGCTAATTGGACTCTTTTGAAGATGGAAGATCCTCAGTGGCGAGGCACATTTTTGCTTAAATGGCAAAATGTTCGCTTTTGGTCAAGGGAATAGCCGGAAGTTTTTCCACGGGTGTCTCTGTATACGAATGGACTGTTTGGTGTGGTTTTTATGTCAGAGGTGTCATTGACTTTTTCCGATATGATGCTGGCTAGTCGCTTAAAATCAGTAGAGACAGCTATTGCTCTATGTATGTCAACCAATTAGTTATCGCCGAAAATATGCTGATTATTTTGCCGCCCCGTTCATGCGATTTACCACCCTAAGACCCCTTACTTTGAGGTTGCACTAAGTGTCTGGTCTATGCCAATACGCAAGGAACTTTAAGCGACTTGGATGGGAAAATCGCCCATGAAAAATCGGGTCCTGCGCATCCACTCATGAAAGCTCTTCCATAGAGGACATTTAAATAGTCCCATACATTGATGCCTTAAACAAACGTCTTCTTATTTAAAACAAGACAAATTTGGGCCATTGAAGAAGTAATCATCGGCGAATAAGCATCGGGAATAGCAGTGATCAAAGAAGATCACGATATTTGGAAGTAAAGTGAAAAGCAATCATCTCCTGGATGTCATGCTATAGTCTGACCTGAACGCCAACATTTGTTGGGAACGTTAGTTAGAAAATAAACGACTTAACGCTATTTAACAGAAACCGAGCGCAAGTGAGCTGAATAGCACAACACGCCGTAACTGGTATCTATCACTGGTTGCGGTGACTGATGAGGCCATCAGACACGCTATTATTCATTTTGATGGCTTTAATTCACCTGGTATCGAAGATATGTATCCAGTTATGCTACAAAAAGGTATAGACCAGCTGCTAGTAACTCTTGAGAGATTCTTCACTGCGAGGCATATGTACTGAAACCCTTGCGAACAGTGAGCCTAGCCCTTAAACCGCTCGTCAAGAGCTTCAGACCTATCATTCTGAAGGAATGTTGAAAACGGTGAAGAAACTGGTCGAGTCTAATGTGCACAAAACTGATTTGCGAATCGATGTTTTGTCTGTTGGGCAAAATTGAAGGCGCACTAGACAATAGGCATTTTCACCGATATTGAGTTTGCTTTCGACAGCTGTGTAATTCGGCCAGACAAAAGGGGGTAGACGAATCACTAGTTTTGTGGATAAAAGCAACTCTGATGAATAGAACCCTGATTGCGGATGGTGACTGTGATGGGGTGATGGGTAAACAAACAAATAAGACATCGTCTTGTCTTCAGTGCTATGGCCCATGTTAGTCGACTTTCTGCTTAATGTTCTCTATAGTTCTAACCTCTACGCTTAGACAAAGGTAAATGATGTAGTCGTACCGTGTATGGAATAGTCTTAGCGACTGTCTGTTCTAAAACGCATTCAGCCCTAGACGTGTTCGACGATTGGTGCATTAGAAATGGGCTTTCCTCTAAAAACTTTTGTTCTCGTTAGAAGAATGAGGAAAATGGCTAGACGGATACATCTAGTGCTTAAAGACATCACCATCCAACTCACCAAAGGAGTTAAGTATTTGGGTGTCATACTCGATAACAAACTTCTTGGACTAAAAATATCACGTCAAAAACCTTCAAGGCTTAATGCCTTGCTAAACATTCTCTCGTCTTCCAAGCTAGTTCCAGAATGCAAGACTTCACTGACCGCAGTCGGGGAACTGAATATAGCGATCCCAATCCTGAAGACGTTCTTAGAGTAGGAACAATTTTGACGACCGACAGCTGACGTCAAGGCCAATCTTTATGAAGACCAACAATGTTTTTTTTTTTTATTGCGAAGCTCAGCCGCTATGTACACGAGTACACATATCTTTGAATCACGACAGAGTGTGTTCGGGGTTGTTTTTTTTTTCATCTGTGATCCAATCGTGCACTACGTGCACTTGTATTTCAATTGTTTCATGACTTTTTGTATCTGAATGTCTTCTTTTCTTCTGTTTTTAGTGTTTTTTGTTTTTGTTTTTGTATTCATTCGACTTCTTTCTGTGTTTGTTTGCAGGTTACCATTCCATTGCAATCGTTTAACCTTGATTGTCATCGACTAGATAGTCCAAGCACAAAGCATTTAAATCCCAATGGTGGCGGCATTTACCAGAGGACATTGTCTGCACCCAATGGTAATGATAGTAATCCTTGTCAGCCAAAGAGTACCCCGGGGAGTAGTGTGTTAAAAGTTGAAGAGAATAACACCATCAAGGACAAATGTCGAAGACAATTCGAAAGTGACATGGACACAATACTCGTACGTTCCACAATGCCATTAAGCCAAAGTCAAGCTGGAGCTGGAGCTGGAACTGGAGCTGCGGCTGGACCTACCACCATACCAAAACGGGAGCGAGTCCATCAAATGCCAGCCACAGCAGTTACAGTAGCCACCAGTAATGGTAGCTACCTACTGCACAATGATGCAACCAAAAAAGGATCCACCTCGACAATATGGACATCGGAGGAATCGATTCTGAGGAGTGTTGGCGCCGCAGATGAAGACAACAAGTACGTATGATGATAGTTATGAATATTTATGTAATACCCCCATAATGCTCATGAGGAGAATTTTAAATCTATCTTTTGCAGCTCTACTTCATCGTCGGCCTGCGAGGAAGCATCTGGTGTTCTGAGCTCCGGCAAATCTGGCAACTCACTAGATTCCTCTGGTTTAGACAATGATAACAACGAAAGCGGCATTGGTACAGCAACACCACCGAAAGAAGTTGGCTTTTGGAAGAATACACCAGACAATGATTCATTGACCAGCAGTTTGGATGCATTGAGGAAAATCAAATTTCAAAAGGGCAGCTCGGTGGCCTCATCAGATGATCCTGATTTATTGGAGGTACTCAGTCTATACGATGAGGCACATGATGATGATGATGATGTCGATGACATTGATATTCTGCATCATGAAGACGAGACAAACCATGATCATGAGGAATACGAGACAGGAACTTTCGATGGCTATGACAGCATTGATTGTGAGAACACCAACAATCATTGCAAGGCGGTGGTCTTGCGTAAAAAATCAAATTTGCACATCAACGATAATCATAGTCATTGTGGTAGTAAGGATTCTGCAATACATTTGCTTCCTTATTCGCGGTCGCATAAATGTCGAAGTCATTCGTTGGATGTGGCTTCGCCATTGCCAATGCCTTTGGCATTTAGACATGACAAGGAGAACAAAGGGAAAGGTAAGATGTGTCTGGCATTGCGACAGGAGCCCTTTCAAAGTATCTTGCCAGCACATTTTCATGATTTACCATCGCCGAGTAGTGCTTCATTGCACAGTGGTCACGAGAGTTTGGGACTACAAGAATTAACAACGAAATCGAATTCAGCACCATTGCTTCTGAAGAAGGAACGAAAACGAGATGATTTCAGCGGACAAAAACAGGTGGGTGTTCCATCTCCATGTAGCTCATTACTTTTTTTTTGTGAATTTAAATTGATTCTTTTTATTTTTATTTTTGCCTTACAGACGCTGAGATATTCTCGGTCGCAGAGTGATAGATATTTAGCAGGTAAGTCTTGGATTTGGAATTGGCTATTTTTTTTTAAATTTTTATATGGAGATCCTTAATCGGATCTGTTTGCATGTTTCTTTGGCTTTTTCAACTTCATATGACATCTCACATCTCTGGAACAGATACTTTAGTTGGATAGCTGGATATATATATTTGTAGTCTTAATACAATCAAATAACACAGATGAGAACAAAGATTAGCCTGAGAAATCTCTCTCCAAAGAACCCGGCAGAGCTCATTCTTTAGAAGAAAGGTTCAATTTGTAGGATGTATGACAAGATTGTGGGTTTGTGCCACCTGCAGATGCGTTTGAAACATCAACACCATTAGCTTTGCATCGAAGTGTGTTCGTAAAGTAGCGCTGTTTCTAGCATTATTGCGGCTTAAAGCTCTACAAAAATGATTCTTCCATATTTGGCGCTAGATTTTGCATTTTAGTCTTGCGGACTTGTCCACCCTTTGTATCCTCTGGTCAGATTTCTTGATTACACTGCTTACAAGTTGTCTTCTTATTTCTGCGATAGAACTTTCATCATGGTCCTCATTTAATTGGTTCCAAAAGGCGGTGATCCTTCCAATAAAGTATTTGAAGTAAGTTTGAGGAAGGTCTGAGGGGAGTCGACTCACCGTCATCCCTGAAATGGAAAGTCAAAAAGAAAAAACCTAAACAATTTCTTAAAAAACAGTCAATTTGTCAAATCTGAGACGCCTTTAATAATTCTTCCAGCCTATTGCCTCTACGTGTTCAAATCAGTATTTTCCCGGGAGGCTATTTCAGTTTTAGGTCATGTTCGCATAGTATATGCGCTATTTCTCTTTTGATTAAAATGTGGTCGTAATGGCCTTATATGGGCTATGGCCACTTTGATTTGATTATCCCAAGTCATACTATTTGTTAACTTTCTGTTAAATAGTGTCCATAGTTTCTTATATGTATCCACACCCTAACACCCTTTGTTTTCCTTCCTCTTTTCGCAAGATCAATGGCTAACTCATTTTATTCTACAGCGTAGTGTCATCGTACCAAAAATAGTCTCACTCGGTTCTAGCTGCAAAATCCCTTGACTACTGTGCGACAGTTGTTTACTGTTTAGGAATTAATGTATATGGTCCCAGGTTCCTTGACTATGATTTAGATGACAATGCATGTTACTTACTGCATTAGCTCTGTCGCCCTAACTTCCGGTTGGAATACATTCGCCATGTCCGTGAATCGTGTAATCACTTCCTGGTTTGAATCTGCGTACAATATGTCGCAACTAGATATACGAGCATTTGCGCTGATAGTTAAGCGGCAAAAAATTGCTTAACTCGGCCTTGAAATGTCCAAAAGAAGTTTTTTTTTTTTTTATATCGCCGCGCGCTCAAGGGGTTTTGTACCCTTAAAATGTTCGTACACAGCGCGGGCGAAGGAAATTTAGGGAGGAAGAAAAGACAGGTACCGATGTACATTGTTTTTAAATGTTTGTAAGTTGTAACGACCAGGAAACACAGAGATCGGCAGGGCATTCAATACGCGAGTTGTACGGCTTAGGAAAGAATCACGATATTTTAGAATACGTCCAAAACCGGGCTTGATCGTATACTGATGAGCATTCATAGCGAGGCGGGTGTTACGGTTGAAAGTTTGAATGAGCTAAATGCTACTGGCGATTTCAATGGAGCACTGGTGGTGGAAATAGCGATAAAACAAAGTGAGACAGGAGTCATTACGTCGGTGTTCGAGGGTCTCAATTGATTGACTGATATTAGTATCACCAATCAGTTTTATAGCACGGTTTTGAATCCAATTCAGCTGGTGCAGAGATGACCAGATGGGGCATTGTACTACAATCTCGGGCGGATAAATGCCTTATATACTGTGGCCAGATCAGAGGGGGTAAAATATTTCTTACATCGCTTGAGGAAATCTAGATATTTCGCAGCATTTTTGGCGACATCGGATATGTGGTCATTCTAAGGTAAGTTGTCAATGATACACATACAAGAATGGAAAGTTTATCGGTTTTGACGATGCAAGTGCTATTCACGGACAATGGCTGGGTGTTTAAATTTCGCTTTAATGACAGCACACAGCATTGAGTTTTGGAAGCATTAAATTCCATTCGATTGATAGGTCCCCAATCGGTTATGCTGTTAATATCGCAATTTAATGAGCTTAACATACGCTGCCGTTTCCGTTCTACAGCTGAAGAGCAGGGGCGAGAGTCCGGGAACGAATATGAAAAGCAGAGAGTACTGTCATCAGCAAAGGAATATATTGGATTAGAAGTAACAGACATGAGATCGTTGATGAAAATTAAAAAGAGTGTCCGAGACAGAAGGGAGCCCTGGGGCACACCAGCAGTTATTTTGTGAAAGTTAGATTTGAAACCGTCCAAGACAACTTGAATTGAACGTTCCGAAAGGTAGTTTCTAATCCATTGAAGAAGAGTGTCGTCAAACCCAAAATCACTCATTTTCGACAAAAGAGCCTGATGCCAAACTCTGTCAAATCCCTTAGAAATATCAAGTGCAACTATCTTGCTTTCACCAGATTGATGTACGCTTTGGTTCCACTTTTCGGTGAGCCATGCCATCAGATTACCAGTGGACCTGTTGCTACGAGAACCGTACTGCCGGTCATTAAGAAGTTTTCGTGTTTCGAAATATTTCATGAGCTGACGGTTTATCAGCGTTTCCATGACCTGCGGAGAGAAGGGACGTGAGTACAATGGGTCAGTAGGAGGAGAGAGAGGAAGATTCGCCTTTCTTAGGGACGGGCTGGTTAAAAGATGTTTTCCATCTGCTCGGAGAGAGTCCTAAAGAGTTGCCCCATTGGAGATTCGACGCACTCGAATGTAAGCGGACACAAAGCACAATCTGGGAGTGCTGAGCAAACAGATTGACCTTGTCCAAAGAGCTGACAGCTGGAATGTCATTGTAAATGAGCGTTGGGATGGAGGATGAGGCAGAATTTGTAATAGTTTTGATGAACGACCAAGAATTTTTACTAAACCCTGAATGACTCGAACTGCAACCGACTTCAGACTGCTATAATTTCCAAACCGTTCATGACAGTGAGCTCAAATTTTGACACATGACAGATAATTTTATTATTTATAAGCCTTTTAAACGATTTGCGTCTCAGTTGTGTTGAAAAATTTTTATCTGCGATGGAATTCAAACGTGATAGTGTGATTGCTTTATATTTGGCTGGAAAACCACAAGTAGCTATCGTTAGAGCCCTCCAGCACCTCAACGTGAATAAATCATTTGTGTCTCGAACCATAGCTCGTTACCGTGATACTGGCAGCGTTGCAAAACGTCATGGAGGTGGTCATAAAAAAACAGCAACATCGGCAGAAGTGGTTCGGAAAGTGAAGGCTCGAATTGAGTGAAATCCGCGTCGAAGTGGAAGAAAAATGGCTCACGAGCAACATATCGTTGGAACGGATGCAACACATACTGAAAAATGAGCTTGGGCTCAAGCCATTGAAGTTCCAAAAAGCACACGATCTTACACCGCAAAAGAAAAAACTTAGAGTGGAAAGAGCGAAGGAGTTGCAATGCTTGCACGAAAGTGGTGAGTTGCCGAATTTTGTTGTTTCCGATGAGTCGCCATTTGTTATCGAGCAATATGTCAACAAACGAAATGACTGAGTTTACTTGCCAGAGAGGTCCTTCGAAAATTTACACCTTCGGACGGCCACCAGAAAGCAGGCAGCACCGATGGTGATGGTTTGGGCCGCCATAACCGCCGATGGTCGCTCTCCGCTCGTATTTTTGGACCGTGGGTGTGGCGTCAAAATTAATGCGATCGTATACCGTGAAACTGTCTTAGAGGCAGTTTTGAAGCCTTGGGCAAACAATCATTTCGGTCGGAGACCGTGGACATTTCAACAAGACTCGGCACCGTCTCACAAAGCGCGCGTCAACCAAGATTGGTTAAAAAACAATGTTCCACACTTCATTTCTTCGACAAATTCTCCGGATGCAAATCCTTCGGATTTCTCTGTCTGGGGTATTTTGAAGGCGAAGGTTGGCAGTTGGCACTAAAAAATACCTAAGTTTGGACCACCTCAAACAAGCACTTCGCCGGGAATGGGCCAAAATACCGCAGAGCCACTTGCGTGCAGCGTGTGATGGTTTCTTCGGCCATCTCAAGGCCATTATTCGCGCCAAAGGAGTAAGACCGCACCAGTTGGCTTTCTCGTATTGCCATTCGGTTCTTTTAGGAATCTTTTATCTAGCTGCGTGGTCTGTGTAAGAAATTAGCTGCTATGACACAGTGGTCCGACGAGCCTAGAGGGGATAGCACATCAATGCAGTACTTGTCAGGGTGAGAAGTTAAAAATAAGTCCAGGGTATGGGCGATATGACTATCAACGTATGATATTCGTGTGGGCTCATTTACAAGCTGGGTCAAGTTATTTTTCGCAGCGAAGATCTCAACACACCGTGCTTCAGTATGAGGATACTGGGATACAATTTGTTGAATGGGGTCGGACAGCGCATCAAACTCGTGAAAGGTCGAGTTGCTGTCCAGTTTGGGGCTTCTGTAAATAAAGCAGTAGTGGATAATTTGCTTACGGAGATGGAATTTTAACCACATGAAATTGAATTCCGGATTGGAACAGGGACTACTTTGTGGTAGAATTTGGTAAGCTACATCACTGCGCACATAAATGGCGAGACCGCGATGGGGAAAGAATAGTGGCACTAGTTCGTAGCCAGGTAGCTTCAGATCAGAATGATCTGAGAGGTGTGGGCGGGGATCTACCTGTGTTTCGCTAAGTGCCAAAACATCTGGTCGGTACTTACAGACGTGGACGTACGCAGAAATGTGATCACTTTTTAGCCCGTCCACCCTGAATTCCCTAGTCATAATTACAAACGAACACAGTTAACACAAACACCGACGATACTAAGCAAGGCTTCGAAGCGAAAATTCTGACGATGGTTTACCGAAGAATAATCTCTCAAAAATATTGGCAAACAGTTCGAAATCGAACATTTTTTGGGTGCATCGTCTTTCAGAAATAAAGAGGCGCAACCCCATACACTTATCCATCCAATCTCTCAGATAGGGATACTACTCGCTACATATGGTAAATATTCATTTTGAAAATACAAGAGTATACAAGTATTTACAACAGTGGACATTAGGCCATTGTTGCCCTTGTGCTTTTAAAGCCAGATAATTTAGACAGTCCACCCTTAACCATTGTTATGAAATTGGTAGAAGTTTGGCTGCCACGATTCCCAAATTACTCGTTCGTCCGATTTTGGTAATCAAAATGTATCAAGTGCTTTAACTGTGAAAAGAATAGTCGAACAATTTGTAGAGACCATATTCGTCCAGGTGGTGCAGCAGAAAATATCACCGAGAAGCCAGGAACATCCATTCGGTATCGCCGTCAAAAATTGAAAATTTCACGCAACATTATGCAGGGTATTCTCACAAAAGTTTTGCATCTTCGTGGGTACTTACTAATACTTGATCTTAGTTCTCGCTACAGTTCAGAGTAAACCTGGGCCTCAACTAACAAGCCCCTCCATTAAGCCCGGTTTTTTGCTAACTGGCTCCAGTTTCTCAACTTGTGCACGTCACCTAACGTGAGATCTTCCTCTACTGCGTCGTCCCTAGGTGCTAGATTCGAAGACACTGCGGGCCGGAGGTCGATGTCGCTTTACATCTCGTATAATTTGTCGTTGAATCTTCTCACCTAAAGCCCGCCAACGAAAATGCGACTAAGTATTTTTCAAAGGATTTTTCTCTTTAAACGACTCAGGATATTTTCAGCAGCTCTCGATATAGTCCATGCTTCAATGCCATAAAGTAGGACTGGAATGATCAAGGTCTTATGTAAAGTATCCTTAGTTTTTCGGAATAGAACCTTACTACTCAATTGCCTCCTTAGTGCAAAAACAGAACGGTTGGCAAGAGTAATTCATCGTTTCATTTGTGCTGAAGTGTTATTGGCAGAACTTATAGCAGAGCCAAGGCACTGAAAGTCCCTTACTACTCGTACCTCTTCGATGTTGTGTGTACTTTCTTATTGACAGCATATATTGTACTTGGTTTCGTCCTCATTTACCACTAAACCCATTCTGGCAGCTTCCGTTTCAATACTCGCGAACGCACGACAGCCCGCAGAGTTCTTCCAATCATGTTGATATCAACGACTTATGCCAGTATAGTTGCACAAGTATGATGTTAAAGAAGTCACATGACTGTGCGTCATCTTACCTAAAATCTCTAAATCGAGGGTCTCAGTTTTAGTGGTTACTGACCTTGGCGGAGCAGCGACATGACTCTATATGACTCGCCTCTATGAACACTATCATATCTAGCCTTAAAATCAATGAAAAGATCGTGGGTGTCAATTCGGGCTTTGTGGGTTTTTTCTAGGATCTGCCGAAGTGTGAAGTTTTGATCGATTGTGGTCTTTCCTGGTCTAAAACTACATTGATAGGGTCCAATCTGGTTGTTGACGAAGGGTTTCAGACGTTTACACAATATAGCAGAATAGATCTTGTATCCGGCGTTGAGGAGACTTATGCCTCTATAGAGGGCACGGTTGAGGGCGTCTCCTTCTCCTTTTTTGCGAATTGGGAAAATGATGCTGAGATTCCGTTCATCAGGCATACGCACTTCTGACTAGGATTTATGTATCCTTAAAATGTTTGTACACAGCGCGGTCGAATGAAACGAGGAAGAAAAGAGTGGTACCGATCTACATTGGTCTTAAATGTTTGCAAGTTATAACGACTAGGAAATAGAGAGTCCGACAGGGCATTCCATAAGCGGTTTGCACGGCTTAGGAGCGAATCGCGATATTTTAGAGTACGTCCGAAAGCAGGCTTGAGGGTCTACTGATGAACATTCATAGCGAGACGGTTGTTATAGTTGAAGGATATTGCTATCCTTGCTTCGTAGTAGTCAGGTGAACGGAAGTTTTGGCTATCATCGTCTAAGTTGAATGATCTATTCTGCGTGATCATTCGTTATACAGTCTGCAGAAAAATTTTTTTTTCATATTCTCAGCACCGACTGTGACTCTACTACAAGCTTTCCTTTTTCATTTCTACAAGCTTTTGTACGGATCTTCTTGCCTTGACTCGTTGTTTTTACTTATTTGTAAAATTTCCGTACGTTATTCCTGGAGTACAACCTCTCAATATCTTCGATCGCGCGCCTTTCTTACACTTTTTTCCTCTTCTGAAGAAGCCAGTGTTCTTCACGTCTCTTCTGCTCGTAGAGCTTACGAGCTGCTCTCATCCTTCGCTTCGTAGCCGCTTTGTAGGCTCCTTGTTTAGTTGTATGTGCTGGCCAGTTTTCTTCATCGAACCCGGGATTTATTGGTGGTTGCCGCGTGAAACCCAGCGTGGCGTCTATGATGGCACGTGGGCAGCCTTTCCACTATTCTTCGGTACTTGATGCCAAAGTCATAGAAGTTGGTGAGAGGTTTCGGGATTCTGACTATTGGAGCTTCTTTGTTGTGGTGCTTGGGAAATCTGTATTCGCACCTTGGCTGCAACAAGGTGGTGATCCGATTCAATATAGGCTGCCGGAATGTTCGGGCACCCGGAATACTGCAGGCATATCTTACGTTGACGACAATGTGATCATGAAATCGTCATGTCCTCTTGTATATATTAAGAAGAGGAAACCGTGAGCGTGCTGTAGTGTTATTTCATCCCGCCACAAAGTCAGTAAGCCCAAGTCCGTTGCCAGACGTGGTGTCGTGTAGGCTAGGCTTACCAAGTGTCCTACCAAGGATCCTGGCGTTAAAAGCATACTAGGCGATTGCTTTGGACATTGGTCATATAGCATCGCCCTTGTTTTCCGTAGGGACGTGGGCGCATATTAAGGTTATGTTAGCGAATTTAGCCTTAATGCGGATTGTCCTAAGATGTTCGCTCACGCGTCGGAAGCTCGAGATTTCTTGCCTAAGTCTGCCGGATATAACGAATCCGCATATGAATAAGCGCTGTTTCGTTTTCCTATAGCAATCACCATAGTATACTGGTATATCACAGTTTTTCACCCTCTTTTTGTCCGGTTCGTCACTTCGCACTTCTTGTTTGGCGATGCATACGTTAGGAATACGTCCATAGAACGTAGACTAGATTATACCCCCACATTGGTTTGACAAAGACTTTCATGTGAGAATTCCCTTTAGATCTGGAAGAACATGCTTTCATGGGCGACAAGTCAAACCATTTCATTTTGCGATAAGCTTAACCGAAGCCTCTCCTTCCATCTTCCAAATCACTGCAGCATGTTCCAGGTGTAAGAGATTAAAGAAGTGTTGTCCTGGCTGAAGAAGAACGTGATATCTGCAAAGGATATCTGCATTTTTTTTCGGATAGCCAGGCCGCTTTCAAATCCCTGGACTAAGTCTCATATTCAATTCTAAAACCACCCTCGACTGTCGATCATCTATCAGCGAACGGCAGAGCAGTTCAACATCCAACTGTGTTGGATGCCAGGCCACAGAGATATTCAAGAGGGAATTGTAGGGCCGGCGAATACGCAAAAATTGGAACCACTCCTCCCATGCTACCTGAAAATATTTTTACAATAGAAACATGCAAACTAAAACTAAACGCAGATGCTATTAAAAGAACAAACCTAAGGTCGATTGTTGGGTTAACATGTATAGCGATGAAACAAATCTGGCCAAAGCTGGATTTGCTCTAAGATTTAGATCTTTTTAAATAGGAAACATCTCAGTGCTATTATTGGTGTCTTCGCTGGACACTGTTTTATAGGCGAGCATGCCACGACTTCTGCAGAAGTTGCATGCAAGAGTAGGTGGAGGATACACCTGCTCGTTGGCTCTCACTACCGGTCTTCATGTTCGTGGTGATTTTTTGGAACCTAGAACATCAAAGGCATCACTTCTGATGCCGGCTTCCTGCCAGTAATGTCACTGTTCCTTTGGACTTGACTCTGGTGAAGCAGGATCTTTAAGATAGTCGAGACACACGCCGCCTGCAAAGGCTTCAGTAATCTCATGCGATTGTAATTGTCCAATATCAAACTTTCTTCCAGTAATGTCTGAGTGATGTCCGGCATTCTCCTCCATTCAGTATGCGTGTCTTTCGTCTATCGCAATATTATCAATATATCTCGTCATTGATAGGGAAAACGCGTAATCGCTACGATTTTTTCCTCTTTTTAGCCTGCACTCCTTGACGTTTGTGAGTAAAAGTTTTTCCTTTTACTATTCTGGCATTTTAGTCATCAAGTAGGTATGACGTAAGAATTGCACGAAGAAGCTTTCTTGGTGCCCTTGTCATTCTGCTTCGTTGGAGCAAGGATGATGTAGTCGTGCTTAACTACCACCAATAACTTGCTCATATTTCTAAAGCACGTGGCTCTACTCTTACCTTTGCTTACAATGACAAATCCACATCCAAATATGCATCGCCCGCAATCGTAATCAATGCAATAGTCATCGTTGGTATCGATTATCTTCATATCTGATCCATCTCTTCGCATTTCTGGATATCAGTTTGTGAGCTTAAGAGGTCTCTGCTATGTGCTCGAGTGCTCGGGAGTACCTACATAATCTGTTCAGAGTCAGAAAGTTGTTGTCTATGTAACGTTTGCATATGTCGTCAAAAATGAAATCTACCTTATGCGAGACTGTCCTCATCTGATGGATTTCAATTCTAAGAAACATATTGCAGATATGTCTTTAATGTGCTTACAACCAGGGATACACTTGCCTACTCTGGGTGACAGGAACTAATGCATCACCAAGTCTCTGACCTTCATGCTGAAGCTCAGCTATACGTACTCGTAGATGTCCTGGTCAAATCTATGGACATAACGCTCATCCTTATTCCGCTACAATATTACTCTCCGGGAGACATTCTGGGAAGCTGATGGCGCGGTTTTGCCCAGCATTGCGGTACCATTTTTTTGGGGGCTTAATAATTAATTTTTAAGCGAAAGTTCCTGACGTTTTCACCTGACAGCAACCTAAAAAACCATTGACATCCCCCCAATAATGATGAGTTTGAGTGTTTGACAACATTGGAAACATTGGAAACATCCGCACCCCAATTCTACACTTCAACCTCAAGTAAATCGACTACGTACTTAAGAAACAGCTTTCGAGAATCAACGTGACTTAAAAAATATAAATAAAAATTGCTATACCAGCACTTAAGGCAACAACGCGTGACACCCGTTTGACATAAAAGCATTCACAAATGTCAGTCCGACATGTGAATGGCACATCTCCATACCAACTGGTCGTCATCTAATCACGTTTTATCTTCTTCCTCAATGACGTACATCGTTTTAATTTGCTGTAGAAAAAATAACAACACATAAGCCACCGCACCATAAACTTTCACTTTGGCCTTCAATTCGCTGAAAGCCAAAAACTCCCGCCGAGTGGCACGCAATTTCGCGTGAGATGACCTCTTATCTATAAAAAAAATAAAAAAAATGAGAAAAATCGAAAACTGAAAATAGTCTAAGGCTGTCTGCACGCAACTGCTTCCACATATCATCCGAGCTAATTCTACTTCCGATTTGTCTACTCTTTGTTTCCACCAACCAGCCGCTTGTTGTGAGCATAGGCCGTCAACTGCGTCCTGCTCGTCACCCACTTCCACTCATTGGCCGACAATTCAGGGAATGAGGAATTAATAACATTTTCAATTTTCTCCACTCTTTTGTTTTTGTGGTGTCTTTTTGCTGGCTAAAAATATCCACATTTAGCGAAAGTCGTAAACTGAACGAATGGCAAAGAGATTACCTCTCCTGATGTGGAGATTCACCCCCTGCCGGATTTGACCACCCTGTGCCGCCCCCGACCTAGACCCAGACCCAGAGCCAGTTTGTATGTGTGGTTTCGAGCCATCTACCTGGCATGATGACATTCCTGCTCCGTGCTTAATTGAGTGATACAAATGGTGGGTAGGGTGATTGGTAGGCCCGAAGGACGATGAGGATTCTATGCCGGGTGGTATAGTCAGGTGAATGCGCGTGCGTTTGCAATTTCAAACAACCTGTTGCCGTTTTCTCTAAAGTAAGCGTAAGCTGTTCTCCGCCTTCTCTTCTTTCAACCAATGTTCTCCGAAGGATGGGAACAGATCAAAGACGCAGAAGTAAATAAATCATCACTGAGAGTATTCGTATCCTTAAAAACACAAATTTTTTATCCTTCCGTTTAAAACGAATTACCAGAACCAAAAACAAGAACACTCCAGATGAAAGACTCTAGAGGAGGAGAGGAGGTTCCGAGAAAACTTATCCCAAACGACCAGTCAAAAGGCCAGCCATCCGATGGATTCAGAGATTTCACTCACTAAGCATTTTGGAGGTGAAAATTATTTTTAGTCACTTTAATTCTATATTCTGAAAAACAGGAGAACTAATGTGATTATCCTTAAATTTGAATAAAGGTGAGTTCACATCGAGTATCTCTGGCTGGTATTGTGGAGGAGTTTTGCAGATTATTGTCATCATCGGGGGGTTATTCCTGTTTTGTTTTTTTTTTTTTTTTTTTTTGTTTTTTTTTTGGTTGTCTATAGGGATGACAGGCTAGGTCTGTGGGGTATGTCCTTGTTCATGTTGGTGCTTCAGCGGGGGAGAAAAGGCAAACAACAGCAATGAAATGATGCCTGTTGCCAATGATGAGGATGAAGGAAAATCTCGTTGCGGCTGGGTGGCGTAGTAAAAAGTTGTCCATCATATTCGTACAGTGGTTGTGAAAAAATTACATTCCACTATAGCTCGTCCCTATAAATGCTGTCTTGGACTTCTTGAGTTCTTTCCAGGATCTGCCAGAGTATGAAAATTTGGTTGACTGTGGAGTTTTCCTAGTCTGAATATGGCAGATAAGATCTTGTGTCCGATATTGAGGAGACTTATGCCTCTATAGTAGGAGCAGTTGAGGATGTCTCCTTTTTTGCAGATCGGGCAAACGGTACTGAGCTTCCATTCCTGAAGCATACCAGATCTGAGAAATGAGTTGGTGTATACTCTCCACCAAGTCATTTCCAGCAGCTTTATACCTCGTCCTGTCAGCCGTCAGGTCCAGCTGCTTTGTTGGATTCCAGCATAGATATTACTATTCTTGCTTCGTTTTGGTCAGGTGGACGAAGTTTTGGCCATCATGATCTAAGTTAAATGGCCTGTTGTATACAGTTTGCAGAAAAAGTTTTTCCATATTCTCAGCACCAACTGTGTCTCTACTACAAGGTTTCCTCCTTCACCTCTACGGGCTGCTGTGTGTATTTTCTTGTCTTGAAACGTCCTTTTTACCTGGTGGTAAAACTTCCGTACGTTATCCTGGAGTAGAACCTCTCAATGCACTTTTTGAACTTTTTTCTTCTTATTTAGCAACCGCTGTTCTTGCCGTCTCTTCTGCTCGTACAGCTTACGAGCTGCTCTCATCCTTCGTTGCATAACTGTTTTATAGGCTTCTTGTTTAGCTGCATGTACTTGCCGGTATTTTTTATTGAACCCGCAACAATTGTGGCGTCTATGATGGCGCTTTGGCAGCCTTGCCACTGGTCTGCGGAACTTGATGCTGGCGGCATAAGAATTGTTGAGAGATTCCGGGATACGCGTTCGGTGAATATTCTGGCGGTCTCTTGCGATTTCAGCTTTTCTACGTTATATATTGTATTCTCAAAGTTGTTCTCCTTTGTCATGGCACTTGGGAAATCCGCGTGCGTACCTCGGCTGCAACAAGGTGGTGATCCGGGTCAAGGTTGGCTGCCCTGAATCTTCGAACGGCCAGAATACTGGAGCCATGCTGTACGGCTATCATAAAATGATCAATTTGATTTAGCGTTTGATGATCCGTAGACCGCCATATAAGCTTGTGTACATATATTGGGATGAGGAAACCATGTGCTTGCTATAGTGATTTTTCGTGTCGCCATAAGATCAATAAGCCTAAGTTCGTTGCCTGACGTTGTGTCGTGTAGGCTATGCTTACCAACTGTTCCTCCAAAGATATTCACTTTTCTTATCCTATCGTTTAAATTTTCTAACGTTACACTTCGAACATTGCCGAGGAGCTTGTAGAAACATTCTCTGGTGGCGTCGTCCTTGTCTCCCGTAGGGGCTTGGGCGCATATTAGGCTTATGTTGGCGAATTTAGCATTGAATCGGTTTGTTATGAGATCATCGCTCACGTGTCGGAAGCTCAAATTTGCCACATATGGCAAACCCGCATCCGAATAAGTGCTGTTTATTTTCCCATAGTATATGTCACAGTTTTTCATACTCCTTGTGTGCAGCCTAACCTAAATAGCGGTGATATCTGAGTGATAACAGTCAACGGCCTCTGCTAAGGGTCCGAACAGTCCATGTTTATCCATGGAAATCCATGGAATTTGCGTCTGATGAAATCGCTCGCGATTGTTCGCCCGGAATAAAATGTGGAACGTTGTTTTTCAGTTATAATTTTTCTACCTTGGCCTTATGAAATCGTGCAGAGTCTGGAGCGAATACGCATTTCAACATGCGTGTATCTTGACGCCAGTGGGCAAAAATACCAACGAAATGCGACTTTTAGCAGACACAGTGGCTCAAACAATTACTAAAGGTGTGATCTAGTAGCCATCCGAGCGCTCCAATGCTCGTACGATCGCTCCGTTTAGTAAATCCTGTCAGAGAAGGCAATGTATGTTAATGCCGCACTCATGGCACGACGCTTTAGTTTCCTCGCTCTTTCCTAACTCTCCTTCTTCTACTTGTCGTTGACCTACAACTCATACTTCAGTATGTATCGATTGTTCTGTTTCGATACATGTAGCTCTTTTGTCATCTTCCCTTGACTCTGTGGTGGATTCCTTTTCTTTTTCGACAATCACCACAACATTGCTGATGTTGCAACTTACGAACGATTGCTGGTTGCGATTTTCCAGCTAAATACACCCCACACACTATTGCGTTCGAGATCCATCATCAGAAAAAAAGAACGCCGAAAACACCAGAATAGAATGCTTCCACATTTCAACAATGAAATGAAGGACGAGTACTTTCTGTCAAATTTTTAGCCGCAGGATGTAGTATCATTGACTTCGTACTCGTACATCCTAAATGAGGAAGATGTCTCAGAGTCCACGCCCACGCTGTTTTATTGCTAGCGGATCAAAATAAATTACGTATCCCAAAATTGTATCTGTTTCTAACATTTTACAAATAATTCGTCTTTCAATGTCAAAACAAGTTCCATGTGCCCATCTTCGAAATAAAGAACCTGCACCATGTACCACGATGTTGAAATCGAAATGCCTTCTTAATGCAAACAAAACTAATACAACCCGCAAATGTCCTTTACCGGATTGAACATCGAACCCATTTTCTTAGCAGAATCCTGTTTTGGCCTGGAGCGTGCATATCCAGTCCGTTTCTCCCATTTGGATTCATACTTTCGAATACTCGAATGCGAATATCTGCCAGAAACTTCGCTGTGTGTGAAGAGTTTTCCCACCCACTGTACTGTATTCGTACATCCGTACGAATACGTCTGCGGAAAAGTATGGTTGTCCTGCCTGCCTGACAGCCAGTATACTCGGTTTGTTTGTATGTATCTCGAGAGAATGTTATCGTATCGTTTATTGGATTTTTCAATATTCATTCCATGGTGTTTCATTAGTACTGTTACAGGCTCCGTTGATTGCAGACGTCCAAAACCGTGTGTAAGCCTCGGCAATTCCACGATTTTCTTCTGAGCAGAGATTTTGTGCGTCCGAAAACGAAAACGAAAACCATAACGTCTTTCTCGTGTTTTTGAAAACTCGATTTCTCGGTTTTTTTTTTACAATTTTTCGTTGTCAAAAACTCATTTCCGACCCGAATTGCTGTTTCTGTTTGGTTTATGCTCGCATCTCCTGTTCCTGTCATAAGTGTTGTCATTTTGGCCCTAAAAGTGTTGAAGTGAAAACCAAAGAAGTAAAAATAGGAAAAAATCAAAATTAAATTGGTATCTCGAAAACAGGGTCATGTTCGAGTCCGAATAAACTGCAACAGACACTGTCACATTTTTTTTTTTTTTGTGTGTTATTGTTGTCATTGTCGGTTGTAGTTGTTGTCGTTGTTTTAATCGTCCTTGTGCTTGTGTCGTGTTGTCATTTTGTTGACAACGTAGGTGCTTTGTGCTGTCTTCTCTAAGTGATAGCGGTGATAGGACGGACTGTGCTGCTGCTCATACCCGTGCGGCCAGTTGTGATATTGATAAACTTGAATTCGCAATGCAACGGCGAATGTCAATAACGATACGTGAATACAAATTCTTCCGGAGTTTTTCGCAAAAATTTGAAAACTGGCCAAAACGTAAGGCCGAGGCATTATGGCGCAAGATGCGGGAGCGAAAGATTGCAGGTACTCGTATTTTTGACAGAATACAATTTCTCTTCATCTTGTTTTTGTGTTCGTGTTGTTTCGAATATTAATCATTTTGAATTTTTCGGGGGGTTGTTAACGTTTTCGAAAATTTATGACATGGAAGTTGAGACAATAAAGAGCACAGTGCCCCCGAGAAATACTCAACCGAAGGTGGATGTAGTCCAGGAACGAATTGTCGAATTGAAGTCGTTTTCAATGTTTTCACACTTGTGTTACGTGTAAGGGGGTTGGGTAGGGGTTGAAAACGGGAGGATTGCTATTGCTAATATGACATAGCAATCGCACAGAACTAATTATTTTTATACTTGTGCGTAGCACTGCGAACAGGGGAGGATGGTGGTGGTGGGCTACTTTTTAATTAATCGCAAGAAGTTTTCAATCAAACTCAAGGTCAGGAGTGGAGAATTTAATTTTAGAAAAGACCAAATCTAATTTTTCTAATTTTATTCTGTGTACTTGCGATTGTTGCTTTTCTTTTTCTTATTTTTCATTTCTTGTTTTCGAAAGGAAATATGAATAAACGAGAATGTACGATGGGGAAGGATCTGAGGGATAATGCGGTAGATAGGACGATTTAATGTTCTTTTAGATGGTATTGCGGATTCTTTTGATATGTATGTCATCTACAAGTGTACAAGTATTTTATGTCTGCTTCTGAGTTGATGATTTTTCTTTAGGGCTTTTCCTGAGATTCCAAGATTGGATGAAACTTATTTGCATATTTCATAGACCGACAGTAAGGCTTGAATTTGTGTGAACCAATTTCAATTGTATTTAGAAAATATTTGAAATAACTTTGGGAAACTTCATTCGAAAAAACTGCGTGTGGCTCACAAATAAACTTTGAAGTACCGATTTCTGAGTCATGTGAATCAGTTTGCTTTGAACCACATTTATACAAGTGACTTGTCTAAAGTCACTGGATAGCAAAAGATACTTCACGAGAACTTTTATTCACCTTCCCTGGATTATTATTTACATGTGAGTACATTTTGCATATTAAACTGCCGATATAAATTTATTCGCATCTGACTAATCAGAGCTCGTATATGAGCGTCTAGGGGACAAGACTATCTAATAATGCATCGAGTTCGATTCCTGATGAACTTAGGCCTCTCTAAAAGTCCTTATAAATATTTCTAAAATAATCATCCTCGTTAGGGAACTGCGTCAGTAAGTGGTAGCAGGAAGAGTTACACATCCTTGTTATACCGACGTCTATCCATTGTGTGTAAGCTCACAATTCCAAGAATTTCATTTTTACTTTACTCCTAGTAATTGGGGCTGTAAGCCTTGGTGGAGTATACACTCGACCTAAACTTACGCCAACCAACATTACCCAGCTGAAGGCATCGTTTCCTACTTCATTACCGAAATAAGGGAGCATTGGGCGTTGAAAACGTGTACCATCCCACGTTTTGTTGACACTAAGAACATGTGGATGTTGGTGTTGTGTATCTAAAAGATCTTTGTATTTAAGCTCATATAATTTCAATTATATGAGTTGTCAAAAGAGCTGTCAATTGTGACATCTTCGTTATAACAAGCTCTTTTTTGTTACAACCTGGGAACAGATAAATCGCATTGCTTACTTGCTTTAATCTCTTTTAACTTTTTATTGCTTAAAATGTATGTAACTACTATGGGACTATTAAATATTTAATAAAAACAGGGTTCGAAAATATTCTATCTGAGTACTATGTAAGGGTCCGGGATATGAGGCAAAAAGAACAAAAATTTTGTGAAGTTTACCTTCATACGACCTTGATCAAAAAGCTCCCACACCACAGCACCGTGTGGGGCTCCCACTGCTCGGATTTGAGTTCTGTTTTTTTTTGTTAAGTTGGTAAATGTGTTGTTGATATTCTCTCTAAATCTTAGCATCATAGCTTGACATTTGCGAAAGTTACGTAGGCAAGAGTACATCTGTCTCTATGTGTGTGTTGGCGATTTTTTTACAATTTTAGAAATGGATTTAAATTTGCAACAACGAACTTGTATTACTCGTAAATTTTGCGTAAGTAACGATTCTCTAAAGAAAACAGTCGTTTTCCAGTGGCACGAGCGGTTCAAAAGTGGTCGTGAGTCAATCGAAAATGATGAACGCAGAGGCAGACCATCGACATCGAAAACTGACGAAAACATGGATGAAGTAAGAGAAATGCTGGTCAATAACCGCAAATTAACCATCAGAGAGATAGCGGAGGACATGAACATTGCCTATGGATCCGTCCAAAATATTTTGGTTAATGATTTGGGTTTTCGTCGTGTAGCAGCAAAGTTGGTGCCAAAAGAGCTCAATTTCATGTAAAAAAGAGACCGTGTTGCCGTCGCAAAAGAGATGATTTGCGAGGCTGAATCCGATCCCACATTCATCAAAAGGACCATTATTGGAAACGAGACATGGGTTTATGAGTACGACACGCAATCCAGACACCAGGCAAGTGAATGGCGTTCACCAAATGAGCCGAGACCAAAAAAACCACGTCGTTTTCAGTCAAAAAAGAAGGCAATGCTCACGGTTTTCATGGATTACAACGGTGTAGTGCATCATAAATTTTTACTAGAAGGCCAGACAGTAAATATAGGGTATTACGAGTATTTGGGCGTTATAAGACGTTTGCGTGAAGCAATTCGTCGAAAGAGACCAGAATTGTGGGCAGAAAACTCGTGGATTTTGCACCTTGATAACGCACCGTGGCACAGTGCCATCATTATTCGTAATTTTTTGACGAAAAATGCAACAAATACCATCCAACAGCCACCGAATTCACCTGATTTGGCTCCCTGTGACTTCTTTCTGTTTAATCGATTTAAAAAACCACTGCGGGTAACGCGTTTCAACAGATAAAAGGAAGTAATGGAAGGAAAAATCGCAGGAAGCACTGATGGACATACCGAAAACCGAATATAAAAAATGTTTCGAGGATTGGATCAAGCGCTGGGATAAGTGTGTTGCAGTCGATGGGGATTACTTTGAAGGGAACTATATAGATTTTGATGAATAAACTTGTATTTCTAATTTTCTGAATAAATTCCGAAAAATTTTTGATCAAGGTGGTATGTCTAAGTGTACCCCGATGATTCATCTGAAGCTATGACTTTTTCCCATCTTTCTGGCAATTTGTGGATCCCATCCCAAAAGAACTGCGCTGGCTTGGCAGCCAAGAATGGATCAAGCCAATTTTTGATATTCTGCTCTGATGTGAACCGTATTTCAGTGAATGCGTTCTGCATCGACCGGAACAAATGGTAGTCAGAAGGGGCAAGGTCTGGGCTATAAGGCGGGTGGGGTAAGACTTCCCATCCACTGTTTTCCAAATAGTTCTTAACCGGAATAGCAACGTGGGGCCGAGCGTTGTCATGACGGAAAATTATTGCCTCGTGTCTGGTCGCATATTCCGGGCGTTTTTCGGCCACTGCTCTCTTCAAACGGATTAATTGTGTTCGGTAGCGTTGTCCATTGATGGTTTCACCCGGTTTTAGCAGCTCATAATACAGCACACCCATCTGATCCTACCAAATACAGAGCATTACCTTCGCGCCATGGATATTCGGCTTTGCCGTTGATTTGGTTGGTTGGCTGGTTGGCCGGGTTTCACATATAATTTTTTTGCGCTTGGGGTTGTCGTAATGGATCCATTTTTCATCACCAGTAACAATCCGATGCAAAAAAGACTTCCTTTTGTGGCCTTCCAGCAGCATTTCGGACATGTAAAACCGCCTTTCGACGTCTCTCGGCTTGAGTTCATGTGGAACCCAATTTCCTTGCCTTTGAATATATCCAGCCGCTTTTAAACGTTTTCAAATGGCTGCTTGAGTGACACCCAAAGATTATGCGAGCTCTTCTTGTGTTTGGCAAAAATCTTCATAGAGTAATGCTTCCAGTTCTTCATCTTCAAACTTTTTTGACTGTCCAGGACGTTCATCGTCTTCCAAGCCAAAATCACCACTTTTAAATCGTGCAAACCACTTTTGGCACGTTCGCTCAGTTAGCGCATTTTCACCATAAACTTTCACCAAAATTCGATGACTTTCAGCAGCAGTTGTCTTCATATTAAAGTAATGAAGAAGAACTCCCCGCAAAAACACTTTTTCAGGCACAAAGTTCGACATATTAGAGTGAAAAAAAATTATTGTTGTTTACGCTTCAAATGAATGGCATATGCTGAAATGACGTACAATGACAGTAGCTTTCCAACGGATGTTCCAATGGAATAATACAAGTTACGCCATCTCTTAGCAAACCGCACGAAGTTATAGACCCAATATAATGAAAGAAGAAGGAAAATTACTTGTAGTCGACCAAAAACCAATGTATCGGACGCAGTCAAAAACAGAATTGACAAACGACAATAATAATTTTGAGACAGAACAGGAATTTATGTACACGGTGAAGGCAACCGCTGCTACTTTGGTTAACCCAAAACTATCGAAAGTCTCTTCAAATCGTTGGCTCAACCAGCGGAGCAAATCTTGGGTATCTTTAGGTGAAAAACTCCACGTTAAATATTTGCTTCCCGTGTGCATGGAGGGCGAATAGAGGAGATGATGTATCCGCGTTCTCAACGTTTAAAAAGATACACTATACTGTCCTTTACATTGGTTCGGCCACATTGAGCAAATGGCTCGAAGAAAATAAGAGAGTAAATTTATGGTTTAAAGACAGAGCGGACTGTAGATATCTTGATCTAATAACTTGAAATGACCTTGCTTTGAACAGAAAATTATTAAAGACGACGTTAGGTCAAGCTCGGATCGTCCAAAAGTTCTAAATTTCTAGTAGTTATATCCACAACGTTAAATCCCTATAATGTAAACATCATCGAATATCATTCTAGGATTGTCTCCCTCGAAACAACACGGTGCATTTTCTCTCGGATCTAGTAGAGTCTAGCTCCCACGCCATTGTTGGAACTCGGCATTAAAAGCATCTGGAAATATCGCAACTAGTACTGGACTTTTCGAGTGATTTTGAGAGAGGGATCTATCAGTCTTTTACGATTGCAGCCATTCTGCATTGCAGTTTCTTGCAGTACTTCCTCGATGTTTTAGCAGCTGGGATATTCTTGGAACTTTATTTCACTTGTTTCGACCTGAATGTGATCCATCTGGCGGACTTGTATTGACATTGAAGTGTGACGCCTTGGTGATCGGGGCGATGAGGGGATTTTAGAACGTATTAGGCAATGTCATCCAATTGAGATGCCAAGAGAATGTTCATTTTCCTAATTTTGCGTTAAATCATAAGGGATAATCATAACGTCCTGTTTAAAACGAACAACTCTTGCTGTGCCAACAAAATTGCGTCCAAACAAATGCTGCTACTAGATCGTAAAGCAGCCATCATACTCGTTCCGTTTTCCGTTCTCTTATCTTCAGCCCCAATTCTTTGCGCTTTTTATGCGTTAATTAGCAAAAAAACAACAACTAGCCATCACAATCGACATGTTTCACGTAAAATCTTTGTAGATCAAGCCAGTGAAATGGAAGTATTCAATATTTAAACTTCTAAATTCGAGCAAGAGTCCACGAGCCGATAACGTAAGCGCAATTCACCTGGCCCGTGCAAATTATGCAGACAATAACCAATAGAGCCTTGAGCAAGAACCTGTACCCATGTTACTTAAAACATCACTCATACGCCAGAGTTTTGAAATTGGTGTTAAAAACAATTGCGAGAACTATAGGCCTATAGCAAACAGAAACTACTGCAAGAAAATCAGTACGGCTTCCAAAAGGTGAAAAGTACTGGACACTACCGGGAGAGCTGTCCAAATTGATGACTACGTGCTTAAATACAAATCATCTGTGAATTTTAGTAAGAGTTTTGATACGCTAATTGAAGCTCTGAGTAGAATCAATATAAGAGAATCTCTTATAAAGTGGAAGAAGAGCTATTTGTCTGAAAGAACAGCGAAAGTAAAAATATTGAACACAATAAGTGAAAGATTGGATACTTAATACGGTGTTCCACAAGGCTGGAAATTAGGACCTTTGCTGTTCATACTTTTTACAAATGAACTTCTTCGGTTTTTTTTTGAACGAAGTATGGTTTATGGCTTCCATCAGGAACAAATAGCAGAGTTTTATGATCTTTTGATAATGATTTGGTAGTTAACGCGAAGAAAACCAAACTAATGCACGTTCGCACTCCAACGCAACCAATAATCGCTATAAATACAAATAATGCCTCCGAAATGCAAACTCTACTGCAACTCCAAAAAGTGATTCTTGGAATTAGTGAAAAGCATTAAGTATCTAGGAGTTATAATCGACGAGTATTTCCTATGGCAAGATCGCATCATCAAACTCATATCAAACTTAAAGAGCGCAATGTTTGCCATGGCGTATCTCAAACGATACTCAACCCTAAAAGCCGCGAAGCAGGTGTGCTACTCACTGGTGGAATCACGCTTGAGTAACTAACCTGGGGGCTTACATCTAAGACTCACATATACAAGCTGACATGGCTCCAACGTCGTATTATCATAAATAAAAATAATGCTAGTTTCAAGGTTATACACGTAAACGTTATATTTAAAATGGCAGCAATCTTACAGTATTATGAAGATCAAAGGTTTCAGCAGCAAATACCTCATGTCCTAAAAACTACTGTAGAAGACGGCTGCAAGGCTTTTTGGGCAATCCCAGATTCCACAACTTACTTACTTATCCAGCCAGCGACCCTTGGGGGGTCTGAGCCTGAGCTTTCATCCTTCCTTGTTTAAAGTTTACTAGACCAAGGCTTCTGGCGTCCGCTATTACTTGATCTTTAAACCGGAGGTTCGGTCCTCCTTTTCTACGTGAACCAGGTGGCTGGGATTCGAAAATTCTCTTAGCTGGAGCATTCTCGCCCATTCGCTCGATGTGGCCCTCCCGACTACATTCACAGCTTTATAGAGCTCGTAGAGTTCGCGGTTATATTTTCTACTCCATTCGCCTACCTTGCAGATATGAGCAAATATTCGATGTAGAATTTTTCTTTCGAAGGATTCTAAGATCTGCTCCGCCGTCTTGCTTATCGTCCAGCATTCAGCTCCATAAAGCAAGACTGTCAAGATCTGGGTTTTCATAGATCATATTTTTCGACCTTCCAGTTAGGAGTTTGGACCCTAGATGCAGCAGCGGTTGCCAATTGTTAAGTTGATATTTGCCCCGAGGTAGATAAAGTCCTTCACTACCTCAAAATTATAACTATCGATTGTTAGGTTCTGTCCTAGACGGTGTTGGACGTATCGGTTTTCGGTCATTCATCATGAAACCAACTCGTTTGGCTTGTTCTTCTATAGCGGTTAAAGTTTCAATAATGGCAAGTTGGAAACGAACGATGATGTCGATATCGTCGGCATAGCCCAGCAGCTGGATGGTTTCGCACTATCTGCTCCAGCACAAGATTAAAGAAATCACATGACAGGAATCCGATGCTTGTTTGGAATAATTCGGAGGTTTTGTTTCCAAGCTGCACAGTGCATTGCGAGTTCTCTAGCATGATGCGACTCAACCGGATCAGTTTTTTTAGGATCCCGAATTCGGCCATCGCGTTATATAATTCTGTGCGATGAATGCTCTCGTATGCGGCTTTGAAGTCGATGAAGAGATGGTGAGTATCGACTTGGAACTCGTTTGTCTTTTCCAAGATTTGCGGCAGTGTTAAGATTTGGTCTATCGTGGATTTGCCGGGCCGGATAAATGTTATGCAAAACGGGTTTAGTCGTTCACACAGTACGTTGCATAGGATCTTATAGGCTACATTAAGCAGCGATATGCCTCGATAGTTCTTACAAGACATAGGATCGCCTTTCTAGATTGCCCCATCATCAGAGCTGATAGTCCAATCATCGGGCATGTTTTCGTTAGTTCATGTTCCTTACCAAAACATCGCCACCAGCTTTGAAGATCTCTGACGGGAATCCGCCCGAACCCGTGGCCTTATTATTCTTCAGCTTTTTAATGGCTGTGACGACTTCGCCTAGGCTGGGAGGGAGAACTATTTTATCGATTGGAGTTGAGTTTTCTTCATACCCTATCACTCTCTCCTGGTCATGGCCATCAAGCAGCTGTTGGAAATGCTGCTTAAATACATCCATAATTCCCTGCGGGTTGGTGACAAGATTACAGTCAGTGTTCCTGGTCTGTAGCCTGCAGCCAGGCTTTTAGCTTTTTTACAAAAGTTTCGCAACTTGGTATTACTCCTGCACTCTTCGATATCCTTGAGCTGCGAGACTGCAAAGGGTCTTTTCTTTTTCCGCAGTAACCTTTTCTCCTCCCTCCTTCTGGCTCCCGGCCCACCCACATTGTCCGGGTTGTTCTTTGCAACGTCTTCTTATATGCTTCATCTGTTGTCTTCTTCTGTATGCACTCGTCAACATACTATCTTGGTGGGGGTGGCTGGTAGCTTCGGCTACTTCCTGAATAGTAGTGCAGCATTGTAAACACATGTTGTTGGCGTTTGTGGCAGGCAATCGTCCAATTGCTCTCTGTTGGCTCTGGCTATCTCCGGTGTGCTCCTTCTTTTTGTTGTTAGGCGCAGCTTTCTTTCATTGGATAGCCGAGCTAAATAGTGGTCAGTGTCGACATTTGTCCCTCTAAATGTTTGCACATTTAGGATGTTTGACGAGTGTCCAGTGTCCAGTTGGTTGATGGTTCTGTCGTCCGGAGTTAGCCAGGTTGCTGTGCGGTTTCTCTTATGTGGGAATCTTGTGCTATTTATCACCGTATTACTAGCTGCCGCAAAGTCGGAAACCGTTAGCTGTTCTCGTTTCGTGGTATACCGACCACTCGACCAAAGATGCCCTCCTTACCAATTTTGGCATTGAAGTCCCCGAGCACGATTTCAACATCGTACTCCGGGCAGGGTCCGTAGGCTTCGTTCAAGAGGTCGTAGAAATCCTCTTTGATAAGGTCCTCATCTTCATTGGTATGGGAGTGTGCACATATTAGGCTTTCTCTTGAATGCAGAGCACAGCCAGCCGATCGCTAATTGGTTTGAAATTGATGACCTTCGATCTCAGCCGCTTTTCAACGACGAATCCGCATCCTAATATCTGCAACCTTTTATAGAGGCTGTAATATGGTATATATCGCACTCCTTTCTTTTCATTCCTGATCCCATCCAGCGCACTTCCGGGAACGCAGTAATGTTCGCCTTATACAGCGTGAGGATATTTTCAAGTTTTTAGGTAGCTCCTGGAGCGTATAATGTTTTAACATTCCAGGAGAATACTCTTAAATCATTGTCCTTTTTCGCGCCGTGTTGTCGTTTAAAATCGGGTCCGTTTTTTTCCGAGACAGTTAGTTCTCTCGTACCAATGGGTTTTTTTACGTGGTTGGGCCGTTAACTCCACGCACAACCGCCAAATCCGATCGGGGTAGAAGAACGTGTCCTCTTACCTAGAACACGGCTGCATACATTAGCTCACTATTCAGCGACTGCTGAGACAGCTAGCGCCATGTAGAGGCTGTATGTAATCTTGAACTGTACAGTTGCATGGATCGTATCTGGCGTTTCTCCTAGTTGAGCGTGTTCAGAACTTTACCCTCCATGCCATTGGAGGTGTTGAATCCACCAACCCACCCTAAGTGGCTCAGATTCACCAACAAAAACGGCAAACAACAGCTTAGTTTTTTTGTATCAGCAATATTGAACTCTTTACTCATGAATTAAAAAAAAAAAAACATCTTAAGCCCTATTGAAACCTAGAATCAGCCATATAGTTTTCTTTTTTAAAATTAATGTTTTATCTTTTAACTTAAAAATATAAGCTTAGCTTTACTAATCTTTTTTTTCCCCCTCGTGGATAGGTAAAAACCTTCAAGGGTATCGTGAGAACCGGCGGCGTGTGCTCATAGTGGTGTGAGATTCTTACTCACTAAAAAACCTCGCAACATCTATCAGACTACGACCAAGTTTCCTTAACAACTAGTTTAAACTTCTGTAGTTTATCGCGTTTGGTAGGTAACTTTCCAGCAAAGGCACTTACTATTGCCAATATTACACGCGGTTTTTCGGCGCACAAGGATTGTCTCGTCCAATGTCCGGATTATTTCCTGATTAGTAATTCCTAGCTCGAATATCGCTATACAACCCCAAAGTTGTACGCCATACGTCCAAGAAGGTTTTAGCACTTGCTTATAAAAAAAGCAGCTTGATTAGCTTAGTTTCGAATATATAAGGTATATCTCTTGTATACAGTAGGAACAGGCATGGACCGAGAACACTTCCTTGTGGAACACTGTAATTCCTTGAATTCTGAGTATTCAGTCCCATATCTAACTCGAAACAGTCTGTTTTCAGCGTAAGATTTCAATATTCTATGCATTTTGTCTAGTAAAATTTGTTTTAGCTTATAATTCAGACCTTCGAGCCATACCTTGTCGAAGGCTTGCTATAAGTCGAGAAAAACGCCATAGTATATCTTTTTTTCTTCTGGGGTGTTTTCAATTACGGCGGTTTTTCGGTAGACCCTAAAGCCAAACTGGTGATCCGGGATCAATCGTCTTTCCTCAGTTTGACCAGAAGTATCTCAAAGAAGGTTTTTTGATCAAGTCATTTAGACTTTTCCCCGGTTTTGGAACCATTATGGCTTCGGCGATTTTCCATTGGGTTGCAACGTATAAAAGTCTCATAGAAGCATTTATACCATAGAGAAGCTTGACTAATGCTGTTTTGAGTAACTCTTTTAGGATTTCACCTGTAATTAAACCGTATCCTGGGGCCTTATTATTTTTCAAGTTTGCTATTGTCTGCCGAAGTTCAAGCACCGATCAGATTTAGATTGTTTAAATGTTCCTTCCAAGTGCTCGGCAAATAAATTCGCTTTTTCTTTGTCTTCTTTTGGCCATGCGCCGCGCGCCGTTGACTTTTTGTATTGGCGGCGAGTACATAACTGATTTTTTAGTGCACTTCACTGTTTTTCATAGCGAGTAGTTGGAACTCTTGTCGGCAGTAAAGCCTTCAAAAAGAGTAGAAGTCTTACGATTCTTAAAATATTGCCGTGTTTGTCTAAGCTTATTTGAAAGGTGGTGCAAAGAGGTTTTAAGCAGAGGCGCACGCGATCGTTGCCAAATACTCCTCCATGTAAGCATCTTCCTTCTAGAAGGATCTAGAGGGGAAGCTTATATGGAAGTCTTTGTCAAACCAAAATTCAGGTATGGTGTAATCGATGTTCTCTGTGATGATTCCTAATATATTAAGAATATTAGCGTGGCCAAATAAATTAATTGTCTACTGTGTAGTCGCAACTATTTGCTTGCTGAAAATATCGTCAAGTGTGTCAAGTGAAACAGAATGTCTAATGCCACAGAGGGAGTAGACAATATAGCTCCGCTTATGCGTAGACACTCTGTTCTTTGGACTCGGGTTTATTTACTGCATTTGACTACATTATCTAAGACCATCCACCAGACAACAACCCCGTAGGTAAGTATCGGTCTTATGAACGAGATGTTTAGCCGCTCGGTTATGCGAGGTTGAACGCCCCATTTGTTCACAATGGCAAGAGAATAAAGCTACTGTAGCTTTATTGACTCTTTCAGGAATATTACGTTTCCAGTTTAGTTTGGTGCTCTGCACAGGTGCTCCTAAAGCCTCTCTGCACCTGCTAGATGGGATTCAAAACCGTGCGACAAGACTCATAGGTGATGCTAATATCACCCAGCCAATTGACAACCTCTAATACCGACGAAATGTCTCCTGTCTCACTTTGTTCAATCGTTATTTTCACCGCACGTAACTTGATATAAACGCTCATCAGATTACCCTCAGGCCTACTTTCGGATGTATGCACATTGAAATATCGTGACTCCCTTCTTAATCCGTAGAGCTCGCTTATAAAATTCCCTGCTAAGGTGCTTATTTCCTAGTCATTGTAACTTGCAAACATTTAAGACCAACGTATATCGGTATATCTTTTTCTTTCCTCCATATAGAGTGACTAACTATTGATCACCATATCAATGATTTTGTACAGCTCTGAAAGTTTTCTCGTCATCCTAAAACGGGGCCAAAATTCAGCGAAAGAACATTGTGTTCAAAACTGAGATCTCTAAGGTCTTACAAAGAGTGTTTGTTGACAAGGTCTTATTCCTCAATTACATATCTCTTTAAGCACAGTTGGCAATTGTAACAACTCGTTTGATTTCTGATGACGTGTCATGATCTAAGTAAATAGCGGAGCCGAGGTAGAGGAAATTCCAATCCCAATGACATCCTATAGACAGCTTATACTTGGTTTTACCCCAATTCATAGCCAAGCTTCGGTATCATCAGTGCATGCAAATGGGAACACTGACTTTTTGAAAAATTGCTCTCCTGTCTTTGTGCGTTTTACAAAATGACAGCGCATCGCCTTGTCTGAACCCTGTCTTGATATCAAAGATTTAATCGTTCTTAATCGTCGTTTTACACAATTTAATGAGATTGACAGGATGCCAAAACTAGGCAATAGCTCGTCTGATGACAATCAATTTGAACTTCTTCTCCATTCAATTCGCTGACAAATTGTTTTCATTCATTCACAGAATACGGCTCCAACTTAATCTTAGGTTCCATTCATCAGACGTGCTCTTCTCCAAACAAATCTTGAAAATGTGTTGATGTATGCTGTCTACCATATCATCTCTCGCCATCTAGTCTGGTAGCCTGTTTATACTTACTTAAGTTTCGATATTCCTATAAGTTGAATGGATTGCCCTTCCTGATAGCAGAATTTTGATTATCCTCCCCACCGGCTGTGATTCTACTACTAAGTTTCTTTACTTATCTCTATAGGCTTCTGTTAAGACTTTCGAACTTTGTTCCTGGAGTAGCAGAGTGTGATCTTCCCTGGTCTTTTTTTCATATAGTGCTCGGGCCACTCTAGTCTTTATCTACTTGCCTGCATTTTTCATTAAAACAGGGAGCGATCGAGTGAAACCCAGCACAATTTCTGAGGGCTTCCTGGCATCTTTGCCATTAATCTTCAGGATTAGATATGTACATATTGTAAAGGGATCGACGAGAGGTTGAGAAATGATCGATTTGATTCTGGCGGCTTATTGCGATTGCAGCCGTTCAAAGTTATGTTTTCTCATACTAACTCTCCGTTTTTATTACGTCTACGATTCGCGTAGATTTCCGTACTTTGGCTGCAAACCACTCTATGGACACAGTATCCTGTGACGATCAGCAGATTGATGCCTCTTAATAGCTGGCCTTGTCATACAACACACAGTCACCGATCTGGATCACTGTGTAGCAGAGGATGACAATCATAGACGAGGGTTACTGTCTAACAGAATCAGAACAATCACAACTAAAATGCGTTAAATTTGATCTAGGCCATACCAGTTCGTACTACTTTTGGTTTCTTTAATTTTGCGAATTATTAATTTGTTCTGGTGGACCTCTTGTTGGGCGCCACTTTGTGCATAGTATCATGGTATCCTGAGGGAACAGAACATCTATTCGATTAACCAGACCTGGCCGTTTCTGATCTAGTGCTGAATATGTATGAGCAGGCCTCTCTTAGAATGGTTAAAACATCATTCGTGAGAGGTGAACAATGCAGGTCTTGGCAACAGCGTAAGTTTTCATAGACATTTAAGGATGTTTTGACAGTGCAATATTGATCGAAAATGCTGGGCGGTACCTCAAGATGGGCGTTGGTAGGAATAAACCATTAGGGTCTCTTTTTGCAGCAAGTCTGGAAAAATAAAGCATTTACTGCTTAATGGCGGAAGCGTAACTGAGACGCTAGCGCTTGTAAACATTTGTCTAAGCAAGATACACTCGGGTAATTTATAACGCAAGTCAGAATAAAAAATTTAAATAAAACAAAATTGATTCTGGCTTTATTTTGAAGCTACCTTCACGCCATTATGTGTGGAATAGCACATCATTCAAATGGCCGCCTCGCCTTCGCTAGCAGCGATTCAAGCGGTCGGTCCAATTTTGGATGAATCGGTTCAATATGTGCCGCATTGTTCCGGCAATAGCGTGTTGAATTTTGGCCTCGATCTCATCCAAAATGGTTCGCTTGTTAGCCTAGACTAAGGACACGACGTAGAAGTTTCATCTCTCTCAACAAGCCACCAAAATTCATGTTGCTGCCGAGCAACTTCCCTCATATCGCGACTCCATACCGTCCTACTAAACCGAAGACGCTCCGCACTGCCGTGTGCGACGTCTCTTTAGTAGTTGAGTCGCCTGACGCGCAAGATCAGGGTCACCAGTAATTTTTCCTGGATTGGCTCTTTTTTATCAAAATAGAGGAGCACCTCTGGGGGAGGAAATCCGTTAAAGCGCACACTCTCATGATAAAGATAATTAGGGTAGTAAACCCCGGAGATCACATTGTTCGTCGAGGCTATTGCTCTAGCAATGTGCCTATGCCGGTGTATGTACACCGATTATGGTGTTTTGTACAAGTGAAGGTAAGCCCTTAGGCAGGCCTCCTCAAACACGCGAATCTTTTCCATTAAACTTGGTCTCACCTTGAACTACACGGGACATCCAAGTACAAGCATAGGCTGAATAAGGACCATGTATCAGATTACCTTCACCCTCGCATTAATTTCGCTGCTATAAAACAGTCTCTTAGTAAGGGCAAAACCACCTGTTTGTTAAAATATAAATATTGGTCTAGCCAGATCCCAAGGTATCTTTCTTTCGCCAATGTTTTCTGGTATCTTTGCCACAGGCAAAGGGGTCCTAAAAAGGATGGTTTCCGACTTCTGAAAGTGAATCTTCAACTTCCAGTCCTCACAACATCGCTTAACCATATCGACGTCACGTTGCAAGAACGTATTAATGATCTCTATTGTTACACCGGATTTGTAGTCTGCGCACGGTATGGCATGGTGAAGTGTCCGCACAAGCTTGCTTTGGTAGATGTTAAAAACGTTAGAAAGGATCAGCGAATTAACCACAGTTTTTACTCTAGGAGAAGTCACATCGCCATTCTTCACGATGAACTGTCTACTGGTAAGCATATTAAAGATAATGTACAGCAGTGGTTTACGAGTACCTTTTTCAGGTTGAAAAGTAGTCTCTCTAACAATACAGTATCGAACGCTTTTTCCAAACCAATCAGGCAGGCACCCGTACATTGTTTCTTGCTTTTGTTTTCTACTGGATGTCAAATACAAGTTAGGTGCGGCACGTGAGACATCATGTCCCGCCTTAAAACCGAATTGATTACCCGGAACTATATTTTTGTCCTTAACTCACTTAGTCAGGACTCTATTAATCACCACTTCGAATACGTTACTGATATTCGGGAGGAGATTTATTGACTGAAGTTTCGCCGGAATGAACGTGTCTTTATCCCTTTTCGGAATCGGATGCATTGTCGCTGTCTTCCAATGCGCTGTATAGTGTGCAAAATTCGATATTCCGACTGATATTTTACTTCTCAGTGATTCGAAGCTTGCATCGAGCACTTCCTTCGAAATGAACGTCGGCGTTTCTTTCGTCGGCGATAACATTATTTGATGCAAAACTGAACTCAGTGACACCTGATTTCTCGAATCGTAGCTTCTCCATATCGTTTTGTAGGTAGGAATTATGCGAAAGGACCCGGTTCAAGCGAATGATATTATTCGCCTTGTACAGTTCCTGGAAAAACGCTCCACTGGTCTCAAAAAGTTGTCATCATCGACGGCTTCTTCTGGAAGGTCGTTTGAACTTTGCTCCGAAATATTTTGTTTGTTTGCGGGAACATATCCAGCTTGCTTGTGTTTACAGCCCGAATTATGTTGTTCCAATACAAATTTACAGAAGCCCTGTAATTTTCTTTTATTATTTTGATCGACGACTTGAGTGTCATGATCTCCGGGTTATGTCTGTCATTAAATTGTCTGTTAAAGGTTTTTAGTCTCGACAGCAATCTACTCTTGTGTCGGTGAAGTGCGTCAATAGTTGCGTTGCGGAATGAGTCTTCTTCGTTAGAGTGTTGATACGGAGGTATAGTACTATCCACTGTTCGTTGTATAGTCTCGTCCAGTAGCTTTAGGAACCTGTCAATTTCCTTGTTGGAGAGATTTCTGTTGGAGGGTGGTTGGAGCGAGTTCGAGAAGTGTTCACTC
The DNA here is from genome assembly GCA_963966105.1 of Volucella zonaria. Lineage (NCBI taxonomy): Eukaryota > Metazoa > Arthropoda > Insecta > Diptera > Syrphidae > Volucella > Volucella zonaria. The sequence continues at coordinate 182,048,885 of OZ014530.1, read as the reverse complement.
GTCAGTGTTCTCAGAAGTGTGTCCAACGTATGCTACTATAATTGTAGGAATATCTTTGAACAAACTCGCCCAGTTCCGCTATTTCGTTTGGGACTATCCGTCGCTTTTGGACCGAGTCGATACATAACACTGTCCTGTCCCCACCTATTAAATAGTTCCCTCTAGTGTTTGGTGTATTATTTCCCCTATCTCTGTATTTGGTCGTTAAATCTCCGCCGATTATGAAAAAATTCTCCTCCAATACCATCCTTAGGAGTCGAAAAAGTGTCTCGAGTTCTGAGATGAATAACGTGGAATAAGTAGCTTCAGGCCCATGGACGGAGACCGTGTATAACCGCTTTACACTTCGGAGAGGACGTACATGATGTATGCCTCTAGCACCTGGACTCTACGCACTGCACGGATGTACTTACACTCCCTTATACTGCAAGCCTTTTCTTATGAAGATCTCAACACCACCTTCGTACGGAGTTGTGTTTTTACAGTTTTATATTTTCTGTGCTTTTATTTAGTTTTGTTTTGCTAACTAAAAGCACATCAGGAACCTGGTCATGCAACTTGAAAAGTGCGGCTCTTCGTTCGATCCTTATCAGTTAATTTACATTCTATGCAACGACCTTAAGGATTCGCTCTGCCATATTCGTACCAATTACGACTGGAGGTGTGTTAGGCCCATTAGCAGCGCATAGATCCGATCCACTCCCGCGTCATGGTGGTCGTCACTGTATGTCGAATGTTGAACCCTATAAACAAAATACCTTGGGCAGCCTTGTAACCTCGTTCTAGGCTCTAAACTACCGAACATTTTTTAAATTGTCGCAGTCTTGACTGGTTGCTGTTTCATTGAATAGGCCATATGGAAAAAATAAATTCCCTTCGAGTCCTTCGGAGTGTTTTCTTCGTACTTACTATATTCGGACAAGATACACTGTATGATAATTGACGACATTGATTTATATCCACGAAATAGCAGAAAAGCCAATAAGCTCTACGAGTTTGAATACGTTTGTGACATCACTAAGCACCAACGATCACGTTTGTTGAGTGTAGCGATCGTGAGGATATTTATAGACAAGCTAACACATAATTTTGTCCTTCTTCTTAGAAATAGGTGGCTCCACAAATTTTCATATTATTCCATCGAGGAGCATTGAGATCGCAAAGTATGAAAGCCGTGGTCACTTGATCCATAAACCAACGATATCCACGTTCTTTTGAAAGCTGGAATTTTTTGTTTTTGAAGCATCCCATCAGATCTATCTTTCTGGTTATTCGGTCTGACTTGTAGAACCGTCATAATCACATTTTTCTTCTGAAACTGCACTTTGCTACCAAAATGATCTGGATGATATCAGCATAACCTCCTCCTCGCATGTCTGCAATAGGTCCGACCATGAGGGTTACACGACATAGCGTAGTATCAATTTTTACGACATCAGCCATTGAATTTTGCGATATGTATCATAGTATCATGCAAAAGTATATGCCAGTCGGGTTGCAGAATCAAGGTGAAATTTAATCAGTCGTTATATTCTACCAAAACTGCTCCAATAAGAGCATAATAAAAACTACAATTTACTCTTGTCATAATCGCCCTCTGTAATAAACCTACCAACAAAAGAGCCAACAAATAAAATACGAAGGACTAACTGAAATTAAAAGAGAATTATTTCACAACGAATTCTGCGAAGCCCCTCTCGACACATTGGTATTTCGAAATTCTCCCAGAACTCTGAAATAGCCATAAGTCCTCAAGTGAAACTGTTGCAATCTCTTCGTACATCTTAACCTAAATCTACTAAAATCGTTGTCACTTATCTTCGATCTTAAAAGCAAGACAAGATAAAATAATGACGCCACGACCATAATCAAATTTTCAGCCTCTTGTTGCCGACTTGTATTCGTAACAATAAGATCTAAAAATTTCATAAAACCATATCACCAGCAAGGACAATAATGCTAGAAGAAAAGTGAAAAACAACGTCAAACACCAGCAGGCTTATGAAAAGCCAAAAATCTAAAAATCACAGCACAAACCTCAGAAACTCAATTAAAACTTTCTCAACTTCACTTCAATTACCGACAGTCTGCCTTCCCGCCCGACTGAAAAACCAAAATCATTTAGCGTCATGAGCAATTTAAATTCACGCTTATTAAACGCAAATTGATGGTGGAAATGCATTCAGGAATTAGGTTTTAATGAACATACTTACGAGTAATCCAGATACACACTCATAGATACGCGTACTTTGAGACACTTTAGATACGAACGTATTACATGGTGTTGCTTTTTTTTCTAGTTACAGGATCACAAATGACATATGACAATGTCGGGCGTTTTAATAGCAATTTGCAATCCGAAATAGGGTTTGCCTGTACGAGTACCAGTTTATGATAGTTGTGTGGGATATGTTGTACAGCCAAAATAACTACAGATACACGATAAAGATACACAACATACTATACATGGGTCGAGTTGGATATCTGTCAGCATGTATTGTAGGCGCTGGCATTTATGTAAATTTCATTACAACAAACCAAAGAATGGAATTGACGAAGAGCGACATGCATCCGTAGTTACTACGGATACACGTGGCGACACCCTTTTGTAATTTTATTGTTTCACGCATTATTGGCCATCGCCTGTTGTCTAAGTTTAGTCCGTGTCCCACGGTGATGGGTATGGCATTTATGGAATAGATAAATGTTAGACCCAACAATCCTTCAATGGTGGCTAAATGGGTGACGTTTAATTTTGCACTAAATTTATAAGTACAAGTCGCGTCAGCAGATTGTATTTGTAAGAGGGTTTGGTCTGAATAAACACGCAAGCTTTGTATAGATTTTTCAGTGGACTTTTAGGTATAAAAGATTCCTCTAGTGGCAGGTCCTTAAGATCAATCGTCATACTAAATACAAACTGAGTTGAGATACTGTGATTCTTTTATATTCGCGTCCAGGCGAATGATAATAGCTTGAGGTTTTCTGGGTCAAGAACAAGATGAAGATAACAATAGCTCGTCTAAGATAAGATTTCTTAATTTGTCTTTCTGTCATCAAGACCCGATACATATCTGATATTGTTTATGTAGAAAGTCAAGCCTTCCGGTTCTCTACCATTTTTTTTTTTAAGTATAACTCGCTGATTGTTATGGAAACCATACACAGCTTGAGATATTACAAAGTAGAAGCCTTTACTGTTCCATATGATCAGCCATACTACGGAAAAATTCTTTCAGGGTCTAGAAACCTCCACCAGGAAAAGTTGAGAAGACTTAAGATACATACGAATTTTACCATCAATTTTAAAATATGCCGCAGGGTCGACTTTAGGTCCTTTAATCTTAACAATCATCTCTTGTAATTCTGCGTGCAACTGTATGATGATGATGGTCAGATATTGTTCCCAGACAAATCGCTTTGATGGAAAAATGTTTAAGCATTACAAGCTTCGAAGTATCTTATTAGATTTGCATCTTTAATTTAACTCGAAAGCAGTCGGAATATTTTGTATTTAATCACCATCAGCACGTAGATGAATTCTTTGACAAAGATTGCGAGTTGAATGTCGCAATACTTTTCAAATTATTGTACCTCATCATGGGTTTGTATCTGCTTCTATCTCTGTGCATCCCTTCAAGGACATCACCTGAATATGAAGGTTTGATTCTTGTTTATATACTACCTTTACTCTGTTACAGACATTTACGAGTATGTATCTCAACGTACTTATAATGCCACACCTATGCAAAACCCGGCAAAAATATCCTGTATGTCGAGGGATGTGTCTGCATTAATTTGTGCACATAACCATAGTATCGGATATTTTGTTTACATGCAAGGCAATGCGGAAGAGTTTTTAATTAAATTCTGCAACTTCAACTTCATCCCTTTAATCGTAATGCACAATGGATACTCTTACCGCCTGTCTCCCAATTAACATCTTTAAGTGAACTGTCAATGACATTGTGGTACGGTAGGGATATTCGTGTGTTTGTTAACTTTATTCGAAATTTTTGCTGTATACGATGCGAGTATAATGAAGGTTGACCGAGAATCGAAATTTAATTTTAAACTTTTGCAGATAAACTTTAAACACGTGTACGTAAGGGTAGCTGCCTGAAATTGAATCTCTGACACATTTAGACGGAACAGATTTGATATACAATACAAGTGGAGAGTAATGATATCATTTTGACCGTGGTGTGACCTAAATCATAATGAGCCTTGAATACGACTATGTGGTGGTCCTAATGGGATGTCTGGTTTTTTTTTTTTTTTTTACTCATTAAAAATTAATTATTTCTAAAAGGTTTTCCTGTTCTTTATTTAGGTGATAAATTAGAGATATGTACAACATTCGCATTTGGTGGTGATTTAGCAATACAAAAATCTAGAATTTTGCATTGCGTTTTGCCGGCCTGCCTATACTCGATAGATTGCCAGTCAGGTTTAATGTCACTTTCAAATTCGTTACTCTTCTTTTGAATTGGTTTTCACATTATACCAGTAACATAGTGATAAGTATTTAACACATTGGCTTGAGAGTTCAAACAAGGGCTTTAGATGGGATCTTAATCGCGCTGTTTAGTAGGAATATCCCTTGATAGTTCTAACGAGTAAAAGAAATGTAATTTCCTTGAAATGTACATAGGTCAATTGGTCTTTGGTTGATCAGCCATTTGACTTAATATCTTACGTATAAACCAGGTTCAAAATTGGTGACTTAGGAATCGCTTTCAACAGCGCAAGTTGCACAGGTAGATAAGAAATCTACAGCCTTCTTGAAGTACTTCAGTGGTTCTTCATCTTACTGATAGTGATAGCTTTAGTAGAGCCTTGATCATGTAATATGCGTAATCCTCTCATGGATTTGCAATGTTCTGTGTGGGTGGATTCAGTATCGCAACATCTTCAAATTGGTACACAGATCGACCCCTTATTAGCAGGGAATCGTGAATGTATAGATAGTGCCTCTTATCAGTATAGAATAGGTCGGCGAGGCTATTAAAAAGCTGCAGAACTATGAAGTTGTCAATTATGAGGGTTAACTATCAGAGTTTCATGCTTTAAATTTTCAATTTTTAAAGTTAGTATGGGTGTGAGGGTAATCATGATGACTGGACAGTCTGTTCTAAACGCTTCATCTACAAAGAAGACGAACCTGTTGCTTCTACTGAGGTATATCCCATTCAATATAAACATCAAGTTTCAATTCAAGTTGAAACTTACCATCTAAACTCTACGGGAAATTGGCGGATTCCGAAAAATAGATATTCTATCATGTGACCTGTTCAATAAATAGCCGGAGTAGATAGTGCACTGAGCAGGTGTTACTACGGAAGATCCACTCTCGAACAAAGCTGTCCAGCCCCTGAGATACGCCCCTGAGTCACCCCTAGCCGACCGTCATAGAGGCAGGTGAAACGAGGTGATTTGAAAATTAATGAGGACGTATCCGAGTGCATCTTGTCAATAAAAGTTTGTCAAGAGGTTAGCAATAGTTACTCGTGCCCTCCTCGGAGTAAACACACACATTGGTGGACATTCGACGAAGAAATCTCTGCTACTTCTGTTTGGCATAATAAATGGGTTCGAAACTCCTACTCTAGACGATGAAATGTATGCTCTACAATACAGTGGTTCGGGCATTTCTGCTGTAGGGTGCCAAGTGCTGAACTGTAAACAGGAAGACAGAGACAATAGTGAAAGGAGAAGATAGAACCGCGAAAACTATTAGCTTTATTGAGATGTGGATGTAATCTAAAAAGCCAAATCATGTCGACTTTACTGACTCGGTCATATTAAACAGAATGCACAACAATGCCCCAAAAAAGGGGATCTTCAAACCCCAACCATCAGGTTCGAGACGATAAGGAAGACCGAACTCCAGTTCTGAAACCAAAAGATCGAGAATGCCAAAGGTCTTAGGTAAGAAAACTGAAAGCATTACTGGATTGGAAAGATTGCGACTCTGCTGTGTCCTCCAGAGATTTAACCTGGTATGGGCATTACTAAGTAACTAAGTAAGCCTTATGTTTGGGTCCTGGTTTACAAAAGAGTAAAAAATGTCTTAAATGTGTTCCTCAGATACAATATTACGAAGGCAGCCCTGAAGTACCCGACCTGACGTATAGATGGGGGTTATTTTTTAAAAAGAATAACTATTGTAGAAATTTGCAGTTTGACGACGCTACGTTGTTTAGTATTGGTTCGACAGCCATCAATAGTGAACGCTCTCAATGATTTTACCATGGCTCTCGCTGCTTCCTGCCCTCTTCTTCAACCTAGAGGCAAGAAAAAGCCCCAGTGGTGAACATCAGCACTGAGACCGCTTAGAAACGTTTGCAGGAAACTTTTCAACCAATCAAAGCGACAATCCTTGAGAATTGGAAAAAAATTTGTCATCGTTATGTGATACAATAATACACTTTCGTTTGAAAGGCCTCAATCCGACCAACTTCAAAACGGAACTGGATTCTACTCTGCGGAAGACTGTTCCTTCGTTTACAACAAAAAAATATTGGCTGACAGAGTTTAAGCGAGTAGCCAAGACGAACATCGCAGTGGTCGACCAAATGAGGTGAGCTGACCAGAAATGTTGAAAAAAATCCACGAAATGGTATTGGAGATGGTAGGCATTTCAAAAAGCGCTGTATGTCGCATGTTATCTGAAAAATTAGACATGAGAAAGCTCTGCGCAAGATGGGTGCCGTGATTACTCACAATGGAACAAAAACAGCGTCGTGAGGATGTTTCAATCGAATGTTTGGCGAAGTTTCACAGCACAGCACGACGAGATTTTGCGTCGATTTATAACCATGAATAAAACATGGGTCCATCACTTTACACCCGAGATGAAAAGTCAAGTCAAAACAATGGACACAAATGGGAGGATCAGCTCCAAAGAAGGCGAAGACAGTTCCATCTGCAGGCAAGGTTATGACGTCAGTTTTTTGGAATGCGTGGGATAATTTTCATGGATTATCCTCAGAAAGAGAAAACAGTCAACGACGTGTATTATGCGAACTTATTGCAGCGTTTGAAAGATGAAAGCACGAAAAAACGGCCGCATTTGGCGAAGCAAAAAGTTTTGTTTCATCAAGCACCAGTTCACTCATCCGTCATCGCGATGGCCAAAATCATTGAATTTAAGTTCGAATTGCTGCCTCATGCACCCTATTCACCAGATTTAGACCCCTCGGATTATTTTGTATTTCCGAATTTGAAAAAAATGGCTCGGTGGTAAAAGTTTTACCAACCGTAAAGAGATGGATTCTGCGGTTGATGGGTATTTTAAGGAGCTCGATGATTCTCACTATAAACAGTGTATTGAAGCAATTGAACGTCGCTGGGAAAAGTGTGTGTAACTAAAAGGAGACTACGTAGAGAAACAAACATATTTTTCCCCAAATTTTTTGTGTTTTCTTTGTTAGGTCGAGTACTTCTGGGACTACCCTCATATTTGCCTAATGATTTTGTCACCCATGAATGGCTTGAGCCATCTAGCGACCCTAGAAAATTGGCGCCCTGCTGTTTATCTTCATAGTTCTTCTATAAGCGATTTTTTTATGAGGAATGGTTCATGACTTTATGTCTTGAATACGACTTCAGGCATACAGCTTTTTTTTTTTTATGAGCGCGCTCTCAAGGGGCTTATGTACCCTTAAAATGTTTGTACACAGCGCGGGCACTGTTTTTGACGAACCGTCCATCTGTCAGCAATACCACATAAAAATATTAGCTATTTTGTATCAACATCACATATTTATTTTGAGGTGAAAATGTCGAGTTTTGAGTCAAATTAGCGCCATTTACGGGAACTTTTGAGTTATTTCTTTAATTTGAAGAAAACTGCTGCTGAAGCACATCGATTGCTTGTGGACGCATATACATAGTGAGACTGCCTTAAGTGAAAAAAGTTCCCGTGAGTAGTTTCAGAAATTTAGGGACGGTGATTTTGACATCGAAGACAAACAGAAAGTGTACGAAGACGAAGAATTGGAAACAATATTGGATGAAGATTCGTGGCAAACGCAACAAGGACTTTCAATTCCATTGAGGGTAACTCAACGAGCAATTTCACATTGTGAAGGATTCAAAAGCAAGAAAATTGGGTTCCATATGAACTGAAATTTAGGAACCTCGAACGCCGATTTTTGACATGTGAAATGGTGCTTGCCAGGCATAGACGGAAAAGTTTTTTTTTGCATTGTGTTATCACTGGTAATGAAAAGTAGATTCACAACGATAACCCAAAGAAGAATAAATCACGAAGATCATCTGTTCATGCTTCAAAATCGGTGGCCATTGAGAATATTCATGGAAAAAAAACTCATGCTGTGTATTTGGTATTATGAGTTGCCCAAACCGAACGAAACTATCTCTTGGGCAGCCTATCGATGACAATTGATGAGATTGAGTCGGGCACTCAAGGAAAAATACCCCCATTTCTACTCCAGACACGACAAAATTATTGCATATTGCATGACCTGCTATAACCTAATTGCAAACACTCAACTACTCTTAAGTCTTGCCTCACCCACCGTATGCACTAGGCATTGCTTCTTCGGATTATCACTTGCTTCGATCGATGGCGCATTGCCTGTCTGAGCAGCGCTTCAAGTCTTCTGAAGAAACCAAAAATTGACTCAATTCGTGAATGGCCTCAAAAGATGAAGCGTTCTTTCGCCGCGGCATCCATCTCTTGCCAGAAAGATGGGAAAAAGTAGTGGCTAGCGATGGACAATACTTTGTATAAAACACATTGTATCGTTTTTTCACAATAAGTTACCAATTTTTGATAAAAAAAACACGGCGGAAACTTTATCCTAATGAGGACCAAACAAAACTCAGATTTTCAAAATAAATTTCAACGATACGGAAATATCCTACTGGTGTAATAAACTTTCGCTGAGTGATGAGACTCATTTCAATTTGTCTGGGTACGTAAACATACAAGTACAAAACTGTCATCGCATCTGGGGCTTCAAAAACCCAAGAGAAATAGTGGAGCAACCTCTCCTTCCACAATGACTGACAGTCTGGTGCAGTTTTTATGCCGGCAATATTTTTTAAAAAATGAAACGGTCGGTTTCAGTAAATGGATTGCATTACCGAACGATTTTGACCAACTGAAGTTGATGTTATGGACGTTGATCTCGTTTCTTATCCGCAGGACGACGCTGAAGTTTACAAAATATTGTGTCAACTAAGTAACAAAAAAGGTCCTGGAGCAGACAACATCAGACCAGTTAATCTCAAGCTGAATGCCATGTGTCTCACACCTATAATCACGAAGATTATACGATTTCGTAGTTTATGTCAATGTTATGTGCCAAAACTAATGAGAACATCAATAATACAAGGGAGAGAGAAAAAAAGACGGAAAATTACAGACTTTTCAATCCTGCCAGCGGTTGAAAAATGCCTAGAAGAAGTAGTTGTTAATCATGTTAATTGCTTCATGTCGAGGCATACCATAAAGTGTTTCACCCTAACCAATTTGGCTTTCAAAAATGCAAAAAGCACCCAATTGTTACTGGGGTAGTTTACCAATGTGGTGAATGCTGTGCTGCACGTACTTGTGCTTTTTATAGACTTCAGCAAAGTTTTTGATACCCTGAAACATGAGAAGCTGGTGAAAAGTGTCAAGAAATTAGGACTGAGAGGAGTGCTGGCAAACTGGCTCAAAAGCTATCTGTCTGAAAGTGTAATCCAAGTCAAGGTATCTGACACATTAAGCAAAAAAACGAACATGTAAATACGGTGTCCCACAAGGTTCCAAAGTGGGCCCCATGTTATTACTTTCTACTCACGAACGAACTGCTAAGAACATGATGACATTGCAATTATCGTAAAACACAAAAACTTACACTTAGCCGTGAAGATATTGCAAGACGAATTCAACGCTGCATCTGAATGGTGTACTGATAACGGCCTGATGATAAATGCAAACAAAACAAAGGTGATGCACATTCGGGCGCCATCAAAGCCAACAGAAATCTTTCATCGCAATGGTAGGTGCCCAGTACTGAGAAGTAGTAACACAATTGAGGTAGTCAAAACCATTAAATATCTTGGCGTTACCATCGACGAGCATTTTCTGTGGCGTGAGTATATCAACATCCTGCGTCTTCAACTTAAGAGCGCTATCTTTGCAATGTATCCTAAGCGTTACTCACATATGGAAGTACAAAAGCAAATCTACTACTCGTTGTCAGAGTCTCGCATTTGATACGGGATTCTGGCCTGGCGAAACGCAGCAAAGTCCCACCTAGAGAAGATATCTAACTCACAACATAGTCTTGTTAAAATAATTAGACCTATCAACTCAAGTTTTAAAGTTTTAGACGTCAAGGCAATCTGCCAGATGACAACAGTTCTAAGCTACATGGACGACCAACGGTTTATGCTTATCCAACCGGCTGCAGATAAGCACTCTGCTTTCCAGGTAAAACATTGTAAATGACAATTTTTTGTGCACTTTTATCATTAAATTGAATTGAATTGCCCCATGCGACAGGGTTGGTGAAACAATGCCTGTATTGCATGGTAAATTTCTTGGACGTGTGATTTCTCACACTTCAATTAGCCGCCGAAATCGTGCGATTTTGCACCATTCGATTTTTATCTTTGGTGCTATGGGGCTATGTTAAAGATAAAGTTCTCCACCAACGACTCCTATACTAAAAGAAGTGATCTGAGCTGGTATTCGCGAAATACAGCCACAATTATGCGAAAACCCGATGAAAAATTGCATTGAAAGAATGACTATTTATAAACAGAGGCGAGGTGGACATTTGGCGGATATTGTATTCCATTTATAACCTCAGGGTTTGTACTCTATACTAAAATAAACATATTGCGGGTTTTCATAAAAGTGTTGCATTTTTTTTTTAAGTTAAAATGGCACCTCTTGTTGGCTGATCCTATATAAATATTATAACGATAGTTGTCCTTTTGGATTGTTTGTCTCTCTGGAACTAATCCGTGACGCACCAAACTACAAACATCGAAGAAAACAATGAGCATTATCATAACTTTTGAGCGGTTTTGCAGTTTTTTTTTTTCTGTTGACTGTTTGCATGTCAATCATGCGTCAGTGCGTCTCATGCAGAAGGCATTCACCAAAATTAAACGAACAGGACTCGTGGCAGATAGCGACTATCAAGCACAATTTCTTTCAGTTTTTCGGTGTTTTCATCGATTGAAGGTCAACCAGATGTTTTCAACGATCTTTCGGCCATCCTTGAATGCTTTTTACCATTCGCAAGCCCGTATTTCTAATAAAACTGATATCTCCATTGGCTTTTTCGAACAAATTTAGCTAGCCGGCACACGAAGTTCCATCCGAAACACAAAAACAAAATGTAAGACAAACGCTCTGTTTAATAATTTTGTTCATTGTAAAAATCGTGATGCACTACTAATGTGGACTGACTCAACCGGAACTGTCATATCCGTATCTATGAGCAATTTCAGAGAGTCCAAAGTAAGTGGTGAGGGCTGTGGACTTCATCGTTTGGTTCTACAATTCTTTTTGTGGTAGCTGAACCTTATTGCACGAGTTTATATTTAAAGCAATATTATACAATAACTGCCCAGTGGGCTCTATGTTGTCTTTCTTTCATTTCCCTGGAATATTATGTAGAATACATAAATAAAGTAAGTGACTGATGGGTTTAATACGAGTATAACCCACACCCCTTTTTTCTATTCTTGGTGTAACTTTGTCTGAAGTGGAACATCTCAATGAATGTCTATTTTCGGTAGTCCTTAGCACCGATCAAATGATTTGACATATACCTATGTATTGTATATATATCTTTCCTAACGAATTGCGTACTTAAGTGCCAGAAATATGCCATTAGCAGACTGATTAAGAAAAAAGTCCCAAAATAGGCTAAGAATTAACTCTTATCGTCACCCGATACAATAGATCTGAGCCCAGCCAATTCGTTACATCATTTGAAAGATTGTAGCCTATGTATAGATACATGCGGGCACTATGTTTGTCCTTATGTCGTTTAATCCTACTGGTTTCCCTTAATGGAATCAGCTATCTAAGCCCATCCACCACCTTAATTCCGTTTAAATTGGATAAATCTATGAATTAAGATGAAATTCATTAAATTCGATCTGCTCATCGTTTTATTTGAAACCCGCGGTGCCTACCCTACTCTTCCGCATGTGCTGGCTTTTATTATCTTCGGTGCACACAATCTCAGGAAATTACGTAAATGTGTCAATCTGAAGGATAATATATATACATCCATACATCATATACATACATAGATACTCGTCCTGTTGAATGACAGCAACAAGAAATAATCGAATATCTCTATCTATACATTTTTTCACATGATTGCCTCCACAAAGAGAGTGTACTGCATGAACGATTGATAGACTGGTTACATAAATACAAGATACATGCTATTTATAAGCAAACTTATAGACATATCGATGGATATCATTTTCAGGATGTTAGCCATTAAATAGCTTTGGCGTTGGTGCCATTTACCCAGCAACCATCAGTAGGTGAGGCTGAAAACACTAATTTTCTAATAATAAAAGTTCGCATTATATGACGTTAAATACAATATTTGCTATGGGGAAGTATGTACATATTTAGTGATGGTCAATGCAGTGGTTTTCGTAAGAATATATTTGAGCTGTGGGAGTGGCAAAACCTACTGATAGTAGGGAATTGACATGAAGTGGACTTCATTGATGTTACTTTCACAAAGAACTCATGTTGATTGTGTGCTTCTTGCCAATATTGTGGGAAAAAATTGTCCACTGAATTGTTGTTATCAGTTGAAAATTAAAAGAACGCCAGACTGTATCTGTTTTATACCAAATTCATGTATTTATGTGTACCTAGCCTGTAGGTGTTGTACACCTATTGTTGCAGCGCTTTAAGGGTAAACCGACAGCTCTTATACTCGTATATCATGAGAGTTCGGGATCATTTCTTTTAAGATCTCATTCGCATGTTTGGCATTGTCTAGTTGTAATCCTTGATATCTAGTTTTTTTCTGCCGTAATGATCCGAGATGATGTGAGTCTCTGCGTAACTCCATAGTCAAGAATCGTCAAATGCACGTTGCCTTTTTTCTGTTCAGTGCACTCTGAATGAGTTTCATCAGTTGATACAGAGTGGCCTTTGTCAGAAATGAAGTTGTTTTTTTTTCTAGCCTCCCTCTTCCTTCCGAGGTATTGATGGATTAGTCCACCTTAATGCTTGAATTGAAGGCACTCCTTTCAATGTTGAAAGGGCCTTGTGTAGCCTTTCCGCTTACGGAGTGCTTCAGATTTTCTCGCAGATCTGCGAATACTGTGATTCTATAATATGATCAGACAATGACGACTCCCTCGATTCTTTCCGGTTCGTGATCAATCTATTCTACCAACGCTCAGGATATCAAAATTAAAAGTAAGATCTAGCTTAGTTACAAAAGTATATCCTACGTTATATAATAAGTAGTGATCGAATGTCGAATTTATAGAAGACGTTCTATTAAGTGCTTCCTCCTGGTATTTTTATCGGTGCTTCCCCATATGCTATCATGGTCATGTGCACCACGCTCTCTTAGCAATGACATGTGGGGATTTCGTAATATGTTGATGAGGTAAGGTTCTTGGATCTCCAAATTCATCAGTGTTGTCTCGCACATCTTATTACGAAAATAGAACAGATTAATATTTACTATTTATTAGGATTCAGTTAAAGGGTCAGTAACAAACTTGACTGACATGATTGTATCCTCATATCATGAATGCTTCCTATTGAAGAAGTAATCCTCTACCAAAAGAGTACCTTGGTGTGACAATAAGCTTGACAAACTTTGTAAAATGACTAGAAAACAGTTCAACAAGGGTAGAAGGACAAACAATTGGAAGGAGTACAAAAAGCCTCTCTCAATGTATAAGATGGAACTAAATAAAACCAACGGGGAAGCTTGGAGGAATTTTCGTGATGACTTAAGAGACATTCCGGTCACCCCTAGATATACTACCCTCATAAGCACACTGAAAGGGCCAAAAGTGGACCTTACACGCACATTCAGGGAAATATTAAAGTGCGTCCTGCGGACTCACTTCCGTGGCCGCGGGACTAACGTACTACCGGGCTAAGAAGCACAGGGTATCGAAAAGAATATAACCCTGTAGTAGCAAATAGTCTTTGAAAAGGGAACGGGCAGTAAACTCATTCAAACCCTACAAATCACCGGGACCAGATGATATCTTACGAGCACTTCTGTCTAGAGGTAACAGTAACAAGTTTATTTATCTAAATCTATATTGTCCCCTTCAAAGTAACCTCCATCGACTGAAACGCACTTATGCCAGCGCTTGATCCAATCCTTGAAATATTTTTTGTGTTCGGTTTTCGATATGTCCATTAGTGCTTCCTGCGATTTTTCCATTACTTCCTCTCGACTGCTGAAGCGCGTTCCCCGTAGTGGTTTTTTTAACTCGATTGAACAGAAAGAAATCATGAGAAATCATGTCTCGTTTCCAGTAATGATCCTTTTGATGAATTTGGGATCGGATTCAGCCTCGCTAATCTTCTCTTTGCATGAAATTTATGGTAGCAGTTAAGTACCATAAAAAACTCAATTGGGGACCTCATCAATCAAGCTTCATTGCCCTAACCACTTTGCCAGATTTCGAACTCTAGACCAATTGGATCCCACCCTTAGATTTTAAAAGAGGTATAGGAATGGAACACAAAGCAGGAATAGAAGATAAATACCACTTTTGTATACTGATGGTTCAGGAACGTCTCAAGATGTAAGACCAGGAGTGGTAGGACCTCGAACAAGAACTAGCTGCCCTATTCTACTAAGTAAACTACATGAGAGAGTTGAAATAACTATAACCTCGGACAGTCATTCACTACTCAAAGCATTAAATAGCTACTCGTACACATCAAAGACCCTCCTAGCTGTCACAAAGTACTCAGTAACCGGCCACCTTGAACCAAGCCTCACTAGTATGGATACTACGGTATAAGGATCACGATTAATAAAAAGGTTAGACCACGAGGCCAGGTGCAGAATGCACCGATTCATCGGACCCTGCTCAAGATTTGGCTTTAGGAATAATGACATAAAATAAAAAGTAAAGCACTGGGCAAATCTAAGCACAATATGGTATGATCTAGATGGTCTTGACCACTCAAAGAAAACTCTAGACTATTATAACAATAGAATCGAATTAGCCCTTTTTTTACAGATTGGGAATCAGTCCCACCAGCATACGTACGAGTAGATTTTGCCGTCAAACTGAGGAGTCTACGGAACACCAACTATCCGGCACTAGCACGAAGACGAGCAGCATTTCTAAACAAATACGAGTATATGTATTCTCCATGAAGAAGATCTGATGGAGATCTCGCAGAATTAACTGATTCAATTACTCAAAATCTTTAACGACTGATTGAAGAAATGGACAGAATTGCCTTCACCTTACTCCTCACTCCTCGTAGACAATCGTTTGACGTGCCATTTTAAAAATCATGGCTTCTGCTCTTGTTCAGGACTCTAAACTGTAGCTGGTGGACTAAGAAACTTCTATCGATCAGCAGTAAGAAACCGATGTTTCAATTGGGAAACAGTGTACAGTGTCGTCTTTCAAATAGTACACCCAACGTTAAAACATTTTGGATATATTTGTACATCATCCCCAATGTTCTGTGACTCTTTCCCATTCTGCTATTAACAAATTGACGAGTTACGCGATTGTTTCTCGGAGGGATCAATTGATTTTATTTGCTATTGATATACCAGGGTATTATATCTTACGTAACGACAGAAACTCGAAACGTGGTGGTGGGGTTGCCATATACTGTAAATCGGAATTTAAATGTGAAGAAATTGAGTCGTCAGAAGATTCCGAGGTTGAGTTTATGTTTATTGAAATAATGAATAGTGTTACAAGTGTTCTAATTGGTTGTGTGTCAGTTTTTTGAAAGTCTCAGAATGCACTGTCCTAAATATTCATCCTTAGTTGTGTGTGGTGATCTTAATATTGATCTCTTACTAGACAACAATCTATCACAAAACTTAAAAAATGAATGTTCTATGGTTGTTCTAGATATTGTCAATACTCATTTTCGTCCCCATTGCAAAGAAAGTCTTCTTGATATAGTATTAACGTCAAACTTAGAGTTAGTCACAGAATACGAACAAGTAAGTTTTCCAGGTATTTCATCATATTATGACCTAATCTTTGTTAACTTAGATATACAGATTAGTGTAGTGCCATGTCCCGTCCAATTTACCTTCCGTGATTTTAGTAAAATTAACGAGCTCGATTTGACTCGCGATGTTCTTAATTGTCCTTGGCATCTTTGTTGGGAAACTTGTTCAGTCGATGTTAAAGTAAATACTTTTCAATCACTTGTCCAGTCACTTTTCGAAAAACATGTACCAATTAAAATTAAGAAAGTCATCAACAACGGCGTCCCCTGGTTCTTTGAAAACATTAAAAAACTTATTTTAAATAGGGATAGATAGTATTCTCGTTGGCGGCAAAATCGTAGTAGAAATAATTGAAATATCTTCAAATTTCAAAGAAATAGAGCTACGGCCGAGGTAAGAAAAGCCAAAGAAGCATTTTACTCCTCAAAGCTTAATACTACCCAGCGTAGCTCTACTCTCTGGAAGAACCTCCAATCCTTAAGAATTGTTGAAAAGACGTCAGTGGGATGCGATCTAGATCCGAACCACTTAAACAGATTTTTTCTTAAAACATTGGATGATGAAAACTTAGCTAGTATTGTGGAAAAGTTTGCGGTACAATTCTCAAATCAAGTATCAACAATCATGCACATATGTCATAACAAAACATCAAGGCATGAGAATTTGCACTTCCAGCAGAGTATTTACGTAGAGGAAGAAATATTTCGAATGCTGTGTCGCCTGGAGAGCAACAAGGGTCCTGGAGTGGATAATATTAGACCAATTGACCTTAAAATTAATGCTTTTTTCCTTGCCCCAGTTATACAAACGATAATAAATCGAAGTATAATACAAGCTCATGTTCCAAGATTAATGAAAACGTCGATTATTCGTCCCGTTTATAAGGCAGGTGAGAAAAACAAAACCGAGAATTACCGGCCTATATCTATACTGTCAGCTGTTGAAAAATGTTTGGAAGAAGTTAGAAAGACATAAAATATTACACCCAAACCAGTACGGTTTTCAAAAAAATAAAAGTACGGATCTACTATTAGGAGAGTTTACAAACACGGTCAATGGAGGCCTTAACAAAAATCATCATGTGCTTGTGCTGTTGTGCTTTCGATGCCATAACTCATAAAAAGTTAATTGAAACTGTCAATCGAGTTGGTGTGAGAGGAGTGCTGGCAAACTGGATCGAAAACTATCTAACTGATAGAAAGATTAGAGTTAGAGTATTTAATACCCTAAGCAAAGAAATGCCAATTTCGCTTGGTGTCCCACAAGGCTCCAAATTAGGTCCAATTCTATTTGTTTTGTATACAAATGAGCTTCTCCATTTATTCAAAAAGTGCACAGCCTATGCCTATGCAGATGATATAGCACTTGTCGTCAAACACAAAAACTTTAACAAGGCATTGGAAATAATTCAAGAAGAATTTGATGCGATGTCAAAATGGTGCCATGATCAAGGGCTAATTATTAATGCTTCAAAAACAAAAGCCATGCACATACGAACACAGTTCAAGCCAAAGGAAGCGTTTAATATATATCACCGAAATGCCCTATGTCCGTATTCGGCCAACAACACAGCATTAGAAGTAGTAAACAAAATAAAGTATCTAGGAGTTACCATCGATGAGAATTTCCTATGGCGTGAACATATAAATGTGCTGCGTTTACAACTCAAAAGCTCACTCTTTGCGATGGTTTATATAAAAAAGTATTCAAGTTTTGAAGTACGTAAGCAGATTTACTACTCGCTAGCAGAATCGCGAATAAGATATGGAATACTGGCATGGGGAAATGCATCCAAAACGCATATGGATAGGATATTACATCTACAGCACCGCCTTGTTAAAATTTTAAAACCGACCAACTCATCTTTTAAAGTCTTAGATGTGTACGCGATTTATAGAATGACATCATTGCTACATTACATGGACGACCAAAGGTTTCTACAGCCTATACGCCATTTTCAAAACACCAGGAGGCGAGCCCAGGGGATGCTCGAAATTCCAGATGTATATAACATGTATAGGGAACGAGAACTTATATATGCCATTCCAAAAACTATGAATGAAATACCTCACCATATCAAACAAGTCGAACATTCAAAAAAACGTAAAAAAATGTTAAAGAAATTTCTAATTGATTTATATTTTGTGTAATATGCTAATCCACTATAAATTAATTCCTATATAAACATAAATTTTTTCTTATTTATACATACACATATATATATATTAATCTCTTACCACTGTTTTAATATTGTATATTCTTATTTCAAGATAGCTTAAACTTCAATATTATTATTGCATTTTGTATTCAAATACTAATATTCCTATATTCACAATTTCATTACATTAAGTTATTTATAGCCAAAATACGGTTTCACTTTGGCGACAACAACGAGAGAAAAGGGGCGCTCGGAGTCAATAAAACCTCCAACGTTCTTGGGAAGATTAAAACCTTTCTATGCACAAAATGAAACCGTTGAGAATTAAAGAATAAGTATAGTATAAACTTTATTCAAAAGAATTTTATCACCTAAAAATACTAATCCAAGGTTATCAACCACCTGCAGATAAGCATTTTGCTTTGCGGGTAAAAACAAAAAACTGTATATAATTATAGATAGATGAAATAAATAAAATAATAATAACAATAAATCAAAAAACAAAAAAAAAAAAAAAACAAAAAAAAATTCAGTTACAGTTAATAACAGCAACACTGACCTTACTATAACCAATCATGATAATTTTAATTCTCTTGAGTTTCACTGTGTGTTAGAGAGTGATGTGGCTAAAGCCTTATCCAACAGATTGTATATCTATTAAGTTTATAAAACTAATTATGCCCCGAATATACTATCCTCTTACGCACATTATGAATTCATGTACGAGTATCATGAAATCTGAGTTTCCTTCAACTTGGAAATATGCTAAAGTTGTGCCAGTACCTAAAAATACTACAAGGAACCAGCCAGAAGATTTTTGGCCTATTAGTATTTTACCGTGCCTATCAAAAATTTTTGAAATTTTATTAAAAAACCAAATCAATGAGTACATAAGTTCAAATAAAATGTTATCTCCGTTTCAATCAGGCTTTAGAGAAAATCACAGTTGTGCCACGGCTGTAATAAAAATTCTAGATGATTTAAGAAGAGCGTATGATAAGAATAATGTATCCATCCTGTGCTTATTGGAATTTTCAAAAGCCTTTGACTGTGTAAACCATCAACGCTTGATTGAGAAGCTGAAAAGTCAATTCAGTTTTGCTAATAACGCTGCATCTCTTATATCTAATTATTTAAATGGCAGATTTCAACAAGTTCATACTAACCAGGAAAGTCCAAATTTTCTAGCGGTGCATTCAGGTGTCCCACAAGGATCTATTCTAGGACCACTCTTGTTCTCATTGTTTATAAACGACATGCCTAAGGTCTATCTTGATGCATCGGTGCATTTATATGCAGACGATGCTCAGGTATATCTGTCCAGACCGATTGGCTTAATAGATGATTGTATAGCTAGACTTAATGAGGACTTGCAACGAATTTATAAACTGTCCTTGAACCCTGCTAAATCAAAAGCAATTGTTATCTGAAATGACAGGATTCATTTCAGTTGCTTGCCACAAATACAATTAATGGAACAATTGATTCCATATGAAAATGAGGTGAAGAACTTAGGAATATATATCAACTGCAAACTTTCCTGTGAAAACCATATCAATTATGTTATGGTGGTCTACGCCAACTTTATATCTCATCCGCCTTTGTCCCGACCTTAACAAAGCTTAAACTCGTAAGAGCTCTGTTTATGCCCATTATAGACTACAGCTCAGTAGTTTATAGTAATATTGATGCAATGTCCTTTAGGAAACTAGAATTAGCATTTAATTCGGCGATTCGTCGAATATATATATGTAGGTCTCCGTAAATATGACCACATTTCGAGATTTTCCCTTAAGTTTACCGGATGTACCCTTAGACAACATATAAATATACTAAACTGCACATTTCTGTATAAATTGCTCAAAACTAAACAACTGACATATCTCTCC
The DNA here is from genome assembly GCA_963966105.1 of Volucella zonaria. NCBI lineage: Eukaryota > Metazoa > Arthropoda > Insecta > Diptera > Syrphidae > Volucella > Volucella zonaria. The sequence goes on along the minus strand of OZ014530.1, from coordinate 182,028,627 downwards.
GAGAAACTAAGTTTGGCTCATTCAAATCGTACCCAAAAAATCAATGTTCCTTATTTTAACTTTTTAAATAGTCAACGTTTATTTTTTGTTCATGCTATAAGACTTTGGAATTCCATACCAATATACATACGTCAATCTAGTTCGCTTTTTATTTTTAAAAATTTGCTTGTTTCTTTTGTAAAGAGTAATCGTAACAACCACATTTTTGATCGATAGTAATTTTTGTCGACTCATATTACCTTAAAAATATATTTTCTCTTTTTTTTTTTTGTATTGAAACTATGTAACCTAGATACCTTAATGTTAAATTTATATGAACAAGTACAAATAGTGAGAATGTAATTCTTAATGTACAGTCCAGAAATAAATGAAATAAATAAAAAATAAATAAATACTATGTAAAAAAATTGACTTTAATCTTTGACAAGGACATTGGCTGTGTAGTAATTTCTTTTCCTAAACAAATTAGTTCGAAAATAAGCGTGCAAGTGTCACTATAATTTCAATGTCGGTTTATATGCTGACGACCACCAACAGCAACTTTGGTGGAATCATAGATCCTTGACAAACTTAAAGTCCTAGTGAAAACTTATCTTTATTTCGACACAAACCAACATTGGATGTTATGTATGAAACTTCGACTTTAACAACTGTTTTCGAATGGTTGCCTCTCCAGCCTCGACAGCTCAGATGTTGACATGCTGCAGCATCTGACAATTCTATTCACTTTCTGCAATATTGCAATACGAGTACTCTTACGTCAAAAACATATGTGAACTTCAGACGACCGAGAGAAATACTTTTACACTTGTGTGAGTATATTTTAAATAAATGCGACCGCATGACAGATACTTACGCTACATTACTATTTCCTACGTCAAATGTAGTATTGAAGTAACCTGAGAGAAGCATCCACCATTGAAGTATTTGGTGGGACGCTTAAGTTTGTCACATTGGAGGACTAGTGAAAAGAACAAACACCAGTGATTAAAAAATAAATGTGTCTTTTATCTCTTATCTTACATCAACAACACTGTTTTTATTTCATTTGTAAAACGACAGCAAACAAAGAATAGGTGCTCTTCAAAGCAACAACAAATGTGTCCAGATTTATGTTAAACATGCCCAAACAGACGATAGCAATCGGTTTTAAGCTACACCTTAGAAATATAATGACATTTTTCTTAAACTCTAAATCTTGATCCACCCAATTGCACGAGTACATCGCATACGACAGTGCAACAAATTCTTCTTCAAATTCACTTCCGAAGTAACAGCAGGGGAATATTTCCAGAGCTGCTGCTAAAATATATAGAACAAAGTACACAGTACTGAATAAACTATTCGATCCGGACATCAAACTGACAGCTGTGCAACATAAAATCACACTAGAAGAGCAAACTTGTAGAAACATTCCTTTCGAGATGACAGTACGCATGCAATGATATAACCTAAAAAGAATTAAAATGTCTTCGTCAGATGTCTTACTTACTCAAACAGCTTCTCATGATCCTTAATGCATAATTTCAACTCGTACTTATTAGTCATTATAGATTTCCGTGTGTCGACTCCCAATTTCGCTACTCTTAAGCCCAAAATTCGTGCATGTCCACCCAACAAACAAATGCACACCGGCCCATATGTATCGCTGCCGAAATTGCACAAACTTAACGAGCATAGCCCAAAAAATTGATATCCATGTGCAATCCAGTATGTTAAGGCGGACTCAGTGACATCTATTGGATACCAGGCTGGATACATCAACCGCCTCCCACCACCAAATAGAGTGGCTAATTCCGAAAATGCCACCGCTATTGTAAACAATATCGCGAAACTCAAAACAATTATCTTGCAATTGTTTAAAATCTTTTTAAAATACTTCCTTTCATCCAGACTTTGTATGCGACTTTCTAGAATTTCCAAAATACCCTCCATTCGACGGACGTCTTCTAAATTACACCAAAATAGGAATAACTTGGCGACCATTAATAATGATGTTAGCGAAATCGAAACGCCATTAAAAAACTCATCGTTATTTCGAATTTGAAAAGTACCCATCACCAGAGTGAGAGTGTAAAAGATGCTCATCACAACCTGATACAAAAACGAATAGACTAAATAGGGAATTCGAAAGGTTGCCGGTGGCGTTATCCCAAATATTTTCCAAATAAACCAATAAATTCGAAATAAATCTTTACTTTGTTTGAATAACATTTTTTTGGTTTGCATATTGAATTGAATATTTCTCGTACTTTGAAATACCGATTTAAAGTCAGGGAAAGGCAATTTCGAACTAAGTGAATGTTTACCTGTTTTAAGTGAAATTTGTTATCATTCGATTTGCAAGTGCAGGTGCGTATTTACTCATGGTTGTTATTTTTCTAAACATCAACTTAATGAAGAAATTAATTGTAGTCTACGCCCAGATCGCTAATGTCACTTTCCGATAAGATTTTAAAAAAAATATTTATTATATGTATTTGTCCTTTAACATCAACAACAGAATGGTTTTTGTTATGCGTAAACATATTTTAGTCGCGGAAATTGAATTGAATGTGCTTTTTGAGAATGTGCCTTCTTTGTTATTCTCATATGTTCGTATACCAAGCGCACCATATTCTGAATATTTTTCAGAAATGTTTCTGTAAATCTGGACGTCGACATTGTAAGAGGCATTGGCAACGCAAAGATACTCGTATAAGATTTACTATTCTTATGTGCAAACCAGAATTTTGATGGTTCTGTGAACTAAATTGTGGTTGTAATGAGGACTACGATACTTCATAGTATAGAATGCGTAACACAAGAGACTACGCTTGTGCTTCTGCTGATCTCCATGTCAAGGAGCGGAACCAACAATCAGTTTGAAAGAAAGTAAATTTCCTTGCCCTGAATCAATAGTGTCATAATGTACTCGTAAATAAAGCGTCTTTTTTTTAGTGGTATACAAATTCAATATGAAATAAAACACTTGAAGCGAATGTTAATGTCTATGATATTAGCTTTATTTAATAGAAAATTGTATACCTTACTTACTTACTTAAGGGGCTCCCGAGCCGTCTCTGCCTGAGACACTTTAGCCTTCTATCCTCTACGATCCGGGGCACGCTGCTTCCAGTTATCCAGACCAAGCGCTCTGGCATCCGCGATAGCTTGGTCTTTGAAACGTAGGTTCGGTCTTCCTTGTCGTCTCGAACCTGAGGGCTGAGATTCGAAGATTCTCTTAGCTGGAGCATTGTTGTCCATTCGCTCGATGTGGCCGAGCCAATGTAGTCGACGTATTTTGGCTTTTTGGACTACATCCACATCTTGTATAGCTCATAGAGTTCGAGGTTGTATTTTCTCCTCCATTCGCCCTCCTCGCACACAGGACCAAAAATCCGTCGAAGAATTTTTCTTTCAAAGGAGCCCAGAATTAGCATACATTTCATCCTTCGAGTAAGGAATTTTGAACCCAATTGCTTTGCCAAACCGAAGTAGCAGCGGTTTCCTATAGTAATTCTTCGTCGGATCTCCACTATGGTGTCATTCGTGGAGTTCATGTTTACTGCACTCCGAGGCAGATGAACTCCTTAACTACCTCGAAATTGCTGCTATCAATAGTGACGTTTTGTCCTAGGCGGTGGACAGATGATTCTTTGTTCGTTGAGAGCATGTACTTGGTCTTGTCCTCGTTTACTTCCAGGAGAACGAATTTCGCCTGTTCTTCAATCGCCGTGAAAGCCTCTATCACGGAACGCTGCGAGCGTCCGATGATATCAATATCGTCCGCATATCCCAGAAGCTGGACGGACTTGTTGAAGATAGTGCCTTTCCGTGTTGACACCTGCCCTGCGCACTATCTGCTCTAGGACGAGATTGAAGAAATCACATGATAGCGCATCACCTTGCCGAAATCCGGTGTATGTTTGAAATAGTTCGGAGGAGCTACTTCCAAACTGCACATTGCAGTGCGTGTTTTCCAGTATCACGCGACACAACTGAATCAGTTTTGCTGGGATCCCGAATTCGGCCATAGCCATATAAAGCTCCTGACGATTAATGCTATCATATGCGGCTTTGAAGTCGATGAAAAGGTGGTGAGTTCCGACTTGAAATTCGTTGGTCTTTTCCAGGATTTGTCTCAATGTGAAAATTTGGTCTATAGTCGATCTACCGGGCCGGAAGCCACACTGGAACGTGCTGATTAGTGTGTTGCAGAATGGTTTGAGACGTTCACATCGTACGTTGTATAGGATCTTATATGCGACATTAAGCAGGGATATGCCATGATAGTTCTTGCAAGACATAGGATCGCCTTTTTTGTAGATAGGGCATATGGAGCTGATAGTCCAGTTGTCGCGTATGCCTTCTTCCATCCATACTTGGATGATGATTTGGTGTATGCGCCCTACCAAAACATCGCCACCGTATTTGAAGAGCTCGGCTGGTAAACCATCAGAGCCGGCAGCCTTGTTGTTCTTAAGCTTTTTTATAGCTAAGCCAGCTTCTTCTACACTGGGTGGAGGAACAGGTTCTGGTTCTCTTCTTGCCCTATCACTCTCTCTACATGATGCCCATTTAGCAGCTGCTGGAAATGCTGCTTAAACACATCTACTATTCCCTGTGCTTCGGTGACTGGGTTTCCTTCGATGTTTCGAAGAGCTTGTGTTCCGGTTTTGAAGCCAGCAGCCAGTTTCTTGGCTTTCTTATAAAACCTCCGGATGTTGTTTCGATCACGAGACTCTTCGATCTCCTTGAGCTGGGATGCTGCGTAGGCCCTCTTTTTTCTACGCAGGATCTTCTTCTCTTCCCTCCTCCTGGCTCGATACTCTTCCTTTGCTGCCCTTGTTTTACGCTGCAGCATTTTCTTGTGTGCATCACCTTTTTCTTGTAAACGCATTCATCACCATACTACGGGCTCTTTCTCTGGGGTGGCTGGTACCCTAAGATGGTTTCGGCTACCTACTTGATGATGTCGCGATACTGGCACCACTGATGGTTGGCGTCTGTGGTAGGTGAGTGCACAGTGGAGAGTTTCTCACTCACACGCTCTCTGTAGTCTCTGGCTACTCCAGATGTGCTAAGGCGTCCAATGTTGAATTTCTTTTTCTGGGCGGTTCGCAGTTTCTTCTCGTTGAACAGGTGGGCTCTGAATTTAGCCGCAACAAGAGAGTGGTCAGAGTCAACATTTGCCCCTCGGAATGTGCGCACGTCGAGGATGTTGGATGCGTGCCTCGCATCAATTAGCACATGATCGATTTGGTTGGCGGTTCGACCGCTTGGAGAGAGCCAGGTTGCTTATGTCTTGGAAGGTAGCTTTGATGCGGATCACAGACAGGTGATCACTTATCGGCTTGAAGTCAATGACTTTTGACCTGAGCCGATTTGACACGACGAATCTGCACCCTAATACGTGCAATCTTTTATGGCAGCTGTAATAAATATCGCAATTTTTTCTTTCCATCATACCTGATCCTATCCATCGTATCTCCTGGATGGCGGTAATATGTGCCTTATACCGCTCGAGGACAGACTCAAGTTTTTGAGTAGCACCTGGGGTGTACAGTGTTCGCACATTCCAGGTACATACTCTCATATCGTAGTGCATTGACGTTCCGGGTCTATTTGCCATTTGAGGAGTTCCATTATCCGAGGCTGGTTGTGTCTCTCTCATAACTATTCTTTTTTTCATGGTCAGGAGGTACCACGACAGCAAAAACCCCAACTTGGAGGGCCAGGCCCTAGATTTGACCTTAGGACAGCAGGCCGGATATTCTGGTGCCAGTAATCCACTTTGGGATATGAGCGCTGCCGTTGACCCATTAAGGGTTCATCCGCCAGCAACTCTTTTCCAACACCCGGAGTCAGTATTGGAGATCTCTATAGACCTGGTATCCGAATACGACGAGCAGCTCATATAGGGATTACACTTAATAGTTCAGCCTGACTGGAACTGTAGACGCCACAGTTGCTTCCATCTAGGGAATTCCTCCGCTGCTGCCTGGAACAAGAGGAAGTGCCCTAGTGAGAGGTCACTCCTCCCCCCTCTCTCGTTCGCTGCACCCAACGACCTTCCAAAGGGATTGGTTAGCCAATCTTCAGTCGAGGTACTAGGCACCCACCAGTCACCAACGTGGAGGTGAGAGTAGAAGTTGGTAGTGAGAGGCTAAAGTGAGAACGCTTGTGCTCTCATGTAATCGCATCACTAACCTTAAACCAGTAGAAAATTGTATGCCTTTGGTGTTTATGATATCGGGCATATGCCTGCCACGGCTAGCTCGATTAAGCACAATCGTGAAGTTCAATTTTCCACAACTTTATCGAGCAACTGGGGCCGTATATCAGCAATAACACCGCGAATGTTGACTTCTAAATCATCCAACATCTCTGGTTTTACCGGCATAGACTAGTGACTTCACATACCCCCAAAGGAAGTAATCTAAAGATGTGAAATCACAGGATCGTGGAGGCCAGTTCACAGGTCCATTAAGCGAAATTATGCGCTCAATAAATATTTCCCGCAATAAATTGATGGTGTCGAGCGGCGTGTGGCATGTTGCGCCATCTTGTTGAAACCAAAGCACCGTCACGTCAATGCCATTCAGCTGAGGAACGAAGAAGTCAGAAATCAGGTTTCGATAGCGCTCTCCATTGACGGTAACATTCTTACCACCATCGTCCTTAAAGAAATATGGACCGATGATTTCACCAGCCCACAAAGCACACCAAACAGTGAGTTTTAATGGGCGTAAGGACATCTCGACAAAGGCTTCTGGGTTTTCTCCACTCAAAATTCGGCTATTTTGCTTGTTTACATCTCCATTTAACCAAAAATGGGCCTCATCGGAGAACAAAGGACCAAGCTGGATCATGTTTTCGGCTCATAAACCGAACCTACGACGCGTATAATGGTCACACGGTTTCAACTTTTGCACCAGCTGGATCTTATAAGCTTTTAAGCCAAGATCTTTCCGCAAAAACTACCACAAAGTGGATGGGCATAGCTCCAATTGCTGTGCACGATGGCGAATAGACTCATTCGGATTCTCCTAAACACTGCGCTCCACAACGGCAATAACTTCTTCTGTTCGCACTGTTTGTCGTATTTAGGGATGCGTATTATCCACCAGAGTGTTCGTGGTGCGAAAACGATTCATCGTGTTCCGAATAACTTGTTCAGATGGAGGATTACTATATGTCGACCGTAAAATGGACGTAGCGCACGATAAGTTTGGCGATCCGAACCATGGTTTTCTGGCGTTAATCTATTCATCGTAAAATGGCAAAGAGTATAAATGAACTGTTGCCACGAATGTCACCACCTTGCCCTTGTGACCTTGATTTTGTGTGCGCCACTAGTCTGAGACTGCACCTTTTCCTCCCACGGCTTCCAATGCCTCGAATCGATTCCTTAAGAATTTTAAGAACTCCTTAATTTGTTGGCGTTCTCAAGGCCTTTGCAGTGATTGCTCATAAAGGAAGTGCCTTGGTCGATCGAGTAAGTGAAATCTACCATTCCGAAGTAGCTACATCAATTCCCTTTGAAGATCTTGGCATTCCCTTAGTGAATTTGCACCTCCTAGGCAATCATCTACATAGAATCCGTCAAGCAATGTTTGGCTTGCCCGTGGATACTTTTGTTTTTCATCTTCGGCTAGCTGGCATAGAGTTTTAATTGCTAAATACGGTGCGGATGATGTGCCGTATGTGACGGTTTTGAGAACGTATTCTTTGATCGGGTCCCTGAAGTTTTCTCTCCATAAAATACGTTGTAAATTTCGATCCTCCTGATCGACTAAAATCTGCCGATACGTTTTTTCGACGTCAGCTGTGAAGATGATTGGAAACGTCCTCCATCGAAGTAGCAAGGAAAACAAATCCTTTTGTACCGTGGGACCGGTCATCATAATGCTGTTTAGCGATTCCCCAGATGTTATTTTTGCCGAAGCGTCGAATACCACTCTCAGTTTGGTAGCAGTGCTGTCTTCTTTTATCACTGCGTGATGTGGAAGATAATATATTTTTCCAGTATAACCATCGGATACTTCCTCCATATGTCTAAGATTAATGTATTCTCGAATAAAATTGGAATATTCATCCCGAAGACTCTCATTTTTTGCGAATCTTTATTCCAACACAAAGAATCGCTTTAATGCCATTTTGCTTGAATTTCCCAAAACCATGCGATCAGCAGTGGCAATTTGACGATGAAACGCCCTGTTTCATCCCAGTTGTGTGTCATTTGGTAGTGATTCTCGCACATTTCGTCTTCTGTCGACTTGATCTTTGCACTTGGAACTTCTTCTAATTCCCAAAATTTCTGTAAGTCTTTATCTTTGCTGCACTCTCTGATGCATGATGTGAGTTTATTAACTTGTGCCTTCTTCCTTGATGTTAAGATGGTGCTGACTGGTCCCGATAGTATCCAGCCAAACCTTGTATCTTGTGCCATTGGAGTATTGGCTGGACCCTTGATTAGTCCATGCGTCAAAGATTGCGGCAAAATGTCTGATCCAATTAGTAATTCAATCTCCACCGGTTGTTCGTACCATGGATCAGTCAACTTCAACCCCTGGATGTGTAGCCACTGGTTGGGTGTAACTTGTTGTGCTGAAAGTCTTGATGTAATAACTGGCATTACTAGAGCATCTACCTCCAAGTTGACCTTTTCATTGTGAATCGATTGAATGATAAAGCGGCATGCTGCGATGATTTCTGTAGCATGACCGTGGATTCCATTGATCTTGGACTCATACTTGACCAATGGAACTTTTAATTGACGGGCTAATTTCGCTGTCACGGAGCATGATTGAGACCCTTGATCAATCAGAGCTCGTGTGAGTCTACCTTCTCCTCCAACGCATATGTTCACCATGGCTGTGGCTAGTAATACCGTCCTATTACTATGACATGCGGTAGCGATTCGTGTTGATGTTGAAGCTTCTTCACTGGATATTCTTCCTTTTACCGAAACTACTGTACCTCGAGAGAAATGAAGTAAGGAATTATGCTGTTGTGTGCATATTTTGCAACCCCTCTTCTTCACACATTCCCTTGCGGTATGCCCATCTCGAAAACAGTTGAAACACAGCTTCGACCTTTGGACTACGTCCAATCGGTTCTTCGTCTTCATACTTAAAAATCTTTTGCAATTATACAATTGATGAGACTCGCTGCACACAACGCTTTTCGACTCTGTGACTGTAGTCAAATGGTTTTTTGTGGCTGTTACTCGTACTTGCTGGTGTTTACGGTTGACTTCACGACTGCTTTCTAATCCTCTGAATCTAGCGTCGATGAAGTCAAAAAATTCGCTTAGTTTAGGAATTTCTGTTGAAGTTATTCTGGATTGTTGATATAATTTCCTTGATTCAGGATCAAGTTTCGGACATAACAATCACTGAATCACTAATGGATCCCAGGAGCTTATGTCGACCCCGAAATTTTTGATACCTTACAGAATTTCCCTCGACATATCCGTGATTGTTTTCAAATCGAATGCATTTTTATGTCGAACTGATTTTAAAGTAAGTAATTTTTAGATGTACTAGTATGTAGTTGTTGACCAATGCTGCTGAATTTTGAAACCGGTTCGTTAGGAATTCTATAGCTGTTGCTTGATGTCGGTGCCAAATGATTAAGAATCCTTGCTGTTTCTCCTTATAAATTGCCTTTTAAATATTGAATTCGTTCAACATCGCTCAAGGTTCCGTTCTGGTGAAATAATCGATCGAACAGTTCCCAAAATGATGTCCACTCTTCATACTTGCCGCTGAATGATGGAATGCTTATTGGTGGAAGTTTGATTTCCCGATGTGTTGCAGCTTGTGGTACTGCCTCTGGTTGATGTTGTCGTTGTTCTGCTTCCTTAATTTGGATGTAAGCATCTTAATATATTTGCTCCAGCTCAATGAATTCGTTGTTGGAGATGTACTCCTGCTTGTAATCGACTTCTTCCAATGCGGACATGATCTCGTCATTCATTGTCACCAGCTTTTGTCCAGTATTCTCTAATCTGATCCAATTTGTATTCTGAGTTAACTCCAAGTTCTCAATAATACGTATAAAGTTGTCCTTAATCACATTCAACTTTCGATGCACTTCATCCGTGCTACCGTCTGGTTCAACACCATGTCTTCGATTTCACTGATTTCTGTGTATTGGTCTGGTACCAATATTTACAAATCACTTTTTTCTGTTCCGGCTAATCCGGCTCGAAGGACCATGTAAATTCTACTATTTAGAATTTTTATATTTTTTAATTCAATAATCGCTTAATGTAGCCTCACATTAGGTAGCAAAAAGGCTTGGTTCGATTAAATAACAAGACTGAACCGAGTAATTGTATTTTAACTTAATTTATACAGAAATTTTGCTAGCCTAATCAATAAAAACGAAGCGACAAAGTGCAAGTTAAAAGAATAAATGTTGACACATAAATAACTAATTTATATCATCAACAACGAGCAAATCGGGTAGAAAATGCGCTAATGAGGGCACTGACAGAAATAAAGAAAAAGGAGCGTGGTAGCTATCATCAAGTAACTGATGAAACATTAGGCGTGACACTGGTTCGGTACAATGATAATAACATTGTTACCGTAGCATCAACCTGCGAAGAAGTTACACCAAAGGGATCCGCACAGCGTTGGTCAAGCAGCGAGAAGAAGAAAATCTCAATTCAACAGACTTTCTGCGTACAAACGAATGTATAGTATTGGGTCTACAAGTAAGTTTCCAGCGTTTGTCAGAGATGGCGCCACCAGTGGATCCCGGGCAGAAATGTCAGACCCTATGTGTTTTATTTGTAGGTTTTGTATCTGTCAACAACTTTGCAGCGTTATATTTGAGCAGTTCTATTGGTGTCGTACATTTTATCGAGCAAAATCATGGCAAGTTTCCAGGCAAATAAACGTCATTTGCGGGAAACGCTGCTTTTATTCTTTAATATGAAGAAAAGTGCGGCTGAGGCCTATCGTTTGTTTTCGGAAACTTTTGGGGCGGAATGTATTGGTGAATCGACGTGCCGCGAGTGGCTCAAACGGTTCAAAAGTTGTGATTTTGGAGTTGAAGACAAAGATCGCCCCGGAAAGCCGAAAAGTTTTGAAGACGAGGAATTGGACGCTTTACTGGATGAGGATCCGTGTCAGATTCAAGAAGAACTTGCTGCATCATTGGGCGTCACGCAACGAGCCATTTCCCTGAGCCTAAAAGCACTGGGATTCATTCAAAAGGTTGGAAACTGGGTGCCGTACGATTTGAAGCCAAAAGACGTCGAACGGCGATTTTGCATGTTCGAAATGTTACTGCAGCGGTATAAAAATAAATCATTTTTGCATCGTATTGTCACTGGTGATGAGAAATGGATTTATTATGATAATCCTAAACGCAGAAAATCGTATACAAAGCCCGGCGAGCCCGCCCAATCGACGCCGAAACGAAATATTCACGTGAATAAGGTCATGCTCTGCATATGGTGGGATCAAAAGGGTGTCGTATACTACAAACTGCTTCCGAGTAGTGACACCATCAAAGGACCATTATATCGAACCGAACTAATTCGTTTGAAGCGGGCATTAAAAGAAAAACGGCCAGAATATGAGACCAGGCATGAGTCCGTCATTTTTCATCACAACAACCCTCGACCACATGTTGCGGTTTCGGTGAAAAACTATTTGGTAAATAGTGGATGGGAAATTCTGCGGCACCCGCCTTACAGTCCAGACTTGGCACCATCTGACTACCACTTGTTTCGTTCGGTGCAGAACGCTCTTACGGGAATACGCTTCAGCTCAGTAGAGGAAATAAAAAATTGGCTCGATACGTTCTTGGGCTCGAAAGACGAGAAATTTTTTGGTCCGGAATTCATAAATTGCCAGAAAGGTGGGGGAAAGTTGTAGCTTCCGATGGACGATACTTTGAATAAAGCATTGTAACTATGTTTTCATAATAAAACTTCAAATTTTGGAAAAAAAACGCTGGAAACTTACTTGTAAACCCAATATAATAAATATATGGGCGGAGTTGATCGCCTTGATCAAAATATAGGCTGCTACCGCGTTAGTATAAATAAAAAAAAATGGTATTGGCAACTTTTAGTTTGGCCCTTGAACGCCTCTATGAATAACGCTTTCCAGTTGTATAGGCTGTCACCAGCTGGCCAAGAGAAGAGGCATCTCGATTACCTTGCTTTTATCAGGTCTGTGGTAACAACGTATCTGGGAAGGTACGCACCGGCTCGCTCCATAGGCCGTCCACTGAATCCAATCTCAAGGGTTCAGATGATGTTAGTCTAGATGGGGCTGGTCATAAAATTATTTCTAGTGCAACTCAGATACGTTGTGGCCAATGCCATAAAAATACTACAAAGAAATGCCGAAAATGTGATATCGGCTGCCATGCTAATTACCCCAAAATTGCGACGATGTAAATTTCCAAAACGGTGAAATTTTTATTATAAATTTTCAGAGAAACTTATTTTTCATGCCACTTACACTTATAATAAAACAATGAAAGTAACACGTTCACAATTCCACTTTTGTATGCTCCAATTTAAATGTTGGCCAGCAGAATTATTTTTGAAATGAATGATTTTTTTAGCTGCGAAGGCCAGGTCGTATGATCCTGCTCCTTCTTGTTGACGTGTCAATAGATAATTGCAAATTCGCTTTTATCTCTTTTGATGAAGCTCCGGGGGTTTTCAGTAAAAAAAATTCTTAATTTGTCTATCTTTGTCTTGCGTGGTCTACCTCCTTTGGGACAGGATATTACATTTCCACTATTTACTTGAATATTTATCTGTTATTTTAATCACACAGAATTATTTTTTTTTTACTCGCTGCCGTATTTATTTCCACCCATTCATGAATAATGTGTTATGGCTGCTAAATAAAATATGTGTATTTTAGTTCACTTATTCATTATAAATTAGGTCAACAATGACATCAAACCCTAAATGGGTTTGTGAATGGTTTGCCCGGCACTGTTTGTATCTGAGAAATGGCATGCATTGTCCAGTTAATTACCTTCTCTCCCATGTTAACTTTAAAACAATTTACACAGTAGCACTTCACTAATTGTGTCGGCTAAAATGATCGATTTTTAACGCATTAAATTGAATTCCAACAACAGTGTGAGATATAAAATTGATTCCGGCTCTATTTTGAAGCTACGTTCATGCCATTATGTGTGGAATATTACATCATTCAAATGCCCGCCTTGGCTTCGCTGGCTGTGTTGGCCTCAAGCTCGTCCAAAGTGATTGGCTTGTTAGCGTAGGCTAAGGACTTGATGTAGCCCCAGAGAAAATAATCGAATGCTGCCAAATCGCATGATCGGCGGCCAATTAATGAACGCCGATCGTGAGATGATCCAGTCGCCAAATTTCTCCTTCGCAACTTCCAGCGTTGCGTCGCTTGTATGGCATATAGCGCCGTATTGTTGGAACGATAGCTCGGATATATCGATGTTGTCGAGCTCTGACCACGGAAAGTCGGGTTAACATCGTTATATACCTGAGACCATTGGCGGTAATGGGAGACACCATTCCTAATTTTAAAAGAAATAAGGTCCGATGATGCCGCTGTACCATAAACCGCAGCGAACAGTCAATCTTTGTGGATGCACTGATGTTTGGCCGAACACTTGTGGATTGTGCTTGCTCCAATAATGGCAATTTTACTTGTTGACATAGCCGCTGAGCCAAAAATGTGCTTGGTCCGAGAAGATGATTTTTTGACCAAAATTCAGATCTCCGGCCAACATTTCCAGCTCCAAATTAGCGAACTCACGGCGTTGTCAATGGTCGTCCGGCTTCAATTCTTGCGTCTTCTTATTCGGATGTAGGTCCAAATCGGCAAATAAGCCGGGTTAAATCTCTGGCGATGCCTAATTCAGCTGATCGGCGACGAAGCGATATTTCTGGGTCTTCTTCGATACTGGCCGTAACGGTGGCACCAATTTCTGTCCGGTTGGTGGCTTAAGATCGAAAAGAGTGTACTCACGCTCAAACTTTTCCACGGTCCGACGGATAGCCATCATACTGAAGCAGTCTTACAAAGGTACGGAGTAGGTAGGTAAGAGACGAATCTTCGTCTCTCTCCTCCTACAGACCCATTGCACTTACGTTCCTTCTCGCCAAGGTTATGGGAACGCTGATAAACCGTCAGCTCATGAAATATGTCAAAACACGAAAACTTCTTAATGACCGGCAGTATGGTTTTCGTAGCAACAGGTCCACTGGTGATCTGATGGCATGTCTCACCGACCAAAGCGTACATCAATCTTGATATTTCTAAGGCATTTGATAGAGTTTGGCATCAGGCTCTTTTGTCTAAAATGCGTGCTCTTGGGATCGACGACTCTCTTCTTCAATGGATTAGAAATTACCTTTCGGAACGTTCAAGTTGTCTTGGTTGGTTTCAAATCTAACATTCACAAAATAATTGCTGGTGTGCCCCAGGGCTTCGTTCTGTCTCGGACACTCTTTTTAATTTTCATCAACGATCTCTTGTCTGTTACTTCTAATCCAATATATTCCTTTGCTGATGATAGTACTCTCTGCTTTACATATTCATTCCCAGACTCATGTCCATGTTCTTCGGCTGTAGAACGGTAACGCCAGCGTATGTTAAGCTCATTAAATTCCGATATTAACAGCATAACTAATTGGGGAACCACTAACAGAGTAGAATTTAATGCTTCCAAAACACAATGCTGTCTGCTGTCGTTAAAGCGAAATTTAAACAACCAGCCGTTATTCATGAAATGAATGGCACTTGGATCGTCGAAACCGTTAAACTTTCCATTCTTGGTATGTGTGTCAATGAAAACTTACGTTGGAATGATCACATATTCAGTGTCGTCAAAAACGCTGCGAAATGTCGAGGTTTCCTCAAGCGATATAAGAAATATTTCACCCCCTTTGATCAGGCCTCAATATATAAGGCATTTATCCGCCCGAAATTTGAATACAATGCCCACATTTGGTCAGGTGCTCCTAAAACATCTCTGCACCTGCTAGATAGGATTCGAAACCGTGGGTTAAAACTCATAGGTGATACTAATATCACTCAAACAGTGGACACCGACGTAATGTCTCGTGTCTCACTCTTTTTTATCGCTATTTTAACCATCAGTGGTCCATAGAAATCGCCAGTAGCATTCCGCCCATTTAAGCTTTTAACCGTAACACCCGTCTCGCTATGAATGCTCATCACTATATCCTCAAGCCCATTTTCGGACGTACTCTAAAATGTCGTGATTCTTTCTTAAGCCGTACAACTCGCTTATGGAATGCCCTGCCTAGCTCTATATTTCCTAGCCTTTATAACGTTTAAACATTTAAAACCAAGCTCACCGGCACCTCTCTTTCTATCCTCCCTGATTTTCCTTCGCCTACGCTGTGTACAAGCATAAATCCCTTGAGCGCGCGCGAATTATAAAAAAAAAAACAAAAAACAGCAACCCTCTTAGGCCTATTGGCCTATTGTGATGCCACATAGACCTATGATCCTCTTACTAATGGAATCAGTTTGAGCTTATGATAAAGAGTTGTCGTCTATATTCTTTAGATCGTTTAGGTCATTATAGAAGAAAGCTCCTAAGTGAAGTGAATTTGCTGACCCTGGTGATCTCCAGTATGCTTCCTGGGAAGGAGGGTTCGACTGGGATCCAAGTGCGAGTGCAAGGTCAGCTAGGGATATTCTCCTTAGACACGACCTCGAGTTTTGCACCTGGCCAAATCTCTCCTAATCCACCTATGGCTTTGGTGAAAAGATCAAGAGATCTTTGATTAGCAGATGCGATAATGCTGACGTGGCCTTAATGCCAGCCACCATCGCTTGTGATTGGAGGTGGTCCGGAGTTTTCCCGCATGATGGCCAAGAAGTTTCTCGAAAGCTTTAACTTGAACAACTGCCACCGCTCAGGTGTTAGTGATCCGTTGGTGTCGTTCCTGTCGATAATCGCGATCATTACTGCGTCCTTTAGGACTTCGCTAAAAGAATTCAGAAATCAGCTGCTGGATGGCTCAGGCGATTTTGTGTTGTAAGTTTTGGGCCTCTTTTAGGATGTTGTAGCCCACTCAGTCTTGCTCTTTATATCCGCGCTTCTCTCAACCTCCGGAATGAATCCGAAGGTTTTGATAATGCGTAAAGCATTTCGGCGTCTTATGTAGAGCGCCTTAGATTGAGCTTGCGGCTAAGCCCCTGATTCCTCCTTAGGGGGAGGAGTTTTAGTAGCAGCGACAAGTCTGTGGCCTGCCACAAATTTGCTGCTGCTATGAGTGGAGGAAGTGATAGGACCATGGCTTGCCACAGTCTTATCTCCGCTCGACAGCGCAGGAGCCTTGCCGGTTGTAGGTGCAGTCACCGGTTTACCGCCCGGTATTAAAGAAGTACCGGCCTCGGATTTTGTTTTTTTTTTGAGATTTTGTCCATAAGTAGCGGAGAAAGGATCGTCCATCCGCTGTATACAGGTAAAACTAGCTAATAGCTACTCCGTAGGCCAGATACTCGGTTCGCGACTGAGCTATTTTTGTTGATGCTGGGCTCTCGGCCAGGTTGATCTTCGACACGTGTCGTATGACGCCTTGATCCAGCCGATGGGAAAAACAAGTGGTTGGGAAGGTGGGGGAAAAGGGACCGGCATTCTTTAGTTTCAGGACTGGTCTGGAGAATTTCTCGAGATTCATTGACCCTACTCAGCCTCTACAACTCGACAAGTTCGATGCTCACGTTAGAGGTGTAAATATCGATATTTTTCAAAATATTTTTCCCTATGTGTTGCGCAAACGCATCACTGGACAAAACCGATATCAAAAACGTAACTATTTCATGTTCCATCGCTTTGAACAGTTACTTGGTGTTTGTAACATAGACATAGGCCTTTTATTGAGAAATAGTGACTTGCTCAGTATTATGGTTTTACTAAGTTCGTGACAAGAAAGCCTTTGTTGTAAAATAGTGAATAGTTATCGAGTGAGAACAAAATGACCAATAAATTATTAATACAAGCACAAATTGCTGCTTATATTGAAGAATTCGGAGCACTTGCAAGAAGCTAGCATTGATATTGTTAACATGCCTCCTGACACTGTGGACGATCCCAGTGACGGAGAGTTTATTGATGACGCCGAGTAAGTACACAGTTTTGCACAATTTTAGGTTTCTGGGAATATTATTGAATCGAAAATTTTCAGAACGAATATAAATTAATTCGAAATGGTTACAAACTTTTGTAATGTGCGGGATCCCTGTGGTCCAATGGAATTGCAATTATCCGTGATGACGTGGAAAATGAAAAGCGTGCAAGTCCGATTTCGGGAGAAACAACGAAGAATTCAACAGAATCTCATGCTAGTACTTCTGTTGGTAGCAGGGAAAATGGAAACGAGTTTAGTTTTAAATGCATTTTATTTTTTAAATCATTAATTCTTACATACTAACAAAAAATGCTTAAATGCTAGCTTAAAATTACTTAACAGTCTTATACTAACTTACTGGCCCCACACAGGCACTCTAAGCTACTCTAAATTCTTATATCTATGTCTTTCGACTTTATTTACATTTTATTGAAATATTTGTATACTTAAAGCTAAGAAAAAAATTGCTAACAAAAACTTAGCATATGGACTTAATTTTTTATAAAAACTTAATATCTAACTTAAAATAAACCTTAGGCTACCTAACCTACATACACAATACACACACATAGATATTATACATTCACAATTATATACATTTATTAGTATATACAAAGGTATATACTAATATATGTATATATTTCTTAAATGCTAACTTAAACCTATGCAAGCTGGCCATCGCTATTCACAGAGCAAATAGATTGGTCAGCTCTGCCTCATTAGTAAGGCTGGTCCGTAATTGACGGAAACGACGACGAAGCATCTTCTCCATCATTCAACCACCAGAAATGCTGGTGCTGCCGAACGACATCCCTCTTATCGCGATTCCCCACCGCCCTACTGAACCTGAGACGATCCACACTGCCGTGTGCGACGTCTCTGCCGTAGTTGAGTCGCCTGTCCCCAGCTTTCCGAGCGACATGGAAGATTAACGGGACCGCTGATCTATCCTGGATCAACCCTATCTGATCTAGGTAGAGGAATGCTTCCGGTGGAACGAAGCCGTCAGAGCGCACACTCTCGTGGTAAAGGTAGTTGGGGTAGTAAGCCCCAGATATCAGGTTATTCGTCGAGGCCATTGCTCTTGCGATGTGTCTTCGAGTCAGCTTAATTACGAAGTTGTCCACTCGTATTAGGTTCGCCCTGTTGTAAAGGACCTCATTACGATAAAATTTTTTGTACTCCGACTCTGGTGTTCTGTACAAGCGAAGGCAAGCCCTAAGGCAAGCCCTCTCAAACACCCGAATCTTTTCCATTAAGCTTGCTCGCACATTGAACCACACGGGACACCCAAATACTAGCATGGGCCTTATAAGGGCCATGTAGCAGATTACCTTTACCCCCGCATCGAGTTGGCTGCTATAAAACAGTCTCTTTGTAAGGGCAAAAGCACCTTTAGCTCTGGCCAGAGCAGCATCTACATTTTTATCAAAATACTGAAACTGATCTAGCCAGATCCCAAGATATCTGACTACATTTCGACAGGCAAGAGGCTGTCCGCGTTGTCCAATGATCGAGAACTTACGCCAATTTTTCCTGGTATCCCTAGAGGCTCCAGACAACGGCGTCCTAAAGAGAATGGTTTCCGACTTCTGAAAGTTGATTTTCAACTTCCAGTCATCGCAAAATCGTCTTATCTTATCGAAGTCACGCTGCAAGAGAGTATTAATGACCTCGATTTTTGGACCTGTTCTGTACGCTATCAAATCGTCTGCATACGCAATAGTATGGGGAAGTGAACCTATCAAGTCGCTTGTATAAATGTTGAATAGGATCGGCGAATTGACCGTGCCTTGCTGCAGACCATTTTTAATTTGAAATATTCCAACAGAAGTCACATCGCCATTTTTCACGATGAACTGTCTGTTGGTTAGCATATTATAAAGAATGTACAAGAGTGGTTTACTGATCCCCAGCCTAGTCAGCTTATAGAAAAGACCATCTAACCATACGGTGTCGAAGGCCTTCTCCAAGTCAACAAGGCATGCACCAGTACATTGGTTTTTGCCTTTATTCCATTGGATATCGGACACCAGTTTAGACGCGGCATGTGAGATATCATGTCCCGCCTTAAAACCGAATTGATTATCCGGAACTATATGTTTGTCCTCAACCCACCTAGACAGAGCTCTATTGATCACCTTCTCGAAAACCTTACTGATATTCGGAAGGAGACTTATCGACCGGAGATTCGCCGGATTGGATATATCCTTTCCCTTTTTGGGGATAGGTTGCACCACCGCCGTTTTCCAATGCGCTGGATAATGTGCATTATTCATTGCATTATTAAACAGTGTGGTGTAAATGTCCACCGCTTCTAGAGGAAGATGTCGAAGCACGATGTTTGGAATACCATCGGTCCCCACTGATTTCTTAGCCCTGATTGTGTCGAAGATCTCATGGAGCTCTTCCTTCGAAATGAACGGAGGTAGGTCACCCTCTCTGGTAATGACATTATTTGCCATATTTTCGTCGCTGAACCGGGTGAAACCAGAGCCTTCGGATCGCCAGTTCTCTATTTCATTTCGAATGTAGAAGTCGTGCACCAAGACGCGATTGTCCAGGTCATAATTAGGGCCAATGGTATCAGTGGCCTTGTATATTTCCTGGAAAGTCGCCCCTATGGCCTCAACCTTCTCCTGTGGATCCTCGATCACAAAGAAGTCGTCATCATCAGCGGCCTCATTTGGATCAATACCTGCTATTGTCAGTAAACGTCTGTTGTCCGGGGTATTTTAAGACACTGTAGGTCGTTTTGATTTTTTCTCCGAAATATTTTATTTATTTGCGGGAACATATTCGGGTTGCTGGTGTATACAGCCCGAACCCTGTTGTTCCAATACAAACTTACAGAAATTCTGTAATTCTCTTTTATTAACGTTTGAATATTTTTAATCGACGCCTTCAGTGTCCTAATCTCCGGGTCTTGTCTGTCAGTAAATTGTCTGTACAAGTCTTGTCAGAAGTCTACTTTTCTGTCGGTGCAGTGCGTCAATAGTAGGATTGCGGAACAGGTCTTCGTTAGTCGTATGTCGATATCGCGGTATTGTAGTGTCCATAGTTTGTTTAATTGTCTCGTCCATTTGTTTTAGGTAATTGTCGATCTCCTCGTTTGACAAATTCCTATTGGACGGTGGGTGGAGCGTATTCGAGGAGAGTGCTCTTGTCAATGTTGCGGAGAAGCGTGTCCATCGAGTCTTACTGTAGTTGTAAGAATATCTTTGGACAAACTCCTCCAATTCCGCAATTTCGTTGGGAACTGTAATTTCGGTGCTAAAACCGCAATGGTCACTGTCATACACGAACGTGCGTAGACAGTTTAGCGTTTGTAAATTCGTACCTGTCAGTCGTATACGTTCGTCGTACAGCAGTAGATCCAAATAAGACCCGCCTCTGGGAAACGACGGGTTATCCGTCGCTTTAAGACCGAGTCTGTACATGACATCGTGCTGACGCCACCAATCGAGTAGTAGGTTCCCTCTAGTATTTGGCAAATTATTTCCCCAATCTCTGTGTTTAGCGTTGAAATCTCCGCCGATTATGAAATAATTCTCCCCCGATTCCAGTCTCAGAAGTCGAAAAAGGGTATCGAGCTCTGTAATGAATAAAGTGGAATGTGAAGCCTCAGGTGCATAAACAGAGGCCAAGTACAGCCGCTTTCCACTGCGAAGCGGGATGTAAATGACGACTGCCTCCAACACCCGGAACCTACGCAACACTCCCTTGTACACTCTGTGAAATTTTATACCTTGCTTAATGAAGATCGCGACACCGCCTCCACATTTGGATCGGGGCCGGTTTCTTCTTCTAACAATATGATTATTGTACTCCAGTTTGTGCTTATCGGTTAGCTTGGTTTCGCTAGCGAAAAGCACATCAGGAGTTTGGTCTTGCAGCAATTTAAACATCGCGGCTCTTCGTTCGATCCTAATCAGTGAATTAACATTCACCGCAAGGACCTTCAAAGTTTGCTCCACCATGTGCGTACCCATTACGACATGTGTTGCGTTAGGCCCGGCAGCAGCGCGTAGATCTGGTCCACCCGCTTGGCCTGTTCTTGCACCTGCTTTTGCAGCTGAGCCATCTGCCCTTGGATTGCGAGCAAGATGGCCAGCATGTTAGGTGCAGCTTCCGTTGTTCTCGGCATTGGCGCCGGAGAAGCAACAGTCGCTTGCTGTACCGTAGCCCCCCTACCTGCCGCCATTTGGGCGTAGGAAATTTGGGGCGTGACGGCTGGTGTTTGAAACTTAACAGGTGAACGTTTGACCTCCACCTTCTGCTGCCGAGCCAGTTTTGCTTTTTTAATGTCGGCAAACTTAGGACAACCCCGATAGTTTGCGGTGTGTCCCACGTTCCCACATAACACGCACGAGAGCTGAGTCCTATCGGACGCTCCGTCCCTACCCAGAGAACACTCCTCGGAACTGTGATTCTTTGCGCACTTCACGCATCGAGGCTGCATTTGGCAGTTCGACGCGGCGTGCCCGAACCTCTGGCAGCGAACGCATTGTATAACGCCTTCGCTCCTTTTTAATTTTTCCCAGTGAACCACCTGGTAGTCTAGGACATTTATACTCCTTAGATTATCCAGACGGCTTTCGGGACTGAGCTGCACCAGGAAGAACGGCAGACTCCGTTTCTCCCGCCTGGCTCTAGCTGTGGTAAATGGCTTTACTTTCCTTCACTTTGAGCAGTGCCAGGATCTCCTCAGGATCAGAAGACGGTTCCAACCCCTTCAGCAGCATCGATTGCCGCTTTTCACACTTCGGTGTGAATGAGTAGTGCTCCGTCGTCGTTTCCTTCAGGAGCTCTTTCACTTTCGCGTAGCCCTCCACTGTATTACAGTGGATGGCATGGCGATCGTTCCCCAATCTCTTAATATTAAAATTATTACCAATGACCAACTTACACAGGTCCTTGGTAGCATTTACCTCCAATTTATAAGTGTTGATGGGAGGCACCTTCTCCTTCTTCTTCTGCTGCTGCTGCTGCTGCTGCTGTTGTTGTTGTTGTTGTTGTTGTTGTTGCTGCTGCTGCTGCTGCTGTTGTTGTTGTTGTTGTTGCTGCTGCGGCTGCTGTTTTTGTAGTTGCCGTTTTTGTGGCTGCTGCTGTTTTAGCCGATGCCGTTGTAGTGGCTACACTTGTTGTTGCTGGTGTTTCTTAACATTTTGTTGTTGTAACACTTGTGCTACTTTATTTACTTGGTGTTGTTGTTGTTTCTGTTTTTGAGCAAGCTGCTGTTGTTCGGATTGCTCTTGCTCTTCCCTCTTCCTTCTTACCATTTGTTTTTCTTTTATGGCCAGCACTCTTTGCTGTAGCATTTTAATGCTGCTACTTATGGCCTCCATTTCTTCTTCTTCATCTTCAGATTCGCTTGTTGCCAATGAAGCGAAGTTGTTCTTTTCCCCCAATCCGCCAAGCAGCTTTACAGTGGCCGTTGGTTGGGTGGGACGTTTTATTAAGTTAGAAGTTGGACTAAGCTTCCTCCTTCTCTTTGTTTTTGGGGTTTGGCTCGAACTGCTCGAAGCCTCACCTGATATTTTAGCAGATCCCGCTATTAGCCTAGCGGACCGCTCTTCACAATCCATCACGTGATGGACAACGCTTTACCACTTTATTGTTTCTGAATTTATTTAAAAAAATAAAAAAAAAAAAAAAAACAAGATGTGTAGAGTACACACTGGGATTCGAACCCACGACCGCCAACTGTCGGCCGAGCACACTGGCACTTTGCTAATTGGAGCCTATATGGACTTCCTCGAATGTCTCTTTGTCACTGATTTTACTAATCACTATTCACTCGCAAGCCGAAACACGTGTGTTCTCCACGGAGATATGTGAACGATCGAAAATGGAAACGATTGTCAAATAGAATGGTACCTAACTAGCCTTATGACTATTTTTAAGTCCTTTTTTGATGGATTCTAATTTTAAGGTAAAAAAACGGCGTTTGAGTTGTTTACTTTGAATTGGGACGATGAAATATTTCAATACGTAACTCATGCAACGAATCGATATGTACTCGTACTTCAGCAAAATGCACATGGTGTGAATTTTACGGTGTCAGAAGTGTAATAGTATGTGTGTAGCTTATATATAGTATATACATATGTACGCCATGGAGGTGGTCATAAAAAAACAGCAACATCGGCAGAAATGGTTCGGAAAATGAAGGCTCGAATTGAGCGAAATCCGCGTCGAAGTGGAAGAAAAATGTTTCGTGAGCTCAAGATATCGTTGGAACAGATGCAACACATACTGAAAAATGAGCTTGGGCTCAAGCCATTGAAGTTCCAAAAAACACACGATCTTACACCACAACAGAAAAAAGCTAGAGTCGAAAGAGCGAAGGAGTTGCAACGCTTGCACGAAAGTGGTGAGTTGCCGAATTTGGTTGTTTCCGATGAGTCGCCATTTGTTATCGAGCAATATGTCAACAAACAAAATGACCGAGCTTACTTGCCAGAGAGGTCCTTCGAAAATGTACACCTTCGGACGGCCACCAGAAAGCAGGCAGCACCGATGGTGATGGTTAGGGCCGCCATAACCGCCGATGGTCGCTCTCCGCTTGTATTTTTGGACCGTAACTGTCTTAGAGGCAGTATTGAAGACTTGGGTAAACAATCATTTCGGTCGGAGACCGTGGACATTTCAACAAGACTCGGCACCGTCTCACAAAGCGCGCGTCAACCAAGATTGGTTAAAAAACAATGTTCCACACTTGCAAATTCTCCGGATGCAAGTCCGTTGGATTTCTCTGTCTGGGGTATTTTGAAGGCGAAGCTTGGCACTAAAAACTATCAAAGTTTGGACCACCTCAAATAAGCACTTCGTTGGGAATGGGCCAAAATACCGCAGAGCCACTTGAGTGCAGCGTGCGATACTTTCTTCGGCCGTCTTAAGGCCATTATTCGCGCCAAAGGTGGACATATTGAAAACTACCGATACAATTTAAAAATTTATGTATTTCCCAACATTTTTTGCTTTGGCACAATAAGATTTATCAAAAAATAAAAAAAAATTATAGCATTTTAAAAAATTGGAGTTCGAATCATTCACCCTGTGCACGAGGTGAAAATGATATTTCCTCAAAATTCTTCATTTCTTCCAAATGTTCCTTGCAAATAGAGAAAAGAGTAAAGTCGCTTTTGATAAATGTTCATTTGAATAGATGCAACTTTCTTTTAAAACCTTTGCAATGGCCATATAAGCTTGCAATATTTTGACCTTTACTCTGCAGTTTTAAGTTGAACTCGTTCAAGTGGCTAGTCATGTCAGGTAAAAATGCAAGCTCTGATAAAAATGTGGGATCCTGCATTTTATGCTCAAGTTGTTCTGTTTTAGACTTCACTTCACTTTTAAGAAATATTGGTATTTCTTTCCGAAGAGCAAAAAAACGTTTTAAGCTTTTTCTGGCACTCAACCAACGGATATCTGAATGGAGAGTCAAGTCGCTATATGCAGCATCCATATAATTCAAGAAATCACGAAATTTACGATGTGTCAGAGATCTATTACTACCTCTTATAATGTTGATTATTTTTACAGCTACTTTCATATAATCGGCTTTACGTACATTTTTTCCACAGAGTGCTTCTTCATGTATTATGCAATGAAGTGTTCGGCAATTAATATGGTTTTGCTTTAATAGTCCACAAAAGCCGGTCACAGCTCTCGCTCCATCTGTTACAATGCAGGAACACTTATCGAATCCTCCTTATTTTACAACTGCATTACGAACAGCTTCAAAAATGTCGCTACCTTTTGTAGTCCCATGTAGAGATTCTAGGCTAAGGAGCTTTTCGTTTACAGTGAAATCTTCTTCAATAGTTCGAACAAATATTAAAAATTGACAAATATCTGTCAAATCAGTGCTCTCATCCAAACACAAGGAAAAGTATTTACATTTTTCCATTAAATGCAATACATTTTTGGAAACATATTGGTCCATATGATCTACTCTCCTTGCTACAGTTGGAAGAGATAAAGCCAATGTGTCGAATTTTTCCGCTATCTTCGGCTCATTAAATTGTTTAGCCATTTCAATTGCACATTTCTTTATTAGCATGCCATCGCTATATACATATGCTCTTTCTTGGCTTTTGCTAGTAGCATTGGAGGCTATTGAGTACGAAGGGACGAGGCTAATTGCAGTTCTGGATGGTCCAACATACGCATCAAATGAATGTTTTGCTATCAAGTGATTTGTAGTCTTTTCACATTATTCCACCTTGATCAAAAAGTTCCCGTGGGACACCACCGTGTTGCGCTCCCATTGTTCCGATTTATGTTCAGTTTTTTTTGTTAAGTTGGTAAATCTGTTGTTGATATTCCGTCTAAATCTTAGCGTCATAGCTTGACACTTGCAAAGCCAAGAGTACATCTATCTCTGTGTGTGTTGGCGGTTTTTTATAATTTTAGAAATGGATTTAAATTTGCAACAGCGAACTGGTATTACTCGTTAATTTTGCGTAAAAAACGGATTTATTGGTGCGCGAACGTTGGAAATGTTGGAAAAGTTTTTCGGCAACACTTCTCTAAAAAAAACGGTCGTTTACCAGTGGCACGACCCGTTCAAAAGTGATCGTGAGTCAATAGAAGATGATGAACGCAATGGCAGACCATCGACATCGAAAACCGACGAAAACATTGATGGTTTGTTGTCTGAAACGTTTCCGACCGAACAACGATACAAGACATTTTTTCTCACATTTTTTTTTATTTTTCTACATAGTCTCCTTGTAACTCTACACACTTCTCCCAGCAATGCTCCCATCTCTCTAACCGGTCCAAATAGTGCTTGGCGTTTTTCCCTGCAAAATAATTGTTCACGAAGGTGATGGCCTCCTCGTTTGACGAAAATCTCTGTCTCCCAAGCGCAGTTTTCAGATGAGGGAACAAAAAGAAGTCGTTTGGGGCTAGATCTGGTGAATAAGGCGGATGGTCAAGCAGTTCAAACCGTAATTCATGGATTTTCGTCATGGCAACCGCTGAGGTGTGAGGCGGCGCGTTGGCTTGGTGAAACAGGATTTTCTTTTTCTGCAAATGTGGCCGTTTTTCCGCAATTTCTGCCTTCGGCTTGGCAAGTAATGATGCGTAGTATGCTCCTGTAATGGTTTTTCCTTTTTGAAGATAATCGATTAAGATAACTCCTTTACTATCCCAAAAAACAATCGCCATCACTTTCTCGGCCGAAAAAACAGTTTTTGCTTTTTTTGGAGCTGGGTCGCCCTTTGCAGTCTACTGTTTTTACTGAATTTTTGTTTGGGGCGTGTAATGGTGTATCCAAGTTTCATCTACAGTAATTAATCGGCGCAAAAACTCGGATTTATTGCGCCTAAACTGCGCCAACAGAGCGTTGCAAATGTTCATTTGAACACGTTTTTGTTCTAACGTAAACAAACGCGGCACCCAACGCGAGGACAGCTTTCTCATGCCTAAAACTTGATTTAATATATAACAAACACGTTCTTTGGACATTTCTCTCTCACTTTAATTCGGCGGTCGTCTAACACCATTTGGTGAACTTTAGCAATGTTATCGTCAGTGGTTGCAGTTCTTGGACGTCTCGAACGTTCATCATCTCCCAAGCTCTTACGGCCACGTTTAAATTCAGCTGCCCAAAATTTCACTGCGGTAAATGATGGTATAGAGTACCCATACACAGAATCCAACTCATTTTTGATTTGCGTAGGCGTATTGCCTTTTAAAAACAAGAATTCAATAACAGCTCGCTACTCAATTTTTTCCATTTTCACAAAAAACACTCACATCGACTCTCAACTAAAAACTGCGCGTCCAAAATGACGGAAACTTCGGTAAGTAACTGTCAAAGGATGCACAACTAGCATTCACTAGCTTTTATTGACGAGTGCCGCTATCTTTACGTTGCGGTCAGAAACTTTTCAGACAACCCTCGCAAAAGAAATGTTGGTCAATAACCGCAAATTAACCATCAGAGAGATAGCGGAGGACTTGAACATTGCCTATGGATCCATCCAAAATATTTTGGTTAATGATTTGGGTTTCCATCGTGTAGCAGCAAAGTAGGTGCCAAAAGACCTCAATTTCATGCAAAAAAGAGACCATGTTGTCGTCGCAAAAGAGATGATTTGCGAGGTTGAATCCGATCCCACATTCATCAAAAGGACCATTACTGGAGACGAGACATGGGTTTATGAGTACGACACGCCATCCAGACATCTGCCAAGTGAATGGCGTACACCAATTGAGCCGAGACCAAAAACACCACGTCGTTTTCAGTCAAAAAAGAAGGAATGCTCACGGTTTTCATGGATTACAGCGGTGTAGTGCATCATGAATTTTTGCCAGAAGGCCAGACAGTAACAAAAAGTACTCGTATTATTTGGGCGTTATGAGACGTTTGCGTGAAGCAATTCGCCGAAAGATGCAACAAATTTTTTGATGAAAAATGCAACAAATACCATCCAACAGCCACCGAATTCACCTGATTTGGCTCCCTGTGACTTATTTCTGTGCAATCGAGTTAAAAAACCACTACGGCGAACGCGTTTCAGCAGCCGAGAGGAAGTAATGGAAAAATCGCAGAAAGCACTGATGGACATATCGAAAACCGAATGCAAAAAATGTTTCGAGGATTGCATCAAGCGCTGGCATAAGTGTGTTGCAGTCGATGGAGATTACTCTGAAGGGGACAATATAGATTTAGATGAATAAACTTGTATTTTGAATTTTCTGAATAAATTCCGGAAAATTTTTGATCAATGTGGTATATGGTTTTTTATGAAATTTTCTTTGTTAATAGTACAAGCAGTTTGTTATTTTTTATTTTTTGTTTTTACTATACAAATATTAATCCGAGCCTCATATCATTAATCAATTTCGTAAATTTTGGGAGACGACACGAATCTAAATGAAATCCGAGTCGAAAAATTTACGAAATGCTCTCAATCATTTATTAATGATGATAGCGTTTATTATTTGATGGCAGATAATATTTAACGTTTCATAAAATTATACATGTATTATTGAAAAATGCATCGCGGGGCGCATAAAGCTCCCATGCGGGCCGCATGCGACCCTCGTGCCGGGGTTTGGACAGCTCTGTCTTAGAGATCATTGTTAAACTAGAAAAAGCGTAATAAAAGCAGTAAGAACTAAGTTGACCGCGACGAAGTAAAGACGTGTTTTATTTTCGCGCTTACAGAAGTACGAAAATTTGTTGAAATATTATTATACTCTATCACATCACCAATCCCTTTTTATCGAGGTTATTGGTCACTCATTCACCACTCATTGGCCGGGATATTATTCGCCAGTCTATGAATCGGAACCGCTTTGATAGCCTTAAGCGTTTTTTACATGTCGGCAATAATCCTTCATTGGATACAGACAACAAATATGCAAAACTTCGACCGTTTTTTGACCGAATGAATAGAAAATTCATGCAGTTTGGAGTTTTTTCTCATCACTTGTCAATCGATGAGCAAATGGTCGCTATTCGTGCTAAATATTTATTCGGAACAAACCTGTACGTTTTGGAGTTATGATGTCTCTGCTCCAGCGATGGCTAGCTACCCCTTTAAGTTCATCCAGTATGCTGATGCTAATGCCAAAAATTATTCAGATATAAGGAATCAATTGCGCCTTGGAGGTAATACCGTTTTGCCATTACTTAAAGGTGTAAATCTGCAAGAACATCAAACATTTTTTGACAACTTTTTTACCTCATTTGACCTCATATGGCATCTTATATCGCTTGGTCATATAGCAAGAGGAATCACTCAGGCAAACCGTACTAGCAAAATTCCTACTATTCAAATTGCCTATGAGAAGACGTTCAAATGGTATAAGCGTGGCAAATTCGAATCCTCTCACGATTGGAATTCACAGCTGAAGATAATGCGCTGGAATGATAACTCTGTAGTAACACTTGCTTCCAATAAATACGGAGTGGAATCACCACAGCGGGTGAAGCGCTACTGCTGGAAAGATAAACGAATCAACTTTGTGGAGTGCCCAAACGTGGTATCGTTTTATAATTGCCATATTGGTGGAGTTGATTTGTATGACAACGCAGTGACCATGCAAATGTGTAGTAAATGCTTAGAAGCTGTATTGTGCCATGCAATTGCATCGAAATTTACCACAAGTGCCTCAAATTGAATTCCGGACCGCTGTATGTGAAGCATTTCTGGTTGTCGAACCACAGTGAGGGTATTCGAGTACTGTAGAGAAATCTCGACCACCTTAAAGTCAGCAATGAGGTCAAAAGGACAAGATTGGCCACGCCATAGAAAAGGATCCCTTGCGTAAATGGCTCTGGTGTCAACAATGCGACAGCCAGACTATACAGGTTGTCCCTTAATTCATCAACGAGAATTTTGGAAATGATTCCTGAGCATATTCTAAGAAAAAAAATCGTTGTACAGTAAGGGTATATCTCCAATGTTGATATCATCTATCGAGGATTTAAGAAAAGGCTTACTTTGGGTCAGGGTCATGTTAACGGAAATTGCTCTGTTAGTACTACTGGTAGAAACTTGGCGTAGGACTTTATTTTTAGAAGAAATACCAGCCTTTATAATGGCGTTTAAATAAAGTTAATATCTTGTTTGAGTCTTTAGATATCCAATTTCTAAGCCTGTTCCATTTTCATTGCTCAAGCTACTTTTCGACTTTGAGGCCACTTTTCTTCAACAAATGCCTAATTGAAATAACGTTTTACTATTTTTTTTCTTATGAAAGTAACAATAGTAAAAAAAAAATATATCATCCAGTTTGCACAAAAACCCATAGATTTTATGATAATTGGGATGAAATTTGCTTTAAGCTCCAAAGGCTATGAATAAAAAATGATTTTATGTGGTTTTCGATAACTTTTATTTTTTGTGTGTACTAAAACAGTTATAACAGGTGCTCAAAGTGTCCTCCTTGGCTTTGTATGCGTGCTAGGGGCCGTTTTTGGATTTCACTGCGAATGGGTATTGATGCTAACTGCTGCCTAACTTTTGATAACGCTTCTAGAATACGTTCTTCCAATTCATTTAAAATTGCTATTTTCTCCATACAAAAAAATCCAATACTGTAAGGTCAGTAGATCTTGCAGGTCAGTGAACTTCCTATCCAACGGTTACCGTACTCCTCATCTTACCAACGACCATATTGGGCTGGAGCACTGTCCTGTTGAAAATATGCTGAAGCTAGTTAAATCAGTCGTGTTGACTGAGCAACAAAAAGTAGTGTTGACCAGTGTAATCCACCACAATGCGATTGCCTTGATTGGTAACGAATATACTAATTAGTGTCTAACTTCCTTGATATTTATGTTGTTAGCGTTGCAAAGCTTGGTACGAAATTCACTTCAGTTCAGTTTAAGTATTCACTTTAAATGCGGTTAGTTTATTGGTTCCAAACTACAAGATTTTTCTGTAATTGCTCGTCTTTTAGGTACAGAACATTTCTGAGAATACAAACCCAAATTACTTGTATGCCACTACTGTGTACAATTAACTCACTCAGAAATACTTTTAACATTAATTTTATTACCTAATTCTTAAATTAACAATACTTAAAAATAAGCTTTATGATATCACATCTTTTAATTTCCTACTGTAATATCCTTCTTCTGTCCAGACCCAATACTGTGTGAAGGTTGTTCAGGTTGTTCTAATGAGATACGTTGAATCGGGCTGACACATGGGCATATATTTGCATTAATTATTTTGAAACCTTCTGAAGCATGATGGTAATTAAAGGAGAAGGATCACCTTCGAATATTGAGTGTTGAAGATTTTTAAATGATCAGAGTCTTAAAAAAGTTGAGTAGTGCTCTGTTGCCAAATGCGTAAACATATGTAACTAAGACGAAGAGAGCCTCCCATTCACTGGAGTAAAACTCTTGAAAAAATCAAGCCGTTGACCATAGGTTCATCTGTATATGTAAATAGATTCAACAACTATCTGGATATTGTTTAATTGATTTCTTTTTTTAAGATTTTACAATTTCCGTGAAGCCTAGGACCGAATAAACAATATTATTCCAATTCAAGGAACCATTAATGACAATTTTAAATAACCATCTTCCTTTCAAGTCTCGTTTTTAATCTATTGATTTACATGCTGAAAAAATGGCAAGGAGCGTTTCTACTCAGTACGCAGTTCTAAAAGAAGTTTATATCTACTTTAAAGATTTATTGTTATGCAAATAACCTCCCCCCTGTATATTCATTCATTGAATGAATTCATTCCATCGAATCTTATCGTTCTTCCTTAAAATTATCCCATCCATTCTATCAAATTTACAGTGGTTTTAATGAAATTATGTTAGAATACCTTAAAAGAGACGATACCAACTGAATCTGAAATTAAAGTCAAAGTGCTTGACATTAAGTTGGCTCGTTTTTGATAAAATTTGAGTAAATTGAACTTGGATACAACTGAAATAACATCATTTTCACGGGTATCTAATGATGTTGACTTGGAAACGGTTTTTGAAGTGGTGATGTTGTAAATTTTGTAAATTTTGTACTCTGTACTGTTGGTAAAGGTTGTCAGGGGGATGAACTTTTGAAAAGAAAAATGTATTTAGAGTTACTCCCTCCATACAAATGACAATGTACGAGTAGTATGAAACCATAGAGTAATACAAAATAACACTGTCGAAGCCTTCTTAAGACAATTCATAGTTAATTTGTAGTACTTATCAAACAATTGAGAATTACGGGGTCCTCTGAAGTTTTTCAGTCATGTAACTGTGTAGTCAAGCATAATTATTGTAATTTCAAGGTCAGGTGGATGTAAGTGTACAAAAAAATACGAAAATATTATTGTCAACGTGTCCAAGAATAACAAGCCAAAGGCAGATATATGTATGTAGTTTTGGGGTTTTTCAGTTGATCTTTTCAGGAAGCATGTGAAAAGTAACAAAACAGCTGCGGATAGCGGATAGCGATAACCCAGATATACAACTATGGTGCAAATATACTCCGTTCCTTGTTGCTCATAGGTCAACAAGTGGTCGACCATCAGATTGCAATGTAATATCGCTGGAACAGTTAACGAATAAGTTGCCCACATTCGAACGTACTCTGATAATATATCGTGATTCTTCCCCAAGCCATATTGTATAACTCGCCCTGACGAGGTCTTTACTTCCTAATCATTATAACCTTCAAACATTTAAAACCAACGTAAATCGGTAACTCTCTTTCTTTCCTCGCTAATGTTCGTGCGCCCGCGCTGTGTTCAAGCATTTTAAGGGTACTCAAATCTTGCGATCCTGCGCAGATTACAAAAAAAAAACACAGTTATGAAAACGTTGAACTTTAACTATCCTTCTCAACATGACACGATGCTTTGCTGTCAATCATGATATACACTTGCGGTCATAAAAACCGCACCACATCAAAATGATTGAAAAATTGTTAATAACTACGATAATAATTTTTATAATGAAGTGAAATTTTTGTTGAGTACTTCGCAGTAGTTTATAATTAGATAGAAATAATTTCCATCTGTTTATTGAATGTTTGTAAAAAGATATTAACAAAGAAAGAAAAACCAGTTAATTTTCTTATTTTTTTAATATATTTTAATACAGTCATTGGTTAACAAAATCAAACGATACATTTTTTATGTATGTGTATATAAGATGTTTAGATATGTCACTTTTACCAAAAAATTATCAATACCGAGTTGCTCCTCCTTTGGCGGTTATAACCGCTTTTATGCTAGAAGGCATCGAGTTTACTGGAAGTTCAGTAATATCCCTTGAAATTTCAGTATTCCATACATGTTCCAGAACTTCATTTAGCTTTTTTTTACTCTCTGGTTTATGTTCAGCCACCTTACGTTTCATTACATGCCACAAATGTTCGATTGGGTTTAAATCGGGCGAATTAGCTGGCCAGTCTAGTCTGGTAATTCCGAGGTCATCAAACGTTGTCTTGAGCTGAAAATTATTGAAAGACTGTAGTTACTTGTCTGTTTATTATTTATAAAGTAGACATCTAGAAGTTGATTTATAACACTTTACTTACGGATTTGGCGCGGTGGCAAGGTGCAGAATCATCTTGAAAAATGCACTTGTCAGTATACGAATGATGCTGTTCAAGTGCTGGTACCAAAAACTCCCTTACTACTTCTCCATACTTTTGAGCGTTCATAGTTCCATTAACAAAGTGCAAAGGGCCCAAAACCTAAAAAGAAAAACATCCCCAAACCATCTGGTTTTGAGGAAACTTCACTGTTTTGACTATGGACTCGTCCTTGAACCATTCATCTTCTGACCGTCGTACGTATGGAAAATTGTCGGCACACAACAAATGAAATTTTTCATTTTTGTGGTTAGGAGAGGTTTTTTCGCTGGTCGTCTTCCATATAAACCTATCTCCCGTAGCCGTCGGCGTATGGTTTCGGCGCTTAATCAACTTGATGAAATTCACTCAGCTCTGCTCTTATACGGACAGCACTTTTAAAGCGATGCGATCTTTCATGCTAATTCGTTGTAACACATTGTCCGTCTTCTGGGTTGTTTTACGTTTTCGTCCCGAGCCTTTTTTCCTTTCCAGTGGATCGAAATTTTCTTTTTTCTTCATCAGTCGTACGATAGTTGAATGACAGCATCCTATTTTAACAGCAATCTCACGATAGCCAAGCCCTTCTTCAACTAAAGTCAATATTTGAACTTTTTCGTCCCGAGTCAGTTGATGATATTTACCAGACATTTCACTTTTTTTTATTTGTCACCGTCACAACTCAATTCAAACTCCGCTATGGGGAATACCCTTCATTAGTATGAGAAAAACCCTTACGATCTGATGTAATTAGGCATTTTTTGAGAACTCATTAGGTGGTGCGGTTTTTATGACCGCAAGTGTAGGTTCAACTGCTCTATTCTACTGACTGGAACTGGGATAACATCCCTAGTCTGTTCAATAACGAAGCTCGAGTTTAAACCCTTAAAAAGCCCTTCAATTTAGTTGACTAAAGGCTTAAATGGAACAACTAAAGCCTTTGATAAGGTTGATGATGACTGATGACAGATGACTGATGACTGATGACAGAATGTTAATGTATCGACAGAACCTCATGGCCAAAGATGGGAAAGCCGATAAATATCACCTTGACCATTTCGATTGATTCCTAGATATAGCGATAGTGTGCTAGTGGATATTTACAAAACCGATTTGGGGTAGAAGCCACTTAGTGTTTGTCCTCAAGCTGTTTTTTGAAATTAAGTCCGAACAACACAGTCGAAAGTATCTGTATTCGGTTTTATTGTCTTATTTTTATAATTGGCTCGCACTCAAGGGATTTTGTTTATTTTATTTTATTTTATTTTCCAAGGAAGCAATACAAATAAATTTGTATCGTCCGGTGTATAACGCCGGTGTGCTATGCCCATACCTTTAAAATGTTAGGACAAGTTAGGGAAAAAAAAAGAGAAATACCGATGTACAAGGTGGCGCAGAGTTAATCATCCAATTTTGTTTTTAAATTACTTTTATAATAAATAAAAAAAATGAATTTGAGTAATGGAAATCTTTATTTGGACATTTATAATTGTTTCTGTTAAGTGGAAAAGATGATATCCGCCAAGTGACTGCCGCCAGTGCTGATACAAATTTGTCCCCGTTTTTTCGCATTTTCCATGCTTAACCGCAATATTTTCGGTGATAACTGTTCGCATTCCTGTCGAATATTCTCCTAAAAGGCTGCGATTGTCCGAGGCTTGTTGGCATTAACCCGCGACTTCAAGTAGACCCAAAGACAGAAGTCTGGAATGGTTAAATCGCGCGATCTTGCTGGCCATGCCAAATCGCCAAAACGGGAGATTACGCGACCAGGAAACGCTTCCTTCACTATACCCATTGTGGCTCGTGCTGTGAGTGTGGTTGCACCGTCTTGTTGAAACCACATGTTCACTAAGCCCCGCTCATCCAAATCCGGTAGTAAGAATCGTGTACCGTGCGACATTGGCAGCTACAGCCGCGATATTCTCGGCCGAACGACCTGTCCGGTGACGGCCACGCCCTGCATGATCTCCTGTTGTTCCACTCAGTTCGAGTCGGAATGTTTGCCCAGTTGGCGCAACACGATTACGATATCCTCGTGGAAATTCACGCTGCGCTAACACCACCGACCGATTATTGGTCAAAAAACATCGACACAATTACTCGTATTCCACACTCTTGCAGAGTATAGCGCTCCATTGCTTATCTGTTTGTATACTGCAGCTGTCTAGTTCACAAATGTCAAATATGATTGACGTACGACGCCATTTGCGAAAATTATATCATCTTTCGATAGGGTAATTAATTTTGCGTCACCTTGCGTTGGTCTTGAATGTTTGCATGCTATAACAACGAGGAAGTAACGAATTCGGTAGGGCATTCGATAAGCGATTTGTGCAGCCTAGGAAAGAATTAAGATATATAAGTGTATTTTAATACGTCCAAAAATGGGCTTGAAGGTAAACTGATGAGGAATCATATCAAAGACGGGTGTTACGTTTAAAGGTTTGAAGGGGCGGAATGCTGCTGGCAATTTCACTGGAGCACTGGTGGTGAAAATAGCGATAGAACAAGGTGAGACCGGAGTCGGCTTTCGAAGTTGTCAATTGACTGGGTGATATTAGCATCATCTATGAATTTTATCGCATGGCTTTGAATCCTATCTAGCAGGTGCAGAGCGACTTTACCACCTTGTTCAAAAAGTTCCCCGGGGGACACCACCGTGTTTCGCTCCCATTGTTCCGATTTGAGTTCTGTTTTCTTTGTTAAGTTGGTAAATCTGTTGTTGACATTCCCTCTAAATCATAGTGTCATAGCTTGAAATTTGCAAAAGTTACGTAGCCAAGAGTACATCTAACTCTGTGTGTGTTGGCGATATTTTACAATTTTAGAAATGCATTTAAATTTGCAACAACGAACTTGTATTACATTTTGCGTAAAAAACGGATTTAATGATGCGCTAGCATTGGAAATATTGGAAAAGTGTTTCGGCAAAGATTCTCTAAAGAAAACGGTTGTTTACCAGTGGCACGAGCTCAAGCGGTTCAAAAGTGGTCGTGAGTCAATCGAAGATGATGAACGCAGTGGCAGACCATCGACATCGAAAACCGACGAAAACATTGATGATGTAAAAGAAATGTTGGTCAATAACCGCAAATTAACTTGAACATTGCCTATGGATCCGCCCAAGACATTTTGGTTAATGATTTGGGTTTCCGTCGTGTAGCAGCAAAGTTGGCGCCAAAAGACCTCAATTTCGTGCAAAAAACAGACCGTGTTGACGTCGCAAAAGAGATGATTGGCGAGGCTGAATCCGATCCCACATTCATCAAATGGATCATTTGTGGAGACGAGACGTGGGTTTATGAGTACGACACGGAATCCGGAAATCAGGCAAGTGAATGGCGTTCACCAAATGAGCCGAGACCAAAAAAACCATGTCGTTTTCAGTCAAAAAAGAAGGCAATGCTCACGGTTTTCATGGATTACAAGGGTGTAGTGCATCATGAATTTTTGCCAGAAGGTCAGACAGTAAACAAAGAGTACTCGTATAATTCAGCGAAACAGACCAGAATTGTGGGCAGAAAACTCGTGGATTTTGCACCATGATAACGCACCGCACAGTGCCATCATTATTCGTAATTTTTTGACGAAAAATGCAACAAATACCATCCAACAGCCACCGAATTAACCTGATTTGGCTCCCTGTGACTTCTTTCTGTGCAATCGAGTTAAAAAACCACTACGGCGAACGCGTTTCAGCAGCCGAGAGGAAGTAATGGAAAAATCGCAGGAAGCACTGATGGACATACCGAAAACCGAATATAAAAAATGTTTCGAGGATTGGATCAAGCGCTGACATAAGTGTGTTGCAGTCGATGGGGAGTACTTTGAAGGGAACAATATAGATTTGGATGAATAAACTTGTATTTTTTTTTCTGAATAACGTTTTGATCAAGGTGGTATGAGCATCTAACCAGATATGGACATTATACTCAAATTTCGGCCGGATAAATGCCTTATATATTGAGGCCAGATCAGAGCGGGTGAAATACTTCTTAAATCGCTTGACATTTCGCAACATTTTTGACGACATCAAATATGTGGTCATTCCAACGTTAGTTTTCATTGACACACATACCAAGAATGGAAAGGTTTTCGGTTTCTACGATGCATGTGGCATTCGTTGACAATGGCTGGGTATTCAAACTTCACTTTAACTACAGCAAACAGCATTGTGTTTTGGAAGCATTAAAATCCAGTCTGCTGGTGGTTTCCTATTTAGTTTTTATATCGGAATTTAACGAGCTTCACATAGAGCTTCGCTCTACAGCCGAAGAGCAGGGACGTGAGTTCGGGAACGAATATGAAAAGCAGAGAGTACTGTCATCAGCAAAAGAATATATTGAATTAGAAGTAGCAGACAAAGGATCATTGATGAAAATTAAGAAAAATATCGGAGTCAGAACGGAACCCTGCGGCATACCAGCCCTTAAATTGAACGTTCCGAAAGCTAAAGAATGAGCTTGATGCCAAACTCTGTCAAATACCTTAGAAATATCAAGTGTAGCTTGTTGGGTTTCGCATTTTGATAAGACTTACCATCAAATCACCAGTGGACCTATTGCTACGAAATGACTGTCAGGCATTGAGAAGTTTTCATGTTACGTGATATTTCATGAGCTGACAGTTTAGCAGCGTTTCCATGACCTTGGAAAGAAGGGACGTAATTGCGATGGATCTGTTGGAGGAGATAGAAGAAGATCCGCGCTGTAGTGTATCTGCTCGGAACAAGTCCTAAAGAATTGATAAAAAAAGCATTTGGAACAGAGGATTTGTATATATTAACATCCTTACGTCTAAGCATTCTTACTACCTTTGGAATTATTATGGTATTATTTTTTGCCTCAATTTTTGACAGACGTTGCAGTTTGAATTTTTTTCGGTTTTTCTCTGTTTCCATGTTCCCAGTTGCACCATGCCTTTTCTTTTGCCTTGATATACTTCCTCCAATGTGACAGAAAGGATCTCATTCCAAAGAGAATAGTGTTTGTGATAATATCAGCAGCGGCATCCATGTTGCTATTGAGGAAACATAATGACCTAAAAAAGCTGTTAAGTCCACTCCAATTGGCTTCCTCGTACTTCCACACAGTTCTTTTGGGTATCATTTCTCTCACAGTGTGGTCGGTATACGAGAAATTCGCTGATATAACACAGTGGTCCGACGAGCATAGAGAGGAGAGCACTTCGACTTTGCACTTATCGGGGTGAGAAGTTAAAAAAAAGTCCAAGGTGTTGGCGGTATAAACGTCTGGTATTCGCTTGGGCTCATTTATAAGCTGGTACAAGTTGCTTTCCGCAGCTATGATCTCAACATACCGTCTTTCGGGTGTTGTCTGTCCAGAATGTCGAAGCCACCCAGTATTGTGTATATTGAAATCGCCTGTAATAACGATTTCAGTATGAGGATATATTGATACAGTTCTTTGAATGGAGTCAAACAGCGCATCTAGGTCGTTAAAGGTCATATTGCTGTCCAGTTTGGGGCTTCGGTAAATAAATCAATTGTGGATAATTTGTTTACGGCGATGGAATCATAACCGCATGAACTTGAATTCCGAAGGAAACAATGCACCAACCAAATTTTCACCCACAACCCGCTATCTATCAATTGTTCCACGCACTCCGTCATTGCCTTTGCTCTATGACAGGACACAGCAACAGCAGTGACTGAGTGCAAGAAATAGCACGTTGACTAGAAGCAGGAGATGGCATTTTTCTTTCTATGAGTGCACTCGTACGCCGGTTAATTGGAACGTCGGCGGTTGCTGTTTTTTTTTTTTTAGCACAGCATTTAGCGAATTTTACAAGTGCACTAGTATTCCGTTAGAAAACATTTAAAACGGCAACTGGTTGCCATATCTATCGACTGGTATCACAAATTACTTACAACGGTCACGCTTTTTCTGACGGCTTATTTGTGCATTACATGTGTAAACCCCTAGTTGTTCCTTAGTTAGTTCCAGATCTCTGTTTGGTATTTTGTTGTGGACGTCTTACAACTGATTAACATATTGTACGTCGAGGTAAAATTTTATATTGTCCTGATGTTTCTAGCTGTCATCTGGAATCTGCCTGAGAGGAATCTTACGCCATCCTGCTGTCAAGATAATAAACCCTCAAGGGCTTTTTCTGACAGTTTGTCATTTTTACGTTTTCTTTTGAATGACCCTCCCTCGTAGTAGTAATAGTGTTACTATTTGTCAATTTCAGTCACATAGACATGATAGTCGCTGTTACGAGGAGCGCTCTCTGGATAGGGGAATGTCCTAGCATTCCAAAAACCAAGTATTGAAGGCTTGATGTTAGTTACATTAGCAGTAACCACCTATTGAACCTAAAGTTTGCACCTAGTACGAACAGTAGTACTTGCAACTGCAATGCCCACAAACAAACTACAAATGGTCAACGTGAAAGTTCAGTTGGGTCCTAAATGCATCTTTAACACCGCATCGAATTGCAGCCTTTCACATTGTTTGTTCAGGTATAAGCGTTGGTGTTCAAGTCACTCTCTTGTTAAGCCATAGCTTGTGGAATAATAAATGATAATCAGTTGAAGTCCAGCCCAATTAAAAACTTGAATATTACTAACCACAGAAAATACCACCAACTTTTGTTTGGAAAATAGTGTTTATAATGTCAAGCCTTGCAGAGAAATATTCGAACAAACTTTCTCCACTCGTATTTTTGTTGGCGCAAGACAGTCACTTTCCTCTATGTGAATCAAAAACTCCTACATATTGTCCTTAGAATGATGACAAAGTCAAAATTTAAGAAGAATTAGCAACTTAAGTATCACGTATGGCTGCACGGGAAAATAGCAAACCCCACGGATGTAAAATCAATACGCCATCAAATGAAGAATAGTATACCATCGCACTTGTACTTGGTTCGCCTTCGACCAGCTATTTCAACTCAGTAGCTCGTAATGCACATCGAGAACCCAGTTAAAAAGAGTAATTTAATCTGAGAAATAACTTTGTTTGAACCTCTGCGAAGAACTTAGTATATGGTAATGACATTTAGCGTAAAATTGAGAACTTATTTCCTCGCCAAGGAAGTAAGGAGCTGGTTATTTAATGCATTACCAAGACAGCGTCCATACCTATGATAGCACGAACCAAAATAGTTCTTTAAAGTGCACTCTTTTGTACGTATAGTACATACCATATATCACATTGTGCTTTGCGTGTCCTTACAAAAATGTTGCCATTAACGGTATTTCTCGTCCCTCTGTGTCGGCTATCAATTTTCTTTTCGTTAGATGCCCCGTATATACTCGTATATCCATTCTAAGATACGCTGCTTTAGATATTATGACTATTTTCGCATAACTTTATTTGTCCGAGTACGAAAGTAGAATCATTGCTCTTTCTTGGCATGAGTCTGGTAAAGTATCAATATCTCATGTTTGCTTCTTTGACAAACCTAGGAGATTCTATTTCGGATCTTATAAGGTAGAGAGTACCACGAATAAAATCAATAAATGATTTAAATAAATCGCGAAAAACACCTTCTGGCGCAAAAATTCTTTCTAAGATTAAACTGCACATCTGCTTGTTTCAAAACATCACTCAAACCGTAAGACGGGCGAATTAGAAAATTATTTTCCATCGAATGATGAGCAATTTACAAAACACCACAACCCAAACGTCAAACAATTCCTTTAAAAAAAAAAACTAATCAACTTGTGAACATTCTACCAAAAAGTCCCTTCTTTGTGATTCTCATGTTTTTAGTGTAGGCCTTCACTCTTTTTATTTTTTTTTTTTTTTTTACATTTTTTGCGTGGTATATTTGCGCGGTATAGGTCAAAAGATGATTATCTCAGTTAGTCTTACTGCTAGAGGTTGGAAAACCTCTAAAAAAGGAAATCCTGGAGAGCAGCTGTACGAGAAACTCTCATCAGTTCAACATTGTTTTATTTTATTGGGATTTGTAAGTGAATAACACGAGACAGAAGGGTCACATAAAGTATCTGTCGTTCATCAGAAATCTCAGCATTATTTGAAAACATCAAAGGGCACTATTCAAATCACCCTTAACAGACAGGACATGGAATGGATACTAAATTAATTATTTGGCAAGTCCTTCGAAAAAGTGTCCTTGTTATTTAATTGTGTCCTTGATATTTTATAAACTCACCTAAATTAATTCAGTAACCAATATCCTTTATCCTTTATTTATTTTTTTTATTTTTTTTATAGAAATCGAAGCCGTCGAAGCATGCAAATGGTTGCGTGCAGCTGGTTTTCCACAGTACGCCCAAATGTACGAAGGTAAGTCCACTTAAAATAAATAAAATAAAACCAAATACTCGTAAACAATACCATTCAATGGAAATGAACAATTTTACAGGAGTCAAGTGTCAGTTACAAAGAATGTGATTGTATAGAACTCCAGAAAAAAAAAAAGTTACAAGGTCCTACAACCGACTGAAAATGACGAGTTTCAATCGGGTATATCCAAAGAAATTTATTAAAAACAAAAATCAAACCTCGGTGCTGCAAGATCCAGAACTTTTTTGCTATTCATTTCAACTAGGACGTCAGAAACATTTACATAGATTCGATAGAGTGTTGGAACTATAAATGAATTCCATGAGCTTTTTGTTGCCAAAGTCATTTTCCTTTGTTCCGACATGCATTTGTGAATTGAAATAAAAAATGAAAAAAATATGTTGAACAAGTGTCCTTGGGAGTGAGGCTAGTTTTCCAATGACAGATGCACATTGCAGTTTATCTGGGAATCATTGTACCCATGCTACAGATATTTCACCTGCTCAGTAAACTACAGGTGCATTCTGAAATCACATTGTATCTTTAAACACTGACTGCAGTGATTTGTTTCTATTAAGAAAGGAGGGCACTTGTGAATTAAAATAGCACGCGACCGAGTTGGCAAAAACTGTCAGAGGGAAAAGGTAGATATTTTCTTTCTTTTTTTTTTTTTTTATAAATTGTTAAATGAAGTCACTCAAGCCACCACAACCAGTCCAGGTACTTTGGTGAGGGTGGATCGATGATGACTGTGTAGGACTCTATTAATAAGATTTTCAGAGTGACACACAATCGCTGAGCTCGTATCTCTGTCGGTGCCTAAGTTGGGTGGCAGAATTTTCACTTTCATGGGGTTTTATACCCATGGAATACTTTGGGTGCTGCTGTATCTCCCTGTTTCTATGTATAACAGTATTTTACCTTAATGAAGCTTTCATTTTGTTTTAAAATGAGCATTCATGTGTGCTCTATATAGAGCTCGTCGTAATACACCGATGTTGTGAATGTGGTGTTTTTGTTTGCTGGAGAAATGACGGTATAGAAATGATAGTCCTTTGACCTTCATAGAGTTTCGTCCTTATCTTCGAGAAAGAATTGTGAGAAGTGAGAAGTGAGAAGAATTATGGTCATATAAATAGAGCGTCTCTTAGTATGGACGTAATCGATTTTGCGGTCGGCAGAAATTTGTTGAAAGCGGAGTGCTACGAATGACGATGATGATGACGCTATTCGTTTTCCATTTCATTGATTTAGATAAATTCTATTTCCCATCCATCGAGACAATATAGAACTTTTTTGTGCTTTCGAAAGGATACAAGGTCTATTTGGTTATAATTGGCATAGTGCTGTAGTGAGTACATATTTGCCAATGCTCACAACGCTTATGATAATATTGGAAATAGTTTTAACTTATTTTAATCACTTGCTGGCTTTCTTCATAGCATTCGTTGCTGCAGCCTGCGGTGGATCTGGGACTCGGTCAACAGATATATGTACATACATTTCGCGCGATCTGGTACTTACATTATCTAGTCGGTTGTGGCCCTTTTCATCAAATTCATCAGTGATCTCAGTTTGAACTGGCCTCCAAACCAGACTTATTAAATGCAACATTCCGATTGCGTTCAGAGAGGCCTTGCATTCTTAAATTAGCTTGGAACTGGTAAGAAGAAAAGCAGATACTTTGCCTCGTCCACCGATTCTTCACAATATAGTTCGTTGCAATCTAACGTCGGGCTTGTTCCTTTTAGTGTTTCGTTTCGTTTTCTTGGAGGCGAATCTTCCCGCGACAATGAAATTTCATTCATTTGATTTGAAATCTTTAAGCTAGACATTGTGCGACACCTTAACAAGGACTGTTTTTCAAGGAAATTTGACCGCATCAGCCGATCATCGTTCACCAGAACGGTTTCAACCAGTCTTCGTATGTGGCCGCCGCTTGTTCAGCCTTAGTTAATGGATTTGATCACTATATTCGATTCCAGTTCACTGGAACTGCAGCCTTTGCTGATTGCATCACCCATGTTTTATGTAGGCGTGAGAAAATTCGTCTACAGATAGAGTGCCGGAAAGTTTCTTCCTCGCCGCTAAATGAGTGAAGCTTCTAGCACATGCGCTTTCGACAGCTCTTGCCGCCTCTTTACCCCATACTACAAAAATCAGCATTTTGACAAACCACATGTCTATTCTGATGGAGTTTAACCATAACATCCGTCGCATACCTAATCTGACAGAAGATAGGCGATGTTTTCTCTACATTCCCAATGTGCTTACTCTCACATGATTGCGTAAACTTCAATATGTAAATGTGTGAACTATCAACGGATCAACGAACTGAAAAAGTAGAAAGTAAATCTACATTATCCGTCAAGTTCATATATCCTTTGGTTATGGGTCAACTTCCATAAAAAGTTAATAACGACGAACCGACAGATTGACTTATTGCATGGCCCCAAATCTCCCAAACGAATCATCAGAGTCTAAAATCTAGCAGCTCTTGGACCAGCGCCTAATTCAACATAGGATTACTTGAGTATGTAAGTTGGACCCTCCAGAATTAGTACTCCAGTCATCATAGGTGAGTCGCTATTGCGAGTCCTACCTGGAGTATAATACTGTAGTGTCACCTCCTTACTGTTTCACAATTTAAAGTCTAATTTGGACGTATTTGGCCCTTAGTCCTACATATCACCATGGTTCTTTTCAGAATTTGTGATTATTAAGTCTTCCTGCCTCGACAGGGCAGTCCTCTAAGTTAGCGAAGTTCGAAAGATCTCGGTTCTTAAGGGCAAGGCAACCGATATTGTTTTTATTTCTTCCCCTCTATAACGAAAAAAGAGAACTTCTTCGCGACAATCTCTGTTTGAACATGCTGCCTTCATACCGTAGGTTCATAAGTGACCTGAGCCGGGTACGAGTAGCTCGAGTAGCTCTCCATTTCTCTCCATTGATTCTATAATGCCTATAATGCTTTATAGAATCACTCTCTCAACCCGGTTAGCCGAAACCGACTCTATCCACAGAAGCTCGGTGTCTTTTGCGTTGTCAGGCTTAGCAACTTGAAAATCAGCCGAAGGTTGTTACATCGCTTAGACTTCATTTAGGAGAGAATGTATTCGGGGAGCTATGCTCCGGTGGAACCTGCACATGAAGCATACATCCTTCAAGAAACCGTAAAGTGCCCTAATTTCCACCACACGCCTTATTGGTATGCAAGGTCTTGTATTCCCTTGAGGATATATTGTCAACGTTCGTAGTGAAAACCCAATCACCCGTGTTTAGTGGA
The DNA here is from genome assembly GCA_963966105.1 of Volucella zonaria. Lineage (NCBI taxonomy): Eukaryota > Metazoa > Arthropoda > Insecta > Diptera > Syrphidae > Volucella > Volucella zonaria. The sequence continues at coordinate 181,983,876 of OZ014530.1, read as the reverse complement.
AGTCCATTTACTTTGACATTCAATTACCAAGTCCAAGGGTTGCAAACGTACGTGCAACGAAACCACCGAGTAAGAAGATCTTTATAATTCCAAATTGTGAGCTATTGTCATGAATACTGCTTACCGTTGAGTGTTTATCAAGTCCGCCGGGATAGGATCACTGTTTTAAAGAATGAAAAACATACCGCGCCTATCTCACAAAAGTTTGCAGCTGGGTCGCCAAAGTAGAGCACAACAATATGTACTCTAGAAGTCGAAGCAATCTCTTGTCCTGAAGACCTTGTCCTTGTGAGTTGAAGATGGTCTTCCCGTTTCTTTATTCATCAACATGCAAGATGTTTCACTGTGGTTTTGTTATGGTACGGCTCGTTAAGTCACAATCAAGCGACACTTGTCGACAGATTTAAAAAATTGCCGATCAAGAGGTTCAAGTCAGCGCCCAAGTATGTTTTCACATTACTTTTCGTTAACTGCTTGTTTGCAGATCCTTTGATAGGTGACTCCTTCTTTTGTGGATATCCCACAATGCATGCATTTCGACAGACAAATGGTTCAAAATATCTTTCCGGAACTTTGACGACATTCACGTCGCCTCTAACGGTTTGAAGTCGGAAATTCACAAAATAATATGCTGATATGCCACAGAGCTCCGCTCTGTCCCCCACATTGTTTTCTCTTGTCTTCTCCTGCGTCATAGGGCTGGCTATACATACAACTGGACGACAATGGCTTTCTTTTTGCTATTTGGACATGAATATATATCTCTCCAGGATCTAATTAACCTGATGGCAATTGTTGTCTCTCAATTTTAACTACTTAGTCTGCTAAAAAAGTACTCGTACTTGCATTGTAAGAGTCATATCTATTCAAATTGCTGCCGTGTAAGTTATCTTTAAACTGTAAACAGATTTAGATATGTCATCGCGTATAGCGAAAAACCATAAAATATATGCACCTATCCGACGCCCGAGAAATCTCGGAGGAATAACTTCACCTCCATCTAGTCAGGGCAAATATTTTAATTGACTTATTCATCACGAGCTTCTGGGAGGGGCGCACCTCACCACATGCGAACTCATCACGGAAGGTCAAAATGTATATTCCCTGCAAGTGAGTTCGGTCACAATCAAAACAACAACAACAACAACAACAACAATAACAAAAACCAAGTGATGTAGATTGATGTAGCTCATAAAGTCGGCAACCGCCTTCTCATTGGCGTATTTCAGGAAATGTTAACCCAAACATATGTGGTTGCTGACTGGTTCCACTTGTTAATTAAGGTACAGATTTATCATTTAGAGAACTGACGACGATGAGGTGAATGTTCCTAGTTCCATCTGGGCCCAAACAAAGTTAGGAGGCAACCATGTTTCCAAGGTCATCGGAGAATACTGCCTCAACGCCTCCTACAGTCCAACAGTCCAGGCGAGGCCTTAATTTGTGTTTACGCCATTCAAGGAACTTACGATCACGCAGTGCCCAGATAGACATCATTTGCTTAATCCATGCAATCAATCTGGAATTCCCTCAGGCAAAACATTGCTATGGTTCGACCGCTGATGCTCGGTCGGTTGTTAAGACGACTTAGTATTACTGCCGCTTTACGAATACCCGTATGTATGTTATGTCACATAAAATGCCGAACCCTGAGTCTGGTTGAAAGAATCAAAGTCGCAAATGCGCACGCGTATTTTTTTTTTTTTGTACCTTGCTGCAGTCCAACTCAGGCCAAAGACTAACAGACGAACGTGCAGACACTGGCAAATTAATAAATCACAACATTGGGTTTCATGTGAATCTTTCGTTGGGGCTTTTTGGCTTTGGGACACACGATTAAGAAACGATGTCGAGACGGGACCAACCGGCTCGCATATTATCACTGCCGCCTCACCCAGTTGGTCTAAGAAGCATGAAATACCATGTTAGGAGGGAATTAATTACTCACAGGAGGCCGAAGTTTATGCCTAAAGTCAATCCCGAGTTATGTGATTGGTTTGTGGGTGACGACGAGAGGGGAGGTAGCTCAAACTAACAAGCGTGCAAGGTCTTTGGACAAAGATTAAGGGCCGGTAATCAGAATTGGTTTTTTTTTTTTTTTTTTTTCTGAGAGAGATTCTTCCATCTTGCGTACTCTGTGTGTTCTGAAAGATACAAGATACGACAAGCAGTGAAAATGAAATGAATTCAACAGTGATCGCAAACGAAAGTGGCATGGTGTGGTTGCATTGCACAAATTTATGGGCAATTTTTTATTTATTCTTAGCAGAATGCTGCACCTTAAGTCTTTGTGGAGTCAACAAACTGTATGACATTGAACTTTCGAGAATTCTGTATTTGGCAGAAGGTGAAGATCAGATCAGATCATGTGGATCGTGTGATCAGGTCGGCTGTTTATTCTGACTTGTGCCATCAGTATTTGAGAAGCATGACATGGATTTATTTGCTGGCAAATATCGTGTATCTGTACATGACTTTAACGCTTTTCTGGTGAAATTTCGGTACGCAATGAAGGTTTGCATATCAGTGATCTTTGCACATGGCAATGATCAGTAATCCTTTGAATCTTCGAGCTGTGTCACAAATCATCATAAATTACATAGAACAAAGTAATGGCCATAGATCAACACCGATCAATGTGGAACGATACATTACGGTTAAGGTTCGAAATGAATCCAAGACATGTCAGGCTTAAATTTTTGAAAAAAGCACAGCCAGAAGTTTACACGAAGGAACCTACCGACGAGAAAGGATGGAAATTAGATCCAATCTAACGTTCTTAGACTGTTTCGTCTTTGCAGCTTCGTGAGATATCTTAGATTGAGGATCTCTGTCAAGTGACACAAGCATTATTTTCTCTTTCTGTTCAATGACGACAAGTTGCATTTCAAATTCTCCCAGTGTCACTGAAAACCATTTTCCGAGACCCAAATATTAAACGAATCTTGGCAAAGGAAATGCTACCAAAACGATGCCCAATGATACCACGGCACGAAGACATACTCGTAATGATAGTTGGTGTAAGGTCGATTTTCTGTAACCCAATAGCACTTTTTTTTCTGCAAACCAAGGGCAGCGATCATAGAATAAGGTAACTAACCTACTAGCACAATACGCTGAGAAATCGGTCCCAACAAGTTAGGGGTTCTGCCATCGGGCTAACTACGAGTAACTGGCCACGTGAATTACTATTGTAATTGGATGGGGATTTTTCATCTTAGCGAAGCATCAAGACGAAAATAACTAATTTGCCATAGATTGCTTTTATAAGCTCCTCAAACAGAAGTCGAATTATTTCCTAAACATGATTTCAAGATCGCCATTGATTTTTTTTAATGCCAAGTTAGAAAAATAGACCATCTTTGGTGGCACAGTTGAAGAGCACAGCCTATCCAAGACCAGCTCTAAAAATGGACATGGGCTAATAAATATTGTGAAGAAATTTATTTTGACGAATGGCTACAATCGCAAGAGACTACTTGCACGTGTATAGTATTCGGAAAGACTTAACTTGGATTTCAATTGAGCCCAAAACTTAATCGAAAACTTGAATTTAATCGATCGAAACTAAAACGCATGTTTACAATGTTCGGCTGTCGACAAAAATGTGTAAATTTATTTGGCGGAAAGAGAAAAAGTCAGATGACGTCTTACAAAATGAACACAAAATTCGTAAGGAAGCAAATATCCTACAATACTTAAAGTAGTAATGCAAATGTTAGTGCAAACATTCTCCCGCCATTGAAACTATCCTTCAACTTGACTCTACCAATAGCGGACACAACTTGCATGCAGGAATCTTTAGTTCTCCCTTAGTCGTAATGACAGATGTCACAAGCGTAAGTCCATCTCGGCCCGCATACGACTCATTTACTCTGCCACTTGTCCATTGACACTGCGGGTGATTTGAATATTTTAAATTTTTTCCAAATATCTGCGTCGTTTACCAAGCTGGCTGATGTAATCTTGGGACCACCTTATTCAAAAACCTTGTACAAAACCTTGAAAATATTGCCATCAATTCAACAACGATTGCTGGAGATTTAGCGCAGCGTCAATAGAGGATCCATATCACCTTCGAAACACGCACACAATGACCTAGAATTCCGAAAATTCCTCGTAAGTCACCGACGTAACACATCAACTGAAAAGTCCGTGCCGTTTTATAGTAAAACACAAAATTTTTGCAAAATTCAACTTTATTTATCAATATAGTTGCCTTCGAGGGCGATACACTGATTGAAACGATTTTTCAATCTTTCGATACCAGTTTTGTAGTACAATTTCGGTTTAGCCTCAAAATAGCCTCTATTTCGGTGATTCGGTCTTAAATCTCTTTCCGACGAGTATTCTATTGAGGTCTGCGAACAGGAAATAGTCGCTGGGGGCCAAATCTGAAGAAGGTGGGTGGGGAAGCAATTCGTAGCCGAATTCATTCAATTTTACCATCGTTTTCATCGACTTGTGACACGGTGTATTGTCTTGATGAAACAGCACTTTCTTTTTCTTCAAATGCGGCCGTTTTTCTGCGATTTCGTCCTTCAAACGCTCCAACAACGCAATTGATAGTCTGACCCTTTTGGAGATGGTCGATGAAAATTATTCCATGTGCATCCCAAAATACGGATGCCATAACCTTGCCAGCCGAGGACGAGGTTCGTCGCCTGCTCGCCACTCAGCTGACTGCCGATTTGACTCTGGTGTGAAGTGATGGAGCCAAGTTTCATCCATTGTCACATACCGACGCAAAAATTCGGCTTTATTGCGGTTGAACAGCTTTAAACACTCCTCTGAATCATCAACACGTTGTTCTTTTAGGTCGACTGTGAGCAAACGCGGTACCGACTTTGAACAGAGCTTTCGCATGTCCAAATATTCATGTAGGATATATCCAACACGCTCTTTTGATATCTTCAGAGCCTCAGCTATCTCGATCAACTTCACTTTACGGTCATTCGTAATCATTTTGTGGACTTTTTTGATGTTTTCATCTGAAACAGCCTCTTTTGGACGTCCACTGCGTGCATCATCTTCGGTGCTTGTATGACAAATTTTTAAATTTTTCAATCCACTTGCGAATGGTTCGTTCGCAAGGTGCAGAGTCCGGGTAACACTTATCAAGCCATTTCTTTGCATCGGCTGCATTTTTTCCCATCAAAAAGCAATGATAAATCAACACACGAAATTGCTTTGAATCCATTTTTTTCACAATAACAGAAGATGCTTCACTCACAACGCTATGTCTCGAGAACTAATCGACCGACAGCTTACAAATTTATACACGTATCTTTTGAAGGTTGGTACTAACTGGAAATGGTATGGATTTAATTCAAGTGGTGCCAAGTAATGAACACGAACCTGTTTTCGACGAAACGATGTTCAAATTTTATATCAGCAGAAATGAAATCATCTACTTTGTAATTCTTCGGGTTTACGTTTCAGCTCCTCCACTTCAAGCTTTAATTTAACTCCAGCGTCTTGCATTCGCTGTTTTTTGGCTCTGCGTTTTGTATCTGCCTGTCGTTTACGCCATTCACGTTTACGATTAGCAACGTTTCCTGGCATAGATTTTTCGCCGTTGCGTACGAGATTCCTGCATTAATTCAGCCTTAGATTTCGGAGGCAATCTTCCCACACAATAATTACAAGTAATGAAACCTTACATCACGAACTAACTCCCACATGAAACTGGAAAACAATAGCAAATAAACACTAGACCCTGAACGATATGCAATGGAAAAAAGACGGTAAGGCAAAAAAGGTGCACAGAAAAAAATGTTGACCCCCAGCGCAAAGACGCATTCATGTCAAAGTAATCCGATTTCTTGGAAACTCTCGTCAATATCCGGAGTAATGCCTAATAAACTTATCATTTCTGGAGAGTATTGTGCTTTGAGATCTTTTCCGGTTCTGACATGCCTTAACGAAAAAATGAGTGGATTCGATGGGGTTGTAAGCATATTGAAAAGGTCGTCATTCTGCGGCATCCTTTAAACCTTGCACGGATTTTGGTATCTATATGTCTCGTAGTCTTTATTTTCGGAGCCTCTTCTGACAATTCTCCAAAAGGTAACGATTGATACTCCATTATATTTTGACTATGAGCCAAAATTTTATAAGAGCAACATAAAGTAAAAGAGTGACATATCCTCCAAACTTGGCGTACTTCCCTTCAAATTCAAAACATTAAGTATTATTTCAAGACTCGTTATTGTCTCTCTATTGACCCCAGTTATACGAGCTGTTGCTTTTGATTTTTGAAAAAATCTCCTCGAATTATTTCCATCATTCCTATTTTCACATCCTTGTTTCGGTGTATACACATCGACCCCAATCTCAGTGCGTAAATGCTTTGGATCTTGTGTTTTTTTTTTTGCCTTTTCTCTTTTCGAAGTGTACATCCAGCTTTCAAAATAAGTTCCATGCACCTGATGAGATTTCATATTCGTAGTTATGTTCGTCATCATTTGAATCTCCTTTATTGTTGTAGCCTTTTTGTGTTCTTTTGCATATGGAACATGACCGCGTTGACTTTGTATCTGTTATGTCATTCAGAATTTTTCCGTCAACCATAGTTAAAAAGAACTCATGGTTGATAGCTACCCCTATTTCGTCATTAGCAATTTGACTTTTGATATCGTTGACTTTTTAGAGTTCTCCAGAGTCCTTTGCTTATTGGGGCATTATGTGTCGGCAAAAATTAACTAATGTTGTTATGTTGTTATGTTCATTGAGTTGTTATGCCTCAGTGGAACAACCGTTTGAGTATCTGGTGTATTTATTTTTTTTTTTTTGTAGGCCCGTTGCCCAAATGATTCATCACAGCCCCACTTACATTACCAATGAGAAGAATGGGAAAATCGGCGTTGAGACTCCAATGACCAGGGACAAGTGAAAAAAGAATGCAGGCATCAATAAGAAGACCCAGACCTGATGCTACCGTCATCAAACTTACGGTCACCCTCTCATACGCGGAGATACTACGCAAGGTAAAGGCAGACCCAAAATTGGCAACAGTGGGAAACGCGGTATCAAAAATTAGGAGGACACAAAAGGGTGACCTCCTTATACAACCCAAGGTGACGGGTATCAAGACCACCAAGTTCAAAGGCGTCATTAGCGAAGTGGATCACTTACCCACCACACTATCCATCAGGTTAAAAACATCGATGAGATCACTGCTGTAGACGACATGATCGATATCATCAAAGCCCAGCTTACAGTGACAGTTTCACCAGCAGACATTTTGTCCCTGCAAAAGGCTTACGGAGCAACTCAAACAGCTACAATCAGTATACCCACAAAAGACGCAGGAAAAAAAGACGCGCGAACGCACCCTGCTAAAAAAATGTTTCAAATGCTTTGAGTTTGTTCTGACCGCTCCAAAGTAAGTAGGAGATGTGAAACAGTAGGCCACAGAGCAAAGGATTTCAACAAGGAACCATCCTGTATGTTCTGCAAAAAGGACCATCCAGATGACGTGGAGCATTTAGCTGGCAGTAACAAATCCCCAGTTTTTCGGAGAACTATCACTAGCATTTGAAGATACTACAAATAAATCTTAATCACTGTAGAGTAGCCCAAGATATCCTAGCACAAACTGCCAAGGACAAAAGGGCGAATGTTTTCATGATAAGTGAATCCCATAAATGTCCCGTTGAGAAAAATAACTGGATCTGCGATAAAGCAAAACAAGCTGCAATATGGATATGTGGGCGCTAGGCTTTCCAAGACACAAGCGACCAAACGAATATCAGCAAATGCTGGACAATCTAACAGCGGAAGTTCTTCTGAGAGCCCCAGTCCTCACTCACTCCCTAGACTCACTAACACTAGGGGACAGGCCATACTGGAAACATTTGCTCCCGTATCGAGAAGTATTGGCAACAAGGGTCGCGCAAAAACATACTGGAAAGCTGGGATATGCTCTATCATCGACATCACCCTTGTGAGCGGTTCTATCCTGAGAACCATAAAGAGGAGGCTCAGTGGGGAATACTCACACAGTGACCACCAAATGATAGTTTTGCGAATAAATTGAAAAAAAACCCGTCCAAAATGGAACGACAGAATTTTCGATAAAGCAACATTCGAAGAGATCGATGATTTAACCTTAAGTGGGACAGCACTGCGTGCGATGCATCCATGTCTAGAAGAATAAACAGCAGGTAGGCACCAACATATTACTCGTGGAAAGAGGAAATAAACACACTTCGGGCCCGCCACAAGTTCCAGCGGTCAAGAAGGAGACCAGACTTCCAACAATGCCTGGACATTTTCAAACTGGCAAGAAACAATTTAAATTGAAGGGCTACAAAACCGCTCCAATATCGTAAGAGAAGTCAGTGCAGTGGATACTCCACTAATTACACAGAAGGAGCTACTCCAAGCGTGCAGCAAAATAGGCGACTACAAAGCCCCCGGACCCGACGGCTATTAAAAAGAAACCAGACCTGTTCATGATGACGATGCAGAAGTGCCTCGAAGAAGGAACGTTTCCTGAAAAAAGGAAAATGCATGGTCTTGCTATGAAAAGGAAAGAAGCCTCCTGGAGAATAATCGTCCTTTCACCTATGGACACCATGGGAAAGATCCTCGAGAAGATAACCTTTAATATGTATTTTACTCGTAGTGCCAGACGAAAAAGACTAATTTGGCTTTAAAAAGATGCGATCTCCTGTTGATGTCATTAGAACAGTAGTTGAAATCGCACAAGGGCTATCGAAGGAGAAGATGGCTCTATGGCACTCAGGAGTACTGTGCAGTAGTAACGCTTTACGTTAAAAATGCTTTTAACTCGACGAACTGGTCGTTCATTACAAGATCACTCGTCTCACTTCCTGCTTATAGTGACGAGCTGTTTCAATAGCATAAAATACTAAAACGTCACTGCCGGAGTTCCATAGACATCGGTCTTTGGGCCCTTAATGTGAAACATCATGTACGACGGAATCTTACGATTGGCGTTGCCTCGGGAGGATGACAATAATTGAATTCGCCGATGACAATGCCGTTGCGACAGTAGGTAAGCAAATTCGTACAGTTGAATCCGCTACAAACGAGCAACTGTCCGGATAAAGGGTTGGCTAGCAGTCGGCAGTCTAGAACTAGCCGACCATAAAACAGAAGCTGCCCTCATAACTGTAGCGTTCGCCAACTTCTAAGTTGGTAACCAAACTATCAAGTCAAAGAATCAGTTAAATATTTTTGAGTAATGCTGCAGGACAGACTACGGTTCAAGACACACGTGGACTATTTAACCAAAAAAGCATCGCATGTCTGATATTGGTGGACCTGGATACGCAAAAAAGGTCCAGCTCTCCAGAGTTGTCACATAAGTTCTGTTGTATACTGTGGACGACGGAGACCAAAAGGAAACTATCGTCAACATACGGACACACTACGATAAATCAGCGGCTTTCGAATCATATCGGACGCGACCGCCTTTGTTATGATTCGAGTCGACATTCTTGTAAATGAAATGTTGATGATATATAACAGAAGACCCTCAAGCCAACACGATGCCAATGGAATCAAGAGGATCGAAATCGAAGAAAAAGCTAAGTGGAAGCCTGCTGAGATAATCACCGAAAGGCAGATGGACATTGAAACTTCTACCAACAGTCCATGACTGGGTAGAACGTAAACATGGAGACTGCAACTACAACCTTATGCAGTTCCTGTCTAGCCAAGGTGGTTATCGCAAGTATTTCCACCGTTTTGGGCACGACAGCTCACCATCTTGCCCCGAATACTCAAACGTCGAGCACTCAGTTATTGATTTTCTTGGCGTTCCTCTTGATGGCTTTCATGATCATGCGATTACATAGTAAATCAGACGTTACTTTTGTTTTTTGACAATCGGCATGGAGACAATTTTCCAAGCGGTCCTCGATCTATAGGTTGCGACCCATTTTGATTGAAGATGCGCATAAATTGATGATAATTTTTTTTCTAATTTCGGACATCTTTCCGCTTGACAAATTTTCATCGGACAATTGGTAGTCATTTTTTGCAGCACTCATGCTGGTGACTCAAGCTGTAAAGGGGCTGTCAGGGTTAGAGAAATGTTTTTTCGCTCTTACAAGACCAACCCGACAGAGGAAAACCGAAGAAAGTTTAAACGTTAGACGTAGCAGTCATTCCTGGCTCGTTTAAGAGTGTAAAATTCCAATACAACCAAAAACTGAGGCAGAAAATACAGCAATGTCCCACGGGCAGTAACAATTTTTGGTCGTTCGTCAAAAAACATTAGAAACCCTGCCTCATTTACAATGACATTCCAGCTGTCAGCTTTTTGGACAAGGCCAATCCGCTTGCTGCACACTTTACGGCCATCTCAACACTCCCAGATTGTGTTTTGTCTCTGCCTATACTTGAGTGCGTCAAATCTTCAATGGAATAAATCCACTTTAGCAAGAGATCTTAACATTCACAAATTCCCTGCTCCAAATGGTTTATCTCCCCTCCTTCTCAAGAGCCGATCTTCCTCGCTGGTAAAACCACTGCGTAAGCTTTTTCATCAATCCTACCCTTTAGGACTGTTTCCGAGCAGATGGAAAACAGCATTTGTCCAACCCGTCCCTAGAAACCCAGACCCATTGCACTTACGTCCCTTCTCTCCAAGGTCATGGAAACGCTGATAAACCGTCAACTCATGAAATATCTCGAAACACGAAAACTTCTCAATGACCGGCAATATGGTTTTCGTAGCAACAGGTCCACTGGTGATTTGATGGCAAGTCTCACCGAAAAGTGGAACCAAAGCGTACATCAATCTGGCCAAAGCAAGATAGTTGCACTTGACATTTCTAAGGCATTTTATAGGGTTTTGCATCAGGCTCTTTTGTCGAAAATGCGTGCTTTTGGGATCAATGACTCTCTCCTTCAATGGATTAGAAACTACCTTTCGGAACGTTCAATTCAAGTTGTCTTGGATGGTTTTAAGTCTGAAATTTACAAAATAAATGCTGGTGTGCCCTAGGGCTCCGTTCCGTGTCCGACACTTTATTTAATTTTCATCAATGATCTCTTGTCTGCTACTTCTAATTGAATATATTCCTTTGTGTTCCCGGAGTCAAGACCCTGCTTTTTTGGCTGTAGAACGGGAACGGCAGCTTATGTTATGCTCATTAAATTCGGATATTAACAGCATGAGCAATAACGGAACAATCAACAGAGTGGGTTTAATGCTTCCGAAAACTTTCCATTCTCGGTACGTGTGTCAATCACAACTTACGATGGATATTCGATCTCGTCGAAAATGCTACGAAATGTCTAGGTTTCCTCAAGCGATGTAAGAAATACTTCACCTCCTCTGATGAGGCCTTAATATAAAAGTTGAGCTAGGTGTAGATGTTGGCAGTCAATTACTGAATTCAATTTGACAGATGTTATACAATCTGTTTCAATTTTAGTCACGGAGTCGTTTACCACGCAACAACGCATTTTTGTTATTCAATCTTATTACGAAAACGGGCGATCTGTAAAAGGAACATTTCGTAAAATTCGTGAATATTTCGGCCACCATATTCGTCTTAGTGAGTCCGAAATTAGTGCAATGGTGAAGGGTTCTGAAGAAACTGTTTCGGTGTCGGGTCAAGCTTAGTATCAGCATGCTCGGCCAGCACGCCAAAACATCACCACTGTGAGCGAAAGTGTTCAAAATCAACCAGGCACCTCAATTCGTCGCCGAAGTCAACAATTGGGCCCCGCTTATGGCACTTTTTTTCTCCAAAATTTAATGAATTGTATCTCTGGTCTCAACAGGTTGGTGCGATCGCCTACACAAGCCATCAATCAATCAATTTATTGCGTACGAAATTTGAAGATCACATTATTTCGGTTAAAGGAGAAGTTCATTGGCCTCCAAGATCATGTGATTTCACACCTTTAGACTTCTTTCTGTGGATCTTAAACATAATGTCCGAACTGAAATGGCGACCATTGACCCACTTACTCTTCAAAATGTTATCGATAATTTTGACCTTCAGATGGTCGCTTGCAACAGAAGCCGTGGTGGTCACATTAAAGACGTTGTATTTTATTCATAATTGCCATAGACCTAACTTTATTAATCAATAAAATTCTATATTGATTTAACAATAAATGTTTGTTTAATTTAATGAAAACTTCCGCACTAGCTGTTGGCTCACCTTCTATATGGCATTCATCCCCCCAATGTACAATGCCCACATCTGGTTAAGTGCGCATAAAGCATCTCTGCACCTGCTGGATAGCATTCAAAACGATTAAACTCGTACTAGTAACTGATGTTAATATCAACACGGACATAATGTTTCGTGTCTCACTTTGTTTTATCGCTATTTCCACCACCAGTGCTCCATAGAAATCGCCAGTAGCATTCTGCCCCTTCAAATCTTCAATCGCAACACCCGCCTCGCTATGAATGCTCATTAGTATACCCTCAAGCCCACTCTCGGGCGTACTCTAGAACATCGTGATTCATTCTTAAGCCGAACAACTCGCTTGTGGGATGCCCTGCCGAGCTCTCTATTTCCAAGTCATTATAACATTCAGACATTTAAAACCAACATGCATCGGTACCTCTCTTTCTTTTCTCCCTAATTTTTTTTCGTCCGCGCTGTGTGCAAACATTTTAGTTTAGTTTAATTTAGTTTAGTTTATTAGTTCAAAAACAATACTGTACATCAAGGTAAACTTATAATTAGTACCGGATATAAAATAACATTTAAAGAAAAGAATGCTTATTTAAAATTAAAGAGAACAATAAGAAAATACGAGTACATGTAATAAATAAAAGAAAATAAAATTTTGAGTTAAAGAAAAATTAAGCGCAACCAAGAAAGAGAGAAAAGAAAAAGGACTTATTAAAACAAGAAATTAAATCAATTCAAACTGGAGAGGTATTCGAAACAAGCTATTAGGAATTTACGGCGTTCGATTAAGGACTACACACGAATGGGTAGACCATTCCAGAGCTTAACAGCATAAATGAAAAAATTGCCTGCGTGATGTTAAGCAGGTGAATGTGGCAGGATGCAAGACTATGTAGCGATTTATATGAATTTTGTTAAACAAGTAGATAGGTTCCTTCACGTGAATAGTTTTGAAGAGCAAAGTACAACAACGATATTTGAAAAAAGTCTCTAAGTCACATCCAAGAAGTTGACGAGCTTCAGATGAAATATGATCAAATCTACGAACATTGAAAACGAATTTATGTGAACATCCCAAGTTAACTTATTGTTAACGGTTATTCCAAGGTTTTTTACCTGGTTAACGTACTCAACTTGCGAGGAATTTAAAAGGATAGGGGGGAAATCAGGGAGATACTGTTGATGTTTGGATATTGGTATGGCTTTAGTTTTGTCAAGATTCAGCTTTTAGACCATTGCGTGTTGACCACTCGAGAATAGAACATAAATCGTTGTTTATTTTTGCAACTGCATCTTCAATCATGCCGATAGGGAAACTAAAGTACAATTGAACATCGTCAGCATATGGATATATGATATTGGCAATGCTATAAAATGGAGGGTAGATCATTTATAAAAAGAGAGAACAATAATGGACCCAGAATAGATCCTTGGGGAACACCACGATTAACAGGAAGAAACGAAGACAGTTTACTATTACACGAAACAGCTTGCAAGCGACCCATCATATATGAATAAATTAATTTATTACATGTGTCAGAGAAGTTAAAATATGTCGTAAGTTTATCACAGAGAATATTCGGATTTACACAGTCAAATGCTTTAGAAAAGTCAAGTAGCGTTATCACAGTTGTATAATCAGCGTCCATTGCTTGTCTTACATCGTCAGAAACTTTAAGTAAAGCCTATGTACAGCTATGTCCGCACCGGAACCCTGACTGCAGAGGATTAAGAAGCTGTTTGTCTTTAATAAACTCTTTTATTTGGTGGCTTACAATCGATTCAAAAGCTTTGGATAAAAAAGGGAGGATAGCTATAGGTCGGTATTCAGAGTTTATACCTTTTTTAGGAATCGGTATGCTTTTAGACTTTTTCCAGGCTAACGGGTAGGTAGATGTCATAATAATGGTGTTAAAAATATGGGTGATGTAAGGAAGTATAAGAGGAAGGAGAATTTTTATGAGGTCAGGATGAATATTATTTAGTCCGACTGACCTGCTTTTGATAGAGAAGATTGCTTTTCGCACATTATATATGTTAACTGCAGTCAAGGAAAATTCATTTCCTCTATCATCCTGTGATGACGTTAGGTTACTAATCTTGTGCGCTCGCTAATTAAAAAAAAAAAAAAGTTTCTTGTGGTCGAGTAACTAGATAAGCAGACAACTTCACCTTCAACACTTTCAGTAACGCCAGGCAGAGTATAAAACGTAATCATCCGATCTCGTAGTAACTGTGGACCGTTCCACCATAAGTCCAAATTAAGTAAATCTCGGGGTATTATACCGCGACTGGCAGAGCCGGCAGGATTTTCGGCCGAACACACGTGATGCCATATGCAACCGTGGGTACCCTTGACACCGTAGTTGAGTCTGGGTAGGAAAAGCGCTCGATTTCGTGAAAATTTATAGTGTCTTTTTCATTTAAAGATCGAGTGAAAAGAGTCTGAACATTGTCCTCAGGCGTATGAGATGCTTTCTATCTCTCAGGCAAAATCGTAGAGTACCTATTCAGTTCGGCTATTACGACAGAAGCCATGGGGTTGCAGGCTTCTGCAAACCTACTTAGATAGAAGAAAGAAATTCATTTTAATTGACCTACCTGTCATCATCCTTAGAAGCTGAGTCGCAATTATTACAACCTACAAGTGTCACATTTCCATACGGAAGTCAATTTTAATATTTGTAAGACCACCGAAAGATCACTATCATTAGTGCTGCAGGTTACATGCCAAAAACTGCAGCGCCTATCCGCTATCCATTATTCATTGCCAACGTCAACTAATAAATTTAACTTTTTGAATTTTGAATAAAATAAAATCAGTCACAAATAATCAGATTGTCTCGAGCGATGATTTGCTGCCAATAAGTAATTTTCTACACATTCAATTCTCTGGGATGCGTTATCCCCAAGCGAAGATGGGTACATTAGTATTTTTGTTTGTGATATTTTCACGGCCAAGCGGATTAGAGAGTCTCTGGAACCACACTGTTCAAATTGAGAAAGACAATCTCTTTCACGCTACCCACTCAAAGACATTCATAGTCTCAACGCACAATCGTACAGAAAAAAAAATTCAAAAAAAAAAAAAAAAAACAAACCGAATAATTCTATGGCCCAAATCTGACGTAAATGCCAAGAAATTTCCCCCACACCGCATCTCGTCCGCTACGGATGCGTATGAAATCTCTTCCAGATATGAGAAATTATTACCACCAATCCAGGCGCACTGTCCAATGCCTGCAATCGTTTGCTCCAACTTCTTGCCCAAGTCTCTTCACTGGAAATGAAAATGGAAATGGCTTTGGCTAAAGCTATTTTTACTCCGCATTTATTGATATCCCATCTAACCGGCCCGCCCTTCTCAATCCGACAAATCTTGATCCAATAAATTTGTTTTGGTTTTTTCTGTGATTTTTGATTTCTGTTTTTTGTTTTTTTTTACTTTGTTCGTTCCTTTTGATCTACTCGTATGGATACATCCCTGGAATAGCCGCAGCACCGCACAGTCGTAAATTATTAGTTCGCGCAGTTCAAAATCACTAGGGTCTGACGTGACTCTAATCGCCGCAGGATTAACAAATTAACGCTTACCAAATTGCTAAAGACAAACGTGTCCTTGATATTAAATGTTGTAGTGTGGTAATGCTATCAGTTCGTGGTGTCCTTATTGCGAGTCTTTGGGAATCGATTGATTTTTTTGTTTTTTTTTTTTTGGAAGCAATTCCAATCACCAGCAGCAGCATCATTGGGATGCAATGACGTCTATGCATGGTGTGTTCGCGGATAGGTCATTCATCTCAAGAATAGTGCTGGGTGTAAAATTTCCTCCTTTTCTCGTTGTGTCGATCTAAGAAAACACACAGAGGTGCCTATGGAACAAGATTTCCTACATGCAAATTGGTCCAGATACGAGTACAACGAACAGCAAATCTACGGAAAATATACGCGCACTCTGCTGCGTGAGAAGGTGTATCTGTATCTTGTGACTAAGGCTCCAGTGGTTGAGTGAGTTAAGTAGTTTATAGTAGTGCAGTGTCTGATTGCGGTTACTCGGATTTCATTTATTTAAAAAAACAAAAAATCAAAAAATCAAAAAAAAAAACAAAGAACCAACAAAACAATCAGTGAACAATGTGAGTGATGAGGATCAAGAAGAAAGTTCATGCTCTGTGAATTGAATCCTTAAAGTGCTACCGAATGGAGAGCTGTAAGAAGTTTTTGCCAACAAATTTATTTTTTATATGTAGAATCGCCTAGGTGATCGATCCTCGAATTTTTAATACAAATAAGTGAATTCCAAAGAGTGTCCTTGGCATGACTGCAGTCTAAGGAAGCTAATTTAATTGTTTCTTTAGTACGAAAATTCGCTCCATCAGTCGCTCCGTCTTAACTAAGTGCTTACATAATATATTTAAGGAACTGAACTATTTTGGTTCAAGTTACCTGATTTTCTGCTTCCTACATGAACAGTATCAGTCAGGCCTTTGCATACGCTCTAGTGTTTTGTGTTACTGATCGAATTGAAAGTAGCACCATTAATTATTGTCTCTGTCATCATGGGCATTCCTTCAAAATTTCGAGTTGTTCCCCGGTAGTTTCAGGATTTTCGAATAGGCCGACCGGCTTGACTCGTTCTTCTATTCCAGATGTAAAAACTATGACCTATGAAACTTCAATGAAACGATGGTCGTTGAAAGCTGATTTGTAATGTAGACTTTGACCTCTGGAAAATATATTAGCGATTGTAGATTTTTCGGACGTTTTCCCACAGATTGTAGTCAATGAAGTTGTTGAAACGATCTGATTCCTTATGTTTCAAGTAAATGATTATGAGATTCCAGCTGTCAGGAATACACTCTTCTCAACCACATTAAGTCAAACTCAACCCTACTTATATATATATTTAGATGCCGCTACAATGATGATAGATGAAGATGGGTTTCAGCTAACATGCCTCGCATACGAAGGTGGCTGAGATCCTCTTGCATTTGAGTGCGCCACCTAAGATGAGGTCGTTCTCTATTGTGTTGTCCTCTTCGATTGGAGTTGAAAAGTTTCCGGTCCGGCGCGCGTCCGAGTTTTTGTGAGTAGATCCGCATCGCTGTAGAGTTCGCAGTTGAAACATCTCCTACGTTTTCTATTGATGCAAATGGGACCAAAAATTACCCGAGAAACTTTCCTCTCGAAGCTCCCGAGATCATTTTCATCCGCTTCCTGTGCGCTGGGATGATCGGTGTCTTGTAAAGGGTGTTTTTTTTTTTAGAGCTATATAAATTCAATATGAAGTAAAATACTTGAAGCTAACGTTAAAGTCTATGATATTAGTTTTATTTAATAGATAATTTTATGCCATTAATGTTTAAATATTGGGAATATAACTTAATTGGTTTTTTTTTTTCAAAATTTTAAGGTGTATTTAAGAAAAACATGTACAATAGTATTATTCAAATGGGCAATACGCCCATCTGAAGCTATGACTTTTTCCCATCTTTCTGACAATTTGTGGATCCCATCCCAAAAGACCTGCACCGGCTTGGCAGCCAAGAATGAATCAAGCCAATTTTTGATATTCTGCTCTGATGTGAACCGTATTTCAGTGAGAGCGTTCTGCATCGACCGGAACAAATGGTAGTCAGAAGAGGCAAGGTCTGGGCTATAAGGCGGGTGGGGTAAGACTTCCCATCCACTGTTTTCCAAATAGTTCTTAACCGGAATAGCAACGTGGGGCGGAGCGTTGTCATGATGGAAAATTATTGCCTCGTGTCTGGTCGCATATTCCAGGCGTTTTTCGGCCACTGCTCTCTTCAAACGGATTAATTGTGTTCGGGAGCGTTGTCCATTGATGGTTTCACTCGGTTTTAGCAGCTCATAATGCAGCACACCCATCTGATTCCACCAAATACAGAGCATTACCTTCTCGCCATGGATATTCGGCTTTGCCGTTGATTTGGCTGGTTGGCCGGATTTCACCTATGATTTTTTGCGCTTGGGGTTGTCGTGATGGATCCATTTTTCATCACCAGTAATAATCCGATACAAAAATGACTTCCTTTTTTGGCGTTCCAGCAGCATTTCGGACATGCAAAACCGCCTTTCGACGTCTCTCGGCTTGAGTTCATGTGGAACCCAATTTCCTTGCTTTTGAATATATCCAGCTGCTTTTAAACGTTTTGAAATGGCTGCTTGAGTGACACCCAAAGATTATGCGAGCTCTTCTTGTGTTTGGCAACAATCTTCATAGAGTAATGCTTAAAGTTCTTCATCTTCAAACTTTTTTGGCTGCCCAGGACGTTCATCGTCTTCCAAGCCAAAATCACCACTTTTAAATCGTGCAAACCACTTTTGGCACGTTCGCTCAGCTAGCGCATGTTCACCATAAACTTCCACCAAAATACGATGACTTTCGGCAGCAGTTTTCTTCATATTAAAGTAATGAAGAAGAACTCCCCTTTTTCAGGCACAAAGTTCGACATATTTGAGTGAAAAAAAATTATTGTTGTTTACGCTTCAAATGAATGACATATGCTGAAATGACGTACAATGACAGTAGCTTTCCAATGCATGTTCCAATGGAATAATACAAGATACGCCATCTCTTAGCAAACCGCACGAATTAAGTTATAGACCTAATATATATCGGGTATATGCGCGTCACGGCTAGCTCGAATGAAGCGCAATCGTAAAGTCCAATT
This sequence comes from Volucella zonaria, assembly GCA_963966105.1. Taxonomy (NCBI): domain Eukaryota; kingdom Metazoa; phylum Arthropoda; class Insecta; order Diptera; family Syrphidae; genus Volucella; species Volucella zonaria. The sequence continues at coordinate 181,965,041 of OZ014530.1, read as the reverse complement.
TCCGACAACTTTATCGAGCAACTGGAGCCGTATATCAGCAATAACACTTCGAATGTTGACTTCCCAATCGTTCAACGTCTCTGGTTTATCAGCATAGACTAGCGACTTCACATACCCCCAAAGAAAGTTATCTAAAGGTGTGAGATCACAGGATCGTTAAGGCCAGCTCACAGGTCTATTACGCGAAATTATGCGCTCAGCAAATGTGTCGCGCGCCGTGTGGCATGCTGCGCCATCTAGTTGAAACTAAAGCTCTGTCACTTCGATGGCATTCAACTGAGGAACATAGAAGTCAAAAATCATGTTTCTATAGCGCTCTCCATTGAGCGTAACATTCTGGCCGGCATCGTCCTTAAAGAAATATGGGCCGATGATTCCAATAGCCTATAAAGCACACCAAACATTGAGTTTTAATGGGCGTAAGGGCATCTCGACAAAGGCTTCTGGGTTTTCTCCACTCCGAATTCAGCAATTTTGCTTGTTTGCATATCCATTTAACCAAAAATGGGCCTCATCGGAGGACAAAATTTTGCGTTGAAAATGAGCTGAATCATGTTTTCAGTCCATTCACCGAACCGAAGACGAATATAATGGTCATGCGGTTTCAACTCTTCTGGATCTTATAAGCTTTTAAGCCAGGATCTATCCCCATAGGGCATAGCTTCAATTGCTGTGCACGATAGCGAATTGACTCATTTGGATTCTCCTCAACACTGCGCTCCACAACGGTAATAACTTCTTCTGTTTGCACTGTTTGTCATCTTTGGGGATGCGTATTAGCCATTAGAGTGTACGTAGTGCGAAAACAATTCATCGTGTTCCGAATAACTTGCTCAGATGGACCATAAAATGAATGTAGCACACGATAAGTTTGGCGAACCAAACCATGGTTTTCAAAATAAGTTTGCACAATCTATTCATCGTAAAATGCAAAACGTACTAATCACAAACCAACTTTCAACTGTCAAACTGACAATCTGTAGAAACAGTGTTGCCATTTTAAAAACCAAACCTCTAAAAAAAAAACACCCTTTTTAATGTCGTTATGAGTGGTCGAGAGAGGGCTTTACTACTTAACTACCTTCTATGTCCAAAAAAGCAGCGATCAGCAAGTATGACCATTCGCATGAGTTCTGCGCTGGTGTCGTTTAAGAAGTTGATAGCGGAATCGAGGTAGACTACTACCTCAAAGTTGTAGCTGCCTATCGTGACGTTTAGTCGATATTGTGTCTCTCCCTCTTGGTTGACAGCATATACCTTTAACCGCCAAATTCATTCGTCGGATATACTCTCTTCAACCTAGATTTTAGAGATAAGTTGGTGTATGTTCCGTTTCCAATTATCACCTGCTGCCTTAAACAGCTCGACAGTTAAGCCATCGGGTCTAAAAATTGCTGTCCAAACTTTACCTTGGCCAGATGGATGGAAATATCGTCTGCCTTCTTTCTGGTTAAACGGAATTCATCATCACTAACCCACCACTTTCCAGACTCTCAGCACTGATTTTAGTTCTATTATGGTTTCCTTCTCCATCCTCGCAGATTTCTCTTCGAGCTTTAAAGTTTTGGCATGAAGGTTATAATCTGGTAACACCTTTCAAAGGCCCCGATCAAAGCTATTGTCCTATCTAATTTTGGCGTGACAAACGTCAGGTTTAGAAGATCCTTTTTTAAAAAAAAAAAAAAAACAAAGAACTTAACATTCAAGCGGGTATGACTACACCTATGATGCCAAAGCATGTGTGAAGTTTCTCGTAAAATGGGACAGAAAGAGAAAGAAAGATGTTTGGGCTCAGTGGCTATTTTGCTCCATGGGTGGCATCCAACATTTAATGGGGAGATTAAATTATTAGTGTACTCGTAAATTGGCTTGATGTTGTTACTTAGGCAACCATTCATCTCACGAGATTTTATTTGCCGGAAAAAAAGGCTCTCGGTCACGGCCACCCACATGGAGTTTCCTGTACTTGATCAGTAACTTAGAACACAGGTTGGGTCCATTATCTCCGCAACTTCTCGGTGGAGTGCTAATAAATATATAGAACCAAATAAAGAATGAATCTCAGAAGGCTCTTTAGGTTCAGACTCCACAAGTTCCAATGGGAACCCCACAGTTTCGACATATATTATAGGCACTAACAACCCCCACCGCAGTTTTGATCAGAGCATATATAATATATAGGTGCTACTCGTAGAACTTATGCAATTACTTTATTTAATAGAGTTACAATTTACAATTCAATCGCTTTTCTTAACTCCTTTTACTTTTCTTTATCTTTTACTTAAACCACTTTATCACTATTCGTAAGTAACATTTCAAATTCCAATTTAGAACTGGCTTACATATCTTGTGGGTTGCTGATATTTATTCTCGCCTGACATCTTTCGAGAACGTTCTATACTATACATTCTATGCTAGAATATTTGCTAAACGTTTCCACTCACCATTTCCCAATGGTTGAGTCTTCTGCTATTGAGATATGGAAAACTTCTGCTATTCATACTTAGATGACGCTGTTTAAATTTTAAGTGACTATCACACTGTTCCCTCCCTAAAGTTGTTCATGCCGTTGAAATGGCACATTCTATCCACGTAGTCGTTTACCTCCTTGGGCTCCATAGGTGGGGATCCGAATTTCGTTTCACTTCACAACAGTTCGGTTATTTGACCAAATGGGATCTGGGATGGCGTATGTTCTGTTGAACTATGTACCGCGTTTCGGTAGGCCATTATGAAGAGGGAGATGTGTCGATCCCTGTACCACTGACAGTTGCCGACGATCTTAGACAGATGCTCATTCAAGGCCCGATTGAATCGCTCAACCATTCCCTCAAATTGGTTGTGTAGTGGCGTTGTCTTGGTTTTCCTTATTCCCAGATATTGACACACTTCCTTGGGACCGCATTGGGACCTCATATCCGCTCACCTAGTTGTTGCCCTTCTGTTCTGATACGGTCTTAACCCCTTGAAGTGGGATTGCAATCACTTCCGACCATTTACTGAAGTAATCGGTTGCAATTAAAGGTTTCGGGAAATGGGCCAGCGACGCCGACGGCTATTCGTTCGAATGATGCACCGACATTGCGTTGTTGCATTCGTGCCTGTGGCTTTACTTTTGGGCCCTCAGTAGCTCTACACTTTATTCATTTTTTGCACCAATTCTCGACATCTTGTTTTGCACTTAACCAATAAATATGTTCCCTTACCTTCTCTAACGTCTTGTTTATTACCAAGTGACCTTCTGAGGGTCCCTCATGTATTTCATGGAGCACTTAGCTGACCGCACACCGTGGCATGATTAGCTGCATACGAGATATTGTTCCGTCTGCACTTTCCCACTTTCCCACTTTCTCTTCAGCAAACCATCTTGCACATAAAGCGAGTCCCACTGTGCCCAATATGCCTTTAGAGTTTGGCTCCGGTCTGCTGGCAGCTTGGTCTTTCCTCGTGTTCCGTCAAGTCCAATATTGGTTCGATGTCATTATCTGCCTGATAGTGGCCTGTTCTTTCGCTTCGTTACGCTTGCAGTGCTCACATTTACCTCCGCAAGCTCGACGAGAGAGAGCATCAGCGCTTGAGTGGAGTTTTCTCTTGCGGTATTGCACTTCAAAGTCGTAGCCCTGCAACTTCTCGATCCATCTTGCAACTTGGCCTTCAGGGTTCTTAAATCGTAGTAGCCATTTCAGAGCTGCGTGGTCTGTCAGAAGAATTAACTTTTGTCCATAGAGGTACTTATGAGAATGAATCGTTGTCAGAATTAAAGCCAGAATTACACCCCGAATTACGGAGTAGTTCTGTCCTGGTCTGAAGAGTACCACTTTCTCCTGACCATCATGAACTTAAGAGATCACGGCTCCGGGTGTGAGGTAACTCAAGATGAGGGCTTTGCACTGCTGCCGCTTGAGTTCTTGAAACGCTTTTTTACACCCTCGAGACCACCCGAACTGTCGTCCTTTTTCCGTATGTTGATGCAGGCTCTTTGCAATACTCGTATTTGGGTGTCTATAACAACACATCTCACAGGTTTTCATACTTTTTCTTCCCAGTCCAAAAAGCCCAACTTCTTGGATAGTTGGAATGTGTTTCTTATAGCAATCTGGGACGTTGGCTATCTAGTTATTCATATCATTTCGGATATAAGTGGATCGTCGACTATTTCCCGAGGCTTGAAGTAGCTTCTTTTTTTCTTCGTATCTTTGGATTTTTCGTTTAATATAGAACTAAAATTCTTCGACTGCTACCACATAGGTTCGGGTTTTTTAATTTTTGACGTCAACACCTTTTCGGCCAGCAATGGCAAAACTTAAACCGAAGGCTTCCGCCTATAAAAATGTTTCATCTTCTTTTGGTAGTTGAAGCCAAAAAAAAAACATAGCTGCATCTGACGAGAATAATAATTTCGTTACTGGAGAGACTTAAAACTTGGTCTACGACCTATTGCGTCGTAAATGGTTATTTGTTGTTTTAGACCTCTATTCCGGCTACATCCAAAGATTACGTATCAATTAGTTTTCTTTAATCGGAATCCCCATCACTTTAGCTATGTTTCCTTTGAAATTGGTTTAAATGTTAATAAGCACTCCAACGGCATAAGTTCTTAAACGCCGTAGGCATCTGTAATTTGATACTGGCAATGGGAGTCACATTCAATCCTCTGGACAAGATGCATTTTGCTTTAATTTCAAGGTCTGTGAAAGCCTTCTAAGAGCTCTGCAGTGGTCTGGACGAAAAGCAAGATCTTAAATCATTTTCATAGCCCCCTGGTTAGGCTTTTTAAGCATTAGCTTCAGATCTTGTAAGTCTCTTCGCAATTGTCCAAATTTCGACAGAAATGTTTGCCGAAATTCCTCATAGATCTTCCCTTTGATTTAAAGATATATATGCTCCTGTCTGGAACATATACATAGATAGTTTATCGTGTGTTCATAATTTCTAGTGCTTCCTAAGAAGACTATGACCCTGTCTTACACCGACATCCCAATTTAACGATTTCATTGGTTTTCTTCGAACTCCTTGTTGGACTTAGCTTATCCTATGTTCTACCGTCCTTCGTCAGTTTGTTTATTTTTTATTTTTTATTTTTTAATATGTCTCATCGGCGATTTTTCTCCATTTCTAACCAGTTAATTGGCAAACTCATTGTCCTTCCGTTTTAATGGCGCAATGCCCTGGTATTCTTATAGTCTTACTGGCACACATAATGCCTTAAGACTTGTATGGCAATTGTTGTCTTATTTGGGAATTGTGACTCCCAAATAATTGTAAACGGAACAGAGGGGTTCTTGGACAAGTAACAAATATCTGACCTGGCTTATCCAGTCGCTGGTAATTTTAATTAATATTTCTCCAGATTTACGCTCTTAGAGTTATTTTACAAATATTTACCACTTACCCTTTTTCTAAGCTGAGGCTGCCAGGATATGTTGTCATTGACGGTCTCTTTCAGAAAAAGTGGAAAATTTAAAGCACGAAAAGGTGGTCCTTCCTCCTTTCAATAGTTTGTTTTGGATCTTGATCTCAGCCTCCAACCGGCTTCCATTTTGCCCGACATTCAAAAATATGTTCTTGTATGGCAGCATACAAGTATTTTGGTGTATTTTTCCCTGGAATCTCAGCTCTTAGTAGATTTTTTTTTACTATAAGTAGGACTAAAAGTAAATAAGCCACATCTACCAGGACGTACATAATGTCGCCGTGGGACTTGCGAGTATTTTGATTTTATGACACTCTTATCTATCATCCAAGGCTGCAGGAAGAGAAAACACTCGAGCTGATTGTAAGCTGTAATAAAAGTTTGGCAAGCAATAAGCCGTACGTAGACTCATACATATAAATATGGTAGATATCCAAGTATTGAAAGAGCTGTATTCTAAGTAAAAAGCAACAGTTTCCTACATGCATATAGGCAAGCTGAACGAATAATTTAAATATTTTTTTAAATAATCAGCTGCCAGGATAAGGTAACTCAAATTAGCTCAACGGTCATCACGCGATCTTTTCATATTTTTGTCGGAAAGCACCCAATACTGGCATCATCACCCGTTTTCGCATGTCAATACTGAACTCGGTGCTCTGGCAGAAAAACCATAAAATGGCATTTCGCCAGAAGGCTTTCCGAAATGAGTTCTGAAACGGCTTCTAAAGGCGACAAGCAGATATCTACGAGTATCCTCTAGATTAGATTAAACCCTATATCGGCTATATCTTTGGGTGAGCTGGCAGTGATATCTTCTGCCTCAAGGTACTAGAAGACCTGTTGTGCTTAATCGGTTACGGTGGCAATGGGTATGCTCTTCTTCGTCCTTGTTGAACATGCGAAAGTTGTTGTCTTGTGCTATTCCCAGAGTCAAAAAGGGTTTTTTTTACTCTGGAGTAGGAGTCGTTCGTATCTGACCCCTACATAGCTGTAGGAGTTGTTTTGTTATGTTGACGGAAGGGGTTTGGTAAAAAGTTGTTGGCCTGCCTTTCACCTTCAGCTTTTGTCCTGTAACTAGTGGAGTGCCTTGGTTTTTAGCTAGTTGTTTATGTAGATCTTTATGGGGCTAATTGGTAACCTGTAGAATGGTCGTGGCTACATGAATGTTGAGGCCGAACCTTTTTCCTGTCGTGATCTGGCACCCTGATTAAATTGACTCTATTGGAGCTGGCTAGTGTTTTGAGAAGTATAATGCAGTCCAACCGATTTTTCGGGATTTTCTCAAAAGCGTTGGTAATAACTACGGCCGCTTCTGTTTGATAGTCCTTAATGCAGAGCTCTATTGCGTGTATCTCAGCTTGAAATACGGAGATGCTACTGTCATTATTCACATCCATTGAGACAAGTATGTAGACATTAGCAAAAGATGCTTTCTGTATGTGAAGATGAAGAGGTGGGAGGTTCAACAAATTTGCGGTGGGTGCTGTTCTCATTGCATTCGTAGTAAACACTCAGGCAAGTTTTTGAGATTTGTGTCGTCCAGCTCGTGTAGACTTTTGTTTAGTTTTATGTCACCAAATTGGAGATGCATAAGTGGCTATATGTCTAGCAATTGTTGTGTACATCCACAGTATCATTTTTGGATTAAGGCCGCAGTTTTTACCCAGTAGACATTTGCTGGTCCATAGTGAAATCCTGACTTTATCTACGGTTTTTGTGATACTCGTATGTGTGTTCCAAGGGAGTTTTAAGTTTGTCCGATTTTCTTCTCTTGGGAGTTGACGTTTAGGCCAACTTACTTGCACCAATTAAGTAGCAACAAGATTCAGTGTCCCCTACACCATAGCAGGGGGGTAGCCTTTCACACCCATAACACTGATTCTGTCACTGCCTAATGTAGCGTTGTTATTTCTACAGTTAAGCATGTGCTTTATGTGATATTACCTAGTCCTGTGTTTCGGATGCATCTGTATATGTTGTCGAAAGCTTCATCGATATCAAGGAAGCAGCCAACCGCAATTTCTTTAAGGGATTTCTCAATCTTCTCGTAGTGCATCCCTGAAGAGCATGCGTTGTCGATTTTCCTAGTTGATAGGCATATTGGTTCTTGTGAGGTGTGTGTGTGTTCCTATACAGGGAACCCTCCCTGATATACATATACGAATACATACTCGTATATCTCTCGTATATTTCTTTCCAACTTTTTTGTATGTAACCTCAGGCATAACTGGTTCCGAATATGTTACGTATCAGTGTAATACCTTTTTGGAAAAATGCTGGGAAGATTGCATCCAGGGATTTTGAATGGCTCAAATGAATTGATGGCCCATTTTGTTTTGCCGTCAAAAAAAAATGTCCTTTGACCTATTCCAATCCTCTCTAGTTAGTCAATTGGACTTTTTCTGGAAAGAATTATCGGGAGCAATGGATGTGGTGGTGGAATTTGAGAATTGGGTTTCGCCTAAGAGCTGCAGCATCCATAGACCGCTTTCCACATAAGTACCCTTCGGTTTTTTTCAATAGTCCGATTCGATTTGTGTACTGTTTGAGAAGAATTCTGTGGATTCGAGCTCCGCTCCCAATATCAGAGAGATCTTGGCATGACTTTTTCCATGATTCCCTTTTAGCTCTTCTAATTATCGGTTAAATTGTACTTTGTGAGTGTTTCAAAGTACTCATCCCAGTCTAAGTCCTTGCTTCAGTGGGTAGCTCGACTATTGACATTGCCATGTCTTTATTTGTGTGTTCTAGAATTTGAATAGATGCTATATTCTGAATTAACATAATACGAACTTTAGGTTTCCCTTCGTTTACAGAATTGTAGAGTAACCCATTTGAGAGGCCCCTTATCCGGTTCTTGTAAGAGTACGGCTCCTGGATAAAGGCAACATCTGCGTGAGCCTTATTAAATTGAAGACTTAATACCGCAGGGGCGGATTTTGCATGCGGTAGAATAATTTGGATGAACCTTAGTCTTTGCATCCTGCACAACATTTTTAGCTTCTCCAGTGGACTCGTTGCCTTTTGATGTCTTAGACTTTGAGGACAAGTCTTCTGAAGTCGTTGGTCTTTGAGTCATATCCCCTGAGCTATTAGTTCCAGATGTGGTGGTTTTAGCTATCTCATGGTTCTCTTGGGTTTTATCAGCTCCAAGTGTACTCCGCCTGCGCTGAGCAGTCTTTGCTGAGAGCTGAATTTGAATGAGCGGACGCTCTGTTCACAGTTTTGGCTTCAAACTCTTTATTCTGCATTGGTTTCGATTATCCTTTTATTCCAATCGGGATCCACAAGAAGTTGAGAAAAACCTTAGGTATATCCTTGGTTTAGGATATAATCCTTGGAAACCTCATCCACTACGAATGTGATGGTTTCACCTCCGCTCTTCTCCTTTCTGACCCTGAGAACTCGCCGGGTTTTTGTGAAAATGTCGTGGTTTTGTTCATGTCCTTAGTGAGGTTGTCTGCTTCTAGAACGGAGACAATGCAGGTGAATAACTTGAAAACATCGTCCCCCTATGTTATACGGAGATTTGTGTTTTTCCATCGTTTAGTTGTGCCTGCAACAGACATGAGCCAGTTTTTAGTTACTGTGTCATCGCAGGTGATCGACAACCATCCGTCTCTAGCTGAAGTGGCTATAAACCATAAGATCTGTTTTTGTCAGATTTATCCATCTCTTCCTGTAGGCTTTTGCTCACTAGCTTGATCTCTTTCGTCCGTAAGAATCCGCTCTGGGTGCATAGAGTGCAAGATATAGTAGCAGCCTTACATTGGGCAATAGCATCCTTGTAGGATAGCCCTGATGTGCTATCTGATCCAGTGCAGTCTCCGCCCGCTGGACTTTTTTAGCAAACTTCTTATATTTTGCTTCCACTTGAGGATTTAACCACTTCTGAGTGGAATTTATGAACAGTGTTTCGTGTTTAGTGAATCCTTTAAACAATCTGTAAAAGTAATAAGGAAAATTTCAACAAATATCGCGGCAGTCTAGTCTCTTCACTCACGATATTATTCGCCGTATGCCTCCTGAAAATGTGGTGTCGTCAGAAGTTAGTGTACAGTGCTATTTTGGTGTGTTGCCTAAATGAAATATCTCCAAACACGAACACTTCTCAATGACCGGCAATATGGTTTTCGTAGCAACAGGTCCACTGGTAATTTGATGGCATATCTTACCGAAAAGTGGAATCAAAGCGTACATCAATCTGGCGAAAGCAAGATAGTTGCACTTGATATTTCTAAGGCATTTGACAGAGTTTGGCATCAGGCTCTTGACTTTCTACTTCAACGGAACGTTCAATTCAAGTTGTCTTGGACGGTTTCAAATTTGATATTCACAAAATAAATGCTGGTGTGCCCTAGGGCTCCGTTCTGTCTCCGATACTCTATTCCTTTACTGACGACAGTACTCTCTGCTTTTCATATTCGTTCCCGGACTCACGTCCCTGCTCTTCGGCTGTAGAACGGGAACGGCAGCTTATGTTTAGCTCATTTAATTCTGATATTAACAGCATAACCAATTTTGGGACAATCAACAGAGTGGATTTAATGCTTCCGAAAACTTTACACTCTCTGTATGTGTGTCAATGACAACTTACGTTGGAATGACCACATATTCGATCTCGTCAAAAATACTACGAAATGTCTAGGTTTCCTCAAACGATGTAAGAAATACTTTACCCCCTCTGATCTGGCCTCAATATATAAGGCGTTTAACCGCCCGCAATTGGAGTACAATGCTCACATCTTTTCGGGTGTGCCCAAATCTTCCCTGCACCTGCTAGATAGGATTCAAAACCGTGCGATAAAACTCATATGTGATACTAGTATCACTCAAACAATGGACACTCCCGAACACCGGCGTAATGTCTCTCTTTTATCGCTATTCCCACCACCAGTGCTCAAGCAGTTTCAAGCTTTTAACCGTAATGCCCGTCTCGCTATGAATGCTCATCAGTATACCCTCAAGCCCACTCTCGGGCGTACTCTAGAACATCGTGATTCGTTCCTAAACCGTACAACTCGCTTATGGAATGCCGTACATAGCTCCTTGTTTCCTAGTCATTCAAACATTTAAAACCAACGTTCACCGGTATCTCTCTTTCCATCCTCCCTGATTTTCCTTCCCCCGCGCTGTGTGCAAACATTTAAAGGCTACTTAAATCTCTTGAGCGTGCGAAAATTATATAAAAAAAACTCTGGGGCGTTTTTGTAGCCTAATTTTAGTGTAAAAGACAATGGGGTTGTAAAAAGACGTGCAATCTACGGAGCCTAAGAGGAGTCGGTTAATGAAGAGAATGTCTGCTGCGTCCCTTCGTTCCTCAAGGGTATACAGGTTAAAGAGTTTGAGACGGTCTCCATAGGGAGGTAAGATTAGAGGATAGTTCCAATGTAGACCCCGAAGAGCAAATCGAAGTAAAGAACACTGGATGCTCTCAATTCGGGATACATGAACTCGTTGAAATGGGCACCACACTTGGCTAGTGTACTCGAGAAGGAGGTGAACTAAAGTGGTGTATAGTGATCTGGTCACGTACGGATTGTAGAATTCTTTGGACCGTCTTTTAACGAAGCCAAGTGATGAGTTTGCTTTAGTAATTATCCCACCAATATGAGAGTGGAAATCAAGCTCCCTGTAGCAAAATACGCCAAGGTCGCGGATAGACTGAACAAGGTATATAGGAGGAGACTTGCTGCACTTACGTGAGAAGGTAATGAGAAGTTCTAGATGCACCAGGTGGAACAACTATTTAGATCTGTTTGAAGTATAGAGAGAAAGTGCTGAGTGTTGAATGACCCCTTCACGATCGTTAATGGTTAGGATGAAGAGAAGTGGACCTAGGTGACTACCTTGAGGAATACCTGAAGTGGCCAAGAAAGGGCCGATAGGACAGACCTGAAACGAACACTATAAAAACGAATATCCATGTAAGAAAATGGATTCAAAACCTAGAACGGACATTTTGAACAGGATTAGTTTATGAGATATTTTGTCAAAAGCCTTATTGAAATCCGTTGTTAAAACGTCAAGTTCTTTACCACTTTCTAAGGCTCAGAGAAGAGAGGACACGAATTCGACAAGGTTAGTGGTAGTTGATCTATGTACCTTTCAGAAAGCCGCATTGATCAGGGGAAATAAGAGGTTTCAACTGGAAGATTAAGGCTTCGTACAAAATGCTTTCGAGGAGTTTGGGTATATGTGAAAGTTTCGGTATGGAGGGTAATTAGTGAATTCGTTCTTTAATCCTGTTTTGTGTATCAGTGTTATGAAAGAAGAGAAAGCAATAGCCGGAAGAAGGTGAAAGATCATCATGTACGCTTAGACTAGCTTGACACTATTGGTCTTTCTAGATTGAACCACTATCACCACCTAAAGTAACTCCTTTTCTCGTACTCGTAAGACCCCGGCAATTAGTAATCGCTCAATTGATTTCTTACTGTCGCTTAACTAAATGTGCCCCAACTTCCACTCAATTATTTAAATTTAATGCGAAAACAATACTTTATTGGTATAAATCAATTAGCTACCTTTTAGCTCCACGAGTCAACTGTCCGTATAGCCGCCAAACCAACACAACACGTCTGACACTTTCTCAATTGACAAACAAACCTACAACAAAACCTCTCTTCTTTGACACACAGCATTAAATTGATCGTTAAATGAGTGTGTAAACATAACTTCCGTTTGATTCTGAGTAAACATTAGTGACCCCCCACACGTGTTTGTTTGTAATACCTTACCGACAAGTTTTGAAATTTTAAATCAATTCAAGGGTTTGTCTGTCATTAGGTGGTCATAAGACTTTTACACTCGTTAGCGTTGACATTTAACTATCGTTGAGTTTACTTGCTCGTATATACGTTACTTTGCTAATTGTTAATTTTTTTCTTATTTCCTTACTTGCAGATCATCAATTTCCAATTGATTTAACGAATGTAGCCAAAGACCATACAAATCTGGAGAACGATCCATTGCAGTCCCTCTATCGGCGCCTGTGCATATTAAATCGATGTGCCAATATGCGATTGGACAGTAGTCATAAGACACATACTCCCCAGGTAAGTTAAATTGTTGGCTTAGGGTTTCAAGTGAGCTTCAGGGTGCGTTCAGAAGATATTACTTAAAAAACGAATGTTTGTAACTAAGCTATCAATTAACTAACATAAATTACTATATCAGTTGACAGTTGATAGCATAGCAGTTTGAGGCATAACGTAGATAAATTGCAGTCTTAAAAACTTAAAAGTGTGACTTTTAATGTACTTGAGTTTGACACTGTCACATGCTATTGGGATGCCATCTTGACGCTCGCTACCAATCTATATATGTACTGTCAATGCATTTCTCAAGCCACTAGGAACTGACGCTTCTGTCCTTCTGAAATTTCAATCCGAACTTACATTTTCCATTTCTCCACTTTGACAGAAAGAAGATTCTGACGATGAGAACTGCGCTCTAAGTGAAAATTGGACATTCCAGCCACACATCCGGCGTTGGTCACGTATCGGCGAAATGGGCTTAGAACTACCAACCAAATTAAGTCAAGACAAAACCGAGAGCTCATCCAAGGAGTCCAGCCCAGATCGTTTTGAGGACGATGATTCATATGACATATCGGGTGCTGGTCTTAATCTATCATTGCCGCATGAGCATACCGATGCAACAGCTAATAATGATTCCGATCCAGCAGCTGTCCGTCTAAGGCGAACCGGTAGTGAACGTCTTAAAGATGGCGCTAAAGCTCTACTGCGTCGTGTCGAATCTATTAAATCACGTCGAAGGAAACGTCAAAATCGTGAAGGTATTGTCATAAGTGGACCACAAGCCTTGGACTTATCACAGCTTGGTCAGAGAAGTTTTCGTAAGCCTGATGCTGTTTATTCAACACCGCCCTCGCCATCTGCCGTTAGTCCAATGCATATGTATCCGAAGAGTCCGTTATTCCATCACATTGGCCAAAATGAACTCAAGGTTCCATCCCAGAGTGAGAATTTCCTTAGTCCGAATCGGATAAATAGTCCTAAGAGAACACCAACAACCCCGCGATCGATGCGTACTAGTCCGTTGCACTTTTTTGCCGCTCCACCGATGCCACATTTGAAGGAGGGCAAATCAGATGACTCTTCGTCATATTACAGTGACAGTCAGGAATCATCATCGACTGGAGGGAAGTTAACGCTGTCATTACGTAAAGCGCCTTCAAAGTCAAGGCGATTCCTACAGAGAACTGGTAAAGTCGATGACATTGGTGCACATTCCGATTCTGAATGCCATCAAGGCAGGAAGTTTGTCTTCAAGGACACCAATTCCAATACCACAGAGGTGAGTCAACAGTGGTATTTGTATGAATCTCGTTTAAAAATTTTTTTATTAATTTTCAGATGAAAGTTAAGAAGCTCACCCGTGGAGGATCATTGAATCTCGGTAAGGATCCAAAGAAACGTGAAGGTTTCCGTTCGGCTAGTTTTCGTACTCGTTCTACAGTCCGCAAGGATCACAAAAATTCCGAAAGTGACACAGAAAACGTGAAAATCAGGTAAGGAATCACGTGTGCTCAAATCCCCATAAAAATAAAACACTTATTCCGTCTAACTTTTAGAAAAAGCCCAGTTGTCCGATGGCACAGCTTCCAAGAGGAAGAGCGACCACATATGATCTTCAAAAAGTGTTTCTCACGAAAAGTAGAGCCCGAGAAAACCGAAGGAACACCATTCGTTGCGATGTCCTGCGGTCAGTTGCAAATCATCCGTAAATTGGCTTTAGTCATTTTAACCGGTTACATGGAGCGATACTGCCCAACTCATCGCTCCGGATGGAATTGGGAATTGCCAAAGTTTATAAAGAAGATAAAAATGCCCGATTACAAGGACAAGAAGGTCTTTGGAGTACCGCTCCTGCTGATCTTACAGCGCACTGGGCAGACACTTCCAGTAGCAGTTAGAGCTGCATTCAGATGGCTACAACTAAACGCTCTAGATCAGATTGGTTTATTCCGTAAATCTGGGGTCAAATCGAGAATATTTAAACTCAAGGAACGTATTGAAATAGCAGACACTTCAGCCGAGTGTATGGATGTCTTTGATACCCAGCAAGCGTATGATGTCGCCGATATGCTAAAACAGTATTTCCGTGATCTGCCAGAGTCACTGTTGACCACCAAGATGTCTGAGACTTTCGCAGCGATCTTTCAACGTACGATTCTTATTTCTACAAAAACATCACTAAAATGATAAATTGTTGTTTTTTTTTTTTGTGTAGATCTCCCCCCAGACGTTCGCCTTGATGCAGTCCAATGTGCTGTACTCCTCCTGCCCGATGAGAATCGTGAAATTCTCTATGCTCTCTTGGAATTCCTCACACTGGTCGCTGATAATTCCCAGTTCAACCAAATGACAGCCAATAATTTAGCTGTTTGCCTAGCGCCATCTTTGTTTCATACCAGTATATCGACCGGATCGTCATCAGTGACGGCGTCGCCAAGACGTCGTAAAACCACAGGTGTTCCAGATGCCAAAGAGCTCTCCGAAGCGAAAGCTTCTCATGAATGCCTGTCGTTCATGATCGAGCATTACAGACAGATTTTCACAGCGTCGCGTGAGAGAATATCCAAATGCAATTTCGGCTACATGGAAGAGTCCAAGCCAGTACAACTGGAGGCTTTGGGCGAAGGAATGCAATTTCATAATTGGCGTGGGTATCTGTATGAGTGCACAAGTGCAACCATTAAGGAAGGAAGAGAGAAGTATGTTTTTTGATGATTTAACTATTAGAGATCTATTATCATGGCTATCACTTATTTTGTAGATCAAGAGGTTGGATGAGTATAACATCTCTGGATGCAAATGTTGATATTTCCTATAAAAAAGTCGGAGACGGTCATCCGCTGCGCCTGTGGCGTTGTGCGACAGAAGTAGAAGGTCCTCCTAAAGACGTTCTGGATTACATATTGAAACAACGCGCCTCGTGGGATATAAATCTTCTGCAAAGTCAAACTATAAAGAAACTGGACGAGAGAACTGAGATATTCCAATATGCCTTCGATGGACAGATGTGTACAGACTTTTGTGTGCTTAGGTAATTTTTTTCTCTCTCTCTCTCTCTCTCTCTCTCTCTAAATTTGGCTTAAATCTGCTTTGATTTGATGGACTTGGAAACTGGCCGCCTTCGAAAACTTGGCAGAGGAGACCATCTGTTGTAAATTGATTATCATTTCTGGGATTCATAGAGGTTAATGGTGATCATTTACTTATAAATTTGTTGTGATGAGAATACGCGGACTGGTTGCCATTTTTGACTCCGCATTACAGCATTTTTCCAGGTATGCGGGCTTAACCTCCCCAGGGTCTCCACATGATAATAACTTGATGTTTATCCCAATCTCGATTCTCAACATCATTATCAAATATGATAGGGTGATTGTACCTTTTGACCTTCACATATTTTTTAAGATGCGGCCTTGACATTAGCTGGCTGCACATAAAAGCGATGTCAAAGCAGCGGCAGGCCACAATTATCCCAAAATAAAATATTTTACTGTCTACTCAATCAATTCAGAAGAAGAATATAGGAATCCTTACTTCGGATAAATGTCCCTTTATGGTCCCTGTAAATCTTGTTAACCATTGCGGAGTCGTGTGGATATCAGCAGAATAGTATATCTAAACAATGTTCTAGCCTGATACATTTGGCATATCCCAGCGTAAAATATGTCGTGACATTTTTGGAGATCCTATACTGCGTGTATTGTATTTCCCAACTAGGACCAACCAAACAATGCTCGATCTCTCTAGCATCGCACGTCATCTTTAATGAGCTTCGCCCCAAATCCGTACGCTACGCTACTCCCTTCTCTCCTCCTCTGGATTCGAGCCATGGACCCTACGGTCAGGAGGTCCGGTGTGCATAAACTTGCTATCACATCCGCTACTATTGTAGATATGATTTGGACTAGGTTGATATAGCCCATTATTGAACTTAATTCTCCATTTTGCACCAACCGAAAGTGGATCGTCGATTATTGTCAGAACAGGCCAGAAAACTTCAATATGCCCGGGTGCCCTCGCTTTTGCTCAGCAGATCAAGACTGGAATGATATACGTCTTCTGCAAGATCACCTTTATCGCACTTGATACGACTTGCTAAGTGGGCTTCTTAGTGCAATTTATGGGGTTCCTTTTTAGATCGGAAAAAAAAGAGTTTCCTCACTCACTAGGCATACGTCAGCCCGACCTTATTTTGCAGATGGCTTGGTGGTCACCTGCTGCTTTAAATGCTTTAGTGGGTAGGCCGGCTCTGGGATATCCGAATCCATAAATTAAAATGGTAATCCTAGTCGATTCCGATAACGAACGATTCGGACATTCGTTCGCAATATGGTCTATCTAATTAATTAGCTATGGTAACGTATTGTCCTGGAGCAAAGTTACGAGTAACCATTATTAAACATTCTGAGGAAAAAACCGTTGCGCTACCTGCCTTCCTTTCGTATACGAGGAAGGAAGGAATTATCTTAATGTCTTATTTAGTCGAACGCTCAAGATTTATTGAATAATCATGCCTCTTACGGAAAATGCACACCTCAATTTCTGCTGCTTCCGTTCTTCATAGTAGCAATTGTCCACAGTTGTTCCATTTTTTTTTTACCCAGGCAAGTGAATTCCGCTTTTTATATGCAGATGTGAAAGTCGTTCTTGTTTTATTTACCAGGGTCGTCAAGAGTAAAATAATTCACTTGCGACGCTAGTTATTATCGTACCGCGAGGTAAGGTTTAGTTTGATTTTGCTGGGCCCAGGAGCGACGTAAGTAAAAAATACCAGTATGATCCGTTTGACATGATATCTTTTCAGATATTTAAGACGCAACTACGTCTACTATCAGACTACATGAAAATGCATATTAATTTATCTCTTCCACCTTCGCGACATTGCGATTGATTTCTTTGAAACAAAATATTAATCATCTTTCATGGTCCATACAATGTTGTTGTCTAATGAATTTATTGCAACGGTTTTGATCCGAGCCGGATATTTGAAAATTACTACGAATAACTTACTAGCAATGCCCTATTTCCTGAGTGATCAGCTGTTTACCTGTCAAGTGTAATCCAGACTTTTTGGTACAAAGTCATTTCTGAAGCAGAAGAACTCAGCAAATATAGAATCAAACTTTTGCAAAGTTTCATCAGCTGATTTACAGTGCTGAATAGTACGGAGTACTTCTTGAGGTTACGTTAGATTGGGTCAGTACCGTACAGAGACAAGAGCCTTTCATCTATCCCGCTTAGATAAATGTAGATCCATAGTGTTGCGCTAGGTGTCTCGACTCCCATGTTATGATACTTTTGATTATTAAACATTCTGAGTCGTTTACGAAAATATAAAAGTCAATTATAGATTTGTAAGATAGGTCCTTTAATTGTTTTCCTTCTAATGTGATTATGTACATCTTCATGACCACATCTGCACAGATCATTTGCTCTAAATTATTTTTGTGATATCCCAGCATGTTATCCCCGGTGATGACAGCTAAAAGAGAGGACAGAAATCGTCATGAAGCAGACAGCTCTTTGCCCGGTTACCGGCCAGCGTTTAATGGTGTGCTGCTCGCCAAGAATGCTGATCTCTTCGGCAGCAACGACTGGTCCCAACTCTTTCCATTAAGTGCGATCTTGCGCCTCTAGTTGCACACACCAAGTTTCCTGAGTTATCTTAGTATTATTGAAATATCTCGAAACACGGAAACTTCTTAATGACCGGCAGTACGGTTTTCGTAGCAACAGGTCCACTGGTGATTTGATGGCATGTCTCAAAGTGGAACCAAAGCGTTCATCAATCTAGCGAACGCAAGATAGTTGTACTTGATATTTCTAAGGCATTTGACAAAGTTTGGCACCAGGCTGTTTTGTCGAAAATGCGTGCTTTTGGGATCGATGACTCTCTTCTTCAACGGATAAGAAATTACCATTCGGAACGTTCAATTCAAGTTGTCTTAGATGGTTTCAACTCAGATATTCACAAAATAAATGCTGGTGTGCCCAGGTCGCCGTTCTGTCTCCAACACTCTTTTTAGTTTTCATCAACGATCTCTTGTCTGCTACTTCTAATCCAAAATATTCCTTTGCTGACGACAGTATTCTCTGCTTATCACATTCGCTCCAGACTCACGTCCCTGCTCTTCGGCTGTAGAACGGGAACGGCAGCGTATGTTAAGCTCATTAAATTCTGATATTAACAGCATAACCAATTGGGGAACTATCAATCGAGTGAAATTTAATGTTTCCAAAACTCAATGCTGTCTGCTGTCACTAAAGCGAAATTCATTTATCTAGCCATTATCCATGGATGGCACTTGCATCGTCGAAACCGATAAACTTTCCATTCTCGGTATGTGTGTTAGTGACAACTTACGTTGAAATGACCACATATTCGATCTCGTCAAAAATACTACGAAATGTCTAGGTTTCCTCAAACGATGTAAGAAATACTTCACCCCATCTGATCGGGCCTCAATATATAAGGCGTTTAACCGCCCGCAATTGGAGTACAATGCCCACATCTGGCCAGGTTCATCTCTGCATACTTCATTTCTACACTTGCGGTCATAAAAACCACACCACCTAATGAGTTCTCAAAAAATGCCTAATTACATCAGATCGTAAGGGTTTTTCTCATACTAATGAAGGGTATTCCCCATAGCGGAGTTCGGCCTCGTATTTAGTGCAAAAAAAATCAGTTTGAATTGAGTTGTGACGGTGACAAGTACAAAAAAGTGAAATATCTGGTAAATATCATCAATTGACTCGGGACGAAAAAGTTCAAATATTGACTTTAGTCGAAGAAGGGCTTGGCTACCGTGAGATTGCGGTTAAAATAGGATGCTGTCATTCAACTATCGTACGACTGATGAAGAAAAAAGAAAATTTGGATCCACTGGAAAGGAAAAAAGGCTCGGGACGAAAACGTAATACAACCCAGAAGACGGACGCAGGATGATTGGCGATGTGTGATATGGTCCGATGAAAGTAAAATTAATTTGTTGTGCCGACAATTTTCCATACGTACGACGGTCAGCAGGTGAAAGGTTCAAGGACGAGTGCATAGTCAAAACAGTGAAGTTTCCTCAAAACCAGATGGTTTGGGGATGTTTTTCTTTTTACGTTTTGGGCCCTTTGCACTTTGTTAATGGAACTATGAACGCTCAAAAGTATGGAGAAGTAGTGAGGGAGTTTTTGGTACAAGCAATTGAACAGCATCATTCATATACTGACAAGTGCATTTTTCAAGATGATTCTGCACCTTGCCACCGAGCCAAATCCGTAAGTAAAGTGTTATAAATCAACTTGTAGATGTCTACTTTATAAATAATAAACAGACAAGTAACTAGAGTCTTTCAATAATTTTCAGCTCAAGACAACGTTTGATGACCGCGGAATTACCAGTCTAGACTGGCCAGCTAATTCGCCCGATTTAAACCCAATCGAACATTTGTGGCATGTAATGAAACGTAAGGTGGCTGAACATAAACCAGAGAGTAGAAAAAAGCTAAATGAAGTTCTGGAACATGTATGGAATACTGAACTTCTAGTAAACTCGATGCCTTCTAGAATAAAAGCGATTATAACCGCTAAAGGAGGAGCAACTCGGTATTGATAATTTTTTGGTAAAAGTGACATATCTAAACATCTTATATACACATACATAAAAAATGTATCGTTTGATTTTGTTAACCAATGACTGTATTAAAGTATTAAAAAAAAAATAAGAAAATTAACTGGTTTTTCTTTCTTTGTTAATATCTTTTTTCAAACATTCAATAAACAGATGGAAATTAGATAGAAATACTTATAAACTACTGCGAAGCACTCAACAAAAATTTCATTTCATTATAAAAATTATTATCGTAGTTATTAACAATTTTTCAATCATTTTGATATGGTGCGGTTTTTATGACCGCAAGTGTAGGTCCTTTAATGTTTTTCGTTCTAATGTGGTTATGCACATCTTTATGACCACATCCTCTGCACAGACCATTTGCTCTAAATTATTTTTGTGATATCCCAGCATGTTATCCCCGGTGATGACAGCTAAAAGAGAGGACAAAAATTGTCATGAAGCAGACAGCCGGCGTTTAATGGTGTGCTGCTCGTCAAAAATGCTGATCTCTTCAGCGGGGCGATTGACAAATTTCGATTTTGGTCCCAACTCTGTACATTAAGTGCGATCTTGCGCCTCTAGTTGCACACACCAAGTTACCTAAGTTCAATTAAGCGAGATCTTCCTTTACCGCGTTGTCGCTCCGTAATGGGTTCATGCACATTCCGAACTGGAGTAGCTGAGAGTCCGATGAACTCTCTGCATAGCCTAAAGCAACAGTGATTGGCATACTACCGCCTGTAATTTCTTGAATTTACCGCGGAACAGAGGTAGATAAATTCTCAAAGATATAGATTTGCATCGTCCTTTTTCGTTAACAGCTAATTTATTTTACCCTCATCTAAACGGGTGATGGGTATCGATTTAAAGTTTCTGGTTCCTTTCCAAGATCTACTATACCAAATATTTGGTTGATGGTATACCGGGCCTAAACTTCCACTCAATAGGATCTATTAGATTGTTGATATAGGGTTTCAAGCGCTCTGATAGTACGTTTTATAAAATCTTGTATGCGATGTTAAGGAAGCTGATTTCTCTGTGGCCAGCACAGATGAGTTGATATATGCTCGTTACAGAATCCTTAGAATCCGCTGCTTTAAATAGTTCGGCATCTAGGCCATCTGAATCTGCAGACTTATTAGTCTTTAATTTGATATTGCTATCTAGCCCTCTTCTTAGCCGACTGTACGAAGTTGTTGTCGATCATCATCCATGTTGAATGGTTCAAGTGATGAATGATCACGTGCCCTCTTAAACTGAGTAGTAGTAGTAGTTTGGCCTACTCAAAGGGCACGCGACAGATTCTATCATTGCCTTGTTTCCTCTTTCTTTTATATTGAGTTTTCAAACAATCTACGCAACATCAATTTCGGGCGTATTAAATGCTGGTATTTGTTGGTAAAGAACCAGTTCTGGCTTATGTGATAGGGCGATCTCTATTTGGTTGTTAATAGTGGACATGAATACTGCTGTCTCTAGTGGTACAAAGTCATAAGAATATGCCACTGCCTTGACTCCACTAATTTTGGTTTAATTAAAATCTTGTTTACTACGAAAACCGAGAGAAAGAGGGTTTGAAAGACCACCTTTAGAAGTGCCTCTAGATGATGACACTCGTATTTATACTCTTTCTACTTCAGATGATCTGTCTGATTTTTAGCACACACTTGATTTAGTTGATCATGTTCATGATAAGGTTATTTAATGCTCATCTATGTACTTGAGCCATTATTGAAGACCCCTTCAATGTTCCGAGGAACAGCAGGAGTATATTCTTTGTTTTTTAGTGTTTATTCCAATGCTGTTTCTATACGTTTCCCTTTGATATACTCGTAGTAAGCTAGAGATGTAACTTAGCCTCGGGTATAGATCTAGATAAGCCTTTCAAATGTTTTTAAAACAGTGACTTTCATACATATCGCACGGTAGGCCTCGTAGGAATATGTTTTTCTGGTGTGACGTTACGTGTTTTTCACATTTTTGGAACAACAAATTAATGTCCTAGTGGAACGGTTTTATTAACAGTAGTTAAGTCGGTATCGAAGAAAAGCATCTAATATCCATTTTCAACAATACTAGGTGACGCAAAAGTCATCATCCTATCGGAAGATGCTATAATTTTTGCAAATGTTGGCAAATGTCTTTCTTACTTCAATGATCTACCAAATTTCTCTATTGGTCCCTTTCTCACTCAAAATTTCGATCCTGCAGTTATTGAAGAAAAGTTACAAAATCTTAAGGATGAATTTGTACCTGGCCCAGACGGACCCCCCGCCATGTTTCTTAAGAAATGCTCTTCCAACCTGTCTCTACCCCTTTCCTACCTTTTTCGTCTATCGCTTACACAGGGTGAATTTCCCCAGATTTGGAAAACCTCTTTTATAATCCCAATACACAAAAAGGGATCTAAGCATGAAGTTACCAATTATCGTCCCATTGCTAAACTCTCTCATATACCCAAACTCTTCGAAAGCATTTTATACGAAGCCTTAAGCTTCAAATGCAAGCCTTTTATTTCCCCCCGACAACATGGTTTTCTAAAAGGGAGGTCAACTACCACAAATCTAGTTGAATTCGTGTCTTTTGCTCACTCAGCCTTAGAAAATGGCAAAGAAATCGATGTTATCGCAACTGATTTCACTAAAGCATCTCATAAACTGATCCTTTTCAAATTGTCTGCTCTCGGCTTTGAGCCTCTCTTTTTAAAATGGATTTCTTCTTACCTGGTAAACCGATATTATAGTGTTCGGTTTAGATCCGCCCCTTCTGTTCCATTCCTGGCCTCATCTGGAGTTCCACAAGGCAGTCATCTTGGCCCTCTTCTCTTCATTCTTACTATCAACGATGTTGAGAGTGTCATTAAGCACTCCTCCCTCTACCTTTACGCTGACGACACAAAATTTTTTAAATCTATTTCCTCTCCCCAGGACTCTGCCCTTCTTCAAGAAGACCTTGATCGGTTTTCAATCTGGTGCCTCAAAAACTGCCTAGAACTTAATATAGCCAAATGTCAATCTATAACCTTCTCACGTAAATGCAACCCGTCTCCTCCCCAACTTTATTTTCTCCATGGTCAACCAATTCCCCTGGTTCAGTCTTTCCAAGACCTTGGCATATTATTCGACAGTGAGCTTAATTTCCGTTCGCATATCGATAAGATGATCCTCAAAGCCAACTCATCACTTGGCTTTATTAAACGGTGGTCCAAGGAATTTTCCAACCCGTATGTAACCAGATCTCTCTATATTACCTTTGTTCGCCCCCTTCTTGAGTATGCCATTCAAGTTTGGTCCCCCTTTCACCGGGTTCATGTTTCCCGAATCGAGGGTATTCAACGTCGATTCCTCCGATTTGACCTCCGTGGCCTGCCATGGAACGACCCTTTAATCTTACCTCCGTATCAAGACCGCCTCAAACTTCTAAATATGAATTCGTTAGAAGAACGTAGGAATATTGCTGACGTTCTTTTCATTCATCGTCTTCTCTCAGGTTCCATCGACTGTGCATCCATTTTGAACTCCATTTCCTTCAATACCAACCCCCGCAATCTACGTTGTCCTCGTCTCTTCTATCTATCGGTCCACCGCACCTCTTATGGCTCCAACGAACCTATCTCCCGAATGCTCCGAAAGGTCAACTCGAACCTCTCCCTTTTTCATTTCCACCTGAGCAGTCCTCGTCTTAAACAAGATCTCCTCCATCACTTCCTTGGTCACTAGCTCTTAAGTCTTTCTGTTAGTTTTTAAGTTAGATTAAGCTTGTATTAAGCCAATAAATGGGGGCTCAGCCCCCACCAAAATTAAAAATTCAATTCTACTTTGACGTTTGTGAAGTAAACAGATGCAAAATGCACGTCAACAAGACATGAATCGCTATACTCTTAAGGAACGTTGAATAATTGTTACGATTTTTTTTGGCGCAACGTAGTTTTCAGAGCAGATTTACTGGTCGTCCGACACCAACTGGGCGAACACTACGATGTTTAGCCGCTCGCCTAGGAGAGTATGGGACAACACCAGATGCTGCCAGGTCTGACCGGTCCCGGAGCAGCCATTCTGCTGAGAATATCGCAGCTGTGTTTGAAGATATCGCAGAGGACCATGGAGTATCGACCAGACGACGTGCCATGCAATTGGGCATCAATCGACGATCTTTACAGAGAATTTTGGGGAAAGACTGTAAAATGTTCCCTTACAAAGTGCAGACAGTGCATCAGCTGTTAGCTGTTGACCGCCAAGCGCGTGTAACCTACGCTCGAGCCCTCCTGAATCCGGACCACGATTTTCATTGAAAATTATTATGAGCGAAGAGGCCCATTCCCATATCTGTGCATATTTGAATAAGCAAAATTATCGCTTCTGGGGCATGTATATATGTATAACCCACGAAGTGTGATTACACCCGCTCAATGGTAGTGCATGGTGTACTGTTTACGGTGGAGGCGTCATCGTGCCTTGTTTTTTCGAAAACGCCGCGGGTCAAACGACTGCTGTGAACTGCGAGCGCTACATGCTCAACGTCTTTCGCTTTCCTCAATTGGATGAATTGGGACTGGAGTGTTTCCAACAGGGTGGAGCAATAGCGCATACTGCACGAGCCGCAACCAAAAATCTGAGGGCTGTATTTCCTGGTCGCCTAATCTCTCGTTTGGCAATTGCACTGGCCGGCAAGATCGCCTGACTTCCAGACTTCTTTTTGTAAGGTTTTTTGAAGTCACGAGTCTATGTCAATAAGCCTTAGACACTTGAAGCTCTCAAAGAGAATATCCGTGAAGAGTGCGAGGATCTATCGCCGGAAGTTCTGGCAAGTGTGATGGAAAATGCCACAAATCGGGCCAGATTGGTCATCATTTTTCTCGACTTAATAGAAAAAAATGTAAGACATCAAATAAACCTAATCCAAAAGTAGAACCAAAGTTTTTCATTCATAAAAAAAAATTACAGCCAAAGAATATCGAGTGACAGCTTTTGCGCCAAACAACATAAAGCAACAGCGACAAACCGGTATTCTTTGTCTTTGTCTATTCAAATTATTTAACTTCTGCATCAAAGCGTGATACGACAGAGTACTTTTTAGCATTTTATTTTTCTGCTTTAAAATAGATCCTTCTATAAAAGATGTTATTTCTCAATCACTATAGCATAACTTTCATTTATTCTAGATCATGGCAAACCGATCTGCCACGTGGAGCCTGCGTAATTGTGGAAACCTCCATCGATCATCCGAAGGCAAAGCCCATATTTGGAAGCATTCGTGGAGTTGTCCTAGCCTCTAGATACCTCATCGAACCATGTGGCAGTGGTCGATCGAGAGTAATGCATTTGGCTAGAGTCGACATCAAGTAAGTTACTATCTTTAAATTTCAAATTCCATTACTAAACTGACTTTTTCAATGTTAGGGGCAAAACACCAGAGTGGTACAACAAAAGCTACGGACACATTTGTTCACATTATTTATCAAAGATTAGACTAGCCTTTCGGAATATAGCCGACGGTCCCGAAACAAAAGTGTGATCGTAGTGTAATCACCGCCAAATTCTAACAGTAAACAAATAATAACTCAAAGAGCATAATACGACTTGTCGTGCGTATAAATGACAAACTTAAGTCTCAAACTGGCATTTACAATACTTTTTGGACTTTTGTCCCCTTACGATATATAAAGCAAAATTTAAACACAAAATCAAAATAAACTCTTAAAAATCCAATCAAAAAAAAAAAAGAGAGGACCAATATTGTAGTTGTCATTTTTGACAGTTGGATAACCTACAAAAAGTTCGGTTAATGTTCTTTTTTAAAGTGTTAAGCTAGTTCGTTTACCGAGTAAGAGCAACAATTCGACTTCTTTGTCTTGCTACCTAGAATTTAATGTATATAAGCAAATTGAGAAATCTTTTTATTTTTTTCTTAAATCTATATATAAGTATTAGATAAGTTGTGTAACTTTAAAAATGGAAAAAAGCAAACCCAAATACTCAAATTTCAAATATCACAAAAACAAAAAAAAAAAAACAAGAAACAAATTTTACTTGTATGCCGATGAAGAAATTATTGTTTACATTTACTGTTTTACTTTTAATTAATATTAAAACAAATATACATATACATATATAGAACTAACAAAATGAATTAATAGTTACCGTTAATTTGAATATGGAATTACATATATTTATAAATAAAACTAAAAACAACAATAGATGGTAGAACTAAACATACACACTATTGATATGTAAGATACAAATTTGTAATTCACATTCGAATAAAAAAGCAAACAAAAAGAAAGAGTAGAAAGCAGAAAAACTTTACTTGTTTATTGTTAATCCGTGAAAAGATATATTATACAAATTTAAAGAGAAATGAAACAAAAAAAAACAAAAAACAAAACATTTACTAATACAAAGAAAATAATTAAAAGAAAACTAGTCAAATCGTTGAATAATCAAGAGTATAATTTACTAATTCCTTATTATATATTATATACATAAATTCAATAACACATGTGTGTAATAATGTTAAATATAAGTTTAAACAGAAACAGAAAACAAAAACAAAAAACAAACAACAAAACCTTACGAGTTAAAAACCAACTCGCTTACATTTAAAATGAAAAAGAAAAAAACAAAACAAAAAAAGAAATTATTAATTAAATTGTATAAAGATGTGTCTTAAATGAAATACAGGGCGGTTTTTGAACAAAAAAATAATGCAAAGTACTTTTTATTTTTTTTTTTTATGAACTTCCTGATAGGGAAGCTTTTGCATTCAACCCGAAAATCGAATATGAAAATTTACTGATATCATCTTTACATTTTGTACTGTCTATGTATAGTATAATGTTTTTCGGCTGTTTTTCAGAAAATATCTGTGTGCGTATGAGTCAGTTTTTAGGCCCCACTATAACTCGCGAACGAATAGATTAAGGACTGAAGCGAATAAACTTTGGAAACTTCAAAGTATTGTAAAAAAAATAAATATTCTCATAACTCATGTAACTTTTTTTTTAACTTTAAAACTCTGTTTTTATTAAATTCATTCACAATTTCAAAAAATAAAAAAAATTATTTGGGTTCCCATTCTTTCGTCAACTTCTTTCGAATGTCCTTCATAAGGTTGGTGACAGTTACATCTGTGATCTTCTTGGACGCTCTTTTCCATTTAGCACTAAAATCTTTTACGTCCTTTGCACACTGCTCACTTTTCCTCAATTTAGCTTGACCAAAGCCCAATACCTTTCAATGGGACGGCACTGTGGAACAATGGGTGGATTCATGTCTTTTGGGACAAAGTCGACATTTTTAGCAACAAGAAAGCTCAACGTCGCATGAGCATAGTGAGCTGAAGCTAAATCTGGCCAAAATAATGTTGAACCCTCGTGTTTGTTTAAGAAAGGAATCAACCGTTTTTTTAGGCACTCGTTAATGTACACTCCTCCGTTAATGTTCCCGTTGTAATAAACGATGAGCTTCTGTGTCCACATTGGCAAATGGCCTTCCAAACGAGATATTTTGACCCGAATTTTTAAACCCCAATCGATGTTGTTGATTGCGGAAGAATCTTAGCTTCGAACGAGTTGTAAAACTGCGCACCTGGAAGAGTAGTAAAGTCGGCCTTGACATAAGTTTCGTCATCCAAAACCACGCACGCTTTCTTGTTGCCGATCAACTCGTATAGCTTTCGGGCTGGTGTTTTTATGACTTTTTTTTTGCTTTTCAGTAACTTTTGGTATTTTTTGTTTTTTTTTCGTGTTTTTAGACCGTTACGTTTTTTAGATCTTTGTACCATTGTTTGGTTGGTATAACATTTCCGAGCAACATCTCTGGATGACATAGTTCGGTTTTTTACGATGGTACCCACTATTTTCCTGGCAAAATTTGTATCATGTGCTCCACTTTTCTGTTTTCGCTTAACTGTCAACGTCTCCAAATATCGTTTAATAAATAAAATAAATAAAATAAATAAATAAATATCGTCCACTGTACTGCGTGCTATGTTTAAATTTTTTGCGATGAAATGGTTTGGACGCGAAGTATTTTCGAGCCATTTGTCGATGATCTTTTTACGACGTTCCTCTCGACTCATATTTTATAAATATTTTAAACCGCACCAAACTAAAACCAATAACAAACTGAAACTAGAGAATATACAGGCTAATTTGGGTACAAAATGGGATTGCAATTTTTACGCATTAGAAGTATAGCCCGTATTAAAATTTACAGATTTTATTCGTTTCAGTCCTTATGCGCCTTAATGCCAAATCGCGGCCATTAGATTTTGACCGCAATCGGCCGGTTGCTCTTTAAGTTATTAAAAAATACATACACACTATTTTTAAAAATTGAGGACTCTTTCGAAATGCTTGCAGTACTAATCGAAATCTATTGACAGAGCGTTAAATAAATTTGAATAAATTCGGATAGAATTATTTGAGTTATTCAAGGAAAAGGAAACACTTTAGAACCGTCAATGAAGGACTAACTACGATTTCGTTAATACAAGTAGTCAAACTTTTGTGGGTGATCGGTTTTAGAGTAGAGATGGGTTGTTTTCAGTTTTTGTGTTAACGAAACGAAACAGTTATTTAAAGAAATATAACTAGTTAAAACACTAGTTAACTAACTAATAAGAAGCACTAACGAGAAATTATAATCATGTACTGCGAGAAAACCAAAAACCATTTTCGTCTCATCCACCCATATGAAACCGTTGGTTTTTTTTAAATTTTAAATTCATTTTTATTGATTCTTTCATTATTACTTACACTCCAGACAAAAATGCTTAAATCTAATTTAACAATGATTGTCACTTATTCTAGCTTACTGGCTCCTACCGAGCACTCTAAACTTCACAATCTCATTCAAAGTTTACCTTTCGGCCTTAAAAACTTAATCTTATCTATCAGTATTACAATCTATGAAATTTCTAAGAAAAGGTTTTCGAAAAACTTAGATACCGTATCTTTTAAATTTTTTATAAAACTTAAAACTATGACCCTATTCTACTTAACCTACCTAAGCTATTTAACCTATCTTAACTATAGTCGGGGTGGTGAGCAATCGTAGCCTCTCGCATCGAGTGGTCACCATACCAATTGCGATTTCGGGCGCCTGGCATTCGTCAACATCGTGCACAAGCATCCCCGAGATTTAACCAATGCCATAAAGCATCGGTTACTTCTCAGCGGCGCCGCTCTATGTTGACGAACGCGGTCTCTCCACGAAATCCCCCTAACTATCCTTATTCTAACTTACAACTAAGAGGAGTGTATTACCTTAGTAACGTACCGACCTAGGAAACCGAGCCCACCCTCTCCCCTTCTAGAAGCCACCAGAATTCGGTGTACTGTTTGTCGGCATCGATCCGATCCCTGTCCGCAATCACGGGATTAAAACGGAAGAGTTCCTGACCATTGGCGACATACCCGACGTAGATGAGCCGCTTGTCCCTCGCACCGCGGTGGCGGTGGTATATTACCGGGATACCATCCCTGCTTTGCATTAACCCTTTAGCATCAATATGGAGAAAAGCCTCTGGAGGGATAAAGCCCGATAGAAGCGTGCTTTCGTGGTACATTTCATTGGGTAATAAGCCCCAAAGATTAGGCTATTATCGTTGGTCATTGCTCGTGCAACGTGTCTTCGGGTCACCTTAATCAGGAAATTGTCAATCCTATTCAGATTAGCCCCATCGTAAAGGACTTTGTTGGGATAATATTTTTTGTACTCTGATTCTGGTGTTCTGTACAAGCCGAGACAGGTCCTAAGACACTGCCTTTCAAACACCCAAATCCTTTCCATCTGATACGGCGCTACATTGAACCACACGGGACAACCATAGGCGATGACTGGCCTGATTAGGGCCACATAGCATATGACCTTCACCCTGGAGACAAGTTGACTGCTGTGAAATAGTCTTCTTGTCAGCAAGACAAGCATCTATATGTTTGTCAAAATACAAATACTTATCGAGCCAGATACCAAGGTATCTCGCTACGCTTCTCACCGCTAATGACAGTCCGTGCTGTCCAATGATGGCCAAATTTCGCCAGTTATATCTGGTATTCCTAGGAGCCCATCTCAATGGAGTTCTAAACAAGATTGTTTCCGACTTTTGAAAATTGATTTTCAACTTCCAATCGTCGCAATACGCCTTAATATGAACGAAGTCACGTTGCAAAAGGGTGTTAATGACTTCGATTTTTGGACCTGATCGTCTGCGTATGCTATGGAAAGATTGAGGGAACCTACTAGATCACTTGTGTAAATGTTAAACAGTATCAGAGAAATCACAGCCCCCTGTTGTAAGCCGTTTTTAACGTCAAAGATCTTACTCGAAATGACGTTGTTACATTTAACAACGAACTTCTTTCCCATAAGCATGTCGTAAATCATATATAGCAGGGGTTTCCGCATGCCCATCATGGTTAGCTTATAGAAAAGCCCCTCTAACCATACGGTGTCGAAGGCCTTCTCAAAGTCAACGAGGCAGACACCCGTACACTGGTTCTTACATTTATTCCATTGTATGTCGGAGACCAGCTTTGACGCAGCATGAATAGTGTCATGCCTCGCCCTAAAACCAAACTGATTTTCCGGAATTATATTATTTTCCTCAACCCACCTTAACAGCGCTCTATTAACCACCTTCTCAAATACCTTGCTAATATTCGGAAGCAAACTAATTGACCGAAGATTACCAGGGTTAGTTCTAACTTTGTCCCTTTTCGGGATTGGATGTACCACTGCTGTTTTCCAATGCGTCGGATAATATGCATTATTCAGCGCATTGTTAAACAGCGTCGTAAATATATCCACTGCTTCCAAGGGCAGGTGTCTTAATACGACGTTTGGAATACCGTCCACTCCCGACGACTTTTTGTTTTTCAAAGATTCAAAGATGCACAGGAGTTCATCTTTTCGCACGAACAAATGAGAGGAAGCTCGTTCATCGGCGACGATGACGTTTGCCGCGTTTTCTTCATTGAATACGGTGAAACCGTGATTCTCGGATCGCCAATTTTGAAGTTCGTTGCGCAGATAATAGTGACTTACGTAGGCCCTGTTGTCAATGTCGTGATTACAGCGAACAGGATTGTTCACCGTATACACGGCCTCGAAAAAAGCTCCCAGCAAATTCACTTCCTCCTGTGGGTCTTCAACCACGAAATGACCGTCGCCTGAGTCGGCTCTCTGGACTTATGCCGACGGTCAGTAGTGTCTGTCTGTTTTCTGCTGTATGTGGAATTCGGACACATTGAATGTCATTGTGATCTTTCCTCCTGAACAATTTATTTATCTGCGGGAACATATTCGGACTACTGGATTTTATAGCCCGAATCTTATTGCCCCAGTACAGACTTACAGACTTACAGACTTACTGTAATTTTCTTTAATTAATTGTTTTAGGTTTTTGATCAGTGACTTTAGTGCTCTTATTTCCGGGTCGTTTCTGTCAGTGAACTGTCTGTACAGCTGCTTTAGCCTCGAGAGTAATCTACTTTTGTGTGCGTACAATGCGTTGATTGTTGGAGTTCTGTACTTTTCGATCTGGCTTTCGTCGGAGTATTCTATCCGAGGGATAGTCTGCTTCATAGTTCGTTTGACAACGTCTTGCATCGTCAGTAAATTACGGTCGATTTCTTCGTTAGTTAAGTTTCTGTTGGTCGGGGGATCAATTCCACTCAAACGTAAATTACGCTGTAAGATTCTGGAGAAGCACGACCACCGTACTCTACGGTAGTCGTATGAGTACACTTGATCATACTGCTCCAGCTGCGTTTGCTCGTTTGGGATCCGTATTGTGGCGGCAAGTCCGTAGTGATCACTATCGTACTCGAACGCTCGCAAACAGTTCCTTGTGTTTCGGTCCGTGTTAGTCAGTTCTAGTCTACTGTCTGTTAAGTCCAGGAAAGAACCGGCTGACGGGAAGGATGGGATATTCGTCGCGTACAGTTCAAGTCTGTACTCAATCATATTTTGACCCCACCAGTAGTATAACTGGTTGCCCCTGGTGTTTGGCGGATTATTTCCCCATGCCGCATGTCTAGCGTAAAGATCTCCGGCCAAGTATTTCGAGCTCAGTTATAAATTGAATGGGATTAGGTACTTCCGGTGCATAAAGCGACACCACATACGCTCGCCTTCGACTATGAAGAGGAATGCATACGATGCAGGCTTCCAACACCGGGAACCTCATTAAATCCCCGCTATATATGACCCTATGGCGCATGCCTTTGCGTAATTAGATACCAACCCCACCCCCTCGTGAGGAATGTGGACGGTCTCTTCTATATATATCGTAGCCACTGTAGCCAATTTTGTGATTCTGGTTGAGCTTAGTTTCGCTAACCAAAAGCACATCTGGGCATTCACTTAACAATAGATTTTGTAGGTTGGCCCTTCTCTCGATCCTGTATGAAACCGTTGTTTTCAATGTAAAATAAATCTAACTTCTCCTTGTTGATTCCACTCCTGGCTGACAGTAATTACATTCACGAACCGAACGAAAAAGCGTTTTCATGTCTTCTAGTGCAAGCGAACAGAAAACGGAAAAAACGCAGAAAAGTTAAACTACTTCCCCGATCGTTAACGTTTTTTTCGTTTTTAGCATTTTCTCAGTTTTTTCCGTTTTTTGTTCGTTTGCACTAAAAACGCTTTTTCTTCGTTTCGTAAATGTAGTTACTGTCACCCAGGAGTACTATGTATCAGGGTGGAATCATGTTACTCGTTTTTCTCCTTCATGCGTTTTTCATATTTGCGGAACAGAATGATCCGTTCGCATACTTGAGTTGAATTTTGTGTATGCAAATACGAGGGTAAATGTAGTTACTATATAAAGTGTTTTTTTTTATGAAAATAAAACGGTTACTTCGTTACGAGATGAAAAACTGTTTTTTTAACTAGTTCGTTTTATTTATACCAACTCCTATTTTAGAGACAATGAACTCTGAGTAAGAAGGGAATGAAAACATATTGAAACGCTCTCAAAATTTGTCGTTTTTTTTTTTTAATTTTACCAAAGGTTTAGTCAAAACTGTGTTTCATCCTTTTTTGTTCTTTTTTTTTAATTAGCGTGCGCTCAAGGGATTCGTGTACATTTAAAATGTTTGTACACAGCGAGAGGTACCCATGTATATTGGTCTTAAATGTTTGAAAGTTATAACGACCAGGAAATAAAGAGCTCGGCAGGGCATTCCATAAGCGAGTTGTACAGCTTAGGAACGAATCAGGATATTCTAGAGTACCGTAAAACGGGACTACTTTGCTCCAGCAGGGATTACTTTGCCCCATTGACGAAAAGAGTTTATTTCTTGGATCACGTTCAAGCATGTTACCCTCTTGGAGTTCTGTTGCTTTAACTACGAAAGCCTGAACAATAAAAAATATACGGCTGCTATTTGTATTGACATTACTAAGGCGTTTGATACTGTTGACCATATGATATTAACACAAAAGTTAGAAAAAGCGGGAATAAGAGGTTTTATGCTTAAATGGTTTCTTTCCTATTTAAACAAGCGCAAACAAGTTGTAAAGATTAATGATAGTTTTAGCCTATCGTTAGATATTGAAATTGGTGTTCCACAAGGCTCAGTACTTGGTCCAATCCTTTTCTTGATATATATCAATTCAATTTTTAACCTCGATATCAAAGGTAAACAAATAGGATTTGCTGATGATATAGCTTGTTCTTATTCTAATAGCTCTGCATTAGATTTAATTGCTAATATTAGCTATGACTTAGAGCAGCTGAGACATTGGTTTTGTTTACATAAATTGGTAATCAGTGATAAAACTAAAATAATGTTCTTCAAGTTGTCTTCTAACATGGTCGATTACCCACCTATGATTTTTCATAGTGCTAGTTGTAAGCATTTATTAATTAGCCCTGGGGATTTAACTTGTTCACCTCAGTGTTTTTATATAGAAAGAACTACAGTTTTTAAATATCTGGGTCTGGAAATTGATAGCAAACTGAATTGGAGTAATCATACTGCCAGTCTAAGATCTTATTTGTTAAAAACTACGAAGTTAATGTACCATTTGAGGCAATTTTTCTCTAAAAAACTGATGGAAACAATATATTATGGACTAGTACAATCAAAGTTGCAGTACGGCTTAATCTGTTGGGGAGGAACTCATAAAAATAAAGTCCATACGTTACTCATTGTGCAAAAACATATAGTTAGAATAATCTGGAGAAAGAATCGCCGAGAAAGTAGTTGTTTGCTTTTTGTAAACTCTAAAATGCTACCACTCAAGCATCTTTACTTTAACAAAGTGTTAAGGATTTTTTTTCGTTAGGAGTGGTTACTCCATTGACAGAAATCCAACCCATCAGTCACTGCGTAGTAGCAATAATCATCTTGCTATCATTCCATCTTTCAACACACATCACTTTTTGAACTTTTACTCCTCTGTTGCTCCAAGATTATATAATATATTGCCGCTTGAAATTAGGCAAAGCAGAAATCTTGTCGTTCGAAATAGGAAGGTTAAGGAATGGCTATTTCACTTCGACCTACATGAAATAAACCATTTAATTAATCGCATGGTCCGATTTTGTTGAATGATTAAAGAATTTTTTTAATAATCGATGAATCTTAACATTTGTTTTGTCCTCTCTTCACACCATTTTATTACGTTTTGTATTTTTTAATTATAGTCTTATAATTGATGCATTCGACACTAGTTTTAGTTAACTACAGAATGTATCTTTTCATTTTTCAATTGATAAATTATTTACTTTTTAATCTCTCTTTATTTGTATTCTATTAAGTAACTGCTTGTTTCTTTTATTAATTCTGAAATTTTTTATTTTAATCAAGATCTTGCATTCTACGAGTATATCTGTATCTAATTTTGTCAATTGTAAAGTGAATAAATACGAGGGGCGTTCAATATATTCTCGGTATCGATATGAAGGAAAATGCGAACTCAATTTAAATTGTTTTTATTTTTCAATATGATCTCCCCTAACATCAATGCATTTGTTACATCTTGAGATAAGCTTTTTTAAACCTTCAAAAAAATAAATTTCCTCCTCCTCCATTTATTGCCGACTTGAGTTCTTCATCATCCGAAAATCTTTTTCCACGAAGACATTTTTTCAAATCCGGAAACAGGAAATAATCACTAGGGGCAAGGTCTGGACTATAGGGTGGGTGTTGGATTTCTTCGAAACCACAATCTTGCGCAGCAGCCTTGGAAACTCGCGCCGTGTGAACAGGAGTGTTGTCATGAAGAAGCAACACACCCGCTGCGAGTTTACCCCGTCTTTTCTTTTTAATTTCCTCCCGCAAATTATGCAAAGTGGAAGCGTAGGATGTGGCGTTGATGGTTTCACCTTTTTTTTTGTACTCAATGATCAAGATTCCCTTTGAGTCCCAAAAAACTGTGGCCATGAGCTTCCCGGCAGACGGAGTGACTTTGAACTTCTTCGGGGGGTCTGTTCATTTTTTATGCCACTGCATGGACTCTTGTTTGCTTTCAGGGTCATAGTGGTGGACCCATGTTTCGTCTCCAGTAACAATTCGATCCATAACACCGTCTGTGTTCTCACTACACATCTCCAAAAGCTCTCTACAGCATGCGATTCTCACTTTTTTCTGAGGCGCTGTGAGCATTCGTGGCACCCACCTTGCACTGACCTTTGAAAGGTTAAGATGGTCATGAAGAATGGTGTGAATGGTACCAATTGAAAGCTTGGTGATCTCTGCCATCATTTTCACCTTTATTCGGGCATCCTCAAGAACAAGTTTTTCGACTTCTTTGATGCTTTCTCCCGTACAAGCAGTAGCCGGGGCGCCGGAGCGGGGGTCGTCTTCAATGCTCTCTCTGCCTCTCTTGAACTCACTTGACCACTTTTGCACAGTTGATAATGAAGGTGCGGAACCCTGGTAAGCAGCCACCATCTCTTCATGAATAGTTTTTTGACTTTTACCTTGCTTAGTGAGAAATTTAATTACAGCGCGATGCTCAATTTTCACCATCATCGTCTCAGTTGCCATTATGATTCTGTTTAACTAGAGATAAAAGGCGAATTAATAATCACATTTATATGAAATTTTACATGAATGCACTAAAATAATAGTATTACTTGATAAATAAGTCAATTTATATATACAACCACAGCTTCACCTCGATATCGAGAATATGTTGAACGCCCCTCGTATATATAAAATGAAATGAAAAATAAAATGAAATGTTACGTTCTCAGAATCGTAGGTAGCGTTACTTAAACATACGAGGGCTATTCTAAAATCAACCTCCGAAGTGAAAAATATTTTTTAAAAAAACCAAAAACATTAATTTTTTGCACAAAATAGTTTTATCAACATCTAAATTATTTTTCTACATAGTCTCCGTTTAAATCTAGACATTTTTGGTAACGTAGGACGAGTTTTTGTATACTCTCCTTAAAAAATAGCACCACCAGTGTGTTGAGGCATTGATTCACACCGTTCATAAGTTCCTCATTGCTTCCAAAATGTTGAGATGCAATGGATGATTTCAATTTTGGGAAAAGGTGATAATCACTAGGTGCCAAATCAGGACTGTAGGGAGGATGATCAAAAATATGCCAATTCAACTCCTCCACTAAAGTTTTTGCGCATGCAGTAGTGTGTGGTAGTGCGTTGTCATGCGGAAGCACCACACCTTTGGTAAGCATTCCTCGTCTTCTGTTCTGGATTGCTCTTCTCAACTTACGTAGAGTTTCACAGTAAACTGCTGCATTTATTGCGTTTCCAGGTTCCATAAACTCGGTCAATTTAAAATGTTTTGTTTGAATTTTTTTGGCTTGTTTGGGGAATGAGTGTGAATCCATTGCTTTGACTGTTCTTTGCTTTCTAAGTTTACATACTGCACCTACATCTCATATCCAGTCACAATTTGCTATAAAAATTCATCACCTTCCATTTCTAAACGTTCGAGAAATGCTTTTCCTGAATTGAAACGTTGGGTCTTGTGGACATCTGTGAGCTGTTTTGGGACCCAACGGGCACAGAACTTGGTGTAACCCAAGTTTTTAGACACGATTCCGTATAGAGTAGTTCGAGAAATTTAGAAAAATCTTGTCGCAAGATCTGAAATCGTGAAACGCCTGTTTTCTCGAACAGATTGGTCAACTTGTTGAACCACGTCTTGATTCATGATCGATTTCCGGCCTTGGCCTCCTTCATTATGCACATCTGTGCGTCCGTTTTTAAATTGTCTACACCAATCACGTACCGAACCATCACTCATCACTGTATTGCCGTAAACAGCACATAACCGACGATGAATTTGAGCTGCGCCATTTCCTTCGGCTTGCAAAAAACGAATTCCACTTCGTACCTCACAGGCGGCGGGAAATAAAATTGTATTCTCCATCTTAAAACGGCAACTATTGGGAAGATACTGAACGAAAACGGTCGAAATTTCGTATATTATTAGAGAATAATGTACTGGCTGCGATATACAGAAACACGTCACCGAAGTGCACGTATGTAATTGTAACACATCGGAGGTTGATTTTGCTATAGCCCTCGTACATACACTGGCGATCACTAGGATGAGGCCCTACATTTTGCAATCGATTTTCACGCTTTATACCTGTTTGAAATTTTGTACCCGCAAACTTTTACTACCTGGGAACAGATACATATTTTCTCAACAGCAAGTCAGAAAATTAAAGGGTAAACAAGAAACGACCGTTGGAATTTCCCAAGATCAAACAATGAAATCGTATAAAAAGATGCGCCACTACGCAATGAATAAAATGTCTACGTTTTATGGTTTTGAAACATTTATTTATGTTTTTCTACATTAATAATGAGTATGCCTGGCATTTTTCGATAAGACGGTTTGGGATTTATACAGAACGTACCTGGATTTTGAACGTAAACCACCTGTCATAAGACCTTATGTTTACGAGGTGCCCATACACCCATAGGGAGCAAGGATACGCCTTGCCATCGCATGCCTACATTAATAGTGTATTACCAAAGCAGAACTTGTGTTGGAGGCACAAGTTCCACCCTTGGTAAGAGTCGAGGCCGACCTAAAACCTCTTGCTGCTCTTAGGGTCACAGTACCCAGTACTTTATTTGCAACTCTACAATGGGCAAAACCAAGGAATACCCGTACCCGCGATTTGGGTTTAAACCACAGCCACCATGACGCTCCCACAAGGGGGCCTACCTCTAACAAGTCAGGCCCGGACCGAAATCCGGGGGGCTCCTGACTCCCATGGTACCGTGATTTAAGTCCTGGTATGGACTACCGGTGGTCAAGCCGCCAACAAGACCTATGACCGGCAACTTGTAACTGGTCAAATCGTAGCAACCATTCATGCTATAATCTGAGGATGTTTTCGATAAGACCAGTTATAGAATAATCTACCCCGGCTTTTTATTAGACAACGTCATTAATGGGCGAAGCCTTGATAATTGGGCGGGGGCCCAGGGATTTATACAGTATGTTTAAATAATCAAGAGAAATTTGGGCCCAGGCATCACGAATAGCTTCGATTAAAGTGTCCTTGTCTTCAAATTGTCTTCCGCCTTCATACACTTTATGAGAAAACCATGCCCAAATATTTTCGATTATGTTTAAGTCCAGTGAATAGGGCAGCCATGACAAAAGTTCCATGTCTTCTGATTGAATCTAACTTCTAACAACCCTGAAAGTGTGGATGGGGGCATTGCCTTGTTTTAATATC
This sequence comes from Volucella zonaria, assembly GCA_963966105.1. Lineage (NCBI taxonomy): Eukaryota > Metazoa > Arthropoda > Insecta > Diptera > Syrphidae > Volucella > Volucella zonaria. The sequence goes on along the minus strand of OZ014530.1, from coordinate 181,926,277 downwards.
CAAAGCAAGGGTCCGAAAATGTTTTTCACTTTTGGAAATGACCGTTCCAACAAACATTTGTAGTTGTTTCCGTTCATTGTTGTGGACAAAAACTCCAACTGGATTGTGCTATAGTAGGTAATAGCTCCCCACACCATTACACCTGATGTACGGCTGTGGAGCCTTGCCAAAATAAGCTCCTCCTTTCTTAGCTCATGGAAATAAAAGTTGTAACCATCGGGGCCATCATCCGAAAAGGCAACACATTTCCATTCACTGCTCCAAACGACATGTTCTCCTGCAAAATTCATTCGATGCTCCTTGTGTTCTTGCCTCAAAACAGGTTTCTTTTTAAGTTTTTTTCTCTGTATAGTACCACTTTTTCGTATTATCATTCGGACCGTTGCTATGCTGGCTGATACTCCACTGTTGGCCCTTATTTAATCGCTGGTAGAGTAGAATTTGGAGCACGCCGTAGAATTAACCGCTTTTCTCGCAATGTTGTTGCTTCTGCCGTGCGTCATTTTTAATTTTTCCCATAGTTTTTTGGATCCGAAAGATAACTGTTTACAACATTCTTACTTTTTTTAAGGCTCCTTCCTTGCAATTTCTCGGCCTGAAAGTCCTAACTCATTAAAAACATCTATTTTTCCTCTTTCTGTCGCTGTCAAAGTCTTTCCGGAACCCATATTTTTTTTTAGCTAAATAAAAACAGTTCTTTTCAACGCTTTTTTAAATATTCTTAACAAAACTTTGAAAAAAATCGCTGATGTGAACTCCTGCAACGAAATATTCGCAATGGCCTTATTTTTAGATTAAGTTATGTTTTTACTAACGCCTAAAATATATTTAGAATTTGACTTAAAAATAGACTTATAGCTAAAATTAAATTATCGGCTCAATAAATAGGGGCCCGACGTAAATCTTTTGACAGGAATACATTGTGTTTTACAATATGTTTGTTTACTTAATCTATTACATGTTAATTAAAATTTTATATTTATTTTATATATATTGGGTTTACAAGTAAGTTTCCAGCGTTTTTTTTCCAAAATTTGAAGTTTTATTATGAAAACATAGTTACAATGCTTTATTCAAAGTATCGTCCATCGGAAGCTACAACTTTCCCCCATCTTTCTGGCAATTTATGAATTCCGGACCAAAAAAATTTCTCGTCTTTCGAGCCCAAGAACGTATCGAGCCAATTTTTGATTTCCTCTACAGAGCTGAAGCGTATTCTCGTAAGAGCGTTCCGCATCGAACGAAACAAGTGGTAGTCAGATGGTGCCAAGTCTGTACTGTAAGGCGGGTGAGGCAGAATTTCCCATCCACTATTTTGCAAATAGTTTTTCACCGAAACCGCTACATGTGGCCGAGCGTTGTCGTGATGAAAAATGACGGACTTAAGCCCGGTCTCATATTCTGGCCGTTTTTCTTTTAATGCCCGCTTCAAACGAATTAGTTGGGTTCGATATAATGGTCCTTTGATGGTTTCACCACTCGGAAGCAGTTCGTAGTATACGACACCCTTTTGATCCCACTATATGCAGAGCATGACCTTATTCACGTGAATATTTCGTTTCGGCGTCGACTGGGCGGGCTCGCCGGGCTTTGTATACGATTTTCTGCGTTAAGGATTATCATAATAAATCCATTTCTCATCACCAGTGACAATACGATGCAAAAATGATTTATTTTTATACCGTTGCAGTAACGTTTCGGACATGCAAAATCGCCGTTCGACGTCTCTTGGCTTCAATTCGTACGGCACCCAGTTTCCAACCTTTTGAATGAATCCCAGTGCTTTTAGGCGCAGGGAAACGGCTTGTTGCGTGACGCCCAATGATGCAGCAAGTTCTTCTTGAATCTGACACGCATCCTCATCCAGTAAAGAGTCCAATTCCTCGTCTTCAAAACTTTTCGGCTTTCCGGGGCGATCTTTGTCTTCAACTTCAAAATCAGCACTTTTGAACCGCTTGAACCACTCGCGACACGTCGATTCACCAATACATTCCGCCCCATAAGTTTCCGAAAGCAAACGATAGGCCTCAGCCGCACTTTTCTCCATATTAAAGAATAAAAGCAGCGCTTCCCGCAAATGACGTTTATTTGGCTGGAAACTTGCCATGATTTTGCTCGATAAAATGTACGACACCAATAGAACTGCTCAAATATAACGCTGCAAAGTTGTTGACAGATACAAAACCTACAAATAAAACACATAGGGTCTGACATTTCTGAACGGGATCCACTGGTGGCGCCATCTCTGACAAACGCTGGAAACTTACTTGTAGACCCAATACATATATGTTATGTTGTTTTTTTTTTTTCTTTTAAATTTAATTTATACTAAAATGGCTGCAGAAGCAGCGGAATTTTATCCTCTGTAATGTCCGCTGATATTTTTTCTGTAGAATGGGGTTGCCTCGTTATGGATAATGTCTGGATCTATGATGGCCTTGACGCTGAGGTATTTGTGGTCGGGTTGAAAAGGTTGCTAGAGGAGCTCCTGCATTCCCTGATTTGGGTGGTTGTTAAGGTTTTGAATTAATCTAGTTGAGAGCTGCATCATGAATCTATTAATTGGTGAGACTTTTGCTGCTTCGTACAGCCTCTCATTCCTTTGATCTTATAGGGTAGTTGGATGACGATAGAGTCCGGTGCAGGAGCGGAGAATTTTCCTTTCGAATATTCGAATTTTTTCCATGATGCTCTGGGAGACCGTAAACCAAATCGGACAGGCATATGTAATAACCGGCCTAATGAGTTGCTTATAGATAAGTAGCTTGGTACGCTGGCTAAGCCCACTTTTCCGTCTTAGAAGTTGGTTAACAAGCTTTAGCGTGATCGTTGAATTTAAACTTCTCGCTGAAGTTTATGCCAAAGTACTTCGTTGTCTTCTTTGGTAAGATCGTCGCACCGTTCGGAAGGTATATCTTTATGTTCTTGCTCCTTCTTACGAGGGTTAATTTTCTTCTTCCGCTGACAAATGTCATTGGATTACGGAAGCAGCTCGGTCTTACTAATGTTGATTTTCAAGCCCCATTTCAGGTAATATTCCCAAAGTCTTCTGATGTGTTCCTCCACACGTCTTGCTGCTATCTCCGGAGCTAAAGAGTGAGCATATGTTATGGAGTCGTCAGCGTGCAAAAGTGTCTTGCTTCCTACTACATTTGCGGGCTGATCCGCTGTGTAGAGGTTAAAAAGGACTGGTCTAGGTCTCGATCCCTGTGGTACCCCAGCTTTAATCCTTTTGATATCAGATTTTTTGTTGGAGACCTGTACAAAGAAAAACCTATTTGTTAAAAAACTGTAAATTAATCTTACCAAATGTCCTGGCAAACCAACTTGCAGAAGTTTAAATGTAAGTCCCTTGATCCATACGCTGTCGAACGCCTTCTCGATACCCAGGAGACAGGCTACTGTTACTTCTTTTTTGTTTATGTTGCGTTGGCAGAAGTTCCCCCTTTTCGCTTAGGATGTTGATCTTCCTTAGCATCGCTGATTCCAATATTTTGCTTACTCAGCACAGAAGAGCAATGGGTCTATAACCCTCAACGCTGAATCGACTCATTTTTTTTTTGGAACTGGGACAACTTTTGCTATTTTCCAACAGGAAGGAAAGTAGCTGTTGTTGGTACAGTTATTAAAGATAATAGTCAGAAGAAGCAATGCCAGACTTGGTAACTTTTTTAGCAAAAAGTTAGAAATCCGGTCATTACCAGCCGACTTTTTTGAGTTGCTGCTTTGGATTATGTCAATTACTTCCTCAACTGTGGTCAATATTTCACCATTTTTAGGGGACTGTTCGAAGGATTAGTACCACTGAATTCCGTGATCCGATCGAAATGGTTTGTAGATTGGGAAACACGTGTCTCAACTTCAGTGATGAAATCTGGAAGATGCACTGGGGGGTGGTCCGTGACACTAGCATCGAAATAATTTGCGAAGGCTTCTGCTTTTTCCTCTGAAGTGGTGAGTGTCTGTGATCCATTGGTAAGATTTTCCGGGATACAACTTGGTTTCCTAATTAGCCGGTTGATTTTTTTGAAAACACCGGGTCCTGGCTTAATGTCTTCGAGCCTTCTTCGGAAGTCTTCTTCACGGTGGTATTTTATCGCCCGCCGAAACCTAATATTTGTAGAGATGAGTTGTGAGTTAACAGTTAAGTACTCGTCGTTCGTTCTGTTCCAGGTCCGGTGGAAGATTCTCTGAAGGCGTTTCCGTAGCCATTGTCTGTGGTGATATATGGCTTGGATGTGTTGGGGAAGGTTCCCATATTTGTCCTTGCTTGTTAGTGGCTTTTTCTGTCTTTCAATTGCATTATTTATTACTGTCTGTAGATGGCCAATGTTGTTTTCAACTTCCTTATTTGTGAGGCAGCTTATCTGGGTTGGCAATTGAAGCTCTGCTTCGATGTCGTTCTGAAAACGGAACCAGTTGACTGAGTTAAAGTTTATGTGGTTTTCTTGAGGCGGCCTTTGCAGATGTATATTTTGGCTCAGGCGGATCCTTAACTCAACCGCCAGGTGATCAGAATCAGAATAGTTCCGGAAGTCTGGCAAGATGTTGATGAAGTTTGAAGAGACGAAAAAGAAATCCAACAGTGATGGAGTCCTCGGAAATGTTTTTGTTGGCTGTGACACCATTACTAAACAGTGGGTATGGTTGTTATCACTAAGCCACTGTTCGATGGCCACTCCTTGCGGAGATGGTTCGTCGTCTTGCCAGAGCGGGTGTCTTGCGTTGAAGTCTCCGCCAATAATGCAGTACGTGTGAACGTTACATGCGTCGTTGATCCTTTGTAAATCGTTGTGAATGTTAGCCGTTGAGGCACCAACATGATTATATATGGAAACAATGAGTAGAGTATCCACTTCTGTTACATCTATGATGACGGCTGTCGCTTCTAGAGACTGTAATCCAGTGATTTTCAGTTGATTGCGCTTAAAGGAATTTCTTAGAGCAACACCTGTACCTCTTTTTCCGGGCCCTTTATCCTCTCGGATGACACTATAACTTACAGGTTTATAGAGGTTATTGCTGTTTAAGAGAGTTTCTTGTAGGAATAAAATATCCGGATTATGATTCTTAATGAATAGGCTCAGTGCACTTCTTCTGGCTACAGAGTATATCGAATTAACATTGTATGAAAAAATGCTAAGCCTATTTATTGCGAACATAATTCACAAAAAATTTAGCCAGGATAATTATTTTTTGCTTGTCGTCGAACGAACCGTGGGTGGCACCACTTTCCTTGCCTTCTGAAGAAGGGTCAGCAGATCAGTACCGAATAACCTCTTGGTATCGTCGAAGGTGTTAAAGTGGTCTTCCGTTTTTTTTTGGCAAGGATGCCCGGGAGGCTGGACTTTGAGTTACTTTGGCAGCTGGTTTCATTGTTGGTTTGGCTGGCTTTTTTACTGGTTGTGGGTTTGATGTTGCTCGTTGCATCGTTGGCTTGTTCACTGGTTGTGGGTTTGGTATTGCTATCCTTGGTGATGTGGCCAGGGCAGCTGCTTCGGCGAAGCTTAGTCCAGCTGTGATCTTCCTTGCTGCGGAAGAAACCGTAAACCGGTGTTGTTCCTTCTTTTTCTCCATTTTCTTGTTCTTTTCAACAAGCTTTTCCTTGTATTTAGGGCACCCTTTGTAATTTGCTGGGTGTCCTACTTGTTTGCAATTAATACAGTAAACTGCTTCGTCTTTTAAATTTGCTGCAGTCCTTGCGCAATTTCCTGGTGGGTGGTCATCTTGGCATTTGACACATCTATATCTCATGCCACAGTTGCTAGTCATATGTCCAAACTTCTGGCAATTACGGCATTGGGTAATGCCGTTTGCCTTCAATTTTTTCCAAAATACCTTTAGGTTGAGTAGAAGGGTCTTTGAATATATTGCAGATAGATCACTGTTGTTGCTGCTGAGGTAATAGTTGTTCTTGCTGATGGTGTTGTTACTATGGCTGGTTTTGGTGCTGATGTTGATGAAAGAGGTAGTGCTGCATTTGTTGCTACTGTTCATTGGCTTGGTGTTGGTGGTGGTGTGGCCGATTTCTTCCGCTTCTTTGCTTGAATAACAGGAAACTCATCACCGGAGGTAGATATGTCTTCAGAAAGACTATTCACTTCTTCTTCTTCCGAATAATCACTGTCGGAACTGTCGTCGTCTTCAGACTCTGCTTCCATGTCTTCCTTATCCTCCGCTGGATGAACTTCGACGGCAGGAGATTCTCCATAAATTTCGCTGATACCGCTTAGTTTTTGGTGAATTTGAGCAGCAAAGCCTACCCCAAAAACTTCCACTTGTTTGCGATTGGAAGCCGCAAACTGGTCGTATACTATACTGCCTGTGCTGCAGCCTTCTCCTTCTCCTTCCGACCCATCAGGAAAGGGTGTCTTCATGTAGTCGGGGTTTTTACTCTCGTGCTGATTGTTGTCTGTTGTCCTTTTTCTTGGTAGATAAAGAGTAGGTAGACTTCTGGGTTAATGGCTTGTAGGTATGTGTTGTATATATATTCTTCTATTGATAGATAGTCTTTCCGAATGTTATAATCCGCACCGGATGGATGTCCTTGATTGATCTATGTCAATGGCCTGATCCTAGTGGCGCATCTTTTTATACGCTTCATTGTTTGATCTTGGGAAATTCCAACGGTCGTTTTTTACTTATCCTTTAATTTTCTGACTTGCTGTTGAGAAAATATGTACCTGTTCACAGGTAGTAAAAGCTTGCGTGTACAAAATTTCAAACAGGTATAAAGCGTGAAAATCGATTGGAAAATACATGGCCTCATCCTAGTGATCGCCAAATAAGAACATGTACGATGAGGTGCATGGAGGAGTACAGTTTACTAGCAGTTGGTAAGAAACAGTTGAGATGTGAAGTTCAGGCAGGAAATATACATAGTATGTCGTCGCTGTTTAAGAAAACTGGGATAACTCAAAAAACTTGATTTTTCAGGAGAGCTGTTTAAACTTTCTGATTTTCAGAAATTTTCACAATTTTAATTTTTCAAATGACTATCAATCTGTTTTTGGAAATCTTCATTTGATTGGACCAGCTCCATATTTTATATAATGCAAACTAAAAATAAAAGTTGAAAAAATGTATAATTGGGATTAGAATTTTAGCGATTTTGCATTCCATTCCATCTTAGGTCACTTTTCTCGAAAAAAATTTGGTATTTAGTTAACTCTGCTATTGAATTGTATTTAGTTCATCTTGGATCGGACAAAGAAAAACAATTAAACAGTTAAAACGAAATAAAATCATTTTTATTCTAAAAAAAAAAAATATTACAAAAATATATTACGAAGTTGAAAAACTCTCCGATTTTATTCGTAAAACTTTGGAAGTGTTTTAAAACTATTTTATAAGTAAGATTAATAGTTCCCAGTCTTTGCTTTGTCAACAAATCGCGTTATAACAATTATATTGCGTTTCTTAGCCATAAAAATTAAAATTCACATTTCTTGTTCAAACTTAAAATAGAAATTAAAAAAAAAAAAAAAAAAAACATATTAGAGCCATACTTAAAGCTACTCGACTCACGAATACAACTGACGTGCACTAACCAACAAACTACAAACTGTCTACGAACTTTCGTGTATGGCAGTGACCATTGCGGTCTCAGCACCGAAATAACTGTTCCCAACGAAACTGCGGAATTGGAAGAGTTTGTTCAAAGGTATTCCTACAATTATAGTAGAGTGCGTTGGACACACTTCCCCAGAACACTGACGAGAGCACTCTCCTCGATTTCGCTCTACCCACCGGCCAACAGAAATCTGTCAAACGAGGAGATTGACAGATATCTAAGACTAATGGACGAGACAATCAAACGAACAATGGACAAAACGATACCTCGCTATCAACACACTGACGACGAAGACTTATTCCGCAACGCAACTATTGACGCACTGCACCGACAAAAAAGTAGGCTGTTGTCAAGACTAAAAACCTTGTATAGACAGTTTACCGACAGACATAACCCGGAGATCATGACATTGAAGTCGTCGATTAAAAACCTCCAAACATTAAAAAGGAAAATTACAGAAATTCTGTAAGTTTGTATTGGAACAACAAAATTCGGGCTGTAAATACCAGCAACCCGAATATGTTCCCGCAAATAAATAAAATATTTCGGAGGAATAATCAGAACGACCTTCCATGTCTTAGAATCGCCCGAACGACGAACAACGAACAAATACTTGCAGCAGCAAGTATCGATCCAAATGAGGCAGTTGATGATGACAACTTCTTTGTGATCGAGGATCCGCAGGAGAAGGTAGAGGCTATAGGAACGACTTTCCAGGAAGTGTACAAGGCGAATGACATCATTGGCCCGAACCACGACCTGGAGAGTCGAGTCCTTGTGCACAATTCCTGCCTTCGAAATGAAATAGAGAATTGGCGATTCGAGAGCTCGGGCTTCACCCAGTTTAGTGACGAGAATATGTCAAATAACGTCATCACCAACGATAGGGTACTACCCCCTTTCATTTCGAAGGAAGAGCTCCAAACGATTTTCGAATCACTTAGAAGTAAGAAATCAGTGGGAACCGATGAAATACCGAACATTGTGCTTCGACATCTCCCACTAGAAGCGGTGGACATTTATACCACCCTGTTTAATAATGCAATGAATAATGCCCATTATCCAGCGCATTGGAAAACTGCGGTGGTACATCCCATACCTAAAAAGGATAAAGATACTTCCAATCCGGCGAATCTCCGCTCGATCAGTCTTCTTCCAAACATCAGTAAAGTTTTCGAGAAGGTAATCAATAGAGCCCTGACTAAGTGGGTTGAGGACAAACATATAATTCCGGATAATCAATTCGGTTTCAAGGCGGGGCATGATATCATTCATGCTGTGTCGAAACTGGTTTCTGATATCCAACGGAACAAAGGCAAGAACCAGTGCACTGGTGCCTGCCTGATTGACTTGGAGAAGGCCTTCGATACCGTATGGTTAGAGGGACTCTTTTTCAAGCTGGACAAGTTGGGCATTAGTAAACCACTGCTGTATATTCTTTTTGATATGCTCTCCAGTAGACAGTTCATCGTGAAGAATGGCGATGTGACTTCTGCTAGAACATTTAACATTAAAAACGGTCTGCAACAAGGTGCGGTAAATTCGCCGATCCTATTCAACATTTACACAAGTGATCTGATAGGTTCACTTCACCATGCCATAGCATACGCAGACGACTTAATCGCGTACAGGTCAGGTCCAAAGATCGAGGTCATCAATATTACTTCGATCAAATTAAACGATATTGCGATGATTGGAAGTTGAAAATCAACTTTCAGAAATCGGAAACCATTCTGTTTAGGACGCCGTTATCTGGGGCCTCTAGGGATACCAGAAAGAATTGGCGAAAGTTCTCTATCGTGGGACAACATGGACAGCCACTTGCTTGTCGAAATGTAGTCAGATACCTTGGGATCTGGCTAGATCAATATCTGTATTTTAACAAACATATAGATGTTGCTCTGGCCAGAGCCAGAGGTGCTTTTGCCCTTACAAAGAGACTGTTTTATAACAGCCAACTCGATGCGAGGGTGAAGGTGATCTGTTACATGGCCCATGCTTGTATTTGGATGTCCTGTGTGGTTAAACGTGAAAGCAAGTTTATTGGAAAAGATTCGGGTGTTTGAGAGGGCTTGTCTTCGCTTATACAGAACGCCAGAATCTGAGTACATACAATTCTATCGCAATGAGGTCTTGTACAATAGGGCGAACCTAATAAGAGTGGACAATTTTGTTATTAAGTTGACTCGAAGGCACATTGCAAGAGCAATGACATCGTCTAACAACCTGATCTCCGGGGCTGACTACCCTAATTATATGTATCACGAGGGAGTTCGCTTTGACGGATATGTACCTCCAGAAGCGTTCCTCTACCTAGATAGCAAAGGTCTGATCCAGGACAGATTGGCTGTGCCGCTAATCTTCCACGTTGCTCGAACAGCTGCGGACGGGCAATTCAACTACGACAGAGACGTCGCACACGGCAGTGCGGAGCGTCTCCGGTTCAGTAGGGCGGTAGGGAGTCGCGACATGAGGGATGTTGCTCAGCAGCACCAGCAATTTTGGTGGCTTGTTGAAGAAGAGGATGCGTCGTCGTCGAATTCCTTCAGCAATAGATAGCTTCTTGCGAAGCAAAGTGGGTCAGCCTAAATTTTTTTGTTTTAGCGTTGGGCGGCTTACATAGTTTTAGTTATAATGAATGTAAATTGTACAGTATAATAGTAAGATACGACGAAAGACATAATTTAAGTGTTAGGTTTAACTTAGAGTGCCCGCATGGGGCCAGTAAGTTAGAATAAGATAATTTTAAGTTAATTAAGCTAATTTTTAAGCGCTTTTTTGTCTAGCAAGTAAGAGTACATTAAATGATACAATAAAAATGCATATAAACTGAAAACTGAACCTCGATTTCAGAGTAATCAGAATCACATTCGTTTTCAGTGTAGCCCGTAACCAAAAACTAATGCGTTATGCAATTTACAGGGGTTGGCTGAAAAGTTTCCGACCGCAACGTAAAGATAGCGGCACTCGTCAATAAAAGCTAGTGACTGCTAGTTGTGCATCCTTTCATTTAAAGAGGTTTCAGTCATTTTGGACGCGCAGTTTTTAGTTGACAGTCGTTTGAGTGAGTCGATGTGAGTGTTTTTTGTGAAAATGTAAAAAATTGAGTATCGAGCTGTTATTAAATCCTACGCATATCAAAAATGAGTTGGACTCTGTGTATGGGGACTCTGCACCAACATTTACCACCGTGAAATTGTAGGCAGCTGAATTTAAACGGGACCGTAAGAGCTTGGGAGATAATGAACGTTTGGGACGTCCAAAAACTGCAACCACTGACGGTAACATTGCTAAAGTTCACCAAATGGTGTTAGACGACCGCTGAATTAAAGTGAGAGAGATAGTAGAGCTTTTGAAAATGTCCAAAGCACGTGTTTGTTACATATTACATGAAGATTTAGGCATGAGAAAGCCCATGAGTCCGCGCGTTGGGTGCCGCGTTTGCTTACCTTAGACCAAAAACATGTTCGAATGAATATTTCCAACGCCCTGTTGGCGCAGTTTAGGCGCAATAAATCCGAGTTTTGGCACTGATTAATTACTGTAGATGAATCTTGGATACACCATTATACGCCCGAAACAAAAATTCAGTCAAAACAGTGAACTGCAAAGATAGGGCCGGCTCCAAAAAAAAGTAAAAACTGTTTTTTCGGCTGGGAAAGTGATGGCGACTGTTTTTTGGGATTGTAAAGGAGTTATTTTATTCGATTATCTTCAAAAAGGAAAAACCATTACAGGAGCATACTACGCATCATTACTTGCCAAGCTGAAGGCAGAAATTGCGGAAAAACGACCACATTTGCAGAAAAAGAAAATTCTGTTTCACCAAGACAACGCGCCGTCTCACACCTCAGCGGTTACCATGGCGAAAATCCATGAATTGTGGTTTGAGCTGCTTAACCATCACCAGATCTAGCCCCAAGCGACTTCGTTTTGTTCCCTCATCTAAAAACTGCGCTCGGAGGTCAGAGATTTTCGTCAAATGAGGAGGCAATCACCTTCGTGAACAAATATTTTGCAGAGAAAAACGCCAAGTACTATTTGGACGGGCTAGAGAGATGTGAGCGTCGCTGGGAGAAGTGTGTAGAGTTACAAGGAGACTATGTAGAAAAATAAAAAAAAATTGTGAGAAGAAATGTCTTGTATCATTGTTCGCTCGGAAACAACCCTCGTATATTGGATTAGAAGTAGCAGACAAGAGATCGTTGATGAAAATTAAAAAGAGTGTCGGAGACAGAAGGGATGCCTGAGGCACACCAGCATTTATTTTGTGAATATCAGAGTTGAAACCGTCCGAGACAACGTGAATTGAACGATCCGAAAGGTAATTTCTAATCCATTGAAGAAGAGAGTGATCGATCCCAAGAGCACGTATTATCGACAAGTGAGCCTGATGCAAAACTATATAAAACGCCTTAGAAATATCAAGTGCCACTATCTTGCTTTCGCCAGATTGATGTACGCTTTGGTTCCACTTTTTGGTGAGACATGCCATCAAATCAGCAGTGAACCTGAAAACCATATTGCCGGTCATTGAGAAGTATTCGTGTTTGGAGATATTTCATGAGCTGATGGTTTATCAGCGTTTCTAAGAGAGAAGGGACGTAAGTGCAATGGGTCTGTAGAAGAAGAGAGAGCCAGATTCGCCTTTTTTAAGGACGGGCTGGACAAATGCTGTTTTCCATCTGCACGGAAAGAGTCCTAAAGAGTTGGATTGGTGAGAAAGCTTACACAGCGGTTTTGCAAGCGTGGAAGAACACCTCTTCAGAAGAAGGGGAGATATACTATCTAGACCCGAGGATCTTTAAGAACACGAGTGCGAAAGTGTATTTGTCCCATTGAAGATTCGATGCACTCAAGTGTAGGCGGAGACAAAGCACAATCTGGGAGCTTTCAGCTAGCCGCAAAGTGTGCAGCAAGCAGATTGGCCTTGTCAAAAGAGCTGACAGCTGGAATTCCATTGTAAATGAGCGTTGGGATGGAGGATGAGGCAGAATTTCTAATATTTTTGACGAATGGCCAACAATTTTTACTGCCTTTGGTACATTGCAGTGTTTTTTACCTCAGTTTTTGGTCGTATTGGAATTTCACACGCTTGAGAAAAACGTTGCAGTCATTTCTGGCTCGTTGAAACTTTTTTCGGTTCTCCTCTGTCGGGTTGGTCTTGTAGAACCGAAAAAACAATTCTCTAATCCTGACAGCCTCTTTACAGCTCGAGTCGTACCATGCCTTTTCTTTTGGTTTGATACTCCTCATCCGATGAGGGATAAAGCATCTGATTCCAAAGAGAATAGTTTCTGTGATCATGTCAGCAGCGGTATTCACGTCGTTATCGAGGAAACATAACGATCAGTTAAATTTCCTAAAGAAGTTGTTAAGTCCGCTCCAATTGGCTTTCTCGTATTGCCATACGGTTCTTTTAGGAATCTCTTCTCTAACTGTGTGGTGGGTTTACGAAAATTTAGCTGATATGACACAATGATCCGACGAGCCTAGAGGGGCGACACGTCAACGCAGTACTTGTCAGGGTGAGAAGTTAAAAACAAGTCCAGGGTGTTGGCGGTATGACTACAAGTTGGGTCAAATTATTTTCCGCAGCGAAGATCTCAACACACCGTCGAGGCCAACCAGAATTGTGAATATTGAAATCGCCCGTAATCACGATTTCAATATGAGGATACAGGGATACAATTCTTTGAATGAATACCGTCTAACTTCTCAGTCAGCACCTAAAATAGGGAAGTTATTTTAGTATGTTAATTGTGCATTCCAGAATCAGTGACCTGGTCGCGGTCGAGGGGACCACTGGTGGATTGTCTCTATTGCGAGTACCCCCTGGAGTATAATCCCTTGGAGTCACATCCGTTGACAGAACCATAGTATCTTTGACTCTTAAGCCTTGCCGCCGCAAGACTTCCAAAGGTCAGCTTGCTGTTACTGCATACAATAGTTCCTCGAAGCTTCTCAACATTGTGATCTATTTATTTTTGTGATGTATGATAGATTGCCGAGGACCGACGGAGGCATCCGAACGTTTTGTGACAAGATAGTGGTCAAATGGAAACCGAGCACAATCAAAATATGAGTGCTCGAAGAAAGTAGCTCTATTTTGTGGACACAACGGTGGAAAATAATGAAAAACAACATTCGAAGGAGTTTTGAAAAAAAAATTAAATGAATTCCAAAATGTGCCCTACCTTACCCTCATCAGTTTAGTAAAGTTATCAGAGAAAACAGAGCCTACTCTCGGGAGACGATAACTACTTCGGTTGCTGCTTTATTTCCGGAAAAGGAAGCATAAGATGTGGCCGACAACGGTAAGTCAGAAGTAGAAATTTTATTCTGCATATCATTAGGCGTCATTAAAATGGACTTTCGGGAGATGGCTCTTAGTGTATCGTTAATGGCCGAGATTCCTCGAATGCCCAGTTGCAATTCCACCATCACAATTAAAATTGTTTCATTCGCAAGCGCAAACTCCCTTCAATATGACCAGTGTCAATGACGGTCGGCACCGTCTCTTTTCGAGTGTAAAAATTCGCCGACTTGCAATGCCCACTGACCATTGGACAATGGACATCTCGTGATAATTAAAGACTTCTCCGCCTCAAAGGACACCACGAGTGTTGTTTGCATAATTGGAATCGTAATAGTGCGCACCGTCCCTTTAATTAGGTAGAACCATCTTTAAATCACTTTTCCTTTACCCGCATCACCCTGAAGCGTCACACAGTTGTGCGTAGGCATACAAGTATTCGTATGCGTCCTACGTTGTGTCCAGTTCCAAAGTCATTCAAAAGCCGGCCAAGTAAGTCATGTTTTCCAAGATGCGTGTGCATGTAGTTTTATGTTGCTGCTTCTGCTGGAACCGAACAGACTACTCGTACTGCCACTGTCTGCTTCACAGCCGGTGCATCTTTGTGCGATGGTACGAGTATGTTGGCCATGTAGCGTGGTTTGTTTATTGCGATATTTAAATTGTCGAATTCCGCACACAAAATCAAAAAGGCTTACACTAATGGGTTTCCTGTGTTTCTGGGGGGCCGAAGGCATATTTTTGGAGCGTTGCGATGTTGTCGCTGACGATGATTTTCGTTGACAACGATGTACGAACGAATACGAGCACTGGCATACGGATTCGGTGAAGTGGCCCCAATCCTTCTAAGGGACTCACAGGTGAGAAATGTGAATTGAAGCTGGGAGCTGTAAATTCTTTGTTAATTTTTTCTTATTTTTGTGTTGCAACATTTTTACCTCTTCTCTCTTTGTTTTTTGCATTTGGCTGTGTTTGTGTTGGTTTTAGGTAGGAAGAGAGTTGAATTTTTCATTTAGAAAACTTCCTTTGTTAATGCTTAATAGAAAATGGCTCCTTGTTGTCATGACTTACATCCTTGCAGCTCTAAATCAAGTGTATACTCGGTTAACAATTGAAAGAAATTGAATGAATGATTCGCAGGCAAGTTAAACAAGTCATTTATATACTAATTTGGGAATCCTTAGTTCGACAAGAATCACCAGAAGGTAATACGACCCATTACGATTAAGCAGTAAGGCTTGATCGAAGAGCTCAGAGTCAACAGTCTGTTTTTTTATTGTAATAGTCTTAAGTGTTATTATTAATTATTATCAGACTGGCAACCCTTAGAGGGTCAAAGCTTGAACAACTGTAGCCTTCCATCCATTATGGCCCGGGCATGCTGCTTCCAATTGGAAAGGCCAAACTGCCTTATATCCGCGTTCGCCTGATCTTCCTTTTCTTCTCGAAACTGGTGGCTTGGATTCTAAGACCTTCCTAGTTGGACTATTATCGTCCATCCGCCCGATGTGGCCGTGCGAGTGAAGTGGAAGGATTTTTGCCTTCCGTAGTATATCCAAATCGCGGTTGTGTTTCATTTTCCATGCGACCTCCTCACAGACCGGACCAATTATCCGACGAAGGATTTTTTTTTAAAAGAGACTAAAACTCGTTCCACTATCTTACTTATCGTCCAACTTTCGGCTCCGTAAAGCAAGACTGACAAGATAAACCCTTTGTAGAGCATGACTTTGACTCTTTGCTTTAGGAGTTTTGACCCAAGTTGTTTCGACAGACCGAAGTAGCAACGGTTGCCTTGGTTTACTCTTCGTCGAATCTCCACCACGATGTCATTTGCGGAATTAACATTTGCCCCGAGGTAGGTGAACTCCTTGACTATCTCTAAGTTGTAGCTTTCGCTAGTAACATATATTTCGGTTTTCCCTCATTCACTTTAAGACCAACTCGTTTAGCCTCTTCTTCTATTGTCGTAAAGGCTTCAGTTACGGCACGCTGGGAACGTGCGATTATACCAATATCATCCACGTATCCCAGAAGCTGGACGGACACGGAGAAAATAGTATCTTCCGTGTTGACTTTTGCCCGTCGTGCTATCTATTCAAATACTAAATTTAAGATGTCACACGACAGCGCGTATCCTTGCCGTAATCCGGTGCTGGTTTGGATTAATTCGGAGGTTCTACTTCCACACTGCATGGCGCATCGCGAGTTTTCCAGTGTTGTGCGACACATCCGGATCAGTTTTCCCGGTATCCCGAATTCAGCCATCGCATCATATGCGGTGAATAGGTGATGTGTGTCGACTTGGAACTCTAAGGTCTTTTCCAGGATCGGTCTCATTGTGAAAATTTGGTCTGTTGTCGATTTGCTGGAGGCTGCACTGATATGGGCCGATTAGTACAGCGCAGTATGGTTTCAGATGTTCACACAGTACACTAGTAGATAGGATCTTATAGGCGACGTTAATTAGGGATATGCCTCGAGAATTGTTATAGGACATAGGATCGCTCTTCTTGTAGATGGGGCAGATAGAGCTGATATTCTAGTAGTTGGGCATGCTTTCGTCTTCCCAAGCTTTGCAAATAATCTGATGCATGCTCGCTGTCAAAACATTTGATTTGCGGCCCGGGTCAACCCCGGACAGATTTATTATTGCTTATTGCAAACTTATTCTTAGAACTAACAATTTTCACTTAAAACTAAAGATAAAAACTAATGGGTGGGAGCGGTTAAAAAAAGTTAGGTGGAAATAAGAGAGTTTTTAAGAGAGAGTTTAGTGAGATGGTAGTCGAAGAGAGGCAGAATATCGTTAACTTCACGAAGCATTCTAGACATTGGCTCCAAGTGTCTGTAATTCGCTCGGTGAAGATTGAGCCGGAAAAGTGGCACATACCTAAGATTGCGTGGGTTGGTATTAAAAGAAATAAGTCGAAGTAAAGAAGGACAATCGATATTACTCGTACCAACTAAAATTTGATGAATAAAGAGAATGTCGGCAACTTTTCGACGTATAGAAAGGGGTTGTAAATTTATAAGTTTCAGCCGGTCAGTATAAGGTGGTAAGCTTTGGCTATCATCCCAGGGAAGGCCACTGTAGTAGGGTGACCAAACTTGGCTTACATATTCAAGAAGAGGCCTAACAAAGGTTATGCAAAGAGATTTGGTAACATAAGGATTGGAAAACTCCTTAGGCCAGCGCTTGATGAAGCCAAGGGCAGAGTTGGATTTCTTTATTATGTTATCAATGTGAGAACGGAAATTGAGTTCCTTATCACAGATAACACCTAAATCACGCAACTTATTCACTAAGGGAACAGGCAGATTAAAGATTAGATAGCAGCGAAGTGAAGTAGGTAGCCGCTTACGGGAATACGTTATAGCCTGACACTTATTGACGTTAAGCTCAAGATAATTCTTCTGACACCAAGTACAAAATCTGTCAAGATCCTCCTGCAGTCTGAGGAAGAAGATATATATCTAAAGATTTTCATATCGTCTGCGTAAACAGATATGTATGAATTTTTAATGATGCAATCAACATCATTAATGGCCAGAATAAATAGTAAGGGGCCAAGGTGGCTGCCTTGAGGGACACCAGAGGAGGCTTTAATTGGGTCAGAAATCATGGACCTAAATAAAACATAGTACTGTCTTTCATTTAAATTTTATTGAACCCATGTTATAAAGTTTATTTGGAAACCAAGAGCTTTTAATTTCTGAAGGATTATATCGTGTGATATCCTATCAAAGGCTTTGCTGAAATCGGTGGCAATCACATCAACTTCATTTCCAGATTCCAGTGCACATAAAGTGCTTGATACGAATTCCGTTAAGTTGGTGGTCGTAGATCTACCTTTGTTAAATCCGTGCTGGTGTTGGGAAACAATAGGTTTACAATGGAAAAGCATTATATCATAAATAATGCTCTCGAAAAGCTTAGGTATACAGGACAGCTTAGCAATTGGTCGATAGTTGGAAATATCATCGGTCTTTTTTATGTAGGGGAATAATAAATGACCTTTTCCAGGTCGAGGGAAATAATCCCTGGGTGATAGAAAGCTGAAAGAGAGTTGTAAGAGGTTGGGCTAGGTGCATTTCACATTTCTTTAAAAATATAGGGTTTGAGGTTTATTATTTTGTCTTTGACTTGCTCTAAAGTTATAGACACATATTCTAAAGTTGTTTGTAGGCAGCTATTTAAGTAGGAAAAGTAAGAGTGGTCTGGCTCTTGGGAATGGGTGGCGAACGCTTGGCTAAAAAAAGTTGCGAAGAGATTTGCAATAATTTGGGGATCCTCCGAGGACTTATCTAGAAAATTCAGAGATGATGGATAGTTATCCGATTTACTTTTAGTTTTGACGAACTGAAAGAATCGCTTGGTTTCGGAAATGAGTGTGCGGTCCATTTGGTTTAAATAGTTGTCATATAGAGTTTGACAAAATACAGAGAAATTTATTAGGGCAGACTGGTAGTAAAAGAAATCGATGTCGGAACGCGATATTAAGTAAGTACGCCAGAGCTTATTTCTCTTATTACGAAGAGATCGCAGCTCTTTATTATACCAGGGTGGTGATGATGAGGGATTCTTTTTGGGTAAAAACCGTGAGGTTGAGATTATCGCAAAGAAATTCAAAATTGGCCATACTGAGGAGATTATTCAGTTTGGCGTAGTTAGCCCTATGAAAATTAAAACTGTAAGAATACTCATAAGAAACGCGATTAAGACCATTGTCATACGCCAACGTAAGAGAAAGGAGAGGGTGGTAACTATCCAACTTAGAAAGAAGATGTCTGCTTTCTAAAATGATGCAGTTATCTGTATCAGTGGCGAAGACTAGGTCGACTTGTCTGCCAATGTTATTGGTGACAGCACTTAATTGATACAGACCAGAGTCAGTAAGGTAGTCGATGAAAAGGTTTTCTTTATCAGATGTGGGATTTGTTGCAGTAAAGTAGGACTGGTCAGTCCAAAGAATGCAGTGGACGATTTTTTAAAGGGTTTAGACTCGAGACGAGAGTGTATAGCTAGAAGTACCCCACGGCCATATAAATTTTCCTCTTTATCTAGACCGTCGTCACGGTCTAAATCAAAGTCTTGGGAAAATAATTCATTATTCTTAATATTAGGGGTGAGATTGGTTTCTGTGAGTGCAAAAATGTCGTAGGGCAGAATATGTAAATTAAGATATACAGCAGAAATCTTAGTTCGTAATCCTCTTACATTTTGATAATACAGGGACAGATATTTGGGAGGCTTCGGCAAAGAATTGAGTGGTGGGTTATGAGCGATGGTAGTTTTTGAAACTAGACCGTGTTCGCTGGAGGTGTAGTATGCGTTTGGAACTTACGTGAGACGCAAAAGAAGAGAGATCATTAGCCACATCATCAGGAGTCATATCTAATTGCTCATGAAAACGTATAAAAAGTTGCCGCAGATCATTGTGATTAGTGGCAAGACCTTCTTGCAGAATGGAAACCATTGCATTGGTTTTCGTTATACCGTCTATACAGACAGAATCTGGCTGATCATGTAGATATGAGAGATATAAACGAACATTATCGTATAGTCTGCGGTCTCGTTGTGTGAGAGAGAATATACCGGCCATCTTCCCCTGAATCGATAAGGTGCTTGGTTAACTTTGCCTTTGGAGGAAGTATGGGGTCTAAAAAAGAAGGTGGTGTGGTATTAGGGTGGGACTCTAGCTTAGAATATGGGGAGGGATTTAAAATATGGGAGCGAATAAAGTTAGGGTATATCGTTTTGCCTTATTGCCTCCGGCTTTGAAGAGCTCAGATGGCAAGCCATCTGAGGCAGCGGCTTTGTTGTTCTTCAGCTTTTGTATAGCTGTGCCAACTTCTTCTAAGCTGGGCGGGAGAACTCTCTTCTCTTGGTCATGTCCATTAAGCAACTGCTGGAATTCCCAGTTGGCCAGTGACGAGATTACCATCGCACTTTCAAAGTGCTTTGAGCCCCGTTTTAAAGCCATTGGCTAGGTTTTTGGCCTTTTTAAAAAACCTCCTGGTGCCATTCTTTCTCCTGCAATCCTCGATATCCGTGAGCTGGGAGACTGCAAAGGCTCTTTTCTTTTTCCGCAGTAGTCTTATCTCCTCCCTTCTTCTGGACCTATACTCATTCCACGCTGCTCTGGTGACGCGTTGCAGCGTTTTCCTGTATGCCACATCTTGCGCCTTCTTTTTTTGCACATATCCATCATTATATCACTGATTTCTTTTCTGGGGTGACGTTTTCGGCCACCTCCTTGATGGATGTGCAGTAATATGACCACATGTTGTTGATGTCTGTGGTAGGCAATGGCATATTGGAAAGTTTTTCGTCCAGGCATTCTCTGTAGTCTCTGGCTATTTCCGGTGTGAGTAGGCGTCCAATGTTGAACCGCCTTTTTGGATGTTGTTGCAGCTTTCTTTCATTTGACAGTCGATCTCTGAATCGGGCTGCTACCAGGTAATGGTCAGAGTCGACGTTCGCCCGTCGGCATGTTTTAACATTTGACGAGTGACGTCCGTCAATAAGCACGTGATCGATTTGGTTGGCAGTTCGACCATCCGGAGTTAACCAGGCTGCTTTGTAGATTCTTTTGTGAGGGAACCTCGTACTGCATAGCAAAGTCGTATTTTCCAACCGCTTCGTCAAAAATGTTCTCCTTACCGATTTTGACATTGAAGTCCCCGAGTAGAATTTTAACATCATACTTTGAACAGGCACCGTAGGCTCCGTCCAGGAGGTAAAAGAATCCCTCAATGATGGGTCCTTTAGCCTCATATGAGCACATATGAAGCTGATGTTATAGAATCATTAAAACGGATCACAGTGAGGCAATCACTGATGGGCTTAAAATCGATGACCTTCGATTTGAGCCGCTTTCACAAGACGAATCCGATTCCCAATACGTGTAACTTTTTGTGACAGAAACCTTCACGATCATTCACGATCCCTTATAGCGTATTTCCAGGACTGCAGTATTATCCGCCCTATACTGCTTGAGGATATTTTCCAGTTTTTGAGTTGCTCCTGGGGTGTAACGCGTTGTCCTTCTTCGCGTCGTGTTGTCTTTGATTAGGAGATCCGTGTGCATCCAAGGCTGCTTTGTGTTCATTCATAACATTTGGTTTTTTACGTGAGTGGGTCATTAGCCCACAGTACACCCGCCATTCTGGTCGGAGAGAGGCGGCTGCATGCATTAGTTCCTTACCCAGCGGGTGCCGGGTAGCTGGGGTGGCTGCATGTCAGCCTGAATTATGAAAAGTATCGCTCTGGCTTTCGTCGGGTTGAAGGTAATCAGGAGCTTTACCCACGCCCCCAATCTTAAGCATTACTAATGGATTAATTCGTAATTATCCGCGTTTATATTGGTATGTTTTTTGTTAGTGAAAATTGTCGTTTCGTTTACTTTTTTCTATAAAAGCATTCCTCTCTGTTTATTTTATAAAAACGCGTGTTGAAAATCATATTCGTATTCGTCTTGTTATCCTTTACCACTACGAGAAAGGATGGAAGCACAGTCATTTCGAGATCTCGACGAACTTTTTGGCGAAGGAACAATTAGCGAAAAACAATCTCGGGAATGGTTGGCCCGATTCAAATCAGATGATACCAGCTTAGAGGACAATCCAGGAAGAGTTCGGGCATCGGATTTCTACGATCAGGCGTTTCTAGCAGCCATGGAAGGGGACAAGAGCATGACAACTCGAATGCTGGCCGAATCTGAAGACTTCGGCCAATCAATAATTATCCGTAGTCTAAAAAAGCTTGGTAGTGTGGAATTTTGGCTGAATGGACCCCCCACCAACTCTCGAAAAACGACAAATCTGAACATGGTGGAATTTTCATCGATTTCTTCAAAAGAAAGAAGATTTGCGTTTCGCCGGAATACTGAAAGACGTCCACTGCAAAAAAGCAATGTGATGTGTTTGATGAGACAGAAGTGGAATCATCTATCGGGAAATCGTTTCTAACGGCTTTTGTTATTGGTGGAACGAAGATGATGAGCATCAACATTCCATAAAAATCCGCAAACGGCAGTTCAACATTAACAGCGACGTTTGCCTTGATCGCCTAAATGCTACAATCCAGACGAAAAGACCGCGAAGAAAAAACAAAATTTGACTCCACCGAGATAATGTACGCCCACATGCTGAGCTTTGTATCTTCGAATTCATCGCTAATAAGGGGTAGGAGCTGCTTCCTCATCCACCACACGCTTTCACAGAGTTAGCGCCTACGGATTACAAAGTTAATCGCTCACTGAAAAATTGACAAGCAAACAAAATTTATGAGGACTTGGATGACTTGGTGACCAATGTCAATTCGTGGATTACCTCTAAGAACCGCGAATGCGCCAACCAAATGGGAAGCAGTTATTGAAGTGGAGGGTGAACATCCTCAGAATAATCATTTAAACATGTTTCTGTTAATTTTTAAAAAAAAATTGTTTAAAAAATTGTTTAAAATATATAACACATGCGTTAATTCTGATTTTGAAAAGTAGGTACCTTCTATAGGGACATATGGTGCTGTGTCTTTTGATGCCTTCTACTTTTGCTGGAAAAATGTACAAGCCTTACTTATCAGCTGCCTCGAGTGCTACACTCCAATTTGGTTCAGGGCCCCTTCCGCTTGAGTCAGTTCAGTTTTTTTCAGTTTATGTGCATTTTTAATTATATCACTTATTTTACTCTTAAATGCTATACAAAAAAACGCTTAAAAATAAGCTTAATTAACCTAAAATTATCTTATTCTAACTTACTGGCCCCATGCGGGCACTCTAAGCTAAACCTAATACTTAAATTATGTCTTTCGACGTATCTTACATTACATGTTCATACTATGTCTATTTATTATAATTAAAACTAAGAAAACATTTTTTAAGAAAAACTTAGTATCATGACTTATAGTTTTTTTTAACTTATTATAAAACTTAAAACTAAAACTTACAAACTACCTAAGAATAAATCTTAATTTACTTAACCAACTTACATCTAATACATAATATATCCATATATAATATATACACATTATATATATATACGTAATATATAAATACATGTACATACATATATACATATATACATAGATATATATATATTTTTTTTTCGCTTAAATCTAACTTAATTCTACCTAAAACTATGTAAGCCGGCCAACGCTAAAACAAAAAAAGGAATTCGACGACGACGCATCCTCTTCTTCAACAAGCCACCAAAATTGCTGGTGCTGCTGAGCAACATCCCTCATGTCGCGACTCCCTACCGCCCTACTGAACCGGAGACGCTCCGCACTGCCGTGTGCGACGTCTCTGTCGTAGTTGAGTCGCCTGTCCGCAGCTGTTCGAGCAACGTGGAAGATTAGCGGCACAGCCAATCTGTCCTGGATCAGACCTTTGCTATCTAGGTAGAGGAACGCTTCTGGAGGTACATATCCGTCAAAGCGAACTCCCTCGTGATACATATAATTAGGGTAGTCAGCCCCGGAGATCAGGTTGTTAGACGATGTCATTGCTCTTGCAATGTGCCTTCGAGTCAACTTAATAACAAAATTGTCCACTCTTATTAAGTTCGCCCTATTGTACAAGATCTCATTACGATAGAATTTTATGTACTCAGATTCTGGTGTTCTGTATAAGAGAAGACAAGCCCGAAGACAAGTCCTCTCAAACACCCGAATCTTTTCCAATAAACTTGCTCTCACGTTGAACCACACGGGACATCCAAATACAAGCATAGGCCGGATAAGGGCCATGTAGCAGATCACCTTCACCCTCGCATCGAGTTGGCTGTTGTAAAACAGTCTCCTTGTAAGGACAAAAGCACCTTTGGCTCTGGTCAGAGCAACATCTATATGTTTGTTAAAATACAGATATTGATCTAGCCAGATCCCAAGGTATCTAACTACATTTCGACAAGCAAGTGGCTGTCCATGTTGTCCGACGATAGAGAACTTTCGCCAATTCTTTCTGGTATCCCTAGAGGCCCCAGATAAAGGCGTCCTAAACAGAATGGTTTCCGACTTTTGAAAGTTAATTTTCAACTTCCAGTCGTCGCAATATCGCTTAATTTGGTCGAAGTCACATTGCAAAAGTATATTAATGACCTCAATCTTAGGACCTGATCTGTACGCGATTAAGTCGTCTGCGTACGCTATGGCATGGTGAAGTGAACCTATCAGATCACTTGTGTAAATGTTGAATAGGATCGGCGAATTTACCGCACCTTGTTGCAGACCGTTTTTAATGTTAAATGTTCCAGCAGAAGTCACATCGCCATTCTTCACGATGAACTGTCTACTGGAGAGGTTTACTAATGCCCAACCGGTCCAGCTTGAAGAAGAGTCCCTCTAACCATACGGTATCGAAGGCCTTCTCCAAGTCAATCAGGCAGGCACCAGTGCACTGGTTCTTGCCTTTGTTCCATTGGATATCAGAATCCAGTTTCGACACAGCATGAATGATATCATGCCCCGCCTTGAAACCGAACTGATTATCCGGAACGATATGTTTGTCCTCAACCCACTTAATCAGGACTCTATTGATCATCTTCTCGAAAACCTTGCTGATGTTTGGAAGTAAGACTGATCGAGCGGAGATTCGCCGGATTGGAAGTATCTTTATTCCTTTTGGGAATGGGATGTACCACCGCCGTTTTCCAATGCGCTGGATAATGTGCATTATTCATTGCATTATTAAACAGGGTGGTATAAATGTCCACCGCTTCTAGTGGGAGATGTCAAAGCACAATGTTCGGTATTTCATCGGTTCCCACTGATTTCTTACTTCTAAGCTATTCGAAGATCGTTTGAACGGTGGTAATACCCTTTCGATGGCGATGACATTATTTGCCATATTCTCGTCACTGAACTGGGTGAAACCCGAGTTCTCGAATCGCCAATTCACGATTTCATTTCGAAGGCAGAAATTGTGCACAAAGACTCGACTCTCCAGGTAGTGGTTCGGGACAATGATGTCATTCACCTTGTACACTTCCTGGAAAGTCGCTCCTATAGCCTCTACCTTCGCTGCTACAAGTATTTGTTCGTTGTTCGTCGTTCGGGCGATTCTAAGATATGGAAGGTCGTTCAGATTATTTCTCTCAAATATTTTATTTATTTGCGGGAATATATTCGGGTTGCTGGTGTTTACAGCCCGAATTTTGTTGTTCCAATACAAACTTACAGAATTTCTGTAATTTTCCTTTTTAATGTTTGGAGGTTTTTAATCGACGGCTTCAGTGTCATGATCTCCGGGTTATGTCTGTCAGTAAACTGTCTGCACAAGGTTTTCAGTCTTGACAGCAGTCTACTTTTATGTCGGTGCAGTGCGTCAATGGTTGCGTTGCGGAATAAGTCTTCGTTGTCAGTGTGCTGATACCGTGGTACCGTTTTGTCCATTGTTCGTTTGATTGTCTCGTCCATTAGTCTTAGATATCTGTCAATCTCCTCGTTTGACAGATTTCTATTGGACGGTGGGTAGAGCGAATTGGAGGAGAGTGCTATCGTCAGTGTTCTGGAGAAGTATGTCCAACGTACTCTACTAAAATTGTAGGAATACCTTTGAACAAACTCTTCCAATTCCGCAGTTTCGTTGGGAACAGTTATTTCGGTGCTGAGAACGCAATGGTCACTGTCATACACGAAAGTGCGTAGACAGTTTGTAGTTTGTTGGTTAGTGCATGTCAGTTGTATTCGTGAGTCGAACAGCAGGAGATCCAAATAAGACCCGTGTCTGGGAAACGACGGACTATCCGTCGCCTTAAGCCCGAGTCGATACATTATACTGTGCTGACCCCACCAATTGAATAGTAGGTTCCGTCTAGTATTTGGTGCATCATTTCCCCAATCTCTATGTTTGACGTTAAAATCTCCGCCGATAATAAAATAGTTGTCTTCCAATTCCAGCCTCAGGAATCGAAAAAGTGTCTCGAGCTCTGAGATGAATAAGGTGGATTGAGTAGCTTTAGGAGCATAGACAGACACCATGTACAACCGCTTTCCGCTACGGAGAGGGATATATACAATGCATGCTTCCAGCACCTCGAACTTACGTACTACACGACTGTATACTCTTTTAAAATATATTCCTTTTCTTACAAAGATCGCAACCCCTCCTCCCATAATGGAGTTGGGTCGGTTTCTCCGTACTACTTTGTATCTGCTGTGCCTCATTTTGTGTCTTTTGGTAAGCTTAGTTTCGCTAACCAAAAGCACATCAGGGGCTTGGTCTTTAAGCAACTTAAACAGTGTGGCTCTTCGTTCGAACCTAATCAGTGAATTAACATTCACAGCAAGGACCTTCAGGGTTTGCTCCGCCATGTACGTACGCATTACGACTGGAGGTGCGTTAGGCCCGGTAGCAGCGCGTATATTTGATCTACCCGCGGAGCCTGTTCCTGTATTTGACGCTGAAGCTGAGCCATCTGCCCCTGAATAGAGAGCAAGATAGCTAGTATGTCAGGTACAGGTTCCGGTGCTCTAGGCGCTGGGGCCTGAGAAGCTACCTTTGCTTGTTGTGCCCTAGTTCCCCTACCTGCTACCATTTGGGCGTAGATAACTTGGGGAGTAACGGCTGGTGTTTGTGCCTGCACATTTAACTTCCACTTTCTGCTGCCGAGCGAGATGTACTCTTTTGATGTATTGGAATTTTAGACAACCCCGATAATTTTTTCTGTCGCTCCGTCCTTGCCTAGAGCGCATTCCTCTGACTTGTGGTTCTTTCCGCACTTCACACATCGGGGCTGCATTTCGCAGTTCGACGCGGCGTGCCCGAACCTTTGGCAGCGAACACATTGTAAGATGTTTTCGCTCCTCTTTAATTTTTCCCAGTGTACAACCTGGTAGTCTAGGACTTTTATACTCCTTAGACCATCCAGTTTGCTGTTGGGACTTAGCTGGACCAGGAAGAACGGTAGTTTCCGCTTGTCCCTTTTGGCTCTAGCCGTGACAAATGGCTTGACCCCCACAAATTTGAGCCCTTCGCACTCCTTCTCTTTCAGCAGTGCAAGGAGCTCCTCCGGATCAGTCGACTGCTCTAACCCCCTCAGCAGCATTGTCTGCAGCTTCTCCCCCTTCGGGGTGTAGGAGAAGAACTCCGTCGTTGAATCCCTCAATACATTTCTTACTTTGTGATAGCGCTCCACTGTGTTACAGTGGATCGCATGCCTATCTAATGATAATCTTTTCATAAAAAAATTGCTGCCTATGGCCGACTTACATAGTTCTATCGTCTCCTTGAGTTCCATCTTATAAGTATTTATAGGTGGAACTCTTACTTTTGAAGTATTTTTTTGTTGTTGTTGTTTTTGTTGCTGCTGCTGCTGCTGTTGTTGTTGTTGTTGCTGTTGTTGTGGTTGCTTTTGTTGTTGTGTTTGTTGCTGGCTATTCTGCTGCTGTTGTTGTCGTTGTTGTTGTGGTGCCTGCTGACATCTTTTTTGAGCCTGTGTAGATTTAGGCTGCTGGTTTGGTTTTTGTTGTTGTGGCTGCCGAGAGTCGTGAAGTTCTCCTAGCCGCTCCTTCTCCCTCCTTGCTATTTGCTTAGCTTTAATAGCTAGCACTCTTTGTTGGAGCTGTTTAATATTGGAGTGAATTCTTTCCACCTCCTCTTCTTCATCATCTGACTTAGAAGCCGCCAGAGATGCGAACATGTTGCCAGCTTCATTATCTTGGCCTTTTCTGCCATCAGGCACATATGGGAGATGATCATTGAGTGCCTTTTGCATTTTTTGCTGCCGCTGAACTCGCTTCGTCAGCCAGCTTTTCTCTTGATGCTGAGATGGAAGTGCGCTTCAATGGGTTCGGAGGCTTCATCTTCCTCCTCCTCTTCATCTTTGGCTCAACCACTGCTGCTGGTTGGCTTGACCCACTGGAAATATCACCAGACTTTTCAGCTGGTCCCGCTATTAGAATAGCGGGACGCTCTTCCGAAGACATCGCGAGATGTTGATCTCTCACTTTTTATTATTTTTAAATTAAAAATAAAAAACAAAGAAAAAAAAAAAAGAAAAATTTATACTCCACTCGGAGTCGAACCCAGGACCTAATATATGTCGATCGAACACACTGACACTGTGCTAATTGGAGCCTATGTAACACTCCTCAAATGCCTTCCTTATAGAATTTACTAAGCAATCGCAAACCGAAACACGTTTAAACACCGGGAAGGTCTATGAACGACCTGTTTAGGGTATTGTATGAATGAAGCCAGCTGGTAGGGTGCTCTAGAGATAGGATAGGCACAACTTGGCGATGCCCAGTATTGTAACTGTTCCTAAACATCAATTGTGCTTGTTTTACTTCACCTCCAAGTGGTAACCATCGGTACTGTTACTGGTCGATGACCATCTGGACTCGACTTGCCTAATTTATAAGCGCGAGTGCTGACCATCAGGCAAAAATAGCAGCACTATAAATGGGCCAGCTGGAATCTAAGGTGAAATAAAATCCCAGAATAAAGCAAATAAGGCCTTATCCAAGCTACTCCGACATGTTTGTAGCTGAGAGCGGTAGAGATTTCCCAGACCAAGTCAGGGGTATCTACATATAATGGACCTGACCCTCCAGATTGCCGTCAGGAAAAAACTAAAACTGAGTTATAAAGCAACAACAAGCCTCGAATACGGATGGGTCTACTGTTGACAACCCCTGCAAACGAATCGAGCACATAGCCTCTGGTTTTTAACGTAAACCATCTGTCGTGTAGACTAAAGTTTACGGATAACTCCCATACATCCATGGGAGCAAGGATACGCCTTGCCATCGCTTACCTGCATTAATAGTATAATACCAAAGCAGAACTTGTGTTGGAGGCACAAGTTCGACCCTTGGTATGGGTCGAGGCCGATCTAAAACCTCTTGCTGCTCTTAGGGTCACAACAGCCAGTACTTATTTGCTATGCCACCATGACGCTCCCACAAGGCGGCCTACCTCAACAAGTCAGGCCCAAACCCAGACGGGACCCTGACTTCCGGTGGTCCTGCCGCCAACAAGTCCTATGGCCGGCAACTGGTAACTGATCAAATCGTAGCAACCTTCGGTGGCGTCATCTGAAGATGTTTACAATAAGACCAGTAATATGCTCTGCCCCCGTTTTTTATTAGACAATGTCATTGATGGGCGAAGCCTTGATAATTTGGCGGGGGCCCACGAAACAAGGACAACGAACTTCGGGCCTGCACGTTGAATGTTATGTCCCTTAATAGGCCACGTACTGTTCGGCTGTCAGATATTACCGCCATCCACGAAATTCGAAACGTCACAGTCGATGTCCACCAGCAATGGGGGGAGTTCTTGGATTTCTTGATCTTCGCAGGGTATGCGTAGAGCCTGAGAGAAGATCATCCCCAGTTTTTCCGCTTCATCGCCTATTTCAGCGGGGTTTCCATTTTGAGTCCGCTGAGGGCATAAAGCGTTTGCATCTCTGGTGTAAAGTTTTTGCAGTTTTCATTTCGTGTAATAGAGGGAGTGTAGGTATGTTTTTGACATTGAACTTGATCATTATATGATCAGAGAACGATATGTCCGAAGATACCTTTGAGTTGGTTACAGCAAGGATGTCAGAGTTACTCAGTGGGATTATATCTAAGACCGCGGTTACTGATTAAAAGATTATGGTCAATTAAGTATTGGAATAGGGACTCACCTGGAGAGCTTGTATCCCTGGTACCAAATTGTATAAGATTGGAGTTAGCGTCACATACAATGATCACATCGAACCTTTCCTGCTCTACGTAGTTGATAAGTGAGCTAAGTATTGCTGCAGGGAGTCCGTCAGTCGATTCATACGGTATCTATGTTGAGCCAAGCTTGACCAGCAGTTTATTTGGCTGCTCAAAGCCGTCTACTGCCTGGTCATCATTGCTTAGGCGCCTGGCGATAGAAAATTTGATATTAGATTTCGCAACTATAAGTACTAGATGGAGGGAAAAGTGACCTCCTTGACCGCCAGAATGCGCTGCTACTGCAAAAAAGGTTATGGTTCCTTGAAGTCCGTTCATATTTAGGCAGACATGCCAAATTTCAGTGCAATACTGTCTTTAGTTTTGTTTTGACAGCTGATTGTTGTTGACGTGTTTGACATCATGTTGAGTATGGACAAAAACGATTTTCGTTCTCTCATAAAACATTACTTTTTGAGAGGCAAAACGGAGAAGGAAACAAAAGAAAAGTTGGATAATGCTCCGTCAGATTACACCGTCAAATATTGGTTTCGTGAGTTTCGTGGTGGCCGCAACTCCACTACTGATCAAGTCCGCAGCGGCAGGCCTTCCGATGTGGTTGCAGAGGACAATGTCAAAAAAATACAAGAAATGGTGTTGGCTGACCGGAAAGTGGGCGAGTTAGCAGATACCACAAAGATTAGTACAGAGCGCACACGGGATATTTTGGGCAATATTCTGCATATGAAAAAGTTATCCTGCCGCTGGGTGCCGCGCATTCTCACTCCTGACGTAAAACACGAAGGCGAGAGCAGTTCGAAAGAGTGTTTGGACTTGCTGATGCGGAATCCGGCGGACTTTTAGCGTCGATTGGTAACTGGATTTGGATCCCTCGGACTATTATCTCTTCCCAAACCTCAAAAGATGGCTCATCAATAAAAAATTCAGCTCACGCGAAGAAATCATCGACGCCACGGAGGAGTATTTTGCAGACCTTCCGGAAAATTACTTTTCGGACGGGATCAAGAAGTTGGAAAATCGCTGGAATAAGTGTATCAAACTAAAGGGGACTAACATATATTGAATAAAATAGAAAAACATTTAAAAAAAAAAATTTGTAATTCCCAAGGACGTCACTTTTCACTCCATCTAGTATACAGGCTCTAATTCTACTTCCATTACCTGAGTCGGACTTGTAAGTGACCAATTCGGATGATTTCAGCCCTCTTAAAATATTTTACCTCAGGTTATCCAAGGTTCCTGGACGAGGGCCTGGATCTTAGTCATAAGGTATACAATTTTGGCGCTGGCCGCCTTAAGATGGTGAAGATTTATTTGTACTATCTTCAGCATGGCGGTTAGCGTTCCTCTTCTTATCCTCCTAAGAATGACAACTGGGAAAGGTCTGATCTTGCATCGGGTTATCCCGACCCGGACCTTGTATTTGGCTTTACCTATTAGTGTCGGAGGTTTCAAAAAATTAGATTCCATGGGACCCCACATGTGGCGGAAAAAGCGAGGTCCATCTGTACAGAGATCCACTGCATACAGATAAGACTAGCTAATCTGAAGGTCACCGGATACTCCGATCACGACTGAGCTACTTTTAAAATGCTGAGCCCTCAGCCGCGCTGATCTTCGTCACGGATCGTATGACATCTTGATCCAGTCGGGGCAAGTAAGGAGAGAGAAGGAAGTAAGGAAGGGAGAGGGGAAGTGGTGATGACCATCCATCAGATTCAGGGTTCATCTGGAGAACTTCTTGAGAGTCATTGACCTTACTCAGCCACTACAACTCGATGCTCAGTGTAGAGGCCGGTCTAAGGTAACCTGCTTAAATATTTTCTGGTTTCTTTTCATCCATCATGGAACAAGCGATCTCCGTGATTGTTTCCTGGCTAGATATGTCAGCTCAAGCACTAGGTGACAGCACTGTTCAGGTTCTGATCAACTTTGTCTTCCTTCCATTTCATTCTAACTAGATGGGGCATTGACGAACTTGCCAAACTGCAGTTGGTTTTCCGCGGATTCTTCCTCTTCAACAACGTTGAGATATGGCATCCGATTCCAAATTCGATGTAGCTATGGGTTGACATGTAAGTCTGCATTAGTACTTCCTTGCCTCTAATCGTGTTTGTTGGATGGCGTTAAGCCAATTACTTGCTGTCTTACTTTCGTATGAAATCCAGGCGGTGGTTGTTTCTCACGCGCATTTGTTACTGCCGCAAAAAGTATTCTGAGCATTAGCACCGCCGTATATGGTAAGATTTGACTTACTGAAATCACAGTATTCAATATAAGTCAGTACAGCGAAATTCATCTTCCATATATGGACATGAGTCATACCTAGACTTGATGGCCACGACAGGAACTTTGTCTATGCCCACAACGAGTGAGAGAAGAGCTTTCATTGTTCATTATTCCGCGTATTTCCCCTGAAACATTGTTTATTGCGTCGTGAAAACCCCATGTACAAGTAAATTCTTAGCAAAATAAATCTCAAAATCAAAACACTTAAATCACTGGTCATCCAGTGCAGTTCATCAGATGCAATATCTTTCACATATTTGAGTTGAAAATATTTTTCTTTACAAATCTGTTTTGTTCAGTTACCCATTGAGTTCCACTACAACTCATAAATGGGTCCGAAAGCTCTGATATGCCAGGAATTTAATGCTCCCAGCAATGTACCCATCAGAGCATGAATTGAAACTTTCGAAACTTTTGCGGATATTTTCGCCAACCATCTCACCCAGTTGATTCGATGAGTTATTAACGAAATCGATCATCAGAATCTTCGGCATTCATGCAGATAATGGGGAGTGAAAATTAATTTAATCATCACTCTGGCAACATATTCGTATGATGGCGGCACTCTTTCGAAACACCCATTTCCACTGAAAACTCCGCCTATCCCCAGCATGCTCTGAATATTTGATTACCAGTTTAAAAACAAAAAAAAAATGTTTTATTAATGAAGTGGGCGATCAGTTATTATAAAATTCCATCTCAAAAATAAACTACAACTCATACGAGTACGTTAAATATTTTCCAAAGCAGTGGACTTATAGCTTGGTTTTCAACACCCGAAATTCGAAAATTTCACACCCTCTTGGTATGTGTCTCTTTGGGTTCTCGATGCTAGAGTGAATTGATGGAATTAAATCTAGAGGATTAGCAGGAGACGCAGATCCATTAGTATTTTATTGGAGTACCTAAAGCTGTAAACCACCTGCATATCTATATCGACGGCCACTTCGGCAGTCCGGGGGGTGTACATGGTGAATTAAAGAGGACTCCCGTCTTTCCGCATCAATCTCATGACGACTCAAGTATGTGATTCGAAAAGTATCTGTACGGGGATGTGTGGCTTTTAATGGCTCGAGATGGCGTGTTTTATAACTTTGTTTTGATTTCGCGATTAAA
The DNA here is from genome assembly GCA_963966105.1 of Volucella zonaria. Lineage (NCBI taxonomy): Eukaryota > Metazoa > Arthropoda > Insecta > Diptera > Syrphidae > Volucella > Volucella zonaria. Next base: position 181,893,304 of record OZ014530.1, on the reverse strand, counting down.
CTGAAATAAATTTGAGATGTAGGTATTTTGTCACGGGTGCCGTGACACCCTGAGTAGTGAGGGACTGCTAGGTAGGGACGAAATGCCAGGAGATGATAAACCGGATGATTTAGTTTTCGCAATTTGATAGCTTTTCTTCGGAATTTTATGTTGGCGCTATTGCGAGCGAGAGATGAGATATCTACATGGTGGGAGGTCGAGCATTTTAGTATCTGTGAATGACGTATGGGACAAATGAATCAGTTGGATTTAGTTTTTAATACTTAGCATCATCAATAATTTTTGTTAATAAAGTTAAAATGGTACTTCAGATACAGAGTGCACTTATGTGTCGGTGAATGTTGTATGTCAAAATTTCCTCACTTGGTAGGTTAGATATGTCCGAGTGGCTTTCTTTTTCCGAAATATTGCTCCATAAAATCTATTTTATCAAGTTACCAAGTCAATTTTCATCTCATCAACCACGTTAATTCTAATAAAACTTGTTGATTGTGAATTATATTCGAAAGGCTTCTAATCATAGCATTTGGCGACGAGGAAATGTAACGAACAGTACACATATTAATGCAGCGGCTTTGGGGTTAATCTTGAAAACCCTTCAAGATTCTAACCAACAATTTTTGCAGACAACATCAAGCAGGCATCTATATGGTATGTATAAACATTTAAAAGCCAAAGAAACTTGGGCCACATACATATCTAGTGCAATTGTAGCAACATTACATTGCAAACAACGTGCTTGAAGATGACATTAAGCGCCCATGCCTGCTCACACGGATTGGTCGTGAGTCTCTGGAGTTGCTTCCACTAGGTGAAAAAGTCCTCCAAATAACTTTTATATGAACTAATGAGAAAAACAACTGCGGAAAATAACTTAACCCAGCTTGTATATGGTTGGGACTTGTTTGTAACTTCTCACCCTGACAAATACAAGGTCAATGTGCTATCCCCTCTTGGAACATCGGACCTCTATGCCATATCAGCTAATTTCTCATATACCGACCACACAATTAGAGAAAAAATTCCCAAAATAACCGTATGGCCATACGAGAAAAGTAATTAGAGCGGACTTAACAGCTTCTTTAGGAATTTTAACTGGTTGTTATGCTTCCTCGATATTATGTTGCTGATATGATCACTGACACTATTCTCTGTGGAATGAGAAACTTTATCGCTCATCGAATGAAGAGTATCAAACCAAAAGAAGAGACATGGTACGACTCGAGCTGTAAAAAGGCTGTCAGGATTACAGAAATATTTTTTTCCTGACAGAGGAAAACCGAAATATTGGTCGACCGTCAAAAATATTAGGAATTTTGCCTCATTCTCCATCCCAGCGCTCATTAATAATGACATTCCAGCTGTCAGCTCTTTGGACAATCTGCTTGCTGCACACTTACAGGCCAACTGAACATTTCCAGGTTGTGCTTTATTCCCGCCTGCAATTTTCAATGGGACGAATTCACTTTCGCACTCGTGTAGTAGCAAGCGTCCTTAAAGATCTTTACATTCACAAATCTGCATGTCCCGATGGTATATCTCCCCTCCTTCTCAAGACACGATCTTCCTCGCTGTAAAACCACTGCGTAAGCTTTTTCATCCATCCTATTTTTTAGGACTCTTTCCGAGCAGATGGAAAACAGCATTTGTCCAGCCCGTCGCTAAAAAAGGCGAATCTTCCTCTTTCTCCTCCTACAGACCCATTGCACGTAAGTGCACTTCTCTCCAAGGTCATGGAAACGCTGATAAACCGTCAACTCGAAACACGAAAACTTCTCAATGACCGGCAGTATGGTTTTCATAGCAAAAGGTCCACTGATGATTTGATGGCATGTCTCACCGAAAAGTGGAACCAAAGCGTACATCAATCTGGTGAAAGCAAGAAAGTTGTACTTGATATGTCTAAGGCATTTAACAGAGTTTGGTATCAGGTTCTTTTGTCGAAAATGCGTGCTTTTGGGATCGATGACTCTTAACTTCAATGGATTTGAAATTACCTTTCGGAACGTGCAATTCAAGTTGTCTTGTTTCAAGTCTGATATTCACAAAATAAATGCTGGTTTGCCCCAGGGTTCCGTTCTGTCTCCGACACTCTATTCCTTTACTGACGACAGTACTCTCTGCTTTTCATATTCGTTCCCAGACTCACGTCTGTGGTCTTCGGCTGCAGGACGGGAACGCCAGCGTTTGTTAAGCTCATTAAATTCTGATATTAACAGCATAATTAATTGGGGAACCACTAACAGAGTAGAATTTAATGCTTCCAAAACACAAGGCTGTCTGCTGTCGATAAAGCGAAATTTGAACACCCAGCCATTATCCATGAATGGCACTTGATTCGAAACTGATAAACTTTCCACTCTCGATATGTATGTCAATGAAAACTTACGTTGGAATGACCACATATTCGGTGTCGTCAAAAATGCTGCGAAATGTCTAGGTTTCCTCAAGCGATGTAAGAAATATTTTACCCCCTCAGATAAGGCCTCAATAAACAAGGCATTCATCCACCCAAAATTTTAGTGCCCAGATCTGGTCAGGTGCTCCTAAAACATCTCTGCACCTGCTAGATAGGATCCAAAACCGCGCGATAAAACTCATAGGTGATACTAATATCATTCAAACAATGAACACCGACGTAAGGTCTCGTGTCTCATTCTGTTCGCTATTTCCACCACCAGTGCCCCATCGAAATCGTCAGTAACATTCCGCCTCTACAAGCTTTTAACCGTAACACCCGTCTCGCTATGAATGCTCATTAGTATACCCTCAAGCCCACTCTCGGGCGTACTCTAGAACATCGTGATTCGTTCCTAAGCCGTACAACTCACTTATGGAATGCCGTACATAGCTCCCTGTTTCCTAGTCATTATAACCTTCAAACATTTAAAACCTCGCTGTGTGCAAACATTTTAAAGGCTCTAGAATCCCTTGAGCGCGCGCAAATTAGAAAAAAAAAAACCTAGAGACGAAATGATGGTAAATAGGGAGAAGATGGAGACAATTTTTAAAATGTTTAATAAAGATGATATAGTTTTTTGTCGCAACTATTTATAACAGTTACTTAATCCCGCAAAAGACATACCGTCCGAAAAAAAAGTGAAAGAAATTTTCTTCCGTTCAAGTATGTACTTTAGGTTTAAAAACCTAAATAATGTTTTAGAAAACAATTTGGTACGACTACGATAACCTTGACGCCAAGAATTGATAACGGTATTAGTTAAAAACCAGCATTTTCTACTATTGGTGGGGTGGGGGGGTCCATCTCGTCCCGTTTATGAGTTATGGGCAATTTAAAAACAAATGACTTAAGATGGGAAAAAAATTATTAAAAAATAACGGTAACACTTACAATAAAGTACTATACAGAATATGAAAGCCCGAAACTTTAACATAAAATTTACATAAAATTATTCGTGTGAATAGTTTTTGAATAATTCACAATCAAACTCAAATTCTTGGTAAAAAATTAAAAAAAAAAAGAATTTTTTAACAATATTACTCAAAATTGTGAAAAATCGTGCCAAATTGGTTTTTTTTTTTGTATTCAATGCGCGTATTAATTCTGAAACGAACACAAAAACCGCATGGCTTTATGTCCTCTAGTTTTTGAGCAAATTGAAATTGACATTACTACTTTAGTTTTGTTTTTTGGCATTTGGCAGACTACGTACATAGTCTTCCTTTGAATAAGTTAATGAGTATTATTTAAACATCTCGCAGACGCCTATATCAATAGTTTTCTTAATTAAGAGTACACGGGTGACCCGCTTCGCGGGATTAGAGGATTTCAACTTTCTTTCCGCAGGCAGCAGGTCCCGCTCACGCAACTTAGCTGCTCCGCTCGGGGTATGTGCTTTTGTCAGGCAGGCGCCTATGTCATCAATACTCTTCATCCACAGTACTCATCACAAAATTACAAAGTTCCCATTAATAACACAGTTTCACTAATTCGCATTATAGAAAATTCACATGTTCCAATGTTGCAGTAAATTATTCACTTTGCGAAATATCTATGTTACATACGTACAGTATTGGGTATATTCGTGCGGTTTTTTTTCCAAAATTTGAACGTTTATTTAAGAAACACATGTACAATAGTATTATTCAAAGTATTGCCCATCTGAAGCTATGACTTTTTCCCATCTTTCTGACAATTTGTGGATCCCATCCCAAAAGACCTGCACCGGCTTGGCAGCCAAGAATGAATCAAGCCAATTTTTGATATTCTGCTCTGATGTGAACCGTATTTCAGTGAGGGCGTTCTGCATCGACCGGAATCGGCAAGGTCTGGGCTATAAGGGGGGTGGGGTAAGACTTCCCATCCACTGTTTTCCAAATAGTTCTTAACCGGAATAGCAACGTGGGGCCGAGCGTTGTCATGATGGAAAATTATTGCCTCGTATTCCGGGCGTTTTTCGGCCACTGCTCTCTTCAAACGGATTAATTGTGTTCGGTAGCATTGTCCATTGATGGTTTCACCCGGTTTTAGCAGCTCATAATACAGCACACCCATCTGATCCCACCAAATACAGAGAATTACCTTCGCGCCATGGATATTTGGCCTTGCCGTTGATTTGGCTGGTTGGCCGGGTTTCACATATGATTTTTTGCGCTTGGTGTTGTCGTAGTACGAGGGCGGGTCAATAAGTGACTTTTTGAATTTCTGACCTCTTTACTGAAACAGCAACACTGCTCCTGTCAACAGGCATCTGTCAGTTGACTTCTGTCAAAATTTAAACTTGCTGCGTCAGTTAGTTTGTGTTTGACAGCTATTTTTATCAGACTACTCACTAATTTGAGGAGAAAATGGAAAAAAGTGAATTTCGTGTGCTTATTAAGCATTATTTCTTGCGAAAAAAAACCATTACCGAGACCAAGGCTAAGCTTGATAAATACTATGGGGACTCTGCACCATCGATTTCAATGGTAAAAAAGTGGTTTACTGAATTTCGTTGTGGCCGTACAAGCACTGAAGATGCCGAACGTCCTGGACGCCCAGTTGAGGTCTCTACACCCGAAACAATCGAAAAAATTCACGATATGGTGTTGGCCGACCGAAGATTGAAAGTACGAGAGATTGTGGAAGCCGTAGGGATCTCGCATGGCTCAGTGGTTTCAATTTTGAATGATCACTTGGGCATGAGAAAGCTTTCCGCAAGATGGGTGCCGCGTTTGCTCACAGTCGACCACAAACGCAATCGTGTAACAACTTCACAGGAAGGTTTGGCGTTGTTTAATCGCAATATGGAGGAGTTTTTGCGCCGTTTTGTAACCGTGGACGAAACATGGATCCATCACAACACACCAGAGAACAAACAACAGTCAAAACAGTGGGTTTCTAAGGGTGAATCGGCGCCAAAGAAGGCCAAGGTGGGTTTGTCAGCCAATAAAGTTATGGCGACTGTTTTTTGGGATGCACGCGGGATAATCCACATTGACTACCTTCAAAAGGGAAGAACAATCAATGGGGAATATTATGCCAACTTATTGGACCGATTCAATGACGATTTGAAAAAAAAACGACCTCATTTGGCCAAGAAAAAAGTTCTTTTCCACCAAGACAATGCAAGGGTGCACACATGTGCAGTTGCCATGGCAAAAATCCATGAATTGGGCTATGAATTGCTCCCTCATCCACCCTATTCTCCAGATTTGGCTCCGAGCGACTACTTCTTGTTCCCAAACCTGAAGAAATGGCTTGGTGGAAAAAGATTTGACTCCAATGATGAAGTCATCTCGCAAACAAAGGCCTATTTTGAGGACCTCGACAAATCATTTTTTTTGGAAGGGATAAAAAAATTGGAGAAGCGTTGGACAAAGTGTATAAAGGGAGACTACGTTGAAAAATAAAATTATTTTTTTATCAAAAAATCTGTGTTTTAATCCAAAAGTCACGGACTTATTGACCCGCCCTCGTAGATCCATTTTTCATCACCAGTAACAATCCGATACAAAAATGACTTCCTTTTGTGGCGCTCTAGCAGCATTTCGTACATGCAAAACCGCCTTTCGACGTCTCTCGGCTTGAGTTCATGTGGAACCCAATTTCCTTGCTTTTGAATATATCCAGCTGCTTTTAAACGTTTTAAAATGGCTGCTTGAGTGACACCCAAAGATTCTGCGAGCTCTTCTTGTGTTTGGCAACAATCTTCATAGAGTAATGCTTCCAGTTCTTCATCTTCAAACTTTTTTGGCAGCCCAGGACGTTCACCGTCTTCCAAGCCAAAATCACCACTTTTAAATCGTGCAAACCACTTTTGGCACGTTCGCTCAGCTAGCGCATGTTCACCATAAACTTCCACCAAAATACGATGACTTCCGGCAGCAGTTTTCTTCATATTAAAGTAATGAAGAAGAACTCCCCGCAAAAACACTTTTTCAGGCACAAAGTTCGACATATTTGAGTGAAAAAATATTATTGTTGTTTAGGCTTCAAATGAATGACATATACTGAAATGGCATACAATGACAGTAGCTTTCCAACGCATGTTCCAATGGAATAATACAAGTTACGCCATCACTTAGCAAACCGCACGAAGTTATAGACTCAATATAACTCCGAGTCCTTGTTCTTTTTCCTTTCCTTTACCTTGCTCCTTTTTTTTTGTTTTAAACGCTCTCCACTCTTAAACTTTTGATGGTCAACCAAGAAGTGATTAACCCTATTCCGATGATATTAGCTCGAACCGTAGGTCTGACACATACGCACCTTCATACATCCGTTCAGACGGAAACAACGGTCCAATTTTGGTCTTTGTGTGCAACGCTCCGCAAATTTTCTGAAGTGTGCCACCGTGCATTGGATATCCATTGCTTTCACTCTCTCATACACACACACATTCGTGCTTCTTTCTTATTTCCCTAATTTGAGGAGATTTCCTCCAAGATTGCGATTTCCCTTTGGCCCGAGCTAATATTTCCCTTTACGATCATTCATTGGGGTTGCATTCAGTCTGGATGCAGCTCCAGTTCTTACCAAAAGATAAAACAAAAGGAAAAAGTTGATTTGCCAACAATACATATAGTATACGGCCTACTCGCATTTATATATACATCCTAATCATTATCCGTTTCTCATAATGGTCGGGTGGCGTACAGTGAGGGCGAAATAAGGAACTAATCACGAGACGAGCACAGGAGGGGGAATTCTACCTCTGGAGTGCAACGCCATGAAAAACTAAGTAAAGACATCCCGGCGAATCCTCTTGTCAGGGATTAATTAAATGTGGGCCGCACAACTAGGGGTCCATTTTTTACAACACTTTTGTTACAATTTTATTTTTTTTTTGTATTTAAGGTGGTGACCGTCCGTCACCAAATAGATCGTCTGTGGCAGTCCGCCTGGCTCTGTGGCTTTGTGTATTTATTATACACAGAGGGTTCCAGACCGTCCATTTGGCTCTAGACGTACAGCGTTGGGCTTACGGTGATCGTCCGTCATTCCACCGAGACTCCCGTCTCTTCGTCTCGTGGATCTATTGGTTGTCCCCTCCGACAAGCATAAAAGCAGAAAGACAGAGTTCAAGAACCCACCAATTCTTCCCGCTAATATACCTCTCAAAGGAGACAACGGACATAAAGTGAACGGGTGGGGCAAAAAGCGGATCGGGCAGGAGAGACCGTGATGGAGCGGAGATGCCTTCTAAGGTCTACCCTTAGGAGAGACAACACTACCCGATAGGAGAGACAACACAACACAAGGGCAAGAGCCGACGACTTTGGGAATGGCTCTTGTTCATTAAAACGTTGGACGCTGGTCTCACGCCTTCCTCCAAATGGTTACTTCAATGGACCGTCTGTCCTACCTGCTGTGGTTGATCCTTCAAGATACTAGGAGGGTGCACCAATGGCTGATGGACCCATGGTTGCCCACCACCCTTCTAGGATTTTGAAGAACCAACAGAAAAGAATGTGGATGAGTGAGGCCAAAGGGAAAGGGAGAGAGTAGGACTTGTTGTGGTAAATTTTACCGCAACACGGGTTAGTTTTTTGATTATTTGCTTTAAAACCTTGATGTCAACCGGTATGCCTGATTCCTGAAAATCCCTTAATTCCTTTATCGAGTGTTATTTTGAAATTTATTCTTGTAGTTTTGGGATTAGATTTAATTGCTTTGTCCCAATTTGTGTTTGAGTTTGAGAAGATACGATAGACACTTCCAAAGGCATGTGATCTGAATAGGTTTGAGCACCAACTCTGAAATCGCTCACAACACTATTCTACAAGCCCGATATAAAGCAATAGTCTATTACTGAACTAGCTGTGCCTCTTATAAATGTAAGCTAGCCCCCAGAATCTCCCGTACAGCCACCATTCAGTACGTGCCAGTCATAATCATCCGCAAGCTCTAGTATTAGTCCTCCTTTTCTATCACAGACTGTATCCTTTGATTTGTGGTTAGGGTTAAAAATAGGCCACTGAGAGCTAAAAAGTTGTTTTGGTATATGCCAATCCTGCCGTTGAAGTCCCCGATTAGCATTAAATTTGTTGAATCTAGCTCTTGTAAGGTTTCGCTTTGTTTTTCAAAACCGATTTGCCAATGATTACAATTTATGTAAATAGGGACCATGTAAAACATCTCACGACGAGGTCTAAATTCTATTACATAAGTGTTGATTGTTTTTTTTTTAAGTTAGCGTTATAATAATCTTCCGCTTCCTCTTACATATCTTGCTTTTCTAATTGCCGGTACCCATCTTAGTTCATAGTTACCAAATATTTTTAAAAACTGATCTACTTCACTTTCTAATAAATATTTTTCAAACAGCATAAAGATATCAAAATTTTTTGTATAATTAAAAAAGTTTACAAATAATAACTTATTTTTTAATCCTGCCACATTATAACCTAAAATACTAATACTTAAAAGATAATTATCTTTATTCTGGTAGAGAGTAGATTCTTATGCTTCGGGGGCACCACCACTACTTGTGCTTGCACCCAAGGTTAAGGCAGGTACTTGTGTTGGTACCTTAAAATTAAGACTATCACTAGAGCTGACAGCTCCAACATTCCCTGACAGATTTGACGTATGATACACATTGTTTTGGTTTATTAATTCATTCACGACTAAAGGGCTAAACAGAATATGTATCTGTGTCTGTGCCTTGTAGCGCTGTCAAATCTTTGCCGCGTAGCTTGCAGCTAAAGGAAACCCAATGAAAGCTACTGTCAAATTTCCAATTTTATTAGTACTTAAAAAAGTTTGTTATTATTTGTGGATAATACGAGTAGACATGGACGAACAAGAAGAAATTGCTTTTATTATGTGTGTTCTGCACATATGCTATTTAGGAATAAAATTAATGAAAAAGAGGAAGCGCAGATGGTGGGTTCGTCCTCTTTATAGGGAAAGAAAAGAAAGAGGATTCTTTGAGACAACTTTCAAACACCTCAAAGAGCACGACGAGGACCTTTTTTTTTAAAGCAACAAGGATGAGAAAGCAACAGTACAAATTATTGCTAGGTCTGGTAAAAAAAAATTGAAAAAAACATTGTCGTCACCTTGATGTGGCTTATAATATAATAATTTCATGTCTATTTAGGTATTTGTCTCAAGGAGTTTCGCCGAACTATTTGGCTTGGTCTTTCCGAATGGGAGCATCAACAGTCAGGGCCAATATCCGTGAAGTTTGTGAAGTCCTTTGGGATGTATTAAGTCCAGTATATATGCCCGCTCTGAATCCTGGTGACTGGAAACATATTGCAAAAGACTTCAACGACAAGTGGCAGATGCCAAACTGTGTAGGAAGCATCGATGGGAAGCATGTTTAAATAAAATGCCCACCGAACTCAGGCTCCAAGTTCTACTACTATAAAGGCTATTTTAGTGTAGTTGTAGTAGGGGCGTTTGGAGGCCAGAGTGATGGTGGTATATTTGAAATGAAATTCTTTGGAAATTATCGAATCCAAATTATAAAAATTTAAAAAAAAAATGCTAAAATGGACGAATTTGGAATAACAAGTAAGTAAAAAAAAAGTATTTATAAATTTTATTTCCATTTGTTTTGTTTTCATTGCTTACAGTTGATGAGTGCAAAAAAATAAAAATGGAAGGGTTTACGAGACAGCTACGACAGGGAGTTGTCAAAGCGGGCGCAGATGACATGGAACCGGGGTGGAAGTACCTGGGGTGCTTGGAGTTCTTAAAAGAACATTTAAAACCAAGCCTGTAAGTAATTCAAATTTGGGTTAGTCTTTCCATTTTCATTTCTTTATAATTTCCTTAAAATTTCAGTTCCGTAAGTAACTACCTTCCACCATAATTAATGTTGTTAATTCACCTTCGCAAGCCTCTATCACCTTTCGAAGATGTGAAAAATACTTCTTCGCCGTTCTTTGACAACGCTGTGAAGACTCCGATAACGTCAAAAAATTCAACTTCGTCACAACGAGCAGGGCAGAAGAAGCAGATAGATTTTAACAAAGAGGCCACGCACAACTACGTATGCTGACGACAAGGACGAACTTGTTTGCCGCACTATGTTGTGCAAACTCAAAAAATTCCCAAAACTTAAAAAAAACATGCAAAATTACAGGTAATGGGTTATTTGAACCAAGTAGAGGCTGAAGTATATACCGAAAAACAAAATTAAAATAATCCTTTTATTTGAATTATGTATTTTATTTATTTTAATTAAAAAACAATTGAAACGTTGAAGATATTTGTTTTTTGTTTATATCTAATAATTAATATGGTTGAAAATAAACTCTACCGTCATTCATAAAATAGTTTGTCAGCAATTTTCGAATTTCAACTGCTCACGCTGACCTATTATTGGTCCCACATCGGCGAACTTGTGGCAGTGTTTCGACTTCTGTACGCCAAGTTCCATATATTAATTGACCATTTTCATAACTATCACAGAAGTTCTGCGGACAGTATGCATGGATGTTGAACGTGGAATCTGTGATTTTCACAAAGTTGTGCAGGATAGTATATGCAAGGATAACTTTATCTGCGGTTTTTGGGTGAAAATCAAAGCATTTTCCGAGAATGCACCAACGGGCTGTCAAGATGCCAAAAGTATTTTCTATAACACGACGTGCTCGGGACAGTCGTGCGTTGAACACATCTTCTGGCAGGTTTACTAAAATTCCAGGGTATGGCCGCATAATATTATCCCTAAGGGGAAATGCGCTGCCTCCAACAAAATAGTAGGGCACTTCCTTGTCCGTATTTGGTAGCTTTTCCAGTGGTGAAAAACAGATGTTGTTGTTTGTCACTTGTTAACCGAAAGTTGAATTTTCAAATATACCACCATCACTCTGGCCTCCAAACGCCCCTACTACAACTACACTAAAATAGCCTTTATAGTAGTAGAACTTGGAGCCTGAGTTCGGTGGGCATTTTATTTAAACATGCTTCCCATCGATGCTTCCTACACAGTTTGGCATCTGCCACTTGTCGTTGAAGTCTTTTGCAATATGTTTCCAGTCACCAGGATTCAGAGCGGGCATATATACTGGACTTAATACATCCCAAAGGACTTCACAAACTTCACGGATATTGGCCCTGACTGTTGATGCTCCCATTCGGAAAGACCAAGCCAAATAGTTCGGCGAAACTCCTTGAGACAAATACCTAAATAGACATGAAATTATTATATTATAAGCCACATCAAGGTGACGACAATGTTTTTTTCAATTTTTTTTTACCAGACCTAGCAATAATTTGTACTGTTGCTTTCTCATCCTTGTTGCTTTAAAAAAAAAGGTCCTCGTCGTGCTCTTTGAGGTGTTTGAAAGTTGTCTCAAAGAATCCTCTTTCTTTTCTTTCCCTATAAAGAGGACGAACCCACCATCTGCGCTTCCTCTTTTTCATTAATTTTATTCCTAAATAGCATATGTGCAGAACACACATAATAAAAGCAATTTCTTCTTGTTCGTCCATGTCTACTCGTATTATCCACAAATAATAACAAACTTTTTTAAGTACTAATAAAATTGGAAATTTGACAGTAGCTTTCATTGGGTTTCCTTTAGCTGCAAGCTACGCGGCAAAGATTTGACAGCGCTACAAGGCACAGACACAGATACATATTCTGTTTAGCCCTTTAGTCGTGAATGAATTAATAAACCAAAACAATGTGTATCATACGTCAAATCTGTCAGGGAATGTTGGAGCTGTCAGCTCTAGTGATAGTCTTAATTTTAAGGTACCAACACAAGTACCTGCCTTAACCTTGGGTGCAAGCACAAGTAGTGGTGGTGCCCCCGAAGCATAAGAATCTACTCTCTACCAGAATAAAGATAATTATCTTTTAAGTATTAGTATTTTAGGTTATAATGTGGCAGGATTAAAAAATAAGTTATTATTTGTAAACTTTTTTAATTATACAAAAAATTTTGATATCTTTATGCTGTTTGAAAAATATTTATTAGAAAGTGAAGTAGATCAGTTTTTAAAAATATTTGGTAACTATGAACTAAGATGGGTACCGGCAATTAGAAAAGCAAGATATGTAAGAGGAAGCGGAAGATTATTATAACGCTAACTTAAAAAAAAAACAATCAACACTTATGTAATAGAATTTAGACCTCGTCGTGAGATGTTTTACATGGTCCCTATTTACATAAATTGTAATCATTGGCAAATCGGTTTTGAAAAACAAAGCGAAACCTTACAAGAGCTAGATTCAACAAATTTAATGCTAATCGGGGACTTCAACGGCAGGATTGGCATATACCAAAACAACTTTTTAGCTCTCAGTGGCCTATTTTTAACCCTAACCACAAATCAAAGGATACAGTCTGTGATAGAAAAGGAGGACTAATACTAGAGCTTGCGGATGATTATGACTGGCACGTACTGAATGGTGGCTGTACGGGAGATTCTGGGGGCTAGCTTACATTTATAAGAGGCACAGCTAGTTCAGTAATAGACTATTGCTTTATATCGGGCTTGTAGAATAGTGTTGTGAGCGATTTCAGAGTTGGTGCTCAAACCTATTCAGATCACATGCCTTTGGAAGTGTCTATCGTATCTTCTCAAACTCAAACACAAATTGGGACAAAGCAATTAAATCTAATCCCAAAACTACAAGAATAAATTTCAAAATAACACTCGATAAAGGAATTAAGGGATTTTCAGGAATCAGGCATACCGGTTGACATCAAGGTTTTAAAGCAAATAATCAAAAAACTAACCCGTGTTGCGGTAAAATTTACCACAACAAGTCCTACTCTCTCCCTTTCCCTTTGGCCTCACTCATCCACATTCTTTTCTGTTGGTTCTTCAAAATCCTAGAAGGGTGGTGGGCAACCATGGGTCCATCAGCCATTGGTGCACCCTCCTAGTATCTTGAAGGATCAACCACAGCAGGTAGGACAGACGGTCCATTGAAGTAACCATTTGGAGGAAGGCGTGAGACCAGCGTCCAACGTTTTAATGAACAAGAGCCATTCCCAAAGTCGTCGGCTCTTGCCCTTGTGTTGTGTTGTCTCTCCTATCGGGTAGTGTTGTCTCTCCTAAGGGTAGACCTTAGAAGGCATCTCCGCTCCATCACGGTCTCTCCTGCCCGATCCGCTTTTTGCCCCACCCGTTCACTTTATGTCCGTTGTCTCCTTTGAGAGGTATATTAGCGGGAAGAATTGGTGGGTTCTTGAACTCTGTCTTTCTGCTTTTATGCTTGTCGGAGGGGACAACCAATAGATCCACGAGACGAAGAGACGGGAGTCTCGGTGGAATGACGGACGATCACCGTAAGCCCAACGCTGTACGTCTAGAGCCAAATGGACGGTCTGGAACCCTCTGTGTATAATAAATACACAAAGCCACAGAGCCAGGCGGACTGCCACAGACGATCTATTTGGTGACGGACGGTCACCACCTTAAATACAAAAAAAAAATAAAATTGTAACAAAAGTGTTGTAAAAAATGGACCCCTAGTTGTGCGGCCCACATTTAATTAATCCCTGACAAGAGGATTCGCCGGGATGTCTTTACTTAGTTTTTCATGGCGTTGCACTCCAGAGGTAGAATTCCCCCTCCTGTGCTCGTCTCGTGATTAGTTCCTTATTTCGCCCTCACTGTACGCCACCCGACCATTATGAGAAACGGATAATGATTAGGATGTATATATAAATGCGAGTAGGCCGTATACTATATGTATTGTTGGCAAATCAACTTTTTCCTTTTGTTTTATCTTTTGGTAAGAACTGGAGCTGCATCCAGACTGAATGCAACCCCAATGAATGATCGTAAAGGGAAATATTAGCTCGGGCCAAAGGGAAATCGCAATCTTGGAGGAAATCTCCTCAAATTAGGGAAATAAGAAAGAAGCACGAATGTGTGTGTGTATGAGAGAGTGAAAGCAATGGATATCCAATGCACGGTGGCACACTTCAGAAAATTTGCGGAGCGTTGCACACAAAGACCAAAATTGGACCGTTGTTTCCGTCTGAACGGATGTATGAAGGTGCGTATGTGTCAGACCTACGGTTCGAGCTAATATCATCGGAATAGGGTTAATCACTTCTTGGTTGACCATCAAAAGTTTAAGAGTGGAGAGCGTTTAAAACAAAAAAAAAGGAGCAAGGTAAAGGAAAGGAAAAAGAACAAGGACTCGGAGTTATATTGAGTCTATAACTTCGTGCGGTTTGCTAAGTGATGGCGTAACTTGTATTATTCCATTGGAACATGCGTTGGAAAGCTACTGTCATTGTATGCCATTTCAGTATATGTCATTCATTTGAAGCCTAAACAACAATAATATTTTTTCACTCAAATATGTCGAACTTTGTGCCTGAAAAAGTGTTTTTGCGGGGAGTTCTTCTTCATTACTTTAATATGAAGAAAACTGCTGCCGGAAGTCATCGTATTTTGGTGGAAGTTTATGGTGAACATGCGCTAGCTGAGCGAACGTGCCAAAAGTGGTTTGCACGATTTAAAAGTGGTGATTTTGGCTTGGAAGACGGTGAACGTCCTGGGCTGCCAAAAAAGTTTGAAGATGAAGAACTGGAAGCATTACTCTATGAAGATTGTTGCCAAACACAAGAAGAGCTCGCAGAATCTTTGGGTGTCACTCAAGCAGCCATCTCAAAACGTTTAAAAGCAGCTGGATATATTCAAAAGCAAGGAAATTGGGTTCCACATGAACTCAAGCCGAGAGACGTCGAAAGGCGGTTTTGCATGTCCGAAATGCTGCTAGAACGCCAAAAAAGGAAGTCATTTTTGCATCGGATTGTTACTGGTGATGAAAAATGGATCCACTACGACAACCCCAAGCTCAAAAATCATGTGTGAAACCCGGCCAACCAGCCAAATCAACGGCAAAGCCGAATATCCATGGCGCGAAGGTGATGCTCTGTATTTGGTGGGATCAGATGAGTGTGCTGTATTATGAGCTGCTAAAACCGGGTGAAACCATCAATGTACAACGATACCTAACACGTTTGAAGAGAGCAGTGGCCGAAAAACGCCCGGAATATGCGACCAGACACGAGGCAATAATTTTCCATCATGACAACGCTCGGCCCCACGTTGCTATTCCGGTTAAGAACTATTTGGAAAACAGTGGATGGGAAGTCTTACCCCACCCGCCTTACAGAACAGACCTTGCCCCTTCTGACTACCATTTGTTCCGGTCGATGCAGAACGCCCTCACTGAAATACGGTTCGCATCAGAGCAGAATATCAAAAATTGGCTTGATCCATTCTTGGCTGCCAAGCCAGCGCAGTTCTTTTGGGATGGGATCCACAAATTGCCAGAAAGATGGGAAAAAGTCATAGCTTCAGATGGGCAATACTTTGAATAATACTATTGTATATGTTTTTCTTAAATAAACGTTCAAATTTTGAAAAAAAAAAACAGCACTTATTAAGTTATATAACCAATATGATTCTACTCTGGGGGAGTCTGCTCGTTTCTGCTCGTTTCTGCTCGTTTACACCCAATGAAATATTGGGTAACAGAGTTTAAGCGAGGCCGTACGAGTTGCTGAGACGGACATCGCAGTGGTCAACCAAATAAGGTGAGTTCACCAAAAATGTTGAAGAAAAAACCCACAAAATGATATTGGATGACCATCAATTGGAAGTGCGTGAACTTGCAGATATTGTAGGCATTTCAAAAAGCGCTGTACACCGCATGTTGACTGAAAAATTAGACATGAGAAAGCTGTGCGCCATTACTCAGAATGGAACAAATATGTTATATCGTCGTGTGGGTGTTTCAACCGAGTGTTTGGCGAAGTTTCACAGAAATAAAATCGAGTTTTTGCGTCGATTCATAACCATGGATGAAACGTGAGTCCATCACTTCACATCTGTAGGCTTTATATTTACAAAGCCATACACACATTAATAATTAAAAGAGAAAGAGAAATAAAAATAGTTGTGACTCTCGCTACTCTCTCTACCAAATTATGTATTACCACTTCTATGGCTTATATAAGGAGCCGCTCGAAAATTTATAAAACACAATTGTAACGCAGTTGTCATAGTCTATATGTTTATCTTAGTCCTACACATCCGAGATGAAGAAATAGTCAAAACAATGGACTCCAAGGAGAGGATCGGCTCCAAAGACAGTCCCACCTGCAGGCAAGGTCATGGCGTCAGTTTTTTTGGGATGCGCATGGGATAATTTTCATTGCTTATCTTCAGAAAGGGAATACCATCAACGGCGTGTATTATGCGAACTTATTGCAGCGTTTGAAAGATGAAATTAAGAAAAAACGGACGCATTTGCAGAAGAAAAATGGTTTGTTTCATCAAGACAATGCACCAGCTCACTCATCCGTCATCACGATGGCCAAAATCAATAAATTAAAGTTCGAATTGCTTCCCCAGCACGCTATTCGACAGATTTAGCCCCCTCGGATTATGTTCTATTTCCGAACTTGAACAAATGGATCGGTGATAAAAGACTTGCCAACCGTAAAGAAGTAGAGTCAACGGTTGATGGCTATTTTAAGCAGCTCAATGATTTTCACTTTAAGCAGGGTATCGAAGCTATTGAACATCGCTGGGAAAAGTGTATTGTGCTAGAATAAGGCTACGTAGAGAAATAAAGATTTTTTGTCGGGTACTTCTGCCCGTTTTTATCTTTCTATTGCATAGCCATTTGACGCTTTTATTAACGTAGATATACGTTAATACCTGCGTTGGAATTGCTAAATAGCTTCAGTCAAACAAACGACTTTCGCGTTCCATATTCTACCACGGATTTACGTAATTGTTTCTTCTCGTTTGTCTCTGTGTCGGGTTGGATGAGTGCGCCACTTCTTCAATCACTTTGAGGCTTACAACTTGATTACTGGATAGCAGATAGTTGAGGTTTCAATTGTATGTTCGCAGGTTACATTTATTCCATTGTAATTTAGGCAGTAGATTTACATACCTCAATCCGTTGTCCTCATTCTAGTTAAAATGATATAATCAAGGGACCGTGGTCAAAGCAAGGACACCTCCCACCGCTAGATCTGTTACGAACCTATTCCGTTCACCCGCAAAGTAATTGATTATGGAAATCAATTACTGGAGTCTGTTTAACTTGTTTCGTTCAGTTCACGTAGCCCAAAATAATTGCAAAAATTAAGTAGTTTTAACCCCTGGCGTTACGTACATATGTTACATATGTTGTCTTTGGAATTTCGAGTTACGCCCGCATTCTCATTTTCAATCACCGCGAACCATTATGTTGGAATTGTTGTCCCATACGAATAACTCCTACAATTTATTAAAACCGCTTTCCCAGCTATTGCAATTAGCGTATGTTGGAATAATTCTCAATTTATCTTTTCCCCACTCTAGGTTGATGTAATAGCTTCCATTTGATATAACAAATTCGGACTCGATACCTTCCAGATCTTTCTTGAATACGAAGTATCAGCCTCCACTTCCTCTTCCTCTTGAATGAGTTCTACGAGTACATGTTTACATTCAAAATTTTCCAGTTTCTGGTGGTTTTTTTTAGAGGTTTGGTTTTTAAACTGCCAACATTGTTCCTACGGATTGTCAATTTGACAGTTGAAAGTTGATTTGTGGTTACTACGTTTTGCCATTTTACAATAAATTAATTAACGCCACAACAACGCGTGCAAATTGTGTAAAGTTATTTTAAAAACCATGGTTCGGTTCGCCAAACTTATCGTGCGCTAGGTCCATTTTACGGCCGACATAATCCTCCATCTGAGCAAGGTATTCGGAACACGATGAATTGTTTTCGCACCACGTACACTCTAATGGATAATATGCACCCCCAGAGACGATAAACAGTGCGAACAGGAGAAGTTATTGCCGTTGTGGAGCGCAGTGTTGAGGAGAAGCCGAATGAGTTGATTCGCCATGGTACACATCCACTTTGTGGAAGATGTTACAGAAAGATCGTGGCTTAAAAGCTTATAAGATCCAGCGTGTACAAGAGTTGAAACTACGTGACCATTATACGCGTCGTTGGTTCGGTGAATGGGCCGAAAACATGATTTAGCTTGGTCTTCCTTTTCAATCCAAAATTCGATGAGGCCCATTTTTGGATAAATGGATATGTAAACAAGCAAAATTACCAAATTTGGAGTAGAGAAATCCCAAAACCCTGTGTCGAGACGCACTTACGCCCATTAAAACTCACTGTTTAGTTTGCTTTATGGGCTGGTGGAATCATCGACCCATATTTCTTTAAGGACGATGCCGGCCAGAATGTTACCGTCAATGGAGAGCGCTATAGAAACATGATTTCTGACTTCTTCGTTTCAACAAGATGGCGCAACATGCCACACGGCGCTCGACACCATCAATTTATTGCGGGAAATATTTGCCGAGCGCATAATTTCGCGTAATGGATCTGTGAACTGATCTCCACGATCCTGTGATCTCACACCTTTAGATAACTTTCTTTGGGGGTATGTGAAGTCACTGGACTATGCCGATAAACCAGAAACGTTGGACGAAAACATTCGTCGTGTTATTGTTGATATACGGCCCCAGTTCCTCGATAAACTTGTCGAAAATTGGACTTCACGATTGCGTTTCATTCGAGCTAGCCGTGGTGCGCTGTTTACAAAATCACCAAGGAGTTCACTGGCGGTCGGAACTCCAACAACATCCAGTGAAAAGTGTACTGTTTTCGGATGAGAGCAACTCACTAGATAGAAATAACATTTTGCTACGGCCTTAAACCACTTAGTCGATGGCGCTATGATGTCGAGTTCGAATGAGTTATCCAAGGTAACAAAACTCCCGAATTCGCATCGGGCCTCCCAGTAAAACCGAAATAATGGCGGCAATCAAGTCCTTCAAGAAAAACAAGGCGGTGGGTATTGATTGTATCTCTGCCGAACTATGTATCCCAAGCAGCGCTAAATACATCGGCTGATCTGCTACAGCCACTCATATTCAGAGCGTGAGATAGTGAAAAATTTCCACAGGAGTGGAAAAGAGGGATGATCATCAAGCTACCAAAAAAACGGAAACCTGATGGAGTGTAAAAACTGGAAAGGTATATGCGTTCATCCGTCCGTAACCAAAATAATAGCTACAATAATTCCGGAACGAATCAAAGAACATTTAGATTCAACTCTCGCCGTCGACTTCCTGCGTCGATCATATAAATACCTTACGGATCATTATAGAGCAATGGATTGAGTACAGGTCTCCGCTATCGTTTATCGACATCGAGAAGGCTCTCGCCAGTTTGAATATAGTCGGCCTTACGCACGAGAGGCATCCAGGAAAACTCATATCTATTATTAAAGCTACATACGAGTGTGATAAGTGTCTCGTTTTGCACAATGGCAAGTTGTCTGAGGATTTTGAAGCCCAAAATCGAGTACATCAGGGATGTATACTGTCACCACTATTGTTGTTTGTGGTTATAAGCGATGTACTCCGTGTCGTATTGACGGACGGCAACTGTGGAATTCGACGGACAATGGCATCTTACGTTAAACACATTGACTACGCTGATGATGTTTGGCTACTTTCACATCGGATAATGGACCTTCATTTGATGGCCCACAATCTGGAAGTTAAGGCGAACAAAGTGGGGCTCGAAATAAACACAGCTAAAACGAAAGCCCTCAGCACTTCTAAAACCCGCGCTCAACCTAGCATTGCCGAACAGGAGGTCGAAAAAGTTCAACTTTCTATACTTAGGAAGTGTGGTCTCGGCTAATCGGGATGGCACCGAACTGGACGTATGCAGCAGAATCCGGAAGGCTAAAGCTGCGTTCGGAATGCTATCTGGAATAGCAATGTTTTCAGCTTAAGCATGAAGCTGAGACTGTTCCGCTCCAAAGTGGAATCAGTACTGCTTTATGGGTGAAGTAGTTGGAAGGTGGCCACCACTACCACACGCATGTTGCAAACCTTCGTACATAGATGTCTAGGCACAGCTCTATCAGAGAACGAGGCAATAAGCTATAGACATTATTATACGTAGGAGAAAGTGGCAATGGATTGGACACACCCTACGAAGCGAAGACAGTTACAGTGACAAGTACGCCATGCATCGGGGTACATCGGGGCTCCCCAGACGTAAATGGCGAAGACCAGTCGAGGAGGAATCAAGCTCTTTAGGAATGAGTTGGATGGGGCTCAAACGCGTTGAAGAACTTAGCACAAGATGGCGCGCAGGCTTTGCTGGCGCCCTATGCCCCCGAGAGATTAAACAATTTATATATATGTGTATATATAGGACCCGATATCGAATTCGCGACTCTGTTAATGAGTAGTATACTGCTTTTGAGTTGAAGAAGTAAAGTGTTCTCACCAAAGAAAAAGTTCATCTATGGTAGCTCCGAGATAAGTGCCCACTAACAGTGGACTCTAGTCGTTCCGGTGATATACCATATATTGAATATTTCTTCCTGCTTAAATGGGTGGCGTATTTGCATTAAATTTTGGTAGCATTAATAATTAGCCCACGATGATGACACCACTTGTACTCGTACATCTTCAAATTGCTCTTGAAGTATTTCTATTGTTGAATTTAGTTGTTTAGGTTTTACTATAATGGCTACATCGTCTCCATATGCATAGGCTGTATTGCTTTTAAATAACCTCAAACGTTCATTAATACTCGTATATAGAATGAATAAAATAGGGCCCAGTTTGGAGTCTTGTGGTTTTTCCTCACTCGAAGTGGTTGATACGATACCCTTACCTTAATCGTCCTATTAAGTAGTTTTTCAGCCAGTTTGGCAAGTATCCTCTTACACTAATTCTATTTAAAATTTGTAAACGCTTTTCCTGACTGAGAGTGTCGAAGGCTTTACGGAAGTCGATGTTCATTATACGTGGAAAGTTCCTTGCCTGACGTGCGTTGAGTGCTCCTTTTTTTTTGTTTGTCTCTTGTATCAGCACTCGCGCTGAAGTTTAGCAAGTCAAGTCCTAGAGTATAACAACCAGTATCAAGCGCAATTGATATATAATCATAGAATCAATAATGATCATCGTCAGATTAACGGCACTCAGGTCAACCCTATGTTTACAGCAAATAGCCATCAAAAATTTCGAAAAGTAAGAGAGACTAAATCGATGGCTTAAATGTCAATCTATTGCAAGTGCCAGGAGGCTTGATATAACCAAATGAAAGAAGCATCATTTCCGTATGGAAAAGGGAACGGCAGGGGTGGCTTAGACTCCCGGCGGGCCGAAGGCCTGTTAAGAAAATAATCTACCTCTCCTTCAACTTTAAAAAATACAGCTCACGGAAAGGATTTTTCTTTGAATACAAATAATTCATCCTAAACGTTACATATCACCAATTTAAATCATCCACCTACTTATCCTTTACATTTTAATTTAGGCGACCAAAAAAAAATTACAAAAATTGAGGATAAAACTGTTCCGGTAATTAATGACAAACACCGAAACCGCAACCGCACACGTGTACACAAAAAAATTAATAAAAGCCTCGCACCGAATGGATGCTGGCATCAAACACAAACGCGCGAACGAGTTCAGTGCTGAAATTAATTTACTTTTAGTGAGTCGGAAACACACTACACATTCGGGCCAATTAAATAAAAGCCGACGGGACCGCGTCACCGACCACCATCAAGAGATCAGATTTCATTTGAAAAATACGAGTACGAACACTCAAACTCGTATATCGTACCTCCTTGCCATTATCTGCTGCACGCAATTCGCAATGTCACAGATATTCGCACGAGTGTGCGCTGAAATTATTAATAAATACGGGGACTTATTTATGTGGTTGTTATATGCATCTGTTTGTCTACTGTGAAATGGCAACTATGTGTCGTTTTTTTTATTTGTACATTTTCCGATGAATGCTGAAAGCCCTCATTTACAATACACATTGAAGCCATCTACAGTGGCGGCAAAAATTGTGTGTACCCACAGTAATAAAAAGAAAATATTTTTATAACATCGAACGGACCCAGATGATTGCGAAATTAAATCAGCTAAGACACCACCGACGAAAGTGGCCTAACAACTCTATCAAAAGGGAATCGTCTCTCTTTTGCTTCACATACTCGTATGCTAACATACGTACTCGTACATATTTATTTCATTTGTATTTATTTTATTTAACTTTACCTTCAAACTTATAAAAATTTTGTAAGTCGACCTTACTGACTCACTTAAATGGCGTTACAGTCCAAGGGGCCTCAACGAAACTACCTCCAATTACTCCCTCCAAGAAGGTTGAGGTCCACCCAAAATTGCGCACACCACCTCACGGAAAGAATAGAAGACCCTTTCGGCACTTATTTGTCTGCGTTTTATTTATACAAGTTGGCGCAAAAGTCTCACCCGATGTTCTTTGGCTTTAATTTTTTTTATGAATGAAAAACGTTGGTTCTGCTTTTGGATTATGTTTACACGATGTCTTAAATTTTTTTTTAATTAAGTCGACAAAATGATATCGGCTAAGTGGCCGCCGCCATGATTGATGACCATTCGGGCCCGATTTGTGGCATTTTCCATCTTTGTAAGAAAGGGACTGCGTTTCAAAAGAGTATACAGTCGTGTAGTACGTGGGTTTCGGGTGCTGGAAGCATGCGTCATGTTCATCCCTCTCCGTAGTGGAAAGCGGTTATACATGGTGTCTGCCTATCCACCTAAAGCTACTCAATCCACCTTATTCATCTCAGAGCTCGAGACACTTTTTCGATTCCTGAGGCTGGAATTGGAAGACAACTATTTTATTATCGGCGGAGATTTCAACGCCAAACATAGAGATTGGGGAAATAATACACCAAATACTAGAGGGAACCTACTACTCAATTGGTGGGGTCAGCACAGTGTGATGTATCGACTCGGCCTCAAAGCAACGGACATTCCGTCGATTCCCAGACACGGGTCCTATTTGGATATCCTGCTGTTCGACACTCGAATAGAACTAACAGGCACTAACCAACATACCATAAACTGTGTACGTACTTTCGTGTATGACAGTGATCATTGCGGTCTCAGCACCGAAATAACTGTTCCCAACGAAACTGCGGAATTGGATGAGTTTGTTCAAAGGCATTCCTACAATTATAGTAGGGTGCGTTGCACGAACTTCTCCAGAACGCTGACGAGAGCACTCTCCTCGAATTCGCTCTACCCACCGTCCAATAGAAATCCGTCCTCGGGTATCTAAAACTAATGGACGAGACAATTAAACGAACTATGGACAAAACGATAACTCGGTATCAACACACTGACGACGAAGACTTATTCCGCAACGCAACTATTGACGCACTGCACCGACATAAAAGTAGACTGCTGTCAAGACTAAAAACCTTGTGCAGACAGTTTACTGACAGACATAACCCGGAGATCATGACACTGAAGTCGTCGATTAAAAACCTCCAAACATTAAAAAGGAAAATTACAGAAATTCTGTAAGTTTGTATTGGAACAACAAAATTCGGGCTGTAAACACCAGCAACCCGAATATGTTCCCGCAAATAAATAAAATATTTCGGAGAAAAGATCAAAACGACCTTTCGTGTCTTAAAATCGCCCGAACGACGGACAACAAGAACATACTCATAGCAGCAGGCATCGATCGAAATGAGGCCGTTGATGATGACAACTTCTTTGTGATGGAGGATCCACAGGAGAAGGTAGAGGCTATAGGAGCGACTTTCCAGGAAGTGTACAAGGCGAATGACATCATTGGCCCGAACCACGACCTGGAGAGTCGAGTCCTTGTGCAAAATTCCTGCCTTCGAAATGAAATTGCGAATTGGCGATTCCAGAGCTCGGGTTTCACCCAGTTCAGTGACGAGAATGTGGCAAATAATGTCATCACCAACGAAAGGGTATTACCACCATTCAAACGATCTTCGAATAGCTTAGAAGTAAAAACCGATGAAATACCGAACATTGTGTTTAGACATCTCCTACTAGAAGCGGTGGACATTTGTGCCACCTTGCTTAATAATGCAATGAATAATGCACATTATCCAGCGCATTGGAAAACTGCGGTGGTACATCCCATTCCCAAAAGGAATAAAGACACATCCAATCCGGCGAATCTCCGCTCGATCAGTCTTCTTCCAAACATCAGTAAAGTTTTCGAGAAGGTGATCAATAGAGCCCTGACTAAGTGGGTTGAGGACAAACATATAGTTCCGGATAATCGATTCGGTTTCAAGGCGGGGCATGATATCATTCATGCCGCGTCTAAACTGGTTTCTGATATCCAATGGAACAAAGGCAAGCAACAGTGCACTGGTGCCTGCCTGATTGACTTGGAAAAGGCCTTCGGTACCGTATGATTAGAGAGATTCTTCTTCAAGCTGGACAGGTTGGGCATTAGTAAACTATTGCTGTATATTCTTTTTGATATGCTCTCCAGTAGACAGTTCATCGTGAAGAATGGCGATGTGACTTCCGCTGGAACATTTAACATTAAAAACGGTCTGCAACAAGGTGCGGTAAATTCGCCGATCCTATTCAACATTTACACAAGTGATCTGATAGGTTCGCTTCACCATGCCATAGCGTACGCAGACGACTTAATCGCGTACAGAACAGGTCCAAAGATTGAAGTCATTAATATACTTTTGCAACGTGACTTCGACAAAATTAAGCGATATTGCGACGACTGGAAGTTGAGAATCAACTTTCAGAGGTCGGAAACTATTCTGTTTAAGACGCCTTTGTCTGGGGCCTCTAGGGATACCAGAAAGAACTGGCGAAAGTTCTCTATCGTCGGACAACATGGGCAGCCACTTGCTTGTCGATATGTAGTCAGATACCTTGGGATCTGGCTAGATCAATATCTGTATTTTAACAAACATATAGATGTTGCTCTGGCCAGAGCCAGAGGTGCTTTTGCCCTTACAAAGAGACTGTTTTATAACAGCCAACTCGATGCGAGGGTGAAGGTAATCTGCTACATGACCCTTATCAGGCCCATGCTTGTATTTGGATGTCCCGTGTGGTTCAATGTGAGAGCAAGTTTATTGGAAAAGATTCGGGTGTTTGAGAGGGCTTGTCTTAGGGCTTGTCTTCGCTTATACAGAACGCCAGAATCTGAGTACATAAAATTCTATCGCAATGAGGTCTTGTACAATAGGGCGAACCTAATAAGAGTGGACAATTTTGTTATTAAGTTGACTCGAAGGCACATTGCAAGAGCAATGACCTCGTCAAATAACCTGATCTTCGGGGCTTACTACCCCAATTATATGTATCATGAGAGAGTTCGCTTTGACGGCTATGTTCCTCCAGAAGCGTTCCTTTACCTAGATAGCAAAGTTCTGATCCAGGACAGATTGGCTGTGCCGCTAATCTTCCACGTTGCTCGAACAGCTGCGGACAGGCGACTCAACTACGACAGAAACGTCGCACATAGCAGTGCGAAGCATCTCCGGTTCAGTAGGTCGGTAGGGAGTCGCAACATGAGGGATATTGCTCGGCAGCACCAACAATTTTGGTGGCTATTTGAAGGAGGGGAGGGTTCGTCGTCGAATTCCTCAAGTAATAGGTAGCTTCATGTGAAGCAAAGTGGGCCAGCCTAATTTTGTTTTTAGCCATGGCCGGCTTACGTAGTTTTAAGTAGGTATAAGTTAATTTTTTAAGAAAAAAAAATATATAAAAACAAACAAAAATAAATAAATAAATAAAAATAAAAAATAATTTTAGTTTTAACATATAAGTATAAAATTAAATACAAAATGTTATATACGTCGAAAGACTTAGTTTAAGTGTTAGGTTTAACTTAGAGACTTCAAGAGTCTGAGGCTTGTTGACATAGACTCGTGACTTCAAAAAACCCCAGAAATAGAAGTCTAGAACGGTTAAATCAGGCGATCTTGCCGGCCAGTGCAAATCGATAAAACGAGAGATTAAACGACGCGGAAATGCAGCTATTTGGAAGAAGCTTTTTCCTTTTCTGAGAACTAGAGAAGAAGCGAAATAAAAGAAAGATAACCTCTTGCTTGAAACACGTTTTATTACAAAAAATTCTGACATAAGCTCGTCATAGCGATGAATATGTTAACTAGCGATGGTATTGCCAGATATTGGGCAATAGTGAGAACTAGCTTTTATAACAATACTTTTCAACAGCAACCCTAAGAATTTCGGTTGTGGCTAGTGCAATATGCGCCGTTGTTCCATCCTGTTGGAACCACATGTTCTCCAGTTCCAATTCATTCAATTGAGGAAGGAGAAAGTCGTTAAGCATGGCTCTATAGTGGTCACCGTCCACAGTAGACGTAGTTTGGCGTTTTCGAAAAAATAAGGCCCGATGACGCATGCAGCGTAAACAGCACACCATGCAGTAACTTTGAGCCTGTGTAGTGGCTGTTCATGGATTATATTAACATATCTACAGAGATGAAAATGTTCCTCGTCGCTCATGCTGATTTTCGGTGAAAAGTTGTCTCCCTCGTGGGAGATCGAGATTCAGGATGGCTTGAGCGTAGGTTACACGCGCTTGGCGGTCAACAGCTTAGAGCTGATGCTCTGTCTGTACTTTTTAAGGGAACGTCTTACAGTTTTTCACTAAGATTCTCTGGCCGATACTCCGGGGTTTTCTGCGACATCATCAACCATAGCTTGGATATTCTCAGCACAAAGGCTGCTCCAGCGCCGGCCAGACCTGACAGCATCTCGTGTTAACCCATACTCTTCTAGACGAGCGGCTAAACGTCGTAGTGTTTGCCCAGTAGGTGTCGGACGACCGGGAAATCTGCGCTGAAATCCACGCTGTGCCAATACCACCGACGAATTATTCCGCAGAAAAATCGTAACAATTATTCCGCTTTCCTTAAGGGGTTAGACTATTCTAGAGGCCGTAAAAATAGGCTTTTTGTGATTTTTTTTTCTTAGGAAAATATAGAATAAATCGAGTTTACAAAGGTAGAAGTTTATTGTACAAATGATTGACTGTAAAGCATCATTTTTATAGAATAAATTATTTAAAAATGGCGGCTGTGCAGAGTTTTTAGAAGACCTCTCTTTTCTGGAAGGGTCTACGGCTGTACCAACAGGTCCTGTAAATTTTGAATTACGCTAACAAGGTACGTAGGATTTGTTTTTAATATATATTTATTTTTGGCCGAATGGCGCACTTCCACATTCAAACTTGCAAAACTCGCAGAAAAATCGCCAGAAAATGAGCTACGCCATATAAAAATCTATGGCATACGTACTTATTTAGACAATATATTTCTAAAGATCTACCTAAAATCTGAAGTGAATTGGTTGAAAATTGTTCAAGTTATAACAACGCGTTTAAAATTAAAAGTCATGAGCTGCACCATATATTTGGCTTTCTAGATTAGTGTCCTGCTCTTTCATAGGGATTTTAGCGCGATCTTCTACTCTTTTGCAGATTTATGCGCTCTTTGTTAATCTCCAAGCACATTTCCTAGCTGTTCGGGCCGATTTCTAAATTCATCGCTTTCATTTTGTGCAAAATTGAAGCAAAGCAGTCATTGTGCACGCAATCTGCAATGACCATAGCTATATCCAATGCAGTTTTATCACTAGAAATGGATTTTGGGGCCAATGCCCGCCTTTTGCCATGAGCACCATGAATCCTCTCCGATCGGACATTTATCGTGCTGCGGTTTTGCATTAGTAGATAGTTTATGATAGAGTGTAGCCCATATACTGTTCCTCATGTTTTCAACTGAATTACAGTTTCTACGAATGGCTAATCCATAATAAGCAGAGAGTTCGTCTATTAGTTTCCCACTCTGATTTGAAGCTACTTAGCTACGAACTAGTGCCATTATTCTTCTCTCACCGCGGTCTCGCTATTTACATGTGTTGTGATGTGGCTTACCAAACTCCACCACAATGTAGTCTCTGTTCCTACCCGGAATTCAAATTTCATGTGGTTAAAAAATCATCTCCGTAAGCAAATTATCCACTACTGGTTTATTTACAGAATCCCCAAACTGGACAGTAATTCGACCTTTAACGAGTTTGATGCGCTGTCTGAATGCATTCAAAGAATTGTATCCCAGTATCGTCGTACTGAAATCGTGATTACTGGCGATTTCAATATACAGAATTCTGGCTGGCTTCGACATTCTGGACAGACAACAGCCGAAGAGCGGTGTGTTGAGATCTTCGCTGCGGAAAACAACTTAATGCAGCTTGTAACTGAGCCCACACCGGTACCAGAGTTGATAGTCATACCGCCAACACCCTGGACTCGTTTTTAACTTCTCATCCTGATAAGTGCACAGTTGATGTGCTCTCCCCTCTAGGCTCGTCGGACCATTGTGTCATATCAGCTAATTTCTCGTACACCGACCACACAGTTAGAGAAAAGAGCCGTATGGCAATACGAGAAAGCCAACTGGAATGGTGTTAACAGCTTCTTTAGGAATTTTAACTGGTCGTTATGTTTCCTCGATAACGACGTGGATGTGGGTGCCCTTGGCTCAAGTGGTAATGGACTGGCTTCCAAATCGGAAGACATATCATCCATTTTTTCAGTTAACGAAAATCAAGTAATACGAGTAGTTGACTAGAAATCAACATCAAGCCAATTTCCACTAACAATTTAGTCTCCCCATTAAATGTTGCCACCCATGGAGCGGAATAACCACTGAGCCCAAACATCTTTCTTTCTCTCTCTATCCCATTTTCCAAAAAACTTAACATATGCTGAGGCATTATATAATACCTTGAATAACCACCGTGTGGTGCTCCCATTGTCCCGATTTGAGTTCTGTTTTTTTTTTTTTGTTAAGTTGGTAAATCTGTTGTTGACATTCCCTCTAAATCTTAGTGTCATAGCTTGACATTTGCAAAAGTTACGTAGCCAAGAGTACATCTATCTCTGTGTGTGTTGGCGAATTTTAGAAATCGATTTAAATTTGCAACAAGGAGCTTGTATTCAATTTTGCGTAAAGAACGGATTTAATGGTGCGCGAACGTTGGAAATGTTGGAAAAGTGTTTCGGCAACGATTCTGTAAAGAAAGCGGTGGTTTACCAGTGGCACGAACGGTTCAAAAGTGGTCGTGAGTCAATAGAAGATGATGAACGCAGTGGCAGACCATCGACATCGAAAACCGACGAAAACATTGATGAAGTAAAAGAAATGTTGGTCAATAGCCGCAAATTAACCATCAGAGAGATAGCGGAGGACTTGAACATTACGTATGGATCGGTTCAAGACATTTTGGTTAATGATTTGGGTTTCCGTCGTGTAGCAGCAAAGTTGGTGCCAAAAGACCTCAATTTCGTGCAAAAAAGAGACCGTGTTGACGTCGCAAAAGAGATGATTTGCGAGGCTGAATGCGATCCCACATTCATCAAAAGGATCATTACTGGAGACGAGACGTGGCCGTGGGTTTACGAGTACGATACGCAATCCAGACATCAGGCAAGTGAATGGCGTTCACCAAATGAGCCGAGACCAAAAAAACCACGTCGTTTTCAGTCAAAAAAGAAGGCAATGCTCACGGTTTTCATGGATTACAACGGTGTGCGAGTAGTGCATCATGAATTTTTGCCAGAAGGCCAGACAGTAAACAATGAGTATTACGAGTATTTGGACGTTATGAGACGTTTGCGTGAAGCAATACGCCGAAAGAGACCAGAATTATGGGCAGAAAACTCGTGGATTTTGCACCATGATAGCGCACCGTGCGTCGCACTGTGCCGTCATTATTCGTAATTTTTTGACGAAAAATACAACAAATACCATCCGACATCCACCGAATTCACCTGATTTGGCTCCCTGTGACTTCTTTCTGTTCAATCGATTTAAAAAACCACTACGGGGAATGCGTTTCAGCAGCCGAGAGGAAGTAATGGAAAAATCGCAGGAAGCACTTGTGGACATACCGAAAACCGAATATAAGAAATTTTTCGAAGATTGGATCAAGCGCTGTCATAAGTGTGTTGCAGTCGATGGGGATTACTTTGAAGGGGACAATATACAGAGTGAGTGACTGGAACTCCAACTTTTTAAAATGCTATAATTTTTCTATTTTTTGATAAATTTTATTGTGCCAAAGTAAAAAATGTTGGAAAATACATCAATTTTCAAATTGTATCAGTAGTTTTCAATATGTCAACCTTTGGCGCGAATAATGGCCTTGAGACGGCCGAAGAAAGCATCGCACGCTGCACGCAAGTGGCTCTGCGGTATTTCGGCCCACTCCCGGTGAAGTCCTTGTTTGAGGTGGTCCAAACTTTGGTATTTTTTAGTGCCAGCCTTCGCCCTCAAAATACAACAGACAGAGAAATCCAACGGATTTGCATCCGGAGAATTTGCAATCCATTGTGTCGAAGAAATGAAGTGTGGAACATTGTTTTTTAACCAATCGGTGCCGAGTCTTGTTGAAATATCCACGGTCTCCGACCGAAGTGATTGTTTGCCCAAGGCTTCAATACTACCTCTAAGATAGTTTCACGGTATACGATCGCATTAATTTTGAGCCCACGGTCCAAAAATACGAGCGGAGAGCGAATATCGGCGGTTATGGCGGCCAAACCATCACCATCGGGGTTGCCTGCTTTCTGGTGGCCGTCCGAAGGTGTAAATTTTCGAAGAACCTCTCTGGCAAGTAAACTCGGTCATTTTGTTTGTTAACATACTGCTCGATAACAAATGGCGACTCATCGGAAAAAACCAAATTCGGCAACTCACCACTTTCGTGCAAGCGTAGCTCTTTCGACTCTAACTTTTTTCTTTTGCGGTGTAAGATCGTGTGCTTTTTGAAACTTCAATGGCTTGCGCCCAAGCTCATTTTTCAGTATGTGTTGCATTCGTTCCAACGATATGTTGAGCTCACGAGCCATTTTTCTTCCACTTCGACGCGGACTTCGCTCAATTCGAGCCTTCACTTTCCGAACCATTTCTGCCGATGTTGCTGTTTTTTTATGACCACCTCCATGGCGTTTTGCAACCCTGCCAGTATCACGGTAACGAGCTATGGTTCGAGACACAAATGATATATTCACGTTGAGGTGCTGGAGGGCTCTAACGATAGCTACTTGTGGTTTTCCAGCCAAATATAAAGCAATCACACTATCGCGGATACAAATTTTCAACACAACTGAGACGCAAATCGTTTAAAAGGCTTGTAAATAATAAAATTATCTGTCATGTGTCAAAATTTTAACTCATTGTCATGAACGGTTTGGAAATTATAGCAGTCTGAAGTTGGTTGCAGTTCAAGCCATTCAGGGTGTAGATTTAGATGAATAAACTTGTATTTTTGAATTTGTTCCTGGAACTTTTTGATCAAGGGGTATGTACATTACAATCAGCATTCCTTTGTTCAGGTTTTATTTTAGACGGTGGTTATCCATTCGCTTCACAGTTCTCCTCCATATTGATTCTTTGAGAGCAATTTTTTTTCGATGGCACTAAATACCAATCAAATGTTATTATGGTTACCACTGATCCGATCATCGGTCTAGCGTACTCTTATTACGGCTTCTTTTGGTAAACTGCGAGTTTCATTGTTTTACGCAGCCTGGATATTGGCATATCGAACTACGCCTGGAGTTGGGTAAACACCTTAGGTTCGTCTCATCTGCGAACAAAATGATAAAACTCCGCTACCTCTATACTACAATACATTTATTTTCTTTCTGTTGATATTTGCTTAGGTCTGAAAATAAGGGGCATGAACGTTGTGATATCATTTGCAGTCCGCAGACTTTGGTTGTCTAAGCATAAACTTAACTGGGCTTTTTAAAGTCCCTTTTTTAGCATAGTGCTGGTTGCTACATAATTTTCGCATGTTCTGCATTCTATGGTTTATCTTCGCAATGTTGGCAGCACGGGTCGTCCATATGTTTGTATTGTAGGAATAGTTGAAATAAAGAACAACAAATGCGAGCGGGATAATCCGTTTAATGAGTGCCGCTTCTGAGTTGGCAGATCTTTTATATAAGTAGTACACTAGTTATGTACAAAAATGTGTGAGAGTTCTCAGGCCGTTCACTTGATCGGATCATCGAAGATACATAGGCGATTGCAGCTAGTTAACTGTGTTACGATATGTCTCCAATATGCAAAACAGTTGTGCACAAAAGTGCTCATCTCAAATTTCCCTACAGTTCGACCATCCTGACCAAGTAATCGCCCCGATTTTTTTTCATTTTACACAATTCATTTAAAATTACACATTTGCAAAATAGGAATTCACTAACAATTCGAAAGATAAACAAAATAAGTACTCGTATGATACAAGTAACTCAACTGTTAAATTCATGGAATACATACGAAAAATAAGCTTGGATGTTAGGAACATAAACATATTACTTGTAAATATTTAAGTTTTTTCGCAGGAATCAGGATCCTCCACATGTTCTTCGGCTACTCCCACATCGTCATCACCTCCAGA
The DNA here is from genome assembly GCA_963966105.1 of Volucella zonaria. Taxonomy (NCBI): domain Eukaryota; kingdom Metazoa; phylum Arthropoda; class Insecta; order Diptera; family Syrphidae; genus Volucella; species Volucella zonaria. The sequence goes on along the minus strand of OZ014530.1, from coordinate 181,860,555 downwards.
ATCCTCTAATTCAACTTTATATGGTCTCATGTTGTTAGGGGAAAATACACCTTTGTATGGTAACCGAGTAAGCTGCAAACCTTCAATATCTGAAACTAAATACATTCGGTAATACCTTTTTAATCTGATACGGACCGCGATATTTCGCTAAAAGCTTTTTATTTACCCCTGGTGCAGTCGACGTATTCTTTATCATTACATATTGACCTAATTCATATGTAGTAGGATTTTTATGACTATCATAATAATACTTAGTGCATTCTATGTTTTTAAGCGTCCTTTCTCTAACATCTACCAAACTAACTCGTTCTTTCCTAAATTTTTCGGCAAGAAACTCCTTAACGCGGTCAGAAAGGTCTCCTTTTTGATTCACACCGAATAAAAGAATACTTGGCGAAAAACCAGTGCTCCTATTGACGGTATTGTTAAAGGCAAATTCAATTTTCGCTAAATGCTTGTCCCAACCACTAGTCGTACTCGATTCGCATTCCTTAGCAAGCATAGGTACTAGAACTCGATTCAGGCGTTCCACCTGTCCATTTGATTGGGGTGAGCATGTTGCGACTTTAATGTGCTTAATATTGTTTTGTTCCAAGAAGTCACAAAGTTCTTTTGACGTGAAACAAGTTCCACGGTCCGATATAATTTGATCAGGTCGCGAATAATTTTCGAAAAAAGATGTTAAACACTTAATGGCTTCTTTACTTTGTGTTGTTTTGACGGGATAAAGTTTAACAAACTTGGTAAACCCATCGACAACAAGCAGTACGTGCTTTCTTTTTCCATTAGAATTCGGCAAAGGACCAAGTTGATCTACGTTCAAAGTAAAAAAGTGAAGATTGCCTTTTGGTATAGATGCAAAGTCGCTTCCGTTTTACCAGAGTGTGGTGAAAAATACATACACTTCAAACATTTCTCAATGTAACTTTTGATCTTGCTTTTCATTTGCGGAAACCAATAGCTTTCAGATAAATATTGAAAACATTTTTCAACACCTAAGTGGCACATGGCTTCGTGGTCTGTACGTATGACCTGTTCCTCCATATGGGATGGGACAAAAAAGAGTACCTTGTCTTTAGATTTCCGATAGATTAGTCCATCTATCATTTCATACAAACTACTTTCACTCTTTTCTAAGTCAGAAACAATTGCAAGTAGATTAGGATCCTGTTTTTGTGTAGCCGCTAAAATGAACTCGAAGGATTCATCATCAACGTGCAATATATTGAATGATCGACTCAACGCATCGACGTGAGTCATTTTCTCACTTTTCCTATGTTCGACAACATAATCGAAAGTCTGTAGCTCCAAGGCCCATCTAGATATTCGCGGATTCAACAATTTCTTCCTAAGGGTCAAAGTGAGAGCTTGACAATCAGTTACGATTTTGAATGATATTCCTATTAAATAAATTCGGAATCTTCGAAGAGCATAGATTATAGAAAGCGTTTCAAGCTCGTAGCTGTGATATCTGCTTTCAGTTTCGGTTGCCCGTTTTGAAAAATAAAATATAGGATGGAATTTCCCATCTAACTGCTTTTGAAGCAAGACTGCTCCAAATCCGATTGTGCTGGCATCGCAATGGAGTTCGGTTGCACTGTATGGACTATATATAGCCAAAACAGGAGATTCAACGAGCTTACTTTTTAATATATCGAAGGTGTATTCTTTCTTAATAGATCGTAAAGGGGCTTAGATACACAAGCAAAATTCTTTATGAATTTTCTGAAATAGGAGCAAAGTTTTTTTTTTATGATCGGCGCGCGCTCAAGGGGTTTTTGTACCCTTAAAATGTTCGTACACAACGCGGGCGAATGAAAGTTTGAATGGGCGGAATGCTACTGGCGGTTTCAATGGAGCACTGGTGGTGGAAATAGCGATAAAACAAAGGAGACATTACGTCGGTGTTCGAGGGTGTCAATTGATTGACTGATATTATTATCACCAATTAGTTTTATCGCACGGTTTTGAATCCTATCTAGCAGGTGCAGAGATGTTTTAGGAGCACCTGATCAGATCTGGGCATTGCACTACAATTTTGGGTGGCTGAATGCTGGATGATGAACGCTTGAGGAAACCTAGACGTTTCGCAACATTTTTGACGACATCGAATATGTGGTCATTCCAACATTAGTTATTACGGACACACATACGGAGAATGGAAAGTTTATCGGTTTCGACGATGCAAGTGCCATTCATGAATAATGGCTGCAGGTATTTGAATTTCGCTTTAATGAAAGCAGACAGCATTGAGTTTCGGACGCATTAAATTCCACTCGGTTGATAGTTCCCCAATTGGTTATGCTGTTAATATCGGAATTTAATGAGCTTAACATACGCTGCCGTTCCCGTTCTACAGCCGAAGAGCAGGGGCGTGAGTCCGGGAACGAATATGAGAAGCAGAGAGTGCTGTCATCAGCAAAAGAATAAATTGGATTATAAGTAGCAGACAAGAGATCGTTAATGAAGATTAAAAAGAGTGTCGGAGACAGAACGGAGCCCTGGGGCACACCAGCATTTATTTTGTGAATATCAGACATGAAACCGTCCAAGACAACTTGAATTGAACGTTCCGAAAGGTAATTTCTAAACCATTGAAGAAGAGAGTCATCGATCCCAAAAGGACGCATTTTCGACAAGAGAGCCTGATTCAAAACTCTGTCAAATGCCTTAGAAATATTAAGTGCAACTATCTTGCTTTCGCCAGATTGATGTACACTTTGGTTCCACTTTTCGGTGAGACATGCCATCAAATCATCAGTGGACCTGTTGCTACGAAAACCATATTGCCGGTCATTGAGAAGTTTTCGTGTTTCCAGATATTTCATGAGCTGACGGTTTATCAGCGTTTCCATGACCTTCGAAAGAAGGGACGTAAGTGCAATGGGTCTGTAGGAGGAGAGAGAGGAAGATCCGTATTTTTTAGCGACGGGCTGGACAAATGCTGTTTTCCATCAGCTCGGAAAGAGTCCTAAAGAGTAGGATTGATGAAAAAGCTAACGCAGTGGTTTTGCCAGCGTGGAAGAACACCTCTTCAGAAGAAGAGGAGATATCTGGACCAGCAGATTTATGCATGTTGAGATCTTTAAGTACTCTTGCAATTACACGAGTGCGAAAGTGGATTCGTCCCATTGTAGATTCGACGCACTCAAGTGTAGGCGGGGACAAAGCACAATCTGGGAGTGTTGAGCTAGCCGCAAGGTGTGCAACAAGCAGATTGGCCTTGTCCAAAGAGCTGACAGCTGGAATGTCATTGTAAATGAGCTTTGGGATGGAGGATGAGGCAGAATTTCTAATGTTTTTGACGAATGACCAAAAATTTTTACTGCCTTTGGGATATTGCAGTATTTTTTGCTTCAGGTTTTGGTCGTTTTGGAATTCCACACGCTTGAGAAAGACGTTGCAGTCATTTCTGGCTCGTTGAAACTTTTTTCGGGTTTCCTCTGTCGGGTTGGTCTTGTAGGACCGAAAAAACAGTTCTCTAACCCTGACAGCCTCTTTACAGCTCGAATCGTACCATGCCTTCTCGTTTGGTTTGATACTCTTCATCCGATGAGGGATAAAGCATCTCATTCCGAAGAGAATAGTTTCTGGGATCATGTCAGCAGCGGCATCCACGTCGTTATCGAGGAAACATAACGACCAGTTAAAATTCCTAAAGAAGTTGTTAAGTCCGCTCCAATTGTTTTTCTCGTATTGCCATACGGTTCTTTTAGGAATCTTTTCTCTAATTGTGTGGTCGGTATATGAGAAATTAGCTGATATGGCATAGTGGTCCGACGAACCAAGAGGGGAGAGCACATCAACGCAGTACTTGTCAGGGTGAGAAGTTAAAAACAAGTCCAGGGTGTTGGCGATATGACTATCAACGTCTGGTATGCGTGTGGGCTCAAAGTCCTAAAAAGCTATGTACACCTTTGATATATGATGGTGCCAGAAAATCTTTTATTCTATTTAAGTTACTCTCTTTTGGTCTTATTCCATTTTCTGTAACTTTTTACTCCAAGTACACAATTTCTGATTGTAAGAACTTACACTTGTCGAATCTTAAAAGCAATAGGTGCTCAACGATCGTTTTAATGACTGATTTCAAAACCTCTAAGTGTTCTTCAAGAGATGATGTCGCGATGAGGATGTCATCTAAATACATTAGTATCCTTCCTTTTGTATATTCATATTGCTCCATAGGGGTAATAAAGGATATGTATTTCATCGAATCATTGGACAACTCAATGTGGTGAAAACCATTTTTAAGATCCAACGTACTGAAATACTTTTTGTTTCTAAGGCGATCTAGATGATCTTCGATTAAGGGTAGTGGATAATTGTCACGTACAGTGATTTTGTTTAACTCCCGGAAATCAACACAAAGTCTGAGTTCCTTATTCTTCTTTTGGACCAGAACTATAGGCCAAACATATGGTGAGTTTGACTCGCGTATTATACCCTTAATTAAAAGATCATCCAAAATATTTTGAAGGTCTACCTTATGAGCATATGGAAGCCTTCGGGGTGTACAACGAAAAGGAATATCCTTGAATAGTTCTATGTTCATAAAAAAATCTGCTTCTGATAACCTAGATTCAGAACTGAGGAAAACCGGGCTAACTAGATCCCTAATCTTATTCTTAATTTCATCACACATGTTTTCGTTAATATTTAACTGAAACTCATCTCTTTCTATTACATCAATGTTGAAGATTTGTTGAAACCCGTCGATATTGGCGTTATCTAAAGTTAAACGCATAAGTGGAGTATGATGACTTGTGGTGTTGCACATGATCTGAGGATCCTGATTGCTGTTTATGAGATTTGCTTTACAAAGAGCCAAGCCTGTTTTTCCTATGAAGTCTCTTCCTAGAATGATAGGATATGTCACTGAAAAGTTTTTAACAACTAAAACATACAAATTGGTTACTGAACTTTCGAATTCTACACGTGTACTAATGCCTCCAATAACTTCTAATGGGCTGCCGTTAACTCCACAGTATGTTTGATTTGTCTTTTCAAGCGCTGACAGCAAGGTCGATGGGAGAAATCTCTCCTGTATAAAACTATGTGGGCTCCCAGAGTCCAAAAGGGTTAGCAGGGTCATAGATATTTCCATGTCTTCATTTGTCCATCTGTAGCAAACGTTGCACTCGAAATCGTTGTTACTTGGTTTCACCTCACTTGTCGTTGGGATTTTTTCGCAAACTCTTGCATGGGGCTGCAACATCATAACTGGAATTTTGATTTCGCACTTCGTTGCGATATGTCCACGCTGGCCACATTTGAAGCAGATGATATCACTTTTCTGGGGTTGCATTTTGGTCGATTTGGAAACACTGTGATCAGCTGTTTTCGACTTACTCGATGGGAAACGATTTGCTTGAGGGACAGAGGTTGAAGCCCTGTTTATTTTGTCGGTGTTATTTTCACGATGATTGTTTTTCAATTTAGCATATTTCCGCAAAGCGGCTTTCAGTTCATCGATGCTGTCGGCACTATATAAAATACTTTTGTTTATTTCAGAATCAGGTATACCTTTTATTATGAATTGAATAAGATCCTCCTCGTCGATATTACCATGAGAGGCTATCTCCTGCATGTGGAGTACATACTGCTGCATGGTTTCGTCGCGATGTGTCTTCCTTCCTCGGAGTTCGTTGTAGATGTCCGATTTAGTTACAACCTTCTGAAACTCATTCTTCAGCACGTGTTTCAATTCCGCCCAGCTTCGAATCCTGATGGTTCTGACGAATAACTTGGCAGTACCTTTAAGAAGTCTCTTCCTGTAGATGAACTTATTTCGGTCATCGATGCCCATCACTTCGGAGTTCTCTTCGAATTGTTCTAGGCAATTCTGTACCGGGAAGGTATCGTTTCCACTAAATGGTGGTAGCAACTCTTCGATGTCCTTAAAACTGCAACTAGAGCTCCTGTGTAAAATGTTATCAAAATCACAAACAGATCCCGGATTGCCGAATAAAACACCGATAATTGATTTAGAAATAAGTAGTTTAATTCAATATAATAAATTTACAATTAATTAATAAACGAGTAGGATTGGCAAACGATGTTAATCGCGCGAGATGTTAAGAAGAACTACTGAAAATTAACAAATTCTTGTGTGAGTGAAGACAATCATGTGACATAATTATATGTGTACATATAGTATATTAACAAAAAACTGTTTATTTTGGCGAATTCATTATGTACTTATATGTAAACAATGCAGTATATCTTAAGCTAAATTTCATGTTTGTGTATATGTATGTACGTTTGTAAATGTATTTTATTTATTTTCAACAGCTCCATCGAACGTTCGGCTCTGTCTTCTCCAATTCTAGCTCGCGTAATTGTTGTCTGAGCCTTTTTATTTAGTCCTTCTTCTTACACAGCCTCCGCAGAATAGATAACTCAGCACTCAGCTCCTCCTCCTCTTCACTGCTCGACTCATCAATAGACGCACGATCACATGGTGGCATAGAATCATTTGTACTATGATCTTTGCTGGTCGACGGAATCCTTTGGATCAAAGTTAAAAAGTCTTCGGTTGTGAAATCTTCCACAGCTTCTTGAAGATGAACATTTAGCTCGGCCTAAGTGCCAGTAGTTTAACATTTTAATGTTCTGAGGGCACTTTTAAGTTTAGCCACTGTAGCAGTTTCTACAAATTTGTTCCACTTTTCAGTCATTATATTATACAATACAATATATTTGTAAAAATTGCACTTTATACGAGTACTTTAACCTTTCGTAATCACATGCGGTATCGATTTCTATTATGAAAACTGATTTTGTACAGTAGATCCAAAAATCGAAGTTCCGACTACACAATAGCTTAGTACAGTTGATCTGTCCGCCAGATCCCACTTCTGAAAGTTGTAGGAATTGTTGAAAAAGTAGTAGTAATTACATTTATTTTTTCATTGATTAACATATCTTTTACATAATTCGTTTGGAACTCGGCTTACACAGAGATACGATAACAGATTATCTTACTACTGAGAAATACCTTAAATATAAATTGAGCGTTTATTAATGTGAAGCTTTCAAAGGAAAACAATGAGAAAAACCTTCATTTAGATTACAAAAAAAAAAAAAATAAAATCAAAAGTATGGTATGGTAAATAAGTAAAAAGGATTTAATAAATAAATAAACAATTGGCCAGAAATTGGTATAATCAAATAAATAAACAAACAAATAAATAAATAAATAAATAAATAAATAAACAAATAAATAGATAGATAAATAAATTTATAAATAAATATTGTAGTTAAATAGGACTTATAAATATGTATTTATGTATTTAAATGAATAAACAATACGACAAAAAGGTATTCATTCAACATCAAACATTAACATTGTTTACTAAACCTGCTATAAGGGGATTATCTGAATATAGGCACTTTGTATAGAATTTTTCATTTCTAATTTCAATCTTCCTTTTTATTTGTAAGACCCCAGTTTGTTCATATACGAGTAGTATCATCGTAGAAAACAGCAATGGGAGGTTGAGTATCATTTTCAATACCTTATTCTGAGCAACTTGGAGTTTTTTTATTTGGCACAAGTGCCCCATACAGTGCATGCGTAGAGTATGATGGGTTGGAAGATAACCTTATATAAGAGCATTTTGTTGCTTTTGCTTAGCATTTTGGGCATTTTTATAGCTAAACTAACTTTGTTCGGAGTATTTCTGACATGTTCACCATAGGTCAGTCTCTGGTCTAAGTATACACCTAGATACTTAACAGAAGAAACCCACGGGATGTCACAATTTCTTATCCTTAACTGGCCATTGGGTAAAAAACAAGCTTTTATTTTTCGTTTGAAAAAGATAGCTTGCGGTTTTACTCCCATTTGTATTAATCTTCCAATCAGATAAATATTCCATCGAGATGTCAAGAGCAGCTTGGAGATTATTCAATATGGCACAACCCAGATGGTTTGAGCGGTATCATCCGCAAACATGGCAATTTCACAGTGAGGAATATTGGGTAAGTCCGCAACAAATAAAATGTATAGAATGGGAGCCAAAACAGATCCTTGAGGAACGCCAGAGGGAATTGTCTTAGTTGTTGAATGACTTTTATTAAGTAACACTTTGAAGTTTCTATTGTCTAGAAAGCTTTTTACCAACTGAATAAGATAAATCGGACAACCGAAATTCAAGAGCTTATATAAAAGTCCATTGTGTCATATTGAGTCGAATGCTTTTTCCAAGTCGAGAAGGATCAAGCCTGTGGATTGCTGGTTCAGATAATTTTGTTTTATATATTTACATATACGAAGTACTTGATGCGATGTACCATGTCCTTGACGAAAACCGAATTGCTGGTTGGGTAATACATCGGCACCTGCAGCAAAATTAAGTAATTTTTCCTTAATGATTTTTTCAAAAATCTTACTTAAGCCACTTAACAGACTTATTGGGCGATAACTATAAACATCATTTAGGGGTTTTCCAGGCTTATGCATCGGGTTAATTTTGGATATTTTCCACTTAGTTGGAAAATATTTTAATTTGAAGCATGAATTGATTATGAGGCACAGGAAATCAATAGCCAATGACGAAAGTTGCTTAAGAACAATGATCCTGACGCCATCCAACCTTGGGGACTTACGATTTCGAAGTTCCTTCAGATAAAATTGAATATCTTCGGAATTTGTGAAGTATCTAACAGGTACACGATCTGTGCTTGTTTCGATTACATGTAGGGTGGTTTGTACTTGAGGGTCCATACGACTGGGGGTTGACAGTAAGGGATTGTTAAAACTGTGAAAGAATCTTTCAGCAAAAAATTCGCACTTTTCTTCATCAGATACATAAACTGATGATGGAGTTTGAATATGGGGAATGAATTTATTTTTGTTCTTTAATAGTTTCGTTGCATTCCAAAGGGGCTGACTGTTTTTATCAAGTGTACAGAGCCGGCCATTCCAAGCTAAATTTCTGAACTTAGTTATTTCTGCTTCTATTAGGTGTTTTAGGAAATTCGTACGTGCATGAAAAATATGAAGTCTATAGCGTTGCCATTTCCTTCTAAAATAATTTCTTTCTTTGATTAGGTTAAGTATGTATCGTGGAAGTAAGGTAGTTCGCATTGGTATGATTTTTTTAGGTACAGCTTCCGCTGTGCTTTCCATTATGGAAAGTGTAAGCTTTTCTATTTGTTGAGGTTATTTATCTCATCTAGACAAAGAGAGATATTTTCAAGGCGAGAATTGAGGTTTCGCCGAAACTTTTTCCAGTTGGCATTCTTGAAATTTAAATAATATTGGTCTTCAATAACACCCTGAAAATGGATCTGAAATCTAATTGGAAGGTGATCAGAACTAAGCGCGTTAATAGCTATTGGCTGAGTTACTATTATATCAGAGTTTGTTATTACTAAATCTAACACGGATGGAGATCCTCTATTACCTGGAGGGAAATATGTCAGACTGTTCGGATATAATACTCTTACGGGGTATCTCATCCAAAGCTCATTCAGCACATGACCCCACTTATTTGCTCTTAAACAACCCCAATAACGATGCCTGCAATTTAGATCTCCTCCAATCACAAATTTATCGCCAATCGAAATTAATTTTCTCAAATCGTTTTTAAAGTTTTCATTTCCTAGTGTTCTTTTTCCTGGAAAATAAACAGAGTAAATTTTAATTGTCGAACTATTAGCCGCCTTGAGTTCTACACCAATTGCTTCAATAGCACTAGTATTAACACGAGGTAGCAATTTGTGTGCTAGTACTTTTTTAATGACAATGGCTACTCCACCTCCCCGCCTATTACTACGATCTAGTCTATGACAAGTGTAATTTTCGTGGGTAAATTGTATACTAGAATTTAGACCAGTTTCACATACGAGGGGCGTTCAACATATTCTCGATATCGGGGTGAAGCTCTGGTTGTATATATAAATTGACTTATTTATCAAGTAATACTATTATTTTAGTGCATTCATGTAAAATTTCATATAAACTTGATTATTAATTCGCGTTTTATCTCTAGTTAAACAGAATCATAATGGCAACTGAGACGATGATGGTGAAAATTGAGCATCGCGCTGTAATTAAATTTCTCACTAAGCAAGGAAAAAGTCAAAAAACTATTCATGAAGAGATGGTGGCTGTTTACCAGGGTTCCGCACCTTCATTATCAACTGTGCAAAAGTGGTCAAGTGAGTTCAAGAGAGGCAGAGAGAGCATTGAAGACGACCCCCGCTCCGGCGCCCCGGCTACTGCTTGTACGGGAGAAAGCATCAAAGAAGTCGAAAAACTTGTTCTTGAGGATGCCCGAATAAAGGTGAAAATGATGGCAGAGATCACCAAGCTTTCAATTGGTACCATTCACACCATTCAAAGGTCAGTGCAAGGTGGGTGCCACGAATGCTCACAGCGCCTCAGAAAAAAGTGAGCGGATACAGTGTTGGTCTTCTTTAGGGTTTTCTTAGGAAGAGATGGAAAATCACTTGTGCTTTTGATACGAGTATTTGGTGCACTGATATAATTGTACTTTAAGCGAGAATGAGAACGAGATTTATTGTTTGCAGTCTCTCTTATTTGACAGTATTTTACGCGGCTTGGACAGTTGATATCCGTAGATTTGTGGTTATCTTTACAGTTTGCACATTTGAATAAACCATTGGATCTACACTCTGTGCTTTTGGTTAGCGAAACTAAGCTTACCAAAAGACATAAAATGAGGCACAGAAGATACAAAATAGTACGGAGAAACCGACCCAACTCCATTCAGGGAGGTGGCGTCGCGATATTCGTAAGAAAAGGTATACGTTTTAAAAGAGTATCCAGTCGTGTAGTACGTAGGTTCCAGGTGCTGGAAGCATGCATCGTGTATATTCCCCTCCGTTGTGGAAAGCGGCTGTACATGGTGTCTGTCTATGCACCTAAGGCTACTCAATCCACCTTATTCATCTCAGAGCTCGAGACACTTTTTCGATTCCTGAGGCTGGAATTGGAAGACAACTATTTTATTATCGGCGGAGATTTCAACGCCAAACATAGTGATTGGGGAAATAATACACCAAATACTAGAGGGAACCTACTATTCAATTGGTGGGGTCAGCACAGCATAACGTATCGACTCGGGCTTAAGCCGACGGATAGTCCGTCGTTTCCCAGACACGGGTCCTATTTGGATCTTCTGCTGTTCGACTCACGAATACAACTGACATGCACTAACCAACAAACTACAAACTGTCTACGCGCTTTCGTGTATGACAGTGACCATTGCGGTCTCAGCACCGAAATAACTGTCCCCAACGAGATTACGGAATTGGATGAGTTTGTTCAAAGGCATTCCTACAATTATAGTAGGGTGCGTTGGACACACTTCACCAGAACACTGACTAGAGCACTCTCCTCGAATTCGCTCTACCCACCGGCCAACAGAAATCTGTCAAACGAGGAGATTGACAGATATCTAAGACTAATGGACGAGACAATCAAACGAACAATGGACAAAACGATACCACGGTATCAACACACTGACGACGAAGACTTATTCCGCAACGCAACCATTGACGCACTGCACCGACACAAAAGTAGACTGCTGTCAAGACTGAAAACCTTGTACAGACAGTTTACTGACAGACATAACCCTGAGATCATGACATTGAAGTCGTCGATTAAAAACCTTCAAACATTAATAAAGGAAAATTACAGAAATTCTGTAAGTTTGTATTGGAACAACAAAATTCGGGCTGTAAACACCAGCAACCCGAATATGTTCCCGCAAATAAATAAAATATTTCGGAGAAAAGATCAAAACGACCTTTCGTGTCTTAAAATCGCCCGAACGACGGACAACAAGAACATACTCATAGCAGCAGGCATCGATCGAAATGAGGCCGTTGATGATGACAACTTCTTTGTGATGGAGGATCCACAGGAGAAGGTAGAGGCTATAGGAGCGACTTTCCAGGAAGTGTACAAGGCGAGTGACATCATTGGCCTGAACCACGACCTGGAAAATCGAGTCCTTGTACACAATTTCTACCTTCGAAATGAAATAGAGAATTGGCGATTCGAGAGCTCGGGCTTCACCCAGTTTAGTGACGAGAATATGTCAAATAACGTCATCACCAACGATAGGGTACTACCCCCTTTCATTTCGAAGGAAGAGCTCCAAACGATTTTCGAATCGCTTAGAAGTAAGAAATCAGTGGGAACCGATGAAATACCGAACATTGTGCTTCGACATCTCCCACTAGAAGCGGTGGACATTTATACCACCCTGTTTAATAATGCAATGAATAATGCACATTATCCAGCGCATTGGAAAACTGCGGTGGTACATCCCATTCCCAAAAGGAATAAAGATACTTCCAATCCGGCGAATCTCCGCTCGATCAGTCTTCTTCCAAACATCAGTAAAGTTTTCGAGAAGGTAATCAATAGAGCCCTGACTAAGTGGGTTGAGGACAAACATATAGTTCCGGATAATCGATTCGGTTTCAAGGCGGGGCATGATATCATTCATGCCGCGTCTAAACTGGTTTCTGATATCCAGTGGAAGAAAAGCAAGAACCAGTGCAATGGTGCCTGCCTGATTGACTTGGAAAAGGCCTTCGATACCGTATGGTTAGAGGTACTCTTCTTCAAGTTAGACAGGTTGGGCATTAGTAAACCACTGCTGTATATTCTTTTTGATATGCTTTCCAGTAGACAGTTCGTCGTGAAGAATGGCGATGTGGCTTCTTCTTTAACATTTAACATTAAAAACGGTCTGCATCAAGGTGCGGCAAATTCGCCGATCCTATTCAACATTTACACAAGTGATCTGATAGGTTCACTTCACCATGCCATAGCGTACGCAGACGACTTAATCGCGTACAGATCAGGTCCAAAGATTGAGGTCATTAACATATTGCGATGACTGGAAATTGAAAATCAACTTTCAGAAATCGGAAACTATTCTGTTTAGGACGCCTTTGTCTGGGGCCTCTAGGGATACCAGAAAGAATTGGCGAAAGTTCTCTATCGTCGGACAACATGGACAGTCACTTGCTTGTCGAAATGTAGTCAGATACCTTGGGATCTGGCTAGATCAATACCTGTATTTTAACAAACATATAGATGTTGCTCTGGCCAGAGCCAGAGGTGCTTTTGCCCTTACAAGGAGACTGTTTTATAACAGCCAACTCGATGCGAGGGTGAAGGTAATCTGCTACATGACCCTTATCAGGCCCATGCTTGTATTTGGATGTCCCGTGTGGTTCAATGTGAGAGCAAGTTTATTGGAAAAGATTCGGGTGTTTGAGAGGGCTTGTCTTAGGACTTGTCTTCGCTTATCCAGAACACCAGAGTCTGAGTACATAAAATTCTATCGCAATGAGGTCTTGTACAATAGGGCGAACCTAATGAGAGTGGACAATTTCGTCATTAAGTTGACTCGAAGGCACATTGCAAGAGCAATGACCTCATCGAACAACCTGATCTCCGGGGCTTACTACCCCAATTATATATATCACGAGAGAGCTCGCCTTGACGGCTTTATTCCTCTAGAAGCGTTCCTCTATTTAGATAGTAAAGGTCTGATCCAGGACAGATTGGCGGTGCCGCTAATCTTCCACGTCGCTCGAACAGCTGCGGATAGGCAACTCAACTACGATAGAGACGTCGCACATGGCAGTGCGGAGCGTCTCCGGTTCGGTAGGGCGGTAGGGAGTCGTAACAGGAGGGATGTTGCTCAGCAGCACCAGCAATTTTGGTGGCTTGAAGAAGGCGAGGATGCTTCGTAGTCGAACTCCTCCAGTGATAGGTAGCTTCATGTGAAGCAGAGTGGGCCAGCCTAATTTTTGTTTTTTTAGCCATGGCCGGCTTATATAGTTTTAGGTAGTATTAAGTTAGATTTTAAGAACAAAAATAAAAAATTATAAAAAAAAATAAAATATAAATATATACATATATGTATATGTATATGCATATATGTATATATGAAGTGTATATGTGTTATGTATTGTATATATGGGTATGAATGTATTATATGTAAGTAGGTTAAGTAGATTAAGATTTATTTTGTAGGTAGTCTGTAAGTTTATAGTTTTAAGTATTAAACTCAAAAGAGTCCATATACTAAGTTTTTGCTTTTTAAAAATGTTTTCTTAGTTTAAGCTGTATTGTCCTAAATATAAGAATAAAAAAAAAAACCTGTCAAAACGTCGAAAGACATAGTTTAAGTGTTAGGATTAATTTAGAGTGCCCGCATGGGGCCAGTAAGTTAGTATAAGAATATTTGTAAGTTATTTAAGCTAATTTTTAAGCATTTTTTTGTCTAGCATGTAAGAGTAAATTAAGAGATCAAATAAAAATGCATTTAAACTGAACTGAAAACTTGGATCTACACTCAGACGTTTTATGGCTTTCAGCACAATTCGCGCAAAAGGTTTTAACGCGGCAACTTCTCTCACCGTGACCGTACATTTGGCTGTTATGGCACTGCGTAATTTTGTTCTTAATTTGTCTTTGGAATTCCCAACGCACTTGGGTACGAAAGATTGGTTTAATGCTGTTCCGTAAATCGGCGAGCTTGACAGAACCATTAACTAAGTAAACTATGTAAATAATGTCGGTATAATGTTCATAATTTTTCTTTATTAGTTTAATGTCTTTGCATTGCAAACCTAGTTTGAGTAGTTCACTTTTAAGAAGAGATGTGTCATATTCATTGAGTCCGAACAGAACAACCTTGAACGCCCTTTCCTTTTTGGAATCGTATGTGAAGTGTTGTAATTTTTGTTTTTCCAGTTCATTGCAAACACTATTATAAGAATCGACGGATTCACAAACAAGTTTAATTCCGATAGAAATCTTTTTTAAACAATAATCAGACACGCTAATTCGTTGCATGAAAGCATGGACGAATTCGCCATTTTTATGCAAAATCTTTATTGGGGGCATCAACACTTTTTCGGATTTATTTGACCTTGAAGGTAACAATTCGTCGTCATTGTCCGAGTCCGGAAAATCTTGCAGGGGAGCAAAAAAGTTAGGATTCTGCGATTGGGAATTCATCCTCGAAACTTCCCTTCTTGTTTTTGAAGATCTGAGATCTTCATCGCCAAGACCTCGCGCACGCTTGCTAATTTTGTTGTTTTTTTTTATTTATTTTTTTTTTTCCAAATCACGGGCACAAGAAACAACACGTCTTATTCGAACCCGAACTGTCACGGTACTCCGGAATAGTTGAAAAAATGAACTACAAATGCGAGCGGGATAATCCGTTTAATGAGTGCCGCTTCTGAATTGGCAGATCTTTTATATAGTACACTTGTTATGTACAAAAATGTGTGAGAGTTCTCAGGCCGTTCACCTGATCGGATCATCGAACATATATAGGCGATTGCAGCTAGTTAACTGAGTGACGATATGTCTCCAATATGCAAAACAGTTGTGCACAAAAGTGCTCATCTCAAATTTCCCTACAGTATTTATCTCCGGAAGCATTTATGCCCTAACAAAAATTGCGTAGGGTAAAAGTTTCTTTCTCCATGTTTGCTGCTTGTAGATTCTTTGATCTTTGGCAGCGGCTTGCATATCCAATATGCTCTTAGGCACTCTATCTAAGCAGTATATATTGTTTCTTATATTTTGGGCTCCAGGCCAATCCCCTATCGATTCGCCAGGCAATTATACATCAGAATTGATTTGTTGACCTTCTCCAGCAGCTTTCTTATAGGCTGCGCAACTATACGATTGGACTTCTCGTTTGCGCACTTTAAATGGTCTCTAAAATTTAACATATGCTCCAATAGCACCAATAGCTGCCAATGTGGAGTTTTGATTCAGTGCTTTAATGTCATATTATTTATACGCTCCTATGGAAGTGTTCCAGTTGGCTGAGTTAAAAATTTTTTTTTTACATGCAGTGCCACATTTTGTACGAGTACTCGTACGAGTATATGGCATTGCTGGAACTTCGTTTGTTCCTTAGGCCAGACTGTTACCTAGGGAAAGCATTGTCTCCTTTGGTGTACTGATCCAGTCTTTTACGAATGATTTTTTCAAACATTTTCTCTATTGTATCCAGCATTCATAGCGGTGTATACGATGATGGTTGCTCTGGAGATTTGTCACCTTTGATTGGTACAAACGACAACCTTGTCTATTATTCTGGTAACCTTCCTTCTGCTAGGGATCTTGTATAAAAGTTCTCGAACGCTTCTGTTTTCATTAGGATTGTTTACTCGCGTGAAGCACATTGTTGGCTTTTTCTTCGACTGTGTCCTTGAGTATTCCTTTGCTGCTTATTTAGTCGTCAAACATTTTTTTTTAAACTACTGCTTTTGTACTCTGGCTTTTCTGCATCTCTTAGTTTTTTTCTGATAATAGTACTAGTAAGTGTATTCATACCCACTTAAGGGTTAATTTCTTTAAAAAAAAAAAATGGAAGAAGTGAAATCGGCCTGTAATTGCTCATAGCCTCTTTTGATCCTTTTTTTAAATAGTGGAAATACGTTGGCACATTTAAAAGTTTCAGGAAAAACTCCAGAGAATATGCTACGGCTAAACACAGTTGCTAGTACAATACATCAACTACGAGACATTCGATATTTTTTAAAATTATATTGGAAATCCATCAAAACCACCAGCATTCGAATCTCTTAGAGAACTGATTGCCTTTAAGAGTTCAAAAGCGGTTATACATAGGCTCGAAGGCAAAACTATTTCTTTGCAACGGTACACCACAGTCTCCAAGAAAGTGAACATAAATTACAACTCCGTTGCATTGTTTGTGTTGGTAAATTGCTAGAAATTGATGTGAAATACGTGTAGTTGTTGAAAGCATTCGCAATGACGAGTTTGTCAGAGTCTTAAACTCTTTACACGGATTGCGGTAGGATTTTTACTAAAGTAAGACTGATTCAGAATACTATTGTCTACCTGCCATTCATTTTTCAAATTTTCCTTGGCAGAAATAAATTGATCACGAATACGAATTTCCTTTTTAAGTTGAGAGCACAATTTTTTATATCCATTTCTCAACTTGAGGTTGGTTGGATGCTAAGAACATTTGATTTTAAGTTTATTTTTAATCTTGACTTTGCTAATAAGTTCTCTTTTAATCCAGCGCTGTCATGTTCGATCATCAAAAAATCAATTTTTTTTTGTATATTTTCAAAGTTTAATAAGTTGAGAATATACGGCAGGGCCTCGATAATCGGAACGCCTCAGCAATGCGAATGACCCTTCTGGCAGAGCGAAAATTCGTAGAATTGATTTGACTTGAGTCTACTCTCACTCGCAGTGCCACACACCCCACGCAATACGAAGTCTGTTCCCTTAGGCCCGGTGCAGTTGAGCTGCAACGTATTTCTTCCTATCTATTTTGCAGCTTATGTGCACCGGGTCTTACTTTTTCCAGTAACTTTAAGTTGACGCGCAGAGTAAGCAGATGTACCGGAGAACGATGACGAAGAATGGTGTCACTTCACATCAACAATCCCAATAATATGCAGATACAAACATTTGGATCATAAATCGTGGAAGATGACATCTTAATCCAGGACCATTACAACTCTTTAGCTGTCAATCATCATCGTCAACAACAAAGATTGCACAGTAGGCCAAAGGGATGACCAGAGGCTAACTGCGTAGGCGCGTAACTATAAATAGGGACGATCTTAAGTCAAAAGTCAACGTCTCTTGTTTTTTAACGTAGACCACCTGTCTGTGGTCACCTTATGCTTATGGGATGCCCATACGCAAGGTTATGCCTTGCCATCGCTCTCCGTCAATCCTTTGATACCAAATCGGAACTGTGTTGGAGGCACAAGTTCCACCCTTGGTAGGAGTCGAGGCCGACCTAAAACCTCTTACTGTTCTTAGATCCTTTCCCGCGATTTGGGTTTAAGCCACAGCCACCATGACGCTCCCACAAGGGGGCCTACCTCAACAAGTCAGGCCCGGACCCAAATCCGGGGGGCTCCTGACTCCCATGGTACCGTGATTTAAGTCCTGGTATGCACTACCGGTGGTCCAGCCGCCAACAAGACCTATGACCGGCAACTTGTTACTGGTCAAATCGTAGCAACCTTCAGAGGCGTTATCTGAAGATGTTTACGATAAGACTAGTAATATGCTCTGCCCCCGCTTTTTATTAGACAACGTCATTGATGGGCGAAGCCTTGATAATTGAGCGGGGGCCCAGTCAAAAGTCAACAGTTATCAATTGTCCTTAGAAGTGAAGTCAGTAAAAACTGTTTTATTTATTGAATCGGGCTCACATTTTTACAGTCGGTTTGTTGCGCAGTTTTATTTTATTTAACACCGTTGCGTGGTGTTTCTTCAACCATTTCGTGTGCTTTTTAAATTATGGCTTCAACATCGAAGAAAAGGGAACATATCACATTAACAATATCACAAAAGTGCGAAATTTTGGACAAGATTAAGCAAGGTATCTCGTTATCAGGTCTTACAATGCAGTATAACGTGGGAAAATCCACTATCTTTGACATCAAAAGCAAGGAGGAAAAAATAAAATCATTTGTAATAAACGTAGAAAAGGGTCCGGGCACCAGGAAAACCTTAAAAACTCCTGAAAACTCCCAGCTTGAAGATGCTTTATTTACGTGGTTTTTAGAGCAGCGAAAAAAGAACGTCCCTTTGTCAAGTAGTGAAGTATTGATGGAAAAGGCCAAATTTTTCCATGAAAGACTTAAAAAAGGCAAGTTTTTTGGTAATAATTTGAAGAAAAGGCATGGTATACGCCAACTAAAACTAACCGGTGAGAAATTGTCGAATAATGAAGCAGCTGTGAAGCCATTCCAGGGAAAATTTATGGACGTTTGTACTGAAAAAGATCTGATTGCAGATCAAATTTATAATGCTGACGAATCAGGCTTGTACTGCAAAAGGATACCAGACAAAACGCTGGCGTCTGGGTCAGAGAGTAAGACCCCAGGTTCCAATGTATCGAAGGAGAGGATCATATTTATGCCATACAACCGGAGCGTACAAACTGCTGTCGGCGTTTGGTTTCAGGAGTAATACGTAGCTCTTTTTTTGAAATCGCAAAAAACAAGAAGACGTACAAAAAGAAAAAAAACAAACGACGTATTCTTTTTGACCCACCCCTATACCGTGGATTGCATTCTTATATTTAATCCTGGTGGTGGCATTCAGCTGACAGCTCGGCCATTCCTGACATGGTGTCGTCCCTGACTCCAGACTCAATCTCGTCCGCATCGTCGTCGTCAACCTCTGGTCCCAGTAAATACCATGGCTTCATTTTGTCACTCGTTATCACAGTTGAAAACTTTCGTTATTGCCGGCCGGTCTCGATTCCACCCAGAACATAGCGATCCTGTCGAAGACATTTCTCCACAACGTACGGTCCTTTGTAATTCGGCGCCAATTTGTGCGATTCACCAGTGGGCGATTGAACACTTTCCGTTACTTCTAGGTCACCTTCGTTGTATGGTGTTGGATGTTTGTGTTTTGCGTCGAACCTCAGCTTCCATTTCTCCTTCTCCTCGTGAATCCTAAGAGACAAATCTGCTCGTCGCTGCTGCATGTTGACTGGCTCAAGGTCTTCCTCATCATGAGCAGCCTTTAAGAAATGATTAACACCGATGTCCTTCAGCTTGAAATCAAAAACTATTTCATTTGGACTATATCCAGAATTTGGCTGCGTATTAATCGACCATTGTAGCTGCCGTAGTTCTAAGTTCCAATTGTGCTATTCATTGCTTGACGTCGGGAGATACTTCAAAATACTTTGGTTGAGCCTCTCGATTTGACCATTAGCCCTCGGCGTCCGAACGGCGGTCCGTATGTGTCGAATTTCATGATCCCGACAAAAGACCTCAAACTCTTTGGCAGTAAAAGCGCTTCCCCGATCGCTGATGATGACATCCGGCAAACCGAAATAAGTCGTCAGATCACAGGCTTCGTTCTCATGTCCCTTACTACTTTAACAATTATGTACTTACTGGAAGCATTGGCGACACCGATGATGTAGGCTCTACCTCGTCGACTTCGTGGAAAAGGACCCTAGTGATCCACGTGAATCATCCTAACGGGATGGGAGTGACATCTACTACGTGCATTCTTCCTTCTACCGCACCCGGCTTCGTTTTGTGATAACAGCATTTGATGCACGCGGATATATAAGATTTAACGAAGTTCCGCATTCGTCTGAACCGCAAGTTCTCTTTAATTCGTTGCAGAACCTTTTCCTCACCGAAATGTCCCATGTCGATGTTGTAGTAACTGCACAATTCCGTCGATCCCTTTACGCCCTTGCAATACCTCGACGATGATTGCAAGTCTTGGATCTTGATGTTGCATGCTGGCGATCCAGTCATCTCGTGAGATTTTAACTCTCATCACACAAGCGGCTACAGTGTTGGTCTCCTTTCCAACCTCGACAGGCATTCGGCTCAGAGCGTCCATATGAGCCATTCTATTTGCACTGCGATGAACTATCGTGACATCATATTCCTGCAGAAGCAACCACCATCTGGCTACACGGGGAATAAACGATGACGTGGCTTTTATTGCGCTCACAGCTGAAAAATCCGTGACGACACAAAATTTTCGACCGAGGCGGTACATGCGAAAGAGTTCAAAACTCTCCACCACCGCAAGCACTTCGAGTTCGTAGCTTGAATATTTTGACTCGGCTAGTGTGCATGTGCGGCTGTAGTAAAAAACGGGCTTAAGTTCGGCAGAATCATTTATCGGTTGAAACAGTATTCCAGCTAATCCGTATGAGCTGGCGTCGGTGTGGACTTCATAAATTTTCCCTGGATCGTAAACTTGGAGAATCGGCTCGCTGCATAATATTTTCTTTAACTTTACGAATGCTTCGGTCGGCTCATCCTCCCAACGGAATAGTGATTCAACCCTCTCTTTCCTCAACATCGACGTCAACGGTTTGGCGATGATTGCGAAATCCTGAACAAATTTTCTAAAATAGCTCACCAAGCCCAAAAAATCTTTTCAATTCAGTGACGTTTGTAGGTCGAGGAAAATCGTCGATAGCTGATGTTTTATCGTGGCTAGGCTTGATTCCATTCCTGGTCAGTCGATATCCTAGAAAAGTGATTTGGGTCTAGTAACACACATTTGCTAATTCGAAGAGTTAACCCTGCTTCTTTTAGTAGCTGTAGAAATTCTTTTAGGCTACTGAGTCCTTCCTCCACACTGCAACTCGGAATGATGATCTTGTCCATGTAGCCTAATGCTCTTCCTTTCATCGGTTTCACAAGTTTGGAGATTGCTACGGAAAACGTACATGGTGCATTAACCAAACCAAACGGCATTCGATTAAATTCATACCAACCTGAGTGTGTGATAAATGCCGTGTAATGCGGTGTAGCCCGACATAAGATCTAGAACCGTGAAATAACTTTTTCCTGCAGTCATTGAAAGAATTTCCTCCCCCGTCGGCATTGGGTATGACTTCTTCAGCGTGATGGCATTCAGTGCTCTAAAATCGACGCACATACGGTCTTCTCCTGATGAATTCGTCACCAGCACGACAGGTAATGAGTAGACAGATGTACTAGGCCGAATCGCATTGTACTTCTTCAATTCTTCAGTGACGTTATCAATTACTTCCCTTTTCGCAAATGGCACACGATATGGCTTCTTCTCAATCCGGGTGTTGGACGTAAGAGTGATGTTCATCATAGTTGTGGTGCAGAGTCCTAGGCGCTTGAGTGTCTCTCCAAAGCACATAGAGAACTCATTAATGGTTTCGTACAGTTTCTCTTTTCCATCCGATGGCAACTCTTACTTCGTCCTTGGTAATATCCTCGAGACGGCAAGTTTTTTCTCCGACGATAAGCCGTCGGTTGTCTTTGCATAGGATATCATTTCCAAGGAAGAGGGGATACGGCATCAACTCGTCTTTTACTCGTACAATTAAAAAAACAGTGAGCCACCTCTTCCATTTCATCTATCTTCATCGTCGCAATAATGCAGCTGTTTCCACACCACTTTCTGCCAGCGAAACCATTTAATGTGAAAGGGTCGTGCGGTTGAATTTCCCCGATGTTTTGTGCTAACGATTACTGTATGAGCGAACGATCGCTGCCTGGGTCGATGAATGCCTGCACCAAGTGTTTGTTTATTTGTACATCCTTCGTTCGGTTACTGCCATTAGAGTTATCGTTTGCGATCCTTAGGACGTTATTCCTTAGAGTTGGCGTGCGACCTCGTTCTGGACAGTTGTTCTCCAAATGAGTTGTCCTTCGGCAAATATTGCATCGCGTTTTCTTCGGTTGCTTCGTGCAGTTGATGGACATGTGCCCGGTTTCGGAGCAGTTATAGCAAACGACTGGGGATGAGGAGTACCTCGCTGTTGTGGTTGGTTGATATTCCGATGCGGTGGTCATTCTTGGCGAACCGTTGGGTGAGTACTCAATCTTTGGGGTGGTTTATCGGAGTCTATTGGTTGAAGATGATGTTGGACGATTGGCGAAAAAACGTTCGATGGTGTTGCGTAATTCGTTCAATAGCGTGAGGTGCATTGCTGCCAGTGCTGTTTTCAGCTCATTGTGGTTCATTCCGTAACGAATGTATTTAATTATAGCCGGATCGCTCAATCGATGTCAATCAAAAGTCGATGACATTTTCAACCTGTTTTTGTATATTTGAAGATATTTTAAGATTGATGTCCGCCTCGTTTTCGCTCTTGCCGAAGTCAATTATGAGTTGTCTGCAGAACTCTTGCCGCGATTGTATTTTTCTAAGCAGGGAATCTGACCACTGTTTCGCTGGGCCTCGCATTTTCGTTTATACTACGTAAAATACACTCCTTTCGTTCCAAGAGTACAGTATTGTGAGGGTGTTAATTCCGTTAACGTTGGGGAGAGCTCTTCCGATGGATGAAATTCGGGAATGAGGTTCTGTATTTCTGTTGTAGAAGTTGGCGTTGCGTTGGACGTTATTGGTGATGGCGACGTGATTGCCTGTTACGTTGCACTTGTGCTTTCGACGTTGGCCGTTGGTGTTGACGTTGACCTGTTGAAATTCAATTCGTGGATTGTTGAGGTAAATTCTCCACCGCCCTTGTAAGCTGTTGCATGTGATGGTCAGCGGCAATCACCTCTTCGTAGTCATCTTCGATATTTCGCATTTCGGCGACTTCTATTTCATCCGACTTCGTGTAATCCATAGTGTGTTCCAGCAATTCCACCTTACGGCCACGTGTGAGTAAATTGTTTGCTCCCAAAATTGCTGTCAACTGCTTTGCTTGCAGCGTGTCGAATTTTATCATTCTTTCGATTATTTGGATAAATATCCCACTTCTAAAAAAATGTCGGCGTTCGTTTTCAGGAGTAGTAGCTCTTTTTTTTACCAATCCATTATACAGGTCAAAGAAATGCTTGGGTTACAAAACCAAAATTTTTAGAGTGGCTAAAAGGACATTTCATTCCCGAAGTAAAGTAATTTTTATTGAAAAAAATCCACTTGAAGAAGATCTGCAATAGAGTGATGGCACCTAATTGCAATCCATGGACCAAAATGCAATTCAAAACATTAAAGTGACATACAAGAAAAGACAAATTTTTGGGCAGCAAGAAGTTTATCCAGAATGCATAGTATCTGAACTGCTTAAAAAGACTCATCTGTCAAATTCATTTCAGTTTTGTAAAAGTGTACCCGTAAAACTGTGTTTGATATCTGAAACTGTAAATTTTTATGTTTGTTTGACTTAAACTCATCGGGGGTACGATCTAAAGTCAATACTAGTTGTAGGTAGGTTAAAAAGTGTTTATAGTTAAATACGAAGTTAGGAGCTGGTTTTAAAGTTAACGTGATGTTAGTTTCTTCGTAGAGTTGTGCGATTTGGAGAACCTCGTCCAAAGTTGGATTCTCTTTTTGAAGCACTGTTGATCGAACTTTGTCATGGGGAGTATAAAGAATGATCATATCCCTAATCTTAGAGTCCACATACAATTCTCCACAATTTTCTTTGCTACAAACAAACATGCATTCTTTGGCCGTTCCTCGGAACTCTGTAACCCATTCAGAATAAGTTTAATTAGGTTGCGTGAATGTCCTATAAATTTTAAGCCTAGAAACAAGCATGTGAGGCTTTTTCTCAAGGTGAGAAGTTAGTCTATTGGTTAAAATTTGAAAATTTTCACTTGCAACCTTGTCTCCGTAGAATTTTTGTAGAAGTCCCAGTGACTCACCACCAATCCAGCTAACCAAACAAGCACGTTTTGAGTCGCCCTCGACTACGTTGTTTGCAATGAAGTGTTGTTCAAGTTGGAGGAGATATGTCGTCCAAGATTCTTTGGATTTATTAAAACTCTTGAAGGAAGAAATGAATGCCTGTTTCACAAGTTTTTGTTCCAAAACGGTCTTCAAAAATTCTTGGTTAGCTTCTTGAAGTTTTTGTAGAATCTTTTCGAGATCTGCAGCGTCCATAATTGCACAGTTCTTTTGTTATACTCATAGCCAATATGTAGTAATTAAACGGGAGCGATTATAATTTAGGATTTCAAAAATAAACGCAAATACAAAGAAGTCAAATGTGCAATGAAAGTTTGACAATCGGAAAAGATTAACAACGTTGCCAACCAAAAAGCATTAAATGACATTTTATAAAATTTAGGGATGCGGTTGCATCAGTTTTGTCTTGATCAGTGCAATGACGGCAGCGGTGAACTCGTCCTTATAAGGTTTTTGGGTCCTTAGCAACGGTTTTTAACTTGCAACCGTATTCATTTGTCTACATCTTCAGTCCTAAGAATTTCTTATTGATCAAGCTCAAATACGTTGAAATAGCTCATATAACTGAGTGCAGATTCAATTATAAGACCTAACCCACCGTTCGTCCTTCTTCTTAAATTCAGGCACTTCTGACAAGACATTAAAGTTTTGCTAATTTCCCCAGCCAGACATTGGCGCTTTTGCAAATCAAGTCCGGTTAGACGAAATCAATTCCAAGTAGCTACCACGGTAAGGTAACCGAAATGAGTTGTCATAGTTATAGAGCTGAATATCATCTAGTTAACGCCGGCAGTGCCTACCTTAATAGCACTATATCCCCAATATACGAGTACCTGCCGCGGAAATACCTCCCTGAACGTCCGTCTTCTAACGGAAATCTTCAAGTATTGAAATTTGTCGAATGAGAGAGGTGATCTTGGAAGAGCTCTTTACATGGACCCTTGCCATTAATTTGCTACGATTAGTGTATTTCAAATGACCCCTCGAGAATCCGAACGACCTATTAAAGCACGAAAGTGTGCTTACCTAAATTTGATTAATAAACCTTGGAAGCCTCTGTGGCCTTTGTTATTCGAATCAGAGGAAAGGTCTAACCAAGATGTAGATGCCTTAGATCATGAAGATGATCTCCCATTAAGCACTTTTCCTAACAGAGGCTTTTCAGAAGTAGACACTAACAATTTCTTGTTAAGCAATGATGACACTGACTGCCAGGAGCCGTTATCTGATGAAGACATACCAAGATAAATAATGAATCAGCAGGACATCGAAAGTGAAGAAGAATTTGAGTCATCGGAACCAGTTGCAAGGATTCCACATACCCAAGCTGTGTCTGCCTTAAATACTTGCTTAGAATGGGCGGGTGAAGTCAATATTTCGATTCCAGAAAATATGTTATCACGTAAAATAAGGGGTAAAGCGTTTTCTATGTCGCTAAATACCACTTGTCAAAGCACTACGTATATTGGATTTTTTTTTAAAAAGCGTTATTACATAAATTGCATTACACTCTAATATGTATTACATATATAACATTTTTTTACACTATCAAAATATATTTTAAATTACGAAAAAGTTTGTTTTGTTTCGGAAAATGCCTTCAAAATGTCTGCATACTATAATCTGAACGATTCGCTAGTCGGAACAAGGCGTTCGGATTATCGAGGCGTTCGGATTATCGAGGCTCTGCTGTACTGTGAAAATTTTAGACCGATACACTAAGTCATTTTAAAGGCACAGTAAATAATAGGTGAGAGCGTATCCTACAGCTGCAGCGCTCATACCTGCGTTATTGTTTTCGACCATATAGCCTTGAAAAATTTATACTTGTAGTATACATACGACACGTAGAATTTTCGAATTGTAAGGAATAGTGAAAGTCAGTATATGCTTGTATTTGAACATGTTAATGTCTGGTTAAAATGGACAAGAAAGGCAGGAAAGGAGGTAGACCCCCAGGAGAAAAAACTAAAAATAGAAGTTTTAGAGGAAATCAACATACTGCTGAGGAAAATACTGATTTTGTTAGTGCATCTGCTCAAAAATTGCAAAGTGAAGACGATTGTTAAGTGAATTTTTGATCCGATTCATAGTTACAGTTTATTGAGTTTTTATTTAGTGTTCACCAGTTTGCAAGCAATGGTGAAATGTAAATTGTGCAATGGTGATACAGAGTTCTTGAAAGGATCACATCAAGGATTAGGCTTTAAATTATGTGTTAAATGTCCGTGTAAAGAAACATTGATCCACTCTTGTCCAATGATAAAATTTTTTTTTTTCGTGGGAAGGTGAGAAATCTTCATAGACACTATAGGCGCGGAGCCTATAGTAGTGTGAGACTCTTACTCACTAAAACACATCTCCCTTCTGCAAACCACGACTCAGTTCACACTCAATAAGCAGTTCTTCTATCGCATTTTATTTTGTTTTTATAAGATATCCTTTTCCATTGAAAATTCCTGTGTACTTTAGAAAAATTACGCGCTGCTAATCATCGCGCTAGATCGAGAGGCTTAGTTCTTTTCAGACGGCGCAGTAAATTTGTCTCGTCGAGGATCTGTTGAACAGACATATTTGCATGTCCTTGTAGTCGATTTTTGTATTTTCGCGCAAACATTTTAATTTCGTTCTGAACGTTTTCGACTCCTAAGTCTTTGTGGATATCATTGTTTCTAATGTACCACGGCGCATTAACAATACCTCGAAGAACTTTGTTTTGGAATGTCTGTATTACATTAATGTTACTATTTTTAGTACAACCCCAAAGTTGTACACCATATGTCCAGATCGGTTTTAGCACTTGCTTGTATAACAGCAGTTTGTTCTCTAAGCTAAGCTTCAAGCTCTTCGCGTTTTTTCTTGACGTGTACTCTCCATTTTAGTTTAGCGTCGTGTGTCATACCGACATATTTGGCCTCGTTCGCTTAAGGAATTCGTACTGCGTTGATAAACACCGGTGGATTCTCAATTTCCTTGAGAGTAAAGTTCACGTGGACAGACTTGTTTTCACTAAGCGCGCTTCGCCAAGTTTTTGTCCAATTGTTAATCAGTGTAAGGGCACGTTGCAGCTTGGCAGTTGCTTCTTCGACGGTTTTAGCCGTTGCCAAAATGGCAGTGTCATCAGCAAATGTGGCTAGGACAGTGTCGTCCGTTTGCGGTATATCGCGGGTAAAAAGCAAATATAGCAGAGGGCCAAGTACACTTCCTTGCGGCACCCCCGCCTTTATTGTCTTCAAAGTGGAATATTCGTTTTCGTGTCTGAGACGGAAGAGTCGGTCGTGTAGGTATGAACTTAAAATACAAAACAATTGCTCGGGTAGGGCTTATCGAAGTTTATATTTCAGGACCTCGTGCCCTACCTTATCAAAAGCTTGCAAAACGTCAAGGAATGCGCTTGAACACACTAACTTACACTCGATTGCTTGTTCAATTACATCGGTTATTCGATGCATTTGGTCAACAGTAGAGTGTTGGCTTCTAAAGCCAAATTGATGATCCGGCAACAGGCGACTTGTGTCAATAATCGGTTTAAGACGATTAAGTTAGATTCGCTCGAAGACCTTCGATTCGAGGAGTGATATTGGTCTGTATGACTTGACTACAGTCAGAGGTTTACCGGGTTTCGAAACCATAATAACTTCGGCAACTTTCCACTCATGCGGTATATACTTATGCTGCCATTTAAAGGCAGAGCAGCTTTAGCAAACCTTTTTTCGGTAGCGCTTTAAGTATCTCTGCCGTAATTAAGTCATATCCGGGGGTTTTATTGGGCTTAAGCGTGTCTAAAACTTCCCTAAGTGTAGCCCTTTCTATTGGAAGGTTCGTTGTTACGTCTAGCGTATTGACATTCTCTGGAAGCACTTCCTCGTCGAATAGTTTGAACGTTTCTTCAAAACGATCGGCGAAAATGTTAGCTTCTTCTTTATCTTCTTTCGCCCAGTCATACTGGTTTCTTCTAATTCGCGCCACGTATATTTGGGGTTTTCGAAGACTTTTAACGGCTCTCCATATGGAGTGATTGGTATCTTTTGCCGCTGTGAGGCTTTCTAGGTGGTATTAATACCTTGGTTATTGAAGTGCTTGTTCGATTTTTCCAACAAGTTGTAGAGCCTATTAAATGACGTTTTATCTTGTTGAGCCCGAGTTTCATGTCACTTTTTCCGCGCTCTTCGTTTCTTTCTTTTCATTTCCCTGATTTCCGGGGGTTATCTTATGCTGTATACTGGCAACTTTGTTCGATCGGCGTTCGAGTGTTATTCCAGGCCGCTTGCTGTATGTCTTCAGCAAACTGTTCAACTTCTTTTCAAGTTGATACGGCGTTCTGAGTGGTAATTTTAACCCAGTATTTTCGATAACCTCTACTTATTCGGAAATCTTCCCAGTGAGTTTTTTTGTTGGATAATTTGGGTGGTCTTTGCTTCTCAAAATCGCACAATGAAGGATAATTGGAGAATGATCGGAGGAAAGATCGATGCTTTCTTTAACTTTAACGTTACTAGCGTTTACTTCTTTTCCGAAAAAGGTGTTTTGGCGACATCCGAGGGGCCAGTACGTCGGTCTGCCTGTTGAGTAAAATTGCCAACCACATTCCATGCCAGCCCTGTACAGCCTTTTTGTGAGATACATCTTGAGCCCCAATAATAAAGATTGGTCCAAGAGAGTTAAATAGGCCAGCAAATTCGTGTTTTTCTATTTTGCAGGGCGATTGGCAATAGATTGAGGATATATTAAAAGAGTAATTTTTATTTTTAGCGCGCACCACGGTCATTTGAAATTTGTCAAGTTCAATTATTGCTTCCAGAGTATGTTCAATGCAGTCTTTTATGAATAGGGATGACCCGCCTCTTCCGTTTCCCGATGGATGATGAGCGTGGTAGTCGCGGTAACCTTTTAGTTCCACGCGCGATTCTGTCGCCAAGTGAGTTTCAGGAATTAAACATATGTCAATTACTTTTTCCTGCATGAAAATATTTAGTTCATCAAGCCTTTTCTGTAGCCCGTTGGCATTCCACGCAAGTATATTGAGATTCTTTGAAATAATTAGTTGCAGAAATTCGCTTCGAACTTATTTTAGTCTGTTCTTCTAGTCTCTCGAGAATCACTGAGAACACATTTGAGGCAGGATCCGGTGATGTACAGTTAGTCATATTTACTCGCTTTGCTATTTGCGCGTAAGTTTTTCCACTTTCCACTTGCACATTGTTATTTTTGACGTTGTTGTTATTGGTGATTTTAGCGTTTGTCACCATTACTTTATTTAAAGGCTTTGGAGTAGGACCGCTGTTGTTATTTCTCATTCTATCTGTCCCTGCGTTTTTCAAAGGTTTCGTTTTTGATTGATCTCGTAGCTTTTGCAACTCCTTCGCGATTTCGCAACCTCGATAATTAGCTGGATATTTTCCCTTGCAGTTAATGCATATCGCTGGGGACTCTTTCGCGGCATTGCACTCTCGAGTCAGATGTTTGCCAGTCGTTTATAGACCTCGATAGAGGACGGATGTGTTTCGGCTTCTTTTCAAGTGAAATAGTGAAATAGTAATAAAAAAAAACAATTAGAAACATTTTGGCCAAGTGCTTCGGTGGTGCAGTAGAAGTGGTGTCCGACCGACAAAACAGGGGTCGTGGGTTCGATTCCCGGAAAAGTTGCATTAAAAGTAAACAAAACAAAAAAAAAAAACAATAAAGTTAAAGTGGTGGTAAAGTGTTGTTTATCACTTGATGGATTGTGAAGAGCGGTCCGCTATGCCTATAGCGGGACTTGCTGAAGTGTCAGGTGAGGCTTCGAGTGGTTCGAGCCAAACCCCGAAAACAAAGAGAAGGAGGAAGCTTCCAACTTAGTAAAACGGCCCACCCAATCAACGGCAAACAACTTCGCTTCATTGGCAGCAAGCGAATCTGATGATGAAGAGGAAGAAATGGAGGCCATAAGTAGCAGCATCAAAATGCTACAGCAAAGTGTGCTGGAAATAAAGACAAAGCAAATGCTAAGAAGGAAGAGGGAAGAGCAGGAGCAATCCCAACAACAGCAACTAGTTCAAAAGCAGACCCAACAACAACACCAAAGAAATAAAATAGCACAAGTGCTACACCAACAAAAGCCTAAGAAAGACCAGCAACAACAACAAGAGCAGTCACAACACCGGCAACAGCTAAAACAGCAGCAGCAGCAGAAACAACAACAACAGCAGCAGCAGCAACAACAACAACAACAACAACAACAACCGCAGCAGCAGCAGCAGAAGAAGAAGGAGAAGGTGCCTCCTACCAACACCTACAAATTGGGGGTAAATGCTACCAAGGACCTGTGTAGGCTGGTCATTGGTAATAATTTTAACATTAAGAGATTGGGGAATGATCGCCATACCATCCACTGTAATACAGTGGAGGGCTACGCGAAAGTGAAAGAGCTCCTAAAGGAAACGACGACGGAGCACTACTCATTCACATCGAAGTGTGAAAAGCGGCAATCGATGCTGCTGAAGGGGTTGGAACCGTCTTCGGAACCTGAGGAGATCCTGGTACTGCTCAAAGAGAAGGAGTGCGAAGGACTCAAGTTCGTGGGGGTAAAGCCATTTACCACAGCTAGAGCCAGGCGGGAGAAACGGAGTCTGCCGTTCTTCCTAGTGCAGCTCAGTCCCGAAAGCCGTCTGGATAGTCTGAGGAGTATCAATGTCCTAGACTACCAGGTGGTTCACTGGGAAAAATTAAAAAGGAGCGAAGGCGTTATACAATGCGTTCGCTGCCAGAGGTTTGGGCACGCCGCGTCGAACTGCCAAATGCAGCCTCGATACGTGAAGTGCGCAAAGTTCCGAGGAGTGTGCTCTGGGTAGGGACGGAGTATCCGATAGGATACAGCTCTCGTACGTATTATGTGGGAACGTGGGACACACCGCAAACTATCGGGGTTGTCCTAAGTTCGCTGATATTAAGAAATCAAAACTGGCTCAACAGCAGAAGGTGGAGGTCAAGCGTTCACCTGCTAGGTTTCAAACACCAGCCGTCACGTCCCAAATTTCCTACGCCCAAATGGCGGCAGGTAGGGGTGCTAGGGTACAGCAAGCGACTGTTGCTTCTCCGGCGCCAATGCCGAGAACAACGGAAGCTGCACCTAACATGCTGGCGATCTTGCTTGCAATCCAAGGGCAGATGGCTCAGCTGCAAAAACAGGTGCAAGAACAGGCCAAGCGGGTGGACCAGATCTACGCGCTGCTGCCGGGCCTAACGCAACACATGTCGTAATGGGTACGCACATGGTGGAGCAATCTTTGAAGATCCTTGCGGTGAATGTTAATTCACTGATTAGGATCGAACGAAGGGCCGGGATGTTTAAATTGCTACAAGACCAAACTCCTGATGTGCTTTTCGCTAGCGAAACAATTATATTGTTAGAAGAAGAAACCGGCCCGGATCCAAACGTGGAGGCGGTGTTGCGATCTTCATTAAACAAGGTATAAAATTTCACAGAGTGTACAAGGGAGTGTTGCGTAGGTTCCGGGTGTTGGAGGCAGTCGTCATTTACATCGCGCTCCGCAGTGGAAAGCGGCTGTACTTGGCCTCTGTTTATGCACCTGAGGCTTCACAATTCACTTTATTCATTACAGAGCTTCAATTTCTGAGGCTGGAATCGGGGGAGAATTATTTTATAATCGGCGGGGACTTCAACGCTAGACACAGAGATTGGGGAAATAATTTGCCAAATACCAGAGGGAACCTACTACTCGATTGGTGGGGTCAGCACGATGTCATGTACATACCCAGAGGCGAGTCTTATTTGAATCTACTCCTGTACGACGAACGTATACGACTGACAGGTACGAATTTACAAACGCTAAACTGTCTGCGCACATTTGTGTATGACAGCGACCATTGCGGTTTTAGCACCGAAATTACAGTTCCCAACGAAATTGCGGAATTGGAGGAGTTTGTCCAAAGATATTCTTACAACTACAGTAAGACTCGATGGACAAGCTTCTCTGCAACCTTGACAAGAGCACTCGCTTCGAACACGCTCCATCAACCGGACAATAGGAATTTGTCAAACGAGGAGATCGACAATTACCTAAAACAATTGGACGAGACAATTAAACAAACTATGGACGCTACAATACCACGATATCGACATACGACTAACGAAGACCTGTTCCGCAATCCTACTATTGACGCACTGCACCGACAGAAAAGTAGACTTCTGACAAGACTCAAAAACTTGTACAGACAGTTTACTGACAAACAAGACCCGGAGATTAGGACACTGAAGGCGTCGATTAAAAATATTCAAACGTTAATAAAAGAGAATTACAGAATTTCTGTAAGTTCATATTGGAACAACAGCGTTCGGGCTGTAAACACCAGCAACCCGAATATGTTCCCTCAAATAAACAAACTATTTCGGAGAAAAAATCAAAACGACCTTCAGTGTCTTAAAATAGCCCGGACAACAGACAACGAACGGTTACTGACAATAGCAGGTATTGATCCAAATGAGGCAGTTGATGATGACAATTTCTTTGTGATCGAGGATCCACAGGAGAAGGTTGAGGCCATAGGGGCGACTTTCCAGAAAATATGCAAGACCACCGATACCATTGGCCCTAATTATGACCTGGACAGTCGCGTCTTGGTGAAAAACTTCTACATTCGAAATGAAATAGAGAACTGGCGATCCGAGGGCTCTGGTTTCACCCGGTTCAGCGAAGAAAATATGGCAAATAATGTCATCACCAGAGGGGGTGACCTACCCCCGTTCATTTCGAAGGAAGAGCTCCATGAGATCTTTGACACAATCAGGGCTAAGAAATCAGTGGGGACCGATGGTATTCCGAACATCGTGCTTCGACATCTTCCTCTAGAAGCGGTGGACATTTACACCACCCTGTTTAATAATGCAATGAATAATACACATTATCCAGCGCATTGAAAAACGGCGGTGGCGCAACCTATCCCCAAAAAGGGAAAGGATATAACCAATCCGGCGAATCTCCGGTCGATAAGTCTCCTTCCGAATATCAGTAAGGTGTTTGAAAAAGTAATCAATAGAGCTCTGTCTTGGTGGGTTAAGGACAAACATATAGTTCCGGATAATCAATTCGGTTTTAAAGCGGGACATGATATTTCACATGCCGCGTCTAAACTGGTGTCCGATATCCAATGGAATAAAGGCAAAAACCAATGTACTGGTGCCTGTCTTGTTGACTTGGAGAAGGCCTTCGACACCGTATGGTTAGAGGGTCTTTTCTATAAGCTGACTAGGCTGAGGATCAGTAAACCACTCTTGTACATTCTTTATAATATGCTAACCAACAGACAGTTCATCGTGAAAAACGGTGATGTGACTTCTGTTGGAATGTAGTCAGATACCTTGGGATCTGGCTAGATCAGTTTCTGTATTTTGACAAAAATGTAGATGCTGCTCTGGCCAGAGCTAAAGGCGCTTTTGCTCTTACAAAGAGACTGTTTTATAGCAGCCAACTCGATGAGAGGGTAAAGATAATCTGCTACATGGCCCTTATCAGGCCCATGCTGGTATTCGGGTGTCCGTGTGGTTCAATGTAAGAGCAAGTTTAATGGAAAAAATTCGGGTGTTTGAGAGGGCTTGCCTTCGCTTATACAGAACACCAGAGTCGGAGTACAAAAAATTTTATCGTAATGAGGTCCTTTACAACAGGGCGAACCTAATACGAGTAGACAACTTCGTAATTAAGCTAACTCGAAGGCACATTGCAAGAGCAACGGCCTCGACGAATAACCTGATATCTGGGGCTTACTACCCCAATTACCTTTACCACGAGAGCGTGCGCTCTGACGGCTTCGTTCCACCGGAAGCATTCCTCTACCTAGATCAGATAGGGTTGATCCAGGATAGATCAGCGGTCCCGTTAATCTTCCATGTCGCTCAGAAAGCTGGGGACAGGCGACTCAACTACGACAGAGACGTCGCACACGGCAGTGTGGATCGTCTCAGGTTCAGTAGGGCGGTGGGGAATCGCGATAAGAGGGATGTCGTTCGGCAGCATCAGCATTTCTGGTGGTTGAATGATGGAGAAGATGTTTCGTCGTCGTTTCCGTCAATTACGGATCAGCCTCACTAATGAGGCAGAGCTGACCAATCTATTCGCTCGGTGAATAGCGATGGCCAGCTTGCATAGGTTAAGTTAACATTTAAGATCTACATATATATATTAGTATATATAAAGGTATATACTAGTATATGTATGTCATTGTGTATAATGTCTATATGTATGTATGTGCGTATTGTGTACATAGGTTAGGTAGACTAAGGTTATTTTCAGTTAGATATTAAGTTTTTATAAAAAATAAAAAATGATGTCCGTACGCTAAGTTTTTTGTTAAATTCTTTTCTTAGCATTAAGCATAGAAAATAAGTATATTCCTAAATAAAATGTAAATAAAGTCGAAAGACATAGATATACGAATTTAGAGTAGCTTAGAGTACCTGTGTGGGGCCAGTAAGTTAGTGTAAGATTGTTAAGTAATTTTAAGCTAGCATTTAAGCATTTTTTGTTAGTATGTAAGAATTAATGATTTAGAAAATAAAATGCATTTAAAACTAACTCAGATGTTTGCCAGCGCATTTTACACAGCGAGGTTCCTTCTGGCAGTAGGCCTGATAAAAAATGCATACGAAATCAACAGACGTTTGATGTTTGTTATGCGTTTACTTGGAATTGGTAAAAGTGGTCTTGAACTTTTTTGTTCTCTAATGGATTTGGGTCGAGATTTGAGTAATCCAGCTTATTATTCAATTGTATAATACATGTATATTGCCGTTGACTAATAAAGTTATGCTGAAATGATCTACTTACTACGGCCTTGCAATTAAGAAAAATATAAATTCTCCGGAAGAAATGAAAAAAGCTGTATGGGCAACATTTTATACATAACTTCTACCGACGAGTATCCGCAACATCATTATTGTACAGAAGGTGAAACTTCCTGGTGTCAGTATCAGTAACTCAAAGCTGACAATAAATAAGATGCATTTATATTGTACATCCACCGACATTTGATGAAGAAGTTATTAAAGTTTTAAAGCCGATCTGCGAAGACTTGTCGGACGATAGTATTTTAAAAAGAAGTTTGGGTGGAAACACGCAAAATAATAATGAAAGCTTTAATAACTGTGTTTGGAATTTGGCTCCTAAACACATTTGTACGGGTAAAAAGATTTTGGAAATTGCAACGCTCACATATTTTCAATGAAGGCCAAAAAAGTGTTTTGAAAACAATGGATGTAATGGTTGTGCGGGCAGGCGCAGAGGCCATGAACTTTGCACAACGAGCCGATGACACTCGCAGCACTGTAGCAGGGCAGCCAAATGAACAGCTTGCTGAGAGTAACGTGATGTCATGAGGTAAAAATCTAGCATTTTACGGAAACCCATTTTCACAGAAGAACGTATTCCGATTGTCATAACCAATAAATTGAAAGTTTTAAGTTTCTGAATTTTACTTCATATATTGTAAGCTACATTTATTAAATGATTGAATTGCTAAATAAGTTTGTTATTTAAATAGGTAAATTTTAGCCTGGTATAATAAATATCAAACAAAACCTTTGTAAGCCTCAAAATTTAGGAGTTTAATTTAATACGCATATACAACGCGGAGAAGAGGGTCTCCGACGTCACAAAAAGTGAAAGAATTGCACGTAGATCAGCGAGAGTTGCTGAAAATTATGCTTATGAAGAAATCGAAGGTATTCTGTTATTTGTATGACCAATTGACTGCCCAGATTTCTTGAAACATGACCTCAACTAATTAACTTTCGACTTCAACATACATCACCATCTTCCTTCACTTACAGGGACTTCCGACAGTTAAATCATGTTGCACTAGAGACCGTATGTCTTCTTCCGATGAGCAAATAAGTTTTTCTGCAAGGCTTGGACAGCGCCCATAGTTCACTAATGAAATTCGTTTTCATACGAAAAAAGGGGACCTTGCCTATGAACGATGGAAGTGATATAGACTTGATGCTTATCGAAGAGTCTATCGCAATCTTCGGAATAAGACCGTTGCCCTTATTCGTCCCGCAAAAATAAAAATTTTCTCAAAACGATTCAGTCCGTCTCTAAGAGGAAAAGAACATTGGAATAACCTGCGCAGTCTAGGCCTGGGGAAACAGAAAGCTCAGTCCCCCCATGGTAATGCTCCCAATCAAATATTTTTAACCCTACCGACGACCTCAAATGACTCGGAATCTGAATTTTAAGGTTCAGATTTGATTTCAGATAATATCTTCTTACCGGGTGAAAGGATTGGCTGGTCCGGGGTAGACCGAGAAGTAGTTGAGAGTATATTTTCTCATAAATCTAATGCCATTGCAACAGACAGTGTTCACCCGAAATTCCTGATAATAATACTGCCGTTATTGTTGCCTTTTGTAACTTTTGCATTTAATACAATCTTGACTACTAGCGTGTTTCCTAAAATTTGGAAAAAAGCTAAAATTATCCCGGTGGCGGAAAATTCAGATGGTAAAGACTATCGGCCGATATCTATACTTCCTTTTCTATCTAAAGCTTTTGAAAAAATCATGCAGAAACAAGTGATAATCTTTCTAAATTATTATAATGTTATTACCCCCAAACAATCAGGATTCAAAGCGAAGCATAGCTGTACAACAGCTCTCCTTACAGTTGTAAGTGACATAAGACAGAACATCGATAAAGACCTGATAACTTTTCTCTTATTGTTTGATTTTTCTAGAGCTTTCGACACAGTCGATCACGTTCTTCTTCGGGATAAGATCATAAAAATATTCGACTTTTCATCCCCAGCAGCGGCAGCAGCTAGACTTCTGTTTTCCTATCTTATAGGTCGAGAACAAGCCGTCTTCATTAAAAATGTTTTGTTTGACTTCATTGCTGTTCGTTCTGGAGTACCACAATGTTCCATTCTCGGGCTCCGTCTGTTTTCCCTTTATATAAATGAGCTGTCTGTCTGCCGTTACTAGCTACAAAATTGAGTTATATGCTGATGAAGCTCAACTCCACATAAGTTGTCCACTTGGTCTAATTGTTTCATTGCGACTCAAACCAGTTAGACGTGTTTTTCTTGTTCTCCCTATTCCCCTGTTCAATTTTCAGTTATAAATCTCGTTAAATTGCATTTTCCGGTTAATAACCCCCAGTGCTCGAATTCATTATTTTTTTTTTTTTTGTCTACTGGCAGATTTCAGTGCAAATAAAAGCCCCTATCTACAAAAAAAAAATAAAAAAAAAAATAAATAAAAAAAAAAATAACTCGACCTATATCTATACCCTCACTGACCTACACAACCAATTTGAATATGTCTTGCGGAATTGCCAATTGTGTAATCGATGACAGCAGGGGCATTTGTGGGAACGCCTTTCATGCCGTTTGTGTCGGGTTAAATAAAAGAAACACGGTGTTTATTAAAGAATTTTCCGATAACCTACTTTTCTTCTGTGATGAGTGTAAGAGTATCTCACTTTCACACGTACTTTTGGCAATAAAATGCCTAAGTGATTCAAATGACTCCTACCAGGACGCACTCGCCAAAAAGATTACGGATAAAATTTCGGTAATAGAAAACAGTGTTAAAAGTGTTGAAGAGTTACGTAACTCAGTGCAGAACTCAGCCGATGTAATAAAATCCAAAGTAAAGCACATGGACAAACAAATTGCTGGTCTTATCGAGTTAGACTCCGGGAGATCCAGGAATGAAGAAACTCCCTTACGTCACCTCGATAAAGTGTTGATTGACATTAAAGCTATGTGTTCTGCGCAGGTTATCTCCAACCAAAAAACCTGCGAGATGATAAACTCCCTGCGTGACGA
The DNA here is from genome assembly GCA_963966105.1 of Volucella zonaria. Classification (NCBI taxonomy): domain Eukaryota; kingdom Metazoa; phylum Arthropoda; class Insecta; order Diptera; family Syrphidae; genus Volucella; species Volucella zonaria. Next base: position 181,822,526 of record OZ014530.1, on the reverse strand, counting down.
CATAGACATTCATTTTCAGTCCTCGTCACACAAACAACTCTCTCCCAAACACTGTGATCCCATGCTCGAAGTTATCTTCGATAAAGTGAACGATGTCGGCGACGAACTTACCGCGACTCGATCCCTCGTATGCGATATTGAACATCACATCGCAACAATAAACAGCAAAATCGTTGATACACAAAACTTGCCGCAGCCTTACCAGAATGTTCCCTACAATACATCACTCATGGCTGAATTAATGGAACCTGAAGTGGATTCACGCTCACCCCCACACATAAGTCATCTGCGGGCGGTTCAACCCACTGATTCCTGCGAAGTTTCTTCCAACTTAACAGCAGAAAATATTTCTATGTCAGCTCCTCCAATCGCTGCCCCACGGAAGCTTATCAGTCATTTTAATTCAACTTGGACACCTTGCGAATGGCAACGTAGACTTGATAAGCTTGCTTCGAAGAATCAATTGGTCACTACGCTTCTTATCAAAGGCGCCCCCCCAAACGCTGATGTTGATTGGATCTCAAATTTCTTCGAAAAGAAATATGGCATTACCATTAGCCACTGCAATTTGCTTCCTACATCTCACCACAGAAGCAAGCGCAGCTTCAAGCTAAATCTTCCAACCAAGTACGAATGGTTATTCCATAATCCTGCCAGCAACAATTTCAATCTTGGAAAGATGCGTGTCTGCAAATGGTTGGAAAATACGCCCAAGAAGCAGGATAAAGCCAAGCAGTCCGTTATACCTAAACCAAGAAATAAGTTAGTAAATAAATCCAATTTGCCAAAACCCACCTCCTCTTCCCACAACAAACCCAGCTCCAATTGGAGTTTTAAAACAACAATTTTTCCTAATTTTAAGCCGCCCACCCAAACTCCAACCCCCCTATTCCACCTCAAGTCAAGCCCCAACGTCAACGTGTCTCTTTCGACTTAACCCCTACAACTCAAACTCCTGCCACTCAAACTCCCACCATTCAACCCGTAACACACACGCCTTTCCCTAATTTCGACCTCAGAACTGGAGCTAAGTATCCCAATTTCATCAGTTCTCACATTTTAAACCCTATTTCAGAAAAACCAGCCGTTGCGACACCGAACTCATTAACCACTCCCTCTTCTATTGACCCCTTTTCGCCACCCACTGTTAAATTAACGCAGCAAACTAGCGATACCACCGAATGTCGCTATGCGCTCTCTAGGCTTAGAGATAAAAAGATATCTGAGAATATACGTCTATATCTCGCCTATCTGCACGATAAATCCGACTCGGTGTGCTACGAGGGTAAAACAAAAACAAGCGTCATGGTTTCTATCCAGCAGGAAGGCCTCCCTACAGACGTTACCAGTCTCAGGAAACTTTATATAAAGTATCACGAGATTTTCAATACGCCCCCCCAAAAAGTTGCAGACGATCTTGCCGCTCTTCGCCAATATGTACACTCTAAAAGAGTCTCACACCTCCAACGCAGTCGCCTTGACCATGATAAATTTTTTCGACCCTAAAAAGTCATGCAAAAACCTCCCTCTCACCTTCTATTACCAGAACGTAAGAGGACTCCGTTCTAAAACCCACGCTGTTTTCCGCCAATCTCATGCTCTCCCATTTGATATCTATGCTCTGATCGAAACTAATCCTATCCCCAACATAAAAAACCAGGAGTTATTCCCTCTTTCTTTTAATGTTTTTCGGGATGATGATCGCGCACCCCCTTAATTGAATCCCCTTGTCGAGGTGTCCTACTGGCTATTCACAACAGCTTGGACTCCTCTCTCGTTGCAACATCATCCTCTCCTAAGCTCGACTTTGTGTCGGTTAAAATAACCCTCACTCGTAGATGCTTGTACGTTATGTGTTGTTACATTCTTCCGGCGCAACCTATCGAATCCTACCAACTTGCTATTGCAGCAATTGACAATTTGATCGACTTATCAGAATCGCTTGATGATATCATTATCTTCGGCGATTTTAATCTGTCTCAGCTGAAATGGACTCCATCTGAAGACCTATCTTTTTTCATCGCTTCCAATCCCATTTCTACTAAGGAATGCCTATTCTTAGATCGGCTAACAGACTCTAGTCTATGCCAAGTCAGTGGCGTTTCCAACTATATGGAAAGGCAATTAGACCTTATCTTCACAACTGATCCCATCAACTCCTCAGTATCGTGTTGTCCCCTATCTCTTTCAACTATTGATAACTTTCATCCTCCACTTCTTTTCTCATTTTTCCACAACTCTCCCCTTCAGTTGCCTCCCCCCGCAGTTTTATTTTCTTACAATTATCACAAAGCTAATTTCCGTAAAATTAATACCTATCTAAGCAGTGCTTCTTTTGAGTTTACCAATCTATCTCTGGTTGATGCCCTCTCCATTTTTTACAGAGAAATATTCAAATCCATCTCCCTTTATGTGCCTTACTCCCACCGTAAAACTTCTTCTACATACCCTCCTTGGTATAATCGTAAACTTCGCTCTCTACGAAACAAAAGAAACAAGTTATGGGCGGTATTCCTTCGCACCCACTTTTCTTCCGACCATTCAAATTATCTAGGTACATATCTTCATTTCATTGAACTCTATAACTCTCTCTATCAGCGCTACCTGAATAGTGCGCAAACCAATCTCATAAATGACCCCAAGTCCTTTTTTCAATTTGTCAATTGCAAAAGTAAGACTGATGGTTATCCTTCCTCGCTCGCTTTCGAAACCAAAACTTCATGTGATCCTCCTACCATCGCCAACTTTTTTGCTACATTTTTCAAACAATCATTTGCCAACAACTCCTTCGTACCAGATCCCTCTTACTTCAATGATCTACCAAATTTCTCTATTGGTCCCTTTCTCACTCAAAATTTCGATCCTGCAGTTATTGCAGAAAAGTTACAAAATCTTAAGGATGAATTTGTACCTGGCCCAGACGGACTCCCCGCCATGTTTCTTAAGAAATGCTCTTCCAACCTGTCTCTACCCCTTTCCTACCTTTTTCGTCTATCGCTTACACAGGGTGAATTTCCCCAGATTTGGAAGACCTCTTTTATAATCCCAATACACAAAAAGGGATCTAAGCATGAAGTTACCAATTATCGTCCCATTGCTAAACTCTCTCATATACACAAACTCTTTGAAAGCATTTTATACGAAGCGTTAAGCTTCAAATGCAAGCCTTTTATTTCACCCCGACAACATGGTTTTCTAAAAGGTAGATCAACTACCACAAATCTAATTGAATTCTTGTCTTTTGCTCTCTCAGCCTTAAAAAATGGCAAAGAAATCGATGTTATCGCAACTGATTTCACTAAAGCATTTGATAAGATATCTCATAAATTGATCCTTTTCAAATTGTCTACTCTCGGCTTTGAGCCTCTCTTTTTAAAATGGATTTCTTCTTACCTGGTAAACCGATATTATAGTGTTCGGTTTAGATCCGCCCTTTCTGTTCCATTCCTGGCCTCATCTGGAGTTCCACAAGGCAGTCATCTTGGCCCTCTTCTCTTCATTCTTACTATCAACGATGTTGAGAGTGTCATTAAGCACTAGTCCCTCTCCCTTTACACTGACGACACAAAATTTTTTAAATCTATTTCCTCTCCCCAGGACTCTGCCCTTCTTCAAGAAGACCTTGATCGGTTTTCAATCTGGTGCCTCAAAAACTGCCTAGAACTTAATATAGCCAAATGTCAATTTATAACCTTCTCACGTAAATACAACCCGTCTCCCCCCCGACTTTATTTTCTCCATGGTCAACCAATTCCCCTGGTTCAGTCTTTTCAAGACCTTGGCATATTATTCGACTGTGAGCTTAATTTTCGTTCACATATCGATAAGATGATCCTCAAAGCCAACTCATCACTTGGCTTTATTAAACGGTGGTCCAAGGAATTTTCCAACCCGTATGTAACCAGATCTCTCTATATTACCTTTGTTCGCCCCCTGCTTGAGTATGCCAGTCAAGCTTGGTCCCCCTTTCACCGGGTTCATGTTTCCCGAATCGAGGGTATTCAACGTCGATTCCTCCGATTTGCCCTCCGTGGCCTGCCATGGAACGACCCTTTAATCTTACCTCCCTATCAAGACCGCCTCAAACTTCTAAATATGAATTCGTTAGAAGAACGTAGGAATATTGCTGACGTTCTTTTCATTCATCGTCTTCTCTCAGGTTCCATCGACTGTGCATCCATTTTGAACTCCATTTCCTTCAATACCAACCCCCGCAATCTACGTTGTCCTCGTCTCTTCTATCTATCGGTCCACCGCACCTCTTATGGCTCCAACGAACCTATTTCCCGAATGCTCCGAAAGGTCAACTCGAACCTCTCCCTTTTTCATTTCCACCTGAGCACTCCTCGTCTCAAACAAGATCTCCTCCATCACTTCCTTGGTCACTAGCTCTTAAGTCTTTCTGTTAGTTTTTAAGTTAGATTAAGCTTGTATTAAGCCAATAAATGGGGGACTCAGCCCCCACCAAAATTAAATTAAACTAATTGAGGACTGTGTTTGCCGTATTAACACTGATTTAGACAATACCTTGCCCTCCTTTTGTCGTCTTTAATAATGCCCCAATTGAGTGTTGCATTACGGCAAAGAATCTTCAATTGAAGACTGACTTGGGGCAATCACATAAGCTTAGCAGTAGGCAAAGTTTATGGCGAACTTCGTTCGTCATGGGTCTTTCAGCACTATACTCCAGTGAAAATTAGAATGGTTCTTGTAAAATCACTCATTATCCCTATATTGACCTACGGATGTGAAGTTTACGGAAAGTGTGACGCTGTTAGCAACAGAAAGCTTAACGTAGCATATAACAATGGGGCTCGATACGTCTTTGGGGTTCGTAGGTACGACAGGGTCTCATGTTTCTCTAAGAGAATACGTAATATTACATTTAACAATTTGTTAAAATATTCTTCGCTAACGATGTTTTACAATATCTTTCATACCACGCAGCGCCGTAGCCTGTTTGATAGAATAACTTTTTGTGCTTCCGCTAGAACCGTACAAATCATACAACCGCGTTTCTCATGTTTGACCTCTAAACGTTAGTTCTTCGTCTATACCACGCGACTCTGGAACTCTCTGCCGCGACATATAGTATGAGAGACTTGATCGACAAGAGGAGATTTTACAGAGCACTTAATTTATACTTAGAAATTTGAATTATCACCCTACACAGGGTGTCCCAGTTTAACGGTATAATCCTTTAAGGGCATATTCCCCAAATTCCGCCGAACAAGAAATTGTATTTCAAGTTACAGCCCATCAAAATTGGTGACTTCTGATTTGGAGGTGTAACCACTTTAAATGATATCATTTCTTAACTAGTACGGGTACAAAAATACTTTTGGACATTTTGGAAAGATAATTTAGTTGTGCAAACAAATTTTAAACGCTTTGGATACATCTGCGCAGCAACAAAAAAGTTGTGGCTCGTTTAACTCAAAATTATGAAAATTTGCTGTTCCATTTTTTTTTACTTCAAATGCATTTTTCTTAAAATTTTTACTAAATAAATTTTCTGAAATTCTATGAAATTTTTACCCTTGCAAAATTTCCTAAAAATTATGTTTAGAAACTTTTTTACGTACGATTAATAGATTTTTTAGTAAAAGCCATTTTTCGTCAAACAAAAATGGTCAACAAGAAGTGTACCTATTGATTTACTTATAAAATCGCTTAAATATTTTTATGTGGTCCTGAGAAGGACCTTCTTGGAACAGTTTATAGAATGTTTATAGTAATTGTTCGAAATGCCTTCCTTCCATTTGTCTACACTTTCGGGCGCGTTTAACCATTTCAGATGGCAGATTAACGGTCATCAAAATTATTTTCATCTCTTCTGAAGCGACACGAATATTTTCTTGGAGCTCTACCAGACTCGACATTTCTCTAAAATAATCCTTTTCTTTTGTAGAACCCCAGAAGAAAGAAATCCATGGGTGTTAGGTCAGGAGATCTGGGTGGCCAAGGGTTGGGGCGAAATCGACCAATCCATTGTTCGTTAAAAGTATGGTTGAGGAACGAAGTTACCCCGCTGCTACTGTGACAAGCTGCTCTATCTTGTTGAGAGAACATCGCGCTTCTCTGGACAAGAGGAACACCTTCAAAGAGCTCCGGCAATCGTTCTCTAAGTATTTCCAGGTAGTAATGGGAATTAACTGTTTGTGGAAGAAGGAGCGGCCCTACTAAAGTGTTTCCTATTTATCCAGCCCAAACATTTACGCTAAACCTCCTTTAAAATAAACAACACATTTTGAAGAAGTTGTTTACCATAATTAAAGTCTTACCTTTCAAAGGATGTTGTGCGTATTAAATGGGGATTGGAGTCTGACCAATGGTGCAAATTATGGTAGTTTGTAACCCAATCTCTTGTGAACTGCGCTTCGTCAGTACACAAAATGTTCTTGAGGAAAAGATTGTTTTTTAGCTTGACGTAATCACATTTTGTCACTTTTTGGGGGAGTTTTCATTTCGGCTCTCTAATTTGGTAAGATTTTGCGTTAAACAACAGCCCTGTCATTGAGTGATCTATAATTTTAAAATCAAATATTCACTTCTCCGCAAGAGTTTAAGTAGAAATTTGCAAATCGTCCATACCGTTTAACTTGAAGACAATCTTCTGCAGGCAAGTCTATAGCTTCGCCGAAATTTATAAAAATGTTAGGAAAAAAGAAAAAAAAAAGAAAATTGACTGTTATTTCTGTGCGCTTTATTTGTCTCCGTAGCTAGAATCGACCCTACAGTCTCCGCTGCAGCCTTATATATGCTTTCGTTTATAGCGTCACAACTCGGCCATTTTATCTTCGATCGCGCCCTCGAGATCAGAGTACTCTTCGTCGCTGACATCGTTAACAAAGCCCTCGTTTGGAAACTCACACCAGCGCTTCATTTTGTCCGACGCCATGATGGTGTCAAGCTTCCACTGGTTTCAGTGCAGGTGACCACATACTGGTCATTTGGCAGAACTGTGCTTCGCGTCCAATCTTGCCTTCTGACGGGCCTGGCTGTGCTCAGTTTTGACTAATGCTTCGCCTCGTCGTCGTTCCATTTCACCGGCAGCTTGTCGCCCGTAATACTCCTCGGAGTGTAAGCAAATACGAGTTCGTGCGGGCTCGCCTTCATTGTGCCGTTTCGGGCGGAATTCAGTCTCAACTGAATAACTGCCCTGAGTGACGTCAGAAAACTCCGATTGCATCCATCAACCGGCCCATTTCTTCTACGTGTTCTGACAGGGGTCTTAATTTGCTGGATTCCGTTCTCGTTGCAAAACTGGCTGAACGTTCGCGAAGTGAATGCAGTTCCTCGGTGGCAATCCTTCTCAGCAACCCAAAGTATCGGGCCACTTCACTCAGGATCCTAAGGACTCTCTTGATACTCGTGGTCTTCACGGCTCGAAAAATGGTATATTTAGTGAAATTGTCAAGAACGCAAGAACGTACCCCTTGCCATCATGAACGGCCCAAGATGATTGCGGTGCACGGTGTGGAATGAGAGAGGAATACGATCCATATTGTGCAATTCTCTCTCGGGTTTTCCGCCTTTCTTCTTTGCGTAAGCGCACTCCCTGCACAACTTTGTGTAGCTCCTGGTGAATCCTCTCATCGTCAGGAAGTAAAAGGTTTTTCTGAGCCTTTCAAGCGTCTTCTCATCAGCGGGATGTTCCTCATCATCGTGACACAGCTTAAGGATCCTCCACCGGTATACTCTGACGATATAGTCCTTTTGCAGTTATTTATTCGCCAACGTCATCTCAACTGCCTTCAGTGTGAAGATCATGTATCGCAGCCTTCGATCCTGCCACTGCATGATCGCCACCTGATAACTGGACGTTCAGTATTAACGCAGATGCTTCTTCCACCTGTTGCTCATCTTCCACTGGTTGCCGATCTAGAGCATCGACATGAGCCGCCGTCTTCCCAGGTCGTTTCGTAGTCAAATTCGTACATCCCCCAGTCGGGGGATTAATTTTGACTTATCGCTGGTCGCAACTATGGCTTCACAGTCCGTAACAACAGTGGTGTTTCTTTTCGTCTTCAGACAATTTGCGGCTATAAAATACCATAGGCCGCAACGAGTCGTTCTAACCTGGATTCCAGCCAGATTGGATGATGAGGCATCAGTGTGCACTTCATGAGCGCCATCCGGATCAGACAGAGCCAGTACAGGCAGCGAGCATCTCCTTCAGCTTTTGAAATACTTCTTCTTGCCGTTCCGTCCATACAAAAGTGTGTTCGGACAAGCCGTAACAGCAGTTGTCTTCTAAACACTAGGTTGAAGCCCTTCTTTGGCCAGTGTGATAGCCTAAGAAGTCAAAACTAGTTTTCAAGAACGCACACTTACCGACGTTCAAGGTCAGGTCAGATTCCCTTAGAACGTTAAGGAATCTCTTTAGCTTCTGCAGACCCTCATTAACCGACTTGCTGAAAATGACCATGTCATCTAAATATACCGCAATATCTCCACTTCTAAGGCGTGATTTGATTACATTCATGCACAATTGGAACTCAGCTGGGCCATTGGCAAACACAAATGGCATTCGATTGAACACGAACATACTTCTTATTGCGTTCCTCCACGCAGATCTGGTGATATCGTGAGTTTAGGTCCACAGTTGTGAAGAATTCATTGCCGGATAGGTTCTCCACCACCTCCTCGAGGATATGGAACCTCTTTTTCACCGTCACCTTATTCAGTGCCCTATACGATCGCTGCCGTCAGCGTGTAAGCGGAGCACAGTAATCCGAGCTTGATGTTCGGATCACTCCCTGCCTGAACATCTTGGTTACCATCTCCTTAACGATCTCCCTCTTTGTGAATGGGGTCTTGTACGGTTGGACGCAGACAGGTGCTGTTGTCGTCAGCTCTATGGAATACTCACCAAAGCGGTATACTCCCAGATCATCCGCATTCCTCGCAAAGCAATTTCGGTATGTATTGATAAGCTCTCCGAACCTTTGCTTATCTTCTTCCTCAAGCTTTCCGACGTTGAGGACATCCAGCAACAACTCGTCTCGTCTCGACGTGTCTCAGCCATGCAGTCCATAATTGAGATGCATTTGTGGGTTTTTACCACCTTAACCTGTTGTTTGGACCAACAACTTTCGCCCAATTAGCATCGGGTACCGTCCGCTGCCGAACTCACTCAACTACCTGTGGCCCTTAACATCTTATTGCCTCCTTCCTCTGCAAAAGTATGACACAGTATGGCACCCGTTCACTGTGGCCTTCTTAACATACTCCGTCTGGTCTTCCTTCAAAAACAGCTGCGTCAACCTTTCAGGTCTCCTTCCTGCAGTAGTATTACTCGCTGCTACAAAGTGGGCTCACACGCGTTGGAGTTTATTATCCCACTTCTCAGATGTTAGATACAAAAAAAAAAAAAAAAAACACAAGCAAAAAAAAAGGAAGATCGACTGTTATTTCTGTGCGCTTTATTTGAACGATATTTGGAGGTATGCCTGCGTAGACGACTGGAACTACAATCGATCCTACAGTCTCCGCTGCAGGCGATTTATGAAATAATTCTCTTCAGATTCCAGCTTGAGGAATCGAAAAAGTGTCTTGAGTTCTGACATAAATAAGTTGGATTGAGTAGCTTCAGGTGCATAGACAGAGATAATGTACAACCGCTTTCCACTTCGGAGAGGGACATACACAATGCATGCCGCTAGCACCTGGAACCTACGCACTATACGTCTGTACACTCTTTTAAGCCGCAAGCCTTTTCTTATGAAGAACGCAACACCATCTTCTCGCATAGAGTTGGGTCGGTTTCTTCTTACAATTTTATATTTCCTGTGCCTCGTTTTGTGCTCTTTGTTTAGCTTTGTTTCGCTAACCAAAAGCATGTGAGGGGCTTGGTCTTTGAGCAACTTGAAAAGTATGACTCTTTGTTTTATCCTTATCGCCACGCCATGCTTGTACCCATTATGACTGGAGGTATTGATTTGCTCCACGCGCGTAGCATCTTCCATTTTCTGACGTTGAAGCTGAGCCGTCTGTCCCTGAATTTAGATCAAGAGAGCCAGCATATTAGATGCAACTTCGGTGCTCTTGGCTTCGGGGGCTGAGAAGCTATCTACGCTTGTTGTACCGTACTTCCTCTAGATCCCGCCATTTGGGTGTAGGTAATATAAGGAATAACGGGTGGTGTTTAAATGTGCATAGCTGGACGCTTAAACTCCACTTTTTTCAGCCGACCCAGATTTGCTCTCTTTATGGGACACACTTCCATAAAGCACACGAGAGCAGACTTTTTTCTGTCGCTCCATCCGTGCCAAGAGCGCATTCCTCCGATTTGTAGTCCTTTCCACACTCCAAGCATCGAGACTGGATCGAATCTTTGGCAGCGAACGCATTGCAAAATACTATCGCTCCTCTTTCCTTTTTCCCACTTTACAGAATGATTGTTCCGGAATTTAAAGCTCCCTAGACCGTCCAGTTTGGCATTGGGAGTGAACTGAAGTAGTAAGAGCGGTAGTTTCCGTTTCTCCCTTTTGGCTCTAGGTGTGACGAACGGTTTCACTAAGTAGTGCGGGGAACTCCTCCGGATCTGAAGACGGTTTTAATACCGTCAGCAGCATTGTTTGCTGAGAAGAACTTCGTCGTCGATTCCTTTAATGGTTTTAGTTTTTTTTATTTTATGATAGCGCTCCACTATGTTCAAGTGAAGGGCATGTCTACTCGTATCTACTCTTAGTCTTTTTACAAAAAATTTATTGCTTACATAACTCAATTGTTTCTCTAAGTTCTAAGTTGTATTAATTGGTGGTACTCATTGTTTAGTAGGCTTTTGTTACTGCTGTTGTTCTTGCTGTTATTGTTGTTTTGGCTTCTGTTTTAACTGCTGCTATTTTATCTGTGTTTGCTGGTTGCTGATATTTCTGCTGCTGTGGTGCTGCGGGCGAAAAAAATTTAGGTAGGAAGAAGAGACAGGTACCGATGTACATTGTTTTTAAATGTTTGCAAGTTATAACGACCAGGAAACACAGAGGTCGGCAGGGCATTCCATAAGCGAGTTGTACGGCTTAGGAAAGAATCACGATATTTTGGAGTACGTCCGAAAATGGGCTGGAGGGTATACTGATGAGCATTCATAGCGAGACGGGTGTTACGGTTGAAAGTTTGAATGGGCGGAATGCTACTGGCGGTTTCAATGGAGCACTGGTGGTGGAAATAGCGATAAAACAAAGGAAACATTACGTCGGTGTTCGAGGGTGTCAATTGATTGACTGATATTAGTATCACCAATTAGTTTTATCGCATGGTTTTGAATCCTATCAAGCAGGTGCAGAGATGTTTTAGGAGCACCTGACCAGATGTGGGCATTGTACTCCAGTTTTGGGCGGATGAATGCCTTATATATTGTGGCCATATCAGCAGGGGTAAAGTATTTCTTACATCGCTTGAGGAAATCTAGACATTTCGCAGCATTTTTGACGACATCGAATATGTGGTCAATCCAACGTAAGTTGTCACTGATACACATACCAAGGATGGAAAGTTTATCGGTTTCGACGATGCAAGTGCCATTCATGGATAATGGCTGCAGGTATTTGAATTTCGCTTTAATGACAGCAGACAGCATTGAGTTTAGGAAGCATTAAATTCTACTCTGTTAGTGGTTCCCCAATTATTTATGCTGGTAATATCAGGGCTTAATATACGCTGCCGTCCCCGTTCTACAGCCGAAGAGCAGGAACGAATATGAGAAGCAGAGAGTGCTGCCATCAGCAAAGGAATAAATTGGATTAGAAGTAGCAGACAAGAGATCATTAATGAAAATTAAAAAGAGTGTCGGAGACAAAACGGAGCCCTGGGGCACACAAGCCTTTATTTTGTGAATATCAGAAACCGTCCAAAACAACTTGAATTGAACGTTCCGAAAGGTAATTTCTAAACCATTGAAGAAGAGAGTCATCAATCCCAAAAGGACGCATTTTCGACAAGAGAGCCTGATGCAAAACTCTATAAAATGCCTTAGAAATATTAAGTGCAACTATCTTGCTTTCGCCAGATTGATGTACGCTTTGGTTACACTTTTTCAATTTATATGAATTTTTATTTTATATCTTAATTTACTCTTACATGCTAAACAAAAAACGCTTAAAAATTAGCTTAAATAACTTACAAGTAATCTTATAGTAGCTTAATGGCCCCATGCGGGCACTCTAAGTTAAATCTAACACTTAAACTAAGTCTTTCGACGTACATTACATTCTATATTTAATTTTATATTTATATTACAACTTAAACTAAGAAAATAGATTTTAAGAAAAACTTAGTATATGGACATATTAATTAATTATAAAAACCTAAAACTAAAAACTTACAGCCTACTTAAAAATAAATCTTAACTTACTTACATCTAATACGTACACACACACACACACACACATATATATATATATATATATATATATATATATATATACATAATAGGTATATACTTAATATATACATATATGTACATATATATATATATAAATTTATTTATTTTTTGTCATTTTTTATTTTTATTTATTTATTTTTTTTCTTTTTATATATATTTTTTTTTTTAAATCTAACTTAAACCTACTTAAAACTATGTAAGCCGGCCATGGCTAAAAACAAAATTAGGCTGGCCCACTTTGCTTCACATGAAGCTACCTATTACTTGAGGAATTCGACGACGAACTCTCCCTACCTTCAACTAGCCACCAAAATTGTTGGTGCTGCCGAGCAACATCCCTCCTGTCGCGACTCCCTACCGCCCTACTGAACCGGAGACGCTCCGCACTGCCGTGTGCGACGTCTCTGTCGTAGTTGAGTCGCCTGTCCGCAGCTGTTCGAGCAACGTGGAAGATTAGCGGCACCGCTAATCTGTCCTAGATCAGAACTTTGCTATCTAGGTAAAGGAACGCTTCTGGAGGAACATTGCCGTCAAAGCGAACTCTCTCATGATACATATAATTGGGGTAGTAAGCCCCGAAGATCAGGTTATTTGACGAGGTCATTGCTCTTGCAATGTGCCTTCGAGTCAACTTAATAACAAAATTGTCCACTCTTATTAGGTTCGCCCTATTGTACAAGACCTCATTGCGATAGAATTTTATGTACTCAGACTCTGGTGTTCTGTATAAGCGAAGACAAGCCCTAAGACAAGCCCTCTCAAACACCCGAATCTTTTCCAATAAACTTGCTCTTACGTTGAACCACACGGGACATCCAAATACAAGCATAGGCCTGATAAGGGCCATGTAGCAGATCACCTTCACCCTCGCATCGAGTTGGCTGTTATAAAACAGTCTCTTTGTAAGGGCAAAAGCACCTCTGGCTCTGGCCAGAGCAACATCTATATGTTTGTTAAAATACAGATATTGATCTAGCCAGATCCCAAGGTATCTGACTACATATCGACAAGCAAGTGGCTGCCCATGTTGTCCGACGATAAAGACCTTCCGCCAATTCTTTCTGGTAACCCTAGAGGCCCCAGACAAAGGCGTCTTAAACAGAATAGTTTCCGACTTCTGAAAGTTGATTCTCAACTTCCAGTCGTCGCAATATCGCTTAATTTTGTCGAAGTCACGTTGCAAAAGTATATTAATGACTTCAATCTTTGGACCTGTTCTGTACGCGATTAAGTCGTCTGCGTACGCTATGGCATGGTGAAGCGAACCTATCAGATCACTTGTGTAAATGTTGAATAGGATCGGCGAATTTGCCGCACCTTGTTGCAGACCGTTTTTAATGTTAAATGTTCCAGCGGAAGTCACATCGCCATTCTTCACGATGAACTGTCTACTGGAGAGCATATCAAAAAGAATATACAGCAGTGGTTTACTAATGCCCAACTTGTCCAGGTTGAAAAAGAGTCCCTCTAACCATACGGTATCGAAGGCCTTCTCCAAGTCAATCAGGCAGGCACCAGTGCACTGGTTCTTGCCTTTGTTCCATTGGATATCAGAATCCAGTTTCGACACAGCATGAATGATATCATGCCCCGCCTTGAAACCGAACTGATTATCCGGAACGATATGTTTGTCCTCAACCCACTTAATCAGGACTCTATTGATCATCTTCTCGAAAACCTTGCTGGTGTTTGGAAGTAAGACTGATCGAGCGGAGATTCGCCGGATTGGAAGTATCTTTATTCCTTTTGGGAATGGGATGTACCACCGCAGTTTTCCAATGCGCTGGATAATGTGCATTATTCATTGCATTATTAAACAGGGTGGTATAAATGTCCACCGCTTCTAGTGGGAGATGTCGAAGCACAATGTTCGGTATTTCATCGGTTCCCACTGATTTCTTAATTCTAAGCGATTCAAAGATCGTTTGGAGCTCTTCCTTCGAAATGAACGGTGGTAATACCCTTTCGTTGGTGATGACATTATTTGCCATATTCTCGTCACTGAACTGGGTGAAACCCGAGCTCTCGAATCGCCAACTCGCAATTTCATTTCGAAGGCAGGAATTGTGCACAAGGACTCGACTCTCCAGGTCGTGGTTCGGGCCAATGATGTCATTCGCCTTGTACACTTCCTGGAAAGTCGCTCCTATAGCCTCTACCTTCTCCTGCGGATCCTCGATCACAAAGAAGTTGTCATCATCAACAGCCTCATTTGGATCTATGCCTGCTGTTACAAGTATTTGTTCGTTGTTCGTCGTTCGGGCGATTCTAAGACATGGAAGGTCGTTCTGATTATTTCTCTGAAATATTTTAATTATTTGCGGAAACATATTCAGGTTGCTGGTGTTTACAGCCCGAATTTTGTTGTTCCAATACAAACTTACAGAATTTCTGTAATTTTCCTTTATTAATGTTTGAAGGTTTTTAATCGACAACTTCAATGTCATGATCTCCGGGTTATGTCTGTCAGCAAACTGTCTGTACAAGGTTTTTAGTCTTGACAGCAGTCTGCTTTTATGTCGGTGCAGTGCGTCAATAGTTGAGTTGCGGAATAAGTCTTCGTTGTCAGTGTGTTGATAGCGAGGTATCGTTTTGTCCATTGTTCGTTTGATTGTCTCGCCCATTAGTTTTAGATACCCGTCAATCTCCTCGTTTGACAGATTTCTATTGGACGGTGGATAGAGCAAATTCGAGGAGAGTGCTCTCGTCGGTATTCTGGAGAAGTGTGTCCAACGCACTCTACTATAGTTGTAGGAATGCTATTGAACAAACTCATCCAATTCCGCAGTTTCGTTGGGAACAGTTATTTCGGTGCTGAGACCGCAATGATCACTGTCATGCACGAAAGTACGTAGACAGTTTATGGTATGTTGGTTAGTGCACGTCAGTTGTATTCGTGAGTCGAACAGCAGGAGATCCAAATAGGACCCGTGTCTGGGAAACGACGGACTATCCGTCGCTTTGAGGCCTAGCCGATACGTGCTGACCCCACCAATTGAATAGTAGGTTCCCTCTAGTATTTGGTGTATTATTTCCCCAATCTCTATGTTTGGCGTGGAAATCTCCGCCGATAATAAAATAGTTCACCTCCAATTCCAGCCTCAGGAATCGAAAAAGAGTCTCGAGCTCTGAGATGAATAAGGTGGATTGAGTAGCTTTAGGTGCATAAACAGACACCATGTATAACCACTTTCCACTACGGAGAGGGATGTACATGATGCATGCTTCCAGTACCTGGAACCACCGTACTACACAACTGTATATTCTTTTGAAACGCAGTCCCTTTCTTACAAAGATTGCAACACCTCCTCCTTGAATGGAGTTGGGTTGGTTTCTTCGTAATATTTCATATCTTCTGTGCCTCATTTTATGTCTTTTGGTAAGCTTAGTTTCGCTAACCAAAAGCACATCAGGGGCTTGGTCTTTAAGCAACTTAAATAGTGTGGCTCTTCGTTCGAACCTAATCAGTGAATTAACATTCACTGCAAGGACCTTCAAGGTTTGCCCCGCCATGTACGTACCCATTACGACTGGAGGTGCGCTAGGCCCGGCAGCAGCGTGTATATTTGATTTACCCGCGTAGCCTGTTCCTGTATTTGACGCTGAAGCTGAGCCATCTGCCCCTGAATAGAGAGCAATATACCCAGCATGTCAGGAACAGGTTCCGGTGCTCTAGGCGCTGGGGCCTGAGAAGCTACCTTTGCTTGTTGTACCGTAGTTCCCCTACCTGCCGCCATTTGGGCGTAGGTAACTTGGGGAGTAACGGCTGGTGTTTGTGTTTGCACGGGTGGACGTTTTAACTTCCACCTTCTGCTGCCGAGCCAGATTCACTCTTTTTATGTATTGGAATTTAGGACAACCCCGATAATTTGCGGTATGTCCCGTGTTCCTACATAAGGCACAAGAGAGTTGGCTTTTTTCTGACGCTCCATCCATACCTAGAGCGCATTCCTCTGAGCTTTTGGTTACACTTTTCGGTGAGACATGCCATCAAATCACCAGTAGACCTGTTGCTACGAAAATCATATTGCCGGTCATTGAGAAGTTTTCGTGTTTCGAGATATTTCATGAGCTGACGGTTTATCAGCGTTTCCATGACCT